>OX392474.1:8804802-10039703 GCA_947623365.1 Achlya flavicornis
TCTATCGATGAATAGCAGAACTTTTAATGACTTTTTGAAATATCACGCTTGTCTCTTTAGTTCAGCAACCCGCCTCTAGGTGGCATTGATGCAATAGCTTTACCGTGGCAGTCTCCGAATGCCACACGTTTTTTTTTTTTATGTCATTAGGTTGACAAACAGGCAGACGGTCCACCTGATGGTAAGTGGTCACCGCCGCCTATGGACATTTGCAATACCAGGGGGATTGCCGATGTGTTGCCGACCTTGAAGAGTTCTTTTTACGCCCCTTTTGAAGAACCCCATATCGTAGCGCTGAGGGAAAACCGTAATGGGGAGCTCATTCCACATCCTAATGGTCCGCAGTAGGAACGTCCGACTGAACCGTTGTAATTACACCTGCGTATCACAGTGTGATTGATGATTGAACTTATAATAGTGTGGGTTTGTGTTAACAAGCTGAAAAGCAGCTAAAAAGCCTAAAATATAATTCAAAGCTATAACTTGGTTTTGAAATAATAATAATTTGAAAGATATTTGAGTTTTATTTGCATAAAATTAAATATGTATTCTGAATACAACAATAAACTGAATATAAATTAGTAATAATGCTTGGACTTGTTCTAATTTATGAGTTCAGTCACCCCGTTGATGTCTTTTCTATTGAAATTTTGCCAGAGGTTATTCTTGGTTTTGGTCTTATAATGCTGCTCCCCGCGGTTTTTACATAAAATAGGTTACAATCATGATTGCTTATTATGAAAAAATGCTGGATCTAATTATAACCCAAAACATGTGCTTGAAAGAAAACTTTTATACGAACATTAAGTAAGTACCTTGAATGTTTCAAGGTACGCGTTCATAGTTTGAACGACTAAACATAAAATGAATGCCTATTTCTCGTTTTTTCATTACATATAACGTGTACACAAGGAATCCATATCGACATTTTTGTCTGGCTGTTTCTACATTTCCACACAACACCGTCTGCAAGCTGGCGTCTTTTAGCTTTGAAACGATAACAAATGCAGTGCAAAAAGCGAATACATATTAAAGTACAGAAAATCTTTCAGCTGAAAACATCTCTTTAATATGAAATTTCAAGCTTGGGCCGAATAAATTATGAAACTTTGAAGATATTACAGATTTGTCTCTTCTAAATATTGAAGTTAGCGTTATATAAATCTAGTGAGGGGTGCCTGCCAGGACATGCATTTGTGTGCATGAACATATATGCATGACCTGAGTTTGGGTGCAATTATTTATTTATTTATTTTTATTAGGTAATCCAACAGCGTACTTAAAACACAAATTCAATACAATTGGTATTTACAATAAGGCCAAGAAAGGGTTACACAAATTACTAATTAATATCATACATCGAAGTTAGCTATCAAAACAAATTAAAAAAAGTTAATTAAGAAAAGAAAAACCTCTGGAATTTTTAAACGCAATTTACAATTTAAACGCAACTTATACATAGGTAAAACATAACAAAAGAAAAAACAACGAATCTCAGGGGTGTGTGATGTGGGGGTGTGTTTGTGTGTAATTGTATTGTAATTATGTATATTAATATGTATTTTCAAACAAACATTAGTATATGTAGTATTTCAGTTATTTGGTTTCCACAGTGCAAGCTCTGCTTAGTTTGGGATGAGTCAGTGTGTGAGGAATGTCCCAGGATATTTATTTATATTTATTATTTATTTATTTATAGGATTAAAGTAATATGTAGGTATAAATGCGGAAAACAGTTTTCGAGACCTATAATTTATATTAATATTTAAGCAAGATAATGTTTATGAGGAGTGTAATAAGGAGTGCATAATTTTATATAAATATATAAAATCTTTTAAGATTTACGTAGATCCTAGCGACAGTATGTGAAAATGAAAATGTTAACCTTTTCTTATGTGATATTAATTAATTTAATGTCAAAAGGTCATGGTTGACATTTTATGGAAAGGTTTTAACAATCGTGTTATAAAACCTAGCATTTTATTAGCTCTGAGGGTTATATAGTCAATATGTGAACAAAAAGTTAATGCAGAATCAAGTAGTATTCCCAAGTCATGAATTACAGGTACCCTTATCCAAGTCTATTCCGACAATTTTTTTTTTTTTTTTTTTTATACCACTTAGGTGGCAAAAAAGCATACGGCCCGCCTGATGGTAAGCGGTTACCGTAGCCAATGGACGCTTGCAACACCAGGGGTATCACGCGCGCGTTGCCGACCCTGCAGAAATCTCTTCACACCCCTTTTGAAGAACCCCATGCTGTACTCCATTGGGAAAACCACGGCGGGGAGCTCATTCCACAGTCTGAGCGTCCACGGAAGGAAGCTCCTTTGAGCCCGCACAGTACGAAACAATTCAGGTTTCAATATGTGAGGATGGACTCCCCGTCGATGGCGAGAGTTGCGATGGTAGAAAGTAGCCGTGGGCATCATCTTAAACAATTCTTCAGAACACCGTCCGTTGTACAAGCGGTAGAACACACATAAGGAGGCAAAGTCTCTCCTCAGACTGAGGGGCTCTAAACCGCTTGTGAGCTCGGGATCGTCGACAATTCTTATGGCACGTCGTTGAACCGAGTCTAAAGGATCAAGCTGGTATCCAGGTGCCCCCGCCCATAGATGACAGCAGTACTCCATATGAGGCCGGACTTGCGACTTGTAAAGTTGCAGCCTTTGCCCCGATGTGAAGTACTGCCTCGCTCTGTTGAGCACTCCGAGCTTTTTGGATGCCAGCTTAACCTTGCCTTCTAAGTGACTTCGGAACAAAACGTCGCTAGGAATGTCGACGCCAAGGATCCCGATGCTTTTGCTGATGTTCAGGGACGTGTTCTGGAACTGTGGAGCCACAGCAAATGGGGTTTTCTTAGCGGTGAACGCGCAGGCTTGAGTCTTGGTGGGGTTGAAATGGACTAGGTTTAGTCGACCCCAATCGGAGACACTAGTTAGTGTACTCTCGATTTCAGACACCAGCCGTTCGCGGCTTTCCTCAACCTCGGAACGAGGGATATTTGCACGGCCCGTATAATGGGTGACCCCTGTACTGTCATCCGCATAGCAATGAATGCCGTCAATAGACAGCATATCATTGATATGCAGTAGGAACAGTGTTGGGGACAGCACAGAGCCTTGCGGAACGCCAGCATTTATGTCCATGCTATCGGAGCAGCTACCGTCGACGACGGCTCTTATGCATCTGCTGGACAGAAAGCTAGCAATCCATTTGCACAATCCCTCGGGAAGCCCGTATGATGCTAACTTCGTTAGAAGACCCCTGTGCCAGACCCGATCGAACGCCTTCGCCACATCTAGGCTCACTGCCAATGCCTCACCTTGACTCTCGATGGCGAGTGACCAACGGTGCGTGAGATACACAAGGAGGTCACCAGCTGAGCGACTGTGGCGAAAGCCATACTGTCGGTCGCTCAACAAATCGTGATCCTCTAGGTATCTCAAAAGCTGCGTGTTGATCACTCGCTCCATGACTTTGGAGAGAAGGGAGGTGATGGCGATAGGCCTGTAATTCGTCGGGTCTGATCTGTCACCCTTTTTGGGCACTGGGAGCACATGGGCAGTCTTCCACGAAGACGGGACTTCCTTTTTGGTGAAGGAAAGCGCGAAAAGACGCGTCAGTACTGGACACAACTCAGGAGCACACCGCTTCAGCACCACTGCCGGTATGCCGTCTGGCCCACTCGACTTATAGATGTCCAGAGAAAGCAATTCCCGCCGGACCTCCCGTTGGGTAATGCTTATCTCCGGCATGGAGCTGTCACACCGCGGAATGGTAGGCGGTGTGGCGACCCCATCATCCAAAGTCGAGTTCGAGGCAAAGATAGAGCCTAAAAGATCAGCCTTCTCTTTAGCACTATGGGCCAAGTTCCCGTCCGGCTTACGTAGTGGTGGCAAGGACGACTGGCAAAAGTTTCCCTCAGCAGCTTTGGCAAGAGACCAAAAAGCGCGACTCCCAGAGGGAAGGCTAGTCAGCCTCTCACCAAAACTGCCGACGAAATCGTACTTAGCCCTGGCAATCATACGCTTACTGAACCTCGAGGCAGCGTTAAATTTGCGTTTCGCATCAGAGATGTTAGGGTCCTGATTAGTTTGGGCCGTGGTCCAAGCCTCATACAAGGTCTGCTTATTTTGTCTAGCATCCTTGCAGGGCCGATTAAACCACGGTCGCTTCTTCACCCCTGCAGCCACTAGCGGGTTTGGGATATAACATTCCATTCCCGCCAGTATCGCCTCAGCGACGGCAGCTGCACAGGTGTCAGGATCATCTGATGCGAAGCAGAGCTGCCTCCACGGGTACGATGCGAAGAATTCACGCAATCCATCCCAGTCTGCTGACTTATAGTGCCACACGCGTCGACGCCCGGGTGACCGGATCAAATTGGTCGACGCACAAGGCACATGTGTCCGGACGAGACAGTGGTCCGATGAGCCGAGTGGCGCATCCACTATCATTGTATATCTGTCCGGTCGCGTAGTCAGCAGAAGGTCCAGTAAGGAACTAGTATGGCTCTCAATATCTGGGATTCTCGTAGGAGAAACAACCAGTTGTGAGAAGCCATAGGCCAGGGCAAAGTCGTGACCAGTCCTACCCGCGAAGTCAGTGGATCGAGAACTAAGCCACTCAACGTGGTGAGCGTTGAAGTCTCCTAATATCACTAACTCCGCGGAGGGGTACTGCTCCAGTACTTTGTCAGTCGTCAATTGCAGGTGCTCAAATAACCGGATTGTGTCCGCGTCACCGCTGTGGGACCTGTAAAGGCACGCGTAAACTTTGGTGTGGCCACCGTGATCTACGCGCGCCCACAAAATCGACAGGTTCCGGTCTTCTAGGCCATGGAGACGGCGACAGCAAATATCCTCCCTGACGTACATACATACCCCGGCACGGCGCACAAAGTTGTGCTCCAGCTTGTACCCGGGGTAGGGTAGATACGATGTATCATCAGGGCAGGATATTTGTGTCTCCGTGAGAAATAGCAGAGTCGGCTTTGCAGTCTCAAGATGTTGGTGGACTGCATTGATGTTCGAATGAAGACCCCTGATATTGCAAAAGTCCATAGATAATATGGACGGGGAAGCCGCTGACAGACGTTTTCTTTTATTTCGTCGGGCCATTTTTAAAGGAGATGAAGAGAATTTTAAGATGAGGTACTATGCCGGCAGCGGAAGGGACAAAGCACAGTGTCACTCCGACAGAATGCTGCTCAGGTGATACAGTTGCCCTGCACTGGAAGGGCCCCCGGTCCCCCCCTGATACAGTCGGCCGGGTCCACTCCGGTCTCCTCCTCCGGCACGACCAACTGCACCAAGGATTATGCGCGAGGCGGCGGGTCAGCCTCCCAGGGCGGAGATTATGTAATCCCTGGGTTCGGGACCCCTACAACCTGCGGGCGGCCAGCGGGCAGCCGTTTCACCGGGTCTCCCTAACCGCCGCAACAACACGCCGTGCCTGCACAGCCCTACGTCGGTACCACACCGCTGGTCCACACCCTGCCAGCATAGCACCTCCTCATGGAGCTCTGGCGACCTTACTCACCGCAGGAACACAACACCACATTAAAGAGGTGTTATTTGGCTGCGGTATTCTGTAAGGTGGAGGTACTTCCCCAGTCGAGCTGCTCTTTGAGCGAATAAACGCTATGCTCTACCTCTCTTGGATTTGGATTATATACAAAGTTATAGTACTTTTTTTTTGTAAATTTAATATTTTTACACTTATTCACATTTAAAGACATGTCATTATTGAGGCACCAGGTATGAAGGGAATCTAAATCTTTTTGGAGCATAATACAATCATTTAAAGAAGATATATTACGATAAATTTTAATGTCATCTGCGTATGCAAGACACTCGCATTTAAATATATTTAATAGGTCGTTAATAAATATTAAAAATAATAAGGGACCTAGTTTGGACCCTTGAGGGACGCCAGAATATGACATAAAAGGGATCGACTCAAAACCACATAAGGCAACATATTGACTCCGATTAAGCAGATAGCTATTAAACCAACGCAGGAGACTATCATGGATCAATTTCTATATGCTTCAATTTGGCAACCAACACTAAATGATTTACACGATCGAACGCTTTAGCAAAATCAGTATAAATGGCATCAACCTGTCCCCTGACTTCCAAGGTTTTACATATAAAATCACAATGAGCGATTGGCTACAAAACCATGTTGGTGAGGGCTAAGTAAATGTCTAAAGTGGCTATAAACTGTACAATAAACAAGAACTTCTAGAATTTTCCCGAAATATGAGTTTGAATTTTCATGAAACATTAATGATATAGGCCTGTAATTGGATACTATATTTTTGTTACCAGCTTTATGGATAGGAATGACTTGAGAGACTTTCCAAAGTTCAGGAAAAAACTCTTTCGATTATAGATTTATTAAAAATTTTATGAAGGGGCCTGACAAGAGCTTTTGTGCAAAGGCAAATAAAAAATGGAGGTAAACCATCCGGCTCTGCACCTTTATTTGGATCCAAATTATTGAGACAAGATTCAACGTCCAGCTCGGTAATGTAAATAGAAGAAAGACTGTAATTTGATGCGGGAAAATTTGGAGTAAAATTAGAATGAAACCCTTAATTCCCGTAAACAGATGCAAATAATAATAATTTTATCTTGTATTGATATTATCAGTCTCTATTTTTATTTTAACCATTTATTTTTTATATAATGTACCTATCAGTACTACCTTCATTATATATTGATTAGGAGGCATAAACAATCTCTAAATATTATTGCTATCACACCTCACGACCGATTGAGATAGAGCAATCATAATCCCACCAAAAACATTTTCATGTAAACAATTGCCATGACGAGACCATATTGCTCGCTATGTCAAAAAGTTACCAGATCTCATGTAGAGCCAAGCTCATAACTCTACCCGCTATAACTCTACAAGTCCTAACTTCACAAACTCTACACCTTCGTCAAAATAAGTGGCTTGGCTTTTTCGCTACTACAAGAACTATTGTATAACAGAAAAGAAATGAACAGTGATTGTAGTTTTCACCCTACATCGATGTGACGGTAATTCATGAAAATTTTCGGAAGTCAAGGATTTCAGGAATAAGAATAAGAATTTTGATGATCATCAGTGCGTCTGTGACGAAATCATTTTTTTAGATATCAATAAAAATCTAAAGTATAAGAGCAACATTTAAAGTACTTAAAGTATTTAAAGTACAACAGCAATTGCAACTTTATATATTCGATTAGTCTACTTTTGACATCATATCTCGAGAATTTAGATTGTCTGGTATAAACCAAACCCTATGAGGGTTAAAAAACCTACGAAACGCTTCGAGAAAACGTAGGCAGTGCCCTTGCGCTTCTCTTGGCTCGTCTTGGCGGGGGCACTACCGTGCTGCCAGATAAGCGTTAACATTATTGCACCCTTAGTATGCGCATTTACCACTGAGTCACAAGATTTTATTTTTGTAATACAAGCTTGAAAAAAAATTGAGTAGGATTTAAATGTTCTTGTACTTTAAGCAAGTTACTTGATTAACAAGCAGTTACCATAATTACAGTTTGTTAGGGGAAATATTTCATTAAAGGAAGTAGGTGTATTGACAGAATTGCAATTTAATTTACATTATTATAATAAAGTTTCATTTAGTTAATATTCATAACTTTCATGGCAATAATCTAATTCCTTGTATTTTTGGGTTGCACTATTGGTGGTATATAGGTGTGCTCCGCTTACAACCTCTTGACGGTATCAATTGGTTGTGGGTGCGCTGCGATGTAGTCCAGACTGCGGAGGATGTATTCGGGCACAGGGGGAGCCACGGGCAGGAGGTTGCTCTGCAAACATACAACAAATACATATCTAGCACACACGGCTATCTGATCCCAAATGAAGCATATGTAAAATGTTTTTTTTTCGTTTTCATTTGTTTTTTTTACTAACTTATGAACTGAAAAGCAGTTTGGCTGTACTGAAATTATGATAAATCATACCTTGGGCTGGTAACCATTCTCGTCAGCGACGTAGGTAACTTTAACGGGGGTGCCATCGGGAGCCGTGTATTCATATTCTCCTTGGCTCACCTGAAGGAAGCAACAATATTACTATTACTTATTTATTACATTGCGCAGAGTAAATAAAAACTATTAATACTTAGTACGGCGCTAGTCTGTCATAGTTATTACAAGAAACAAGCTGCTTATTCAAAAATATAACAGTTTTTTTTATCATAGTGTCAAGTAAAGAAGAATAAATATCTTTATATATAAAATTCTACTGTACGTGTGTATGTCACTGAATTCCTCCTAAACGGCTGGACCGATTTGAATGATTTTTTTTGTATGCGTTTGGGTGGCGCCCTGGATGGTTTTGATTAACAAATCAGCCCGGAAGATGGCGCTGAAGTCGATAATATAACCTAGATACCGACTGCAGCGAAATAATCCAATAATCCAAACGGCTGGACCAAATCGGTCCAGCCGTTTAGGAGGAGTTCAGTGACAAACACACACGTACAGTTGATTTTTTTTGTATGCGTTTGGGTGACGCCCTGGATAGTTTAGATAAGGTAGGGTAGCACCACAGGGTAGGATAGCACCACGCGAACGAAGTCGCGCCGGGTAGCTAGTTGTTTATAAATAACATAAATTTTTCCTCTTGAAAAGTAGTTTAGGACTATTTATTGTTTGATATTTGGATGTAATACTTACAAGAACGTCAGAGTTGTCAACATTCTTCAGGAATCCAGTGGACGCTGCTGTAATTCCGTTTCCAGTCGCATACCTGAATAAACGAAATAATTAAATTAATTATTAGACAGTCTTAATTTCATGTACTTTGGGCTTATAAATCGTTGCTGCTATATTTTAATAGTAATATTTTTATAGTAAAATCTATTAAAATAACTTAAATTAGTTTATTTTTGTTTCATTGTGAGCAAATGTTTTACGCACTGGTAATTGTAACTGTCTGCGTTGACTTCAGAATTGTAGTTGAGGATGTGAGATTCGGCTTCAGGTTGGCCAGTGAGAACGGTCTTGGCATAAACTGCGGGCTGGACCAAAGCCTGAGCCACTGGTGCGCCGACCTGGACAGCCGCTTGAGCGACAGCACCCCATGGCTGCTGGTAGCCACCGAAACCAGGTACAGCTGCACTTGCAGAGTACACACAAAGAGCCAACACCTAAAAGAAAATAAAATTTAGGTACAATTAAACTCTGCCAATCGGCAGCAGCTTCTACAGCCTTGAGGAGATTTTCTATTTATAGATTGCATTTGGTATATTTGCACGAATCTATAAATGGTTTATAGAATGTAATTTTGGTTGAATCTATAAATGGCAAAAAAATTCGACTTAAATGTAACTAGGTATCTCAACTATCAATATGTAACGACTCCTTAGGGGTCAACAATCTTTATATTCGAAGATTTTAGTACTGTTATGTACCTTAATTAAACTATTGTAAGTATTTTATTGAAATGAACAGTTTCTTTTTTGTAATAAATAAACAAAAAAAAAACGTGTGGCACTCGGAAACTGCCGCGGTAAAGCTATTGCATCAATGCCACCTAGAGGGGGGTTGCTGAACTAAAGAGACAAGCGTGATATTTCAAAAAGTCATTAAAAGTTCTGGTATTCATCGATAGATGGCAAAACTAAAAAGTATCACCGCTGTGCCGGTCGGAGTAGGGGGTGTTAGGTTATTTTCGTTACGGAATTTCTGGATTCGGTATCCACGCTCAAAGCCCGCGATAGAAGCTATGCAATAGCTTAAAAAAAACGTGTGGCACTCGGAGACTGCCGCGGTAAAGCTTTTGCATCAATGCCACCTAGAGGCGGGTTGCTGAACTAAAGAGACAAGCGTGATATTTCAAAAAGTCATTAAAAGTCCTGCTATTCATCGATAGATGGCAAAACTAAAAAGTATCACCGCTGTGCCGGTCGGAGTGGGAGGTTTTAGGTTATTTTCGTAACGGAATTTCTGGATTCGGTCTCCACGCTCAAGGCCCGCGATAGAAGCTATGCAATAGCTTAAAAACATCTACGGGTTGCACTCCGGGAGTGCCGGCAGAAGTGAAAACATGAATATTGACGTTGTGCATTTTTGATATTTTGGAATGGTTACCTAGGGAATAATTTTGCACGAATTGCTTTAATTATCAGTATAAAAGTACTATCATTATTACGCTATCATAATATTCATTTATTGCGCTATCGTACAAAGACAATTTATATTTCATTAAAAATTAAACACTTCAGAACTATTTGGCACGCTGTAACACGAACATTCGCGCAAGCGCCCTGCGCCGCCTAAACGAAACAGCAAGCGTAGGCAAGCATACATTTTCGCCGCACGGTAGAAATAGAGGGGGACACTTCCTCTCCTACGCCGCGCCGGCGTTCTACTCTCCCTCCGTCTTACGAATTTTCGATCAGGTCACGTGTCCTCCTGACGCTATAACATTATTTACCCATCACAAAAAAGTGCACAACGCCGCTAAAGAAGTTTTCACTTCAAAAAATGTTCTATGTACTTGTACACTTTTGTATAACTCTGTTGTAGGAATCACAAAGTTTATCTAAAGCCTTACCAAGAATTTCATTTTGCTGAGATCTGCTTTACTTTGATTCCCAATAAGAACAGGTACAATACGCACTAAATTGTTTCTTTTTATATTAGACAGAATATTAAACAAAATATATATATTCAAGGGGCAATGACGTGCTATAGTGACCTTGATGAAAGTTCTAATAATTTCTCGTTATCGTGTGATACACGCGACGAAAAATATAATAAATTAAACCTATTGATTTGAGAATTAACATGATGCTATATGTCTTTAAATAATTTTATAATCTGAGGATTCTGTATTTTGATTATTTTTCTTACAAAGATGTTTGCATACTCAATCGCTTATTGGAACTTTACACAAATATGTAGACCATCTATGACCAAATCAAATTAAATTAACAAAAAAGATTAACTAACAAAATATATATGCTACTTTTTGAAGCGAAAACTTCTTTAGCGGCGTTGTGCACTTTTTTGTGATGGGAAAAAGTGTTAAACTCGCGTCAGGACACGTGACCTGATCGAAAATTCGTAAGACGGCGAGAGAGTAGACCGCCGGCGCGGCGTAGGAGAGGAAGTATCCCCCTCTCTTTCTACAGTGCGGTGAAAATATATGCCTGCGCCTGCTGTTTCGTTTAGGCGGCACAGGGCGCTTGCGCGAATATTCGTGTTACTGCGTGCCAAATAGTTCTGAACTGTACATTTTTTAATGTAATATAAATTGTCTTTGTACGATAGCGCAATAAATGAATATTATATTTTACCACATAAATAATAGTACTTTTTATACTGATAATTAAAGCAATTCGTGCAAAATTATTCCTTAACCATTCCAAAATATCAAAAATGCACAAACGTTAATTGTTATGTTTTCACTTCTGCCGGCACTCCCGGACTGCAACCCGTTGTTTTTTTTTAAACTAAAAATCGATCAATCAGTGATCCATCTTACTTGTTGACTCTTTTAATGACGGGTACCTACTTGCAGAAGACTTTTTATATTTTGGGTGTCAGATAGATATTTAGTTGTTTCCATACTGAAAGACGATGCCTATATATATTTTATTGTAATCGGGATGATGAGATGATAGTACCTACAGCTCAAGTTTCATTTACCCCGCTATTGCATTAACTGAGGGGAATGGCACGGATCAAGTTTAATTTACCTGTTTGATTAGATTATACTATAAAACTGCAACTACGTAACCATTACCCTAATTGTGCCCAGTGTCCTAATTGTGCCTCGGAATTATCGTCAAAACCTATTTATTTAATATTTAATAAGTTAACTATTATTTTAAGTTTATAAAAAAATCCGAAGGATCCCTATTTAACAAACTATAGGATGACACAATTGGTAAATATATCTTATATAATTCGAGATCATCCTAGTTAGCCTTGAACATTACCAGTTGGGCATGAATCTAGAAAACAAGCCATCAAACTGGTACAATATCGTTAATATCGAAGACGTCCACGAGCCACCACAAAACTAGTTGCCATCTCTAAATGTCAACTACTATTATTACCACCACCTCAATAGGTCACGCAGGGTCACGCTCAAGACTACTTACAGTCACAAATCACGCAATACTTTTATTGCATGCAATTCTAATACCATTAACGCCTTTGTAATAACATATTAAATAAATAAATTAATAAAAATAAACATCCTGGGACATTTCAAGCAGATGATTTCAAAATACTATATCTACAGCTATATCTCTATATGGTTATATACTACGTAGTATCTACAATGTATATTGTCTAATATTAGAAATATTTACAACCAGACAGATATAACATAATATTCTGAGACATCTTCCACACTTCCGACCATCGGATCCCAAATAATTTATAACACAAGATGAAACAAATAAAAATATATTTAACAATCACAGTTAATTATTTTAACCAAACAATCTTTAAACCATTGAATTATTAGCGTAATAATTCAATGCTTTAAACATTTTAGTTCATTAATTTTTATTAAAACTAAAAATAGCTTAGCAATATCCATTTGATTAAAACGCCATCTTTGATTTCCTTCTTGAAATCAATCGATCTGAATATTGAATGGATTCTCTTTATAACATTCGAATTGATTCGTAAATTGGTCACTAGATGTTATCATGCGACGACAAACGATATAATTAGCACAGAGTTAATAATATACTACATACAAATATTATCGACGCTCATGTAACAAAACCATATCCAGCATTTATCAAATCCCGAACATAATGCTTTTTTAGAACTGAATAAATAACTAAGTTATAGTTACCCGAACAAGGTAGATAGCCCATACGTAAGTACGTTAAATAAGGTACCATCGCACAATGAAGTTATTTAGGCAAATATTATGTCAATTATTGAGCAATAACAAAGAATAAGTTACGAAATCATAGATAAACATTTCAATTTGTTTATACGTTCCTTACCCTTGACTCCTTTATATAATTATTTTGTTGGTATAAAAATATTAATAACTATCGGTTGAATCTTTCGTAATGTGGTTATTCTTTAGCATTCGTAACTTTCTCGTACGTATTATAGTATTATTTTTAAGCCCCGACGCAAAAATAGGGGTGTTATAAGTTTATCGCGTGTATTGTGCATCTGTTTGTTTGTCTGTGGCATCGTAGGTCCAAAACGATGGACCGATTTTGATTTAGATTATTTTTTGAAAGTTGACTTAATCGATAGTGGTCTTAGTTATGATTCAATCAAAGCTGTGCAGCTGTTTGAAGATCATTGTCTCTTTTCTAGTTGATGTGAAGGGATGTGAGCAACTTTCACAGGTCTGATCGGTTCGTTTGGTATCTTGTAACTTCAATTATAATGAAAAAACATGATAACCTTGACCTGATGCTGCAGCATTACCTGGCATCTGCAGAATCTGTGAAAAAACTGACAATCGCGCTCGTTCGAGGCTCGCAAGCCCGTCCACGCTACGCGAATCGTGCTCGCAGTGTGCTCGTTCGTGGCTCGGCTCGTGCTCGGTTCGCCAAGCATGGACGCACCATTATAGTATAGATAGTAGGTATAGATATAATGAAAAAAGAAACTGACTGATTGACAAATGCACACGCACGACTTTTTGGCGGGAACTTGCAGAGTGACGTTGCGTTTTCATTATTATTATCACAGATTATTATCATAAATTCGTGTACCTATTTGTATGTGCGTAGTTTTATTGCATATTATCGGTGGCATTTTATCCAATAAAGATCAATACATGTGCACCAGTGAAGTGAAATGAAATGAATTATGTGTATCGTGACTTTTCAAGTTGTCTCAAGAAGTCCGTGAAAAGTTTTAGTACAATGACCACCATTGTACTAAAATTTGACTTTTATGGACGCTCACTAACAGAGGACTATGTGAAAGTGATTTATTGTGACTAGAACTTATAATAAAACTGGAAATTGGAAAGTGGCATCATGCCACTGAAGAAAAAAAAATGAACGCACAGCTCACATATAACGTAGGCAGTGGGAGGTTAAAAGAATAGCGTGTCAAACCGCGGGGCTGAAAGCAAGTTATAATGTAAAACTAATATGTAAATGTCATTTACCCAGGTAATTATTTACAGTGGGTATGATTGTGACCTTTGTATTTCAAACATAAAGTAATTGGTCAATAGCGTTTCAAAATCAGTAACGGTGTAGTTTGCGAAAATGATTATAGGTAATGACATTCACATGATGAGTATGAAGGTTCACCTTCATCAAACATCACGTTTTAGGTAAAAATTGTTACTAATCTCATTCACTATTATGTTGATTTGTACCTTCGTAAAGACGTATTCTTATCTGATAGGTTATCCAATATTTGCATTAATTTTTACATTGCTATAAGAAATAAATACGATTTCTTTTTTAAATACTTATAATTTGAACATAACATCTCTGATTAGAAGAAAACATATGCGTGCCGTAGTATGCAAAACATCAATTTTCGCATCAGAAATTCTCGGTATCTGGTATGTACTTATTTATGTAATAAAAAGCCAAACATAGTCACATTGTCCAAAAAATATTAAAAAATTGTAACCTTGCTGAGTTTCTTGCCGGATTCTTCTCAGTTGAAGGCCGAGTTCCCAACCGGTGGTAACTTCAGTAAATGTGACCTTCATACGTGCCCTTCTGGAGCCTAAATTGAATAAATAGCTTTGACTTTGACTTTAATCACCTGATGCTTCATCACACATACGTTCATTTATTCAGGTTGATGAAGAGTTTCGCTTTTTACAGGTTATTGCTTTATTTTTAATTACCTATAAGTACCTACTTCTAACTCTAAAACTATCTAGCATCATTAAGAAACAATTGCTGCTTACTAATTAGTGTCAAATAAATATACTTAGACCAAATTCCGTGTAGGCATATTGCAAAGAATAGAGGCAAGCGACATATCAGTATTATTATTATTGATTTAGATTTATGAGAATTGTAACCCAGTACAATTTATAATATTTGAAATTAATTAAATATAATAATAATTATAATATTAATAATATAATAAATTCGAACTGACAGCGTCAACCTTGACGTTTCAAAATTTTTTCAGGATAATAATTTAAATAATTTAATATTAATATAATTCGTTTTGTTTCAGATCTGCGGCCGGCGTGCGCTGCCCATATCCAGCCGGGAGGTGATCTGCCGCCTCCAGCGCTGCATCCCTTCCTGCTCGGCTCTGGGCAGTCTTCACCATCCGAAGATCGTAGGATTGTATAGTTTTTGTGTTTGTGTAAAAGCTATATGCTCCCTTTGGGCATACGTATTGGCCCTGATACCAGTTCGTTCGCACAACCATGTAGCCAGGTCAGTGACGCATCGCGAGAAAACTTATTAAAATGTGAGCAGTGTTCGGAACCTCGTTATTTTCGTGGCAACCGCGGTTTAAAAATTCATGTCGGAAAGGTGCACAAACCTAATCCGAACCTAATCAATCAAACCAGCTCCACAAATTCAGACTTATATATTTCGGCTCCAAATTCTTCCTCTACTAACCTCCCGTTTTGGCAACAAATTTGTTCGCTAAAGAATAATGTTCCGTTATTAAAGCGAATCCCACGCGGAGCACGTATCTGCGTGGCAACAGCTTTATGTGTATGTATAGACAAAATTCTTAGTATAAATTCACTAAGAGCTTGGGAAGACCTGCTCACATTTGCATACAGAGTGCTGCATGTCCCTAGTCACCAAAAAAATGAGATTTCTCTCACCCAAAAAATTAAAAATAACTGCTCATTATTAGACTCAATTAATACCATTATTCCAAATTTTCCCAAAATTCAAAAAAAGCATAATCAGGCAAACACTATAAGAAAAATAGAATCAAAAGCAAATGATGGCGATTTCAAGGGGGCAGCACATCTGCTCTTTTCTAGCGATGTTGTCGCTTCAGACACACCTGAAACCCTGTCTGCTTTAGAATCTAAACATCCATCTCCGCTTTCAAATGTAAACCTCCCAGATCCCCCATCTTTAGACCAATCTGTTCTAAATTGTAACGCCCAAGATCTCTTGAGCGTCATTATGTCATTTAAACCTGGTTCTGCTGGCGGTCTCGACGGTTTTACACCACAGCATTACAAAGATCTTGTCTGTGGTGCCGCCGGAGACGCTGGTACCAAATTATTATCGAAATTAACCTCTCTTATAAATTTAATGTTGGCAGGAAAGGTGCCAAGCCCATTCACTGAGATCATTTATGGGGCCAACCTTTGCGCGCTATCCAAAAAAGATGGCGGAGTAAGACCCATCGCTGTGGGTAATACTATCCGTCGTATGGCCTCCAAAATTTGTTGTCGTCACATTCTCCCGAAACTTTCGGAAATATTTCAGCCCATTCAACTCGGTTTTGGCTCAAAGGGAGGTTGTGAGGCAGCTGTTCATGCGGCTCGGACCTTTCTATTAAATAACGGAGGTGAAGTGCTGCTTAAAGTTGACATAAAAAATGCATTTAACTCTGTCGATAGGGGCGCTTTATTGACCCAAATTCGGGATATCTGCCCTGACGTATATCCTTACCTTTGGCAATGCTATGGGCATCCATCAAAACTTTTTTTCAGAGAACACCCACTTATTTCCGCCATGGGTTGTCAACAGGGCGACCCTCTCGGTCCAGCTATCTTCAGTTTGGCCATCCATTCAATTATTTCTGGGTTACAATCTAAATTTAATGTATGGTATCTAGACGACGGTACGCTGGGGGGTGATGCGGCTTCCGTTCTCAGTGATTTTAAAACATTGACAGAAAATTTTAAAAAGATTGGCCTAGAATTCAATAGCTCCAAATGTGAGCTCCTTATTTTAGATTCTTTCCCAGAATCTGAAAAACCAGAATTAATTCAAAATTTTAATGTTTTGGCTCCCAATATTAAGTTACTGTCAAAGGAGTCGCTTCATCTTCTCGGAGCCCCCGTCTTAGATGAATCCATACCTAGTTTCTTTGAGAAAAAGATTCAAAATTTTAATGACTCTTCAAATAGACTTTATGAAATTAATGCCCATTATGCATTTTTTATTGTTCGACTCTGCCTTTTCGTGCCTAAGTTTACCTATTTACTCCGCAGTACGCACTTATTTAAATTCGTTCACATATTAGATACTTTGGATAATATGATCAAAACGTCTCTTTCCAAAATTCTAAATTGCAGTTTTTGTGAAAACAAAGTGTGGTCTCAGGCCACCCTACCCGTGTGTTATGGTGGCCTAGGAGTGCGGAAAATTTCAAGCATATCAGTACCGGCGTTTCTATCCTCGGTATACAGTGTGGGCACCCTTGTCAGATCTGTTTTGGACCCTTCTATTGGATCTGTTGAGGTTTCTTACCTGTCCGATGCTAGAGACGCCTGGCAGGCAGCTTGTCCAGGCACAAATATTCCAACCTTGAGTCACTCTCAGAGAGCGTGGGACAAGCCTCTTTGTGAAAAAACTTGGCAAAATTTATTTTCAAACTTTTCGATAGATACAGACCGCGCGCGTTTGTTAGCCGTCTCTCAGAGTGACTCAGGTCACTGGCTACAAGCTATTCCATCCACAAATACCGGGACAATGTTAGACCGTATAACATTAAGTCTGTGTATTTGTCTTCGTCTTGGTTGCAGGACCAATCAGCCTCATCGCTGCCGCTGCGGAGACCTCGTCAATGAGCTCGGCCACCATGGACTTTCGTGCTCCCTAAGTGCTGGTCGAATATCACGGCACTCGGCTATTAATGACATTATCCGCAGGGCTCTTGTTGTCGCTAACGTGCCTTCCGTACTGGAACCAGTCGGTATTGCGCGGGGCGATGGCAAGAGACCGGATGGTATGTCTTTGATCCCTTGGAGTGTCGGCAAGTCGCTGGTGTGGGATGCCACATGTGTCGATACACTCGCGCCATCTCACTTACCGGCTACTTGTAAAGCTGCAGGGGCAGCGGCGGCCAGTGCGGAAAATTCAAAATTCAAAAAATATGCATCGATTGGACCCAATTATATTTTTATGCCTTTTGCGGTCGAGACCTTGGGACCATGGGGGTCAGAAGCTCGCCGTTTTGCTCGCACCTTGTCTTCAAAATTGATCGAGACCTCCGGAGACCAGCGAGCGGGGAGCTTTTTCCGCCAACGCGTCAGCTTGGCTATCCAAAGAGGAAACGCTGCCAGCCTTCTGGGAACCTTGCCGTTAATCGGAAGCAGCGGCAGGCTTGAGGAAATTTTCTATATATAGATTATATTATGTAAATATAGATTGTATTTTGTACATATTTGTTGTAAATAAAAAATTATTTATTTATTTATATAATTAAGGGAAACTAACATATTTATTAAATATAGTTATTCTTTTATGAAATTAAAAATATGTTTAAAGCTACTATTAAGTTCTTACTTAAAATTTAGAAATAACTAAGTACCTTTATTTTATGTAACGTGTGATTAACCTAATATGGACAATTAATTATGAATTGCTCATTATCTAGTTTCTTTAGTACAACTGAATCAGTTGACGCCTCTAATAGTAGTAACTTATCTGGACCTTCTGAAAGCAATGTGCCAGAATATCAATGATACTAGGTACTTACTATTTCTATGTTATCTTTATTCCGTAAATTTATCACTATTTCCAAAGTATATCATATAATCTACAAGGTACTTATATATTTTAAAATTATTATGACATGTGATGTCATAGTAATTTATTTTATATTTGAAGACGTTGCGGATACTTGAAGCTTTGCCTAAAATAACGATTACATACCAAAAGCAATTCCTAATGAATAACTACACGTTAAATTTATTAATGTAAATACTGTGAGCTGAGAATGTATTCCCATTTGAATTGTAAATTAAATGAATCCATTTATCTATCGTTAATATTTATTACCTGACAAAGAAAAAATATATTTGGCTATGAAATAGATGGAGACTTAAATTATGGTACCTATTGATTGAATGTCTTTTAAACCGAGTTTTTTTTTTCTTAATATATTATATTGATCGTTATTAACATCAACTTTTTTTTTTAAATATCAGGCTTTTGTTTGGCTACAATCTCACTATGGTAGGTGATGATAATTACATCTGAAGTTGTAAGCACACAAAGCCTAGAAGATAACTGACTCTCAAATTCTCTACTGGCGCTCATCAGTAGGTGCTTGGCGATTAAAGTTCTACTCGGGGAAGTACTACCGGACGGGTACCTACTACATTTTCCTAACTCTGTTTCCTTCACCGAAAGCGTTATCGTAAGATTCGAATCGAAATAAAAATCATTATTAATATTCGTACAAAAATAAAGTATATTTACATTAATTATAAAAATAATCATTAATCAGTTTTATATACAATCTCATAAAAAAATACCAGTACACATGCGTAACACATTAATGTAGAATGGCACTTAAAAATATTCAGTGTCGCAACAGTGTATATTATGAACATTGCTGGCATTAACCTATGACAGGTTCAAACTACTTGAACTTAGCGTCTGCTGTTCTCTGGCTGGGGAGGGGCGGTCGCTAGGTAGGCGAGCGCTCGCTGGATGGCTTCAGGGATCGGGGGAGGAGTGGGGATATGGGCACCCTGGGGCTGGAAGCCGTTCTCGTTGGCGATGTAGCTGAGCTGAATGTTTGTACCATCTTCACTGGGGTATTGGAATTGACCCTGGACTTCTAAAGCAGGCTCTTCAGCACCGATGTTCTTGAGGGCTCCCCTCTCGTCAGCGGAGATACCGTTGCCGGTTTCATATGAGTACTGGTATGAGCCATCGGGGTTGATGTCACTTTCTTGCTTCAGGATCGGGATGGGCTCCGTTGGAGACTGAGGAGCAGCAGCAGCGACTGCTAAAAGTCCGAAGAAAACCTGAAATTTAAATTAAGATTAGATAAGATAAGTTAAAAGTTCGTTATCTATATTTGCCAACTATAATTTTCAGGCCTCAAATCAGTTTTATAATTCTTAATCTTTGATAATATCACTTAATAGAACTGTCATCCGGTGATTAAAGACAAGCACAACACAATTAAGTTCCACGTCACTTTGTTTCAAAACAATATTTTATTGAATATCAAAATATCATCACTGGCACTTACGATGGTCTTCATGATTGTATGTAAGTATTTGAATGTCGGTGAAGGTACTAGACAATGTTGTTCTAACTGTGTTATATCGGTATATATACGAGCGGGTCACTATGCCGCCTACCACCTCTGGATGGTATTGCACCATTTGACACGTCAGAATAAATTCGACAAAATATGTGCGTACCATAGTCATACGCTTGCGTTATCTCAACAACATCATATTTAATCGTCTCTCGGTAAATTTTTATCATTCCGCAAAGCCAATTTGTATTACTAATATTAATTTTGCTTAAATGGTACAAGTTATAAGGATAAGTAGACATCCTTTAGTTAGATATATAAAAGTTCAATAAAAAAAAGAGAATATAATAAATAATAACAATAGATAAATATAAAGTTAAATATAAAAGTTCTCTTCAACGATAAACCTTTGCTATAAATATGAAAAACAAGTACAATTAGCACCAAAAAATTCTAAAAATATTTAATTTTATGCAGAAATTCCAATAAATATAATTCTCGAAACGATGGAGCACAATGAATTTCCAGTTTAATTTAAAACCGGTCTGACGAGGACGTCTCATTATTAATTAATATGATATAGGTAAAACTACTAAAAGGATATGTGAATAATCTCATACGAATATATTATTTTCTAAGCATCTCATCATCTACTCAAGGCCATGAAGGCGCAAAGCAAAGTTTAGTCCGCCCGTGTCACAATCGATTGGCTACTTTTTTGTCGTAGAGAATACAACAAATCTCATACTACGACCAACGCACATATCTTACAAAAACCGGCAAGTTGCGAGTCAGACTCGCGCACCGAGGGTTCCGTAAAAACCTGTAGGTATATAAGTAAATGGTAGTATAGACCTGAGTATTTGAAATGAATTTCAATTTATGACGTATAAAAAAAAACTACTTACTAGATCTCGTTCAAACCAATTTTCGGTGGAAGTTTGCATCGTAATGTACATCATATATTTTTTATAGATTTATCATTCTCTTATTTTAGAAGTTACAGGGGGGGACACATATTTTACCACTTTGGAAGTGTCTCTCGCGCAAACTATTAGAAACCTCAATAATATTTTTGAAGACCTATCCATAGACACCCCACACTAATGGGTTTTATAAAAAAAAAAAAAGAGTTTCAGTTCTAAGCATGGGGAACCCCCAAAATTTATTGTTTTTCTTTTCTATTTTTGTGTGAAAATCTTAATGCGGTTCACAGAATACATCTACTTACCATGTTTCAACATTATAGTTCTTATAGATTCGGAAAAAAGTGGCTGTGACATAGAGCGGACAGACAGACAGACAGACGGACAGACATGACGAATCTATAAGGGTTCCGTTTTTTGCCATTTGGCTACGGAACCCTAAAAAGTAAGCCCCCTAAAAGGAAAACAAAAAGAAGATGTATTTTCTAAGAAAGTGAATTCGAACAGCTTGATAAATTAGGTCCAATTAATCTGACCCATAAAATATATGACATATTATATGCCTTAAATAAAGGTCCCTTTTAATAGTTTCATTTACGTTATTAAGTGAGAACTTACATCTATAATGTAATGATATGTTAAAATGTTGTAGGTATTGTTAATAAAATTCAGAAGTTTCAGAACTGATAAGTGAGAACATAAGATCATTTGGTATTTATTGCTATAAACCCTTACAAAGTTACTTAGCGATCATGGAAGAAGAGCCTATACTAGCAATTTCTCTACGTAATGAGGACTCGTTGAAGAAGTTCATATCAATTGAAGTGCCGATGACTATATCCCTAAGGTCTCTCTATCTATATGGGAGATGAATATTCAAAGTCTCTAACCTTGTATTATTAGGTAGGTAATTTACTAAAAAAAAACAAAAGATATCTATTTTTTCCTCAATGACTTTCAATAGCTTTGCAAGTGGAACTAATTGGTGCGTCCATGCTTGGCGAACCGAGCACGATACGAGCCACGAACGAGCACACTGCGAGCACGATTCGCGTAGCGTGGACGGGGTGGACGGGCTTGCGAGCCTCGAACGAGCATTCGTTCCGTGCTCGACTGCGCTCCGCCCGATTGTCAGTTTTTTCACGAACATAGGGATTCGCATCGCACTCGTTGTAGGCTCATTGAGTGAGCAACGAACGAATCCTGTTCGTTCGAGGCTCGGTTGGTGCTCGCTTCGCGTAGCATGGACGCACCAAAAGAGTTGGCCTTTTCCACATATCGCTAATAATTAACGGTGGTTGTCTCAACATCTTTAGTTTCAGGGCCACTGACTTTATGTTCAATGAGTCTTCACTCACGCCAATATTATAATAGCGAAAGTAAGTTTGGCTGTTTGTGAAGTTTTCTCCAAACGATGATAAAAATCCCGTAAACTTGGATGAAACACATTGATGTAAACCTTTGAGTGATTTTTATAAAAAAAACGAATATTCGCCCGCAGTTTTACCACCGCGTTTCCGAGGATATGAAGAGTCTATGGTACATGGTATATGATATAAAAAAGTGTGTTCTTCTTCTATTATCCATAAAAACTGTAGCATTAATTAATTGAACACTAATTAAAATAATTATTGAATTTTATTTTCCTGACGCAATTTTTTCTTTCATTGACTGTGAGTATAGACATATGTTTGACCGCAGTCTCACCATGGTAAGTGAGGATGTGGCCGAAGTTGGTAAGCATACACAGCCTAGAAGGAACCGGCTCTCAAGTGCAGTTGAGTGTCGGAACACATCGCTATCTTTGAGCTTGGCGAAATTTTTTTTTACCAACTTGAGGGTGGTAACCAGCCAGGTGGGCACTATAAAGTACACTACCACCGTGCTATGGTTTCCTCATGATTTTCTTCACGGAAAGCTCATCTCATTGTAGGATTCAAACCCAGGACCTTCGTCTCGGTATCCGAAATCAAAACGACACTATACGTTGTCTGTTATGTATGTATGTCATGAAATATAGACATGAAAACATACTTTTCAACATAAATATACCTACCATAGACATATATAATGGTGCGTCCATGCTTGGCGAACCGAGCACGAGCCGAGCCTCAAACGAGCACGATTCGCGTAGCATGGACGGGCTTGCGAGCCTCGAACGGGCGCGATTGTCAGTTTTTTCACGAACAAAGGGATTCGCATCGTGCTCGTGCTCGATTCGCGTAGCATGGACGCACCATTATACTATCCTCTATAACATTATTATTCCGGAAAAACATCATATCCTCGGAAATGCGGTGGTAAAACTGCGGGCGAATATTCATATTTTTATAAAAATCACTCTAAGGTTTACATCAATTACGAAATTAACACGATGACCTTGACCTCAACAAGGATAGAGGTATTGACCGTACTAAACCATCAATATCTATTTAAAGCTCTGTGTACTAAACCATGTTTTAATAAAAAAAAACGGCCTTACTTTAAACCGCTTTTCAACAAATTTACTGATGGTAACGTAAATAACGTCTCATTGGCTGATAATGAATACTAAGGTGATCAATAAATTTATGTGACATAATAAACAATGTGAGAGCTCTTATGGTCGCCTCTATGGGAACATGAAATAAATAACACAGCCAGAATTGGCTACTTGACAGTTTTCGGAAACATATTTTAAAATTTACATACGTGTATTTTATACCTCTTACAATTATCTTTTTATCAAAAAAATGTTATTTACAAGGAAAAAAAAATATTTTTTAACATTTCATTTGAAATTCGCGCAAAAACACCCGGTCACGTGACATTTGTCAGGTGTGACGTCACTTCTCTATAAACAAAACTAGAGGTGTGTAACTAAACAAAAATACGCGAGCTGCATAACAGCTCACGGCTCAGGTGTGTGAGCCGGTTCAATGACTCAGCTCGCAGATCAGCTCAATTTGTACCTACCTGAGCCGTGAGCTGTCATGCAGCTCGCGTATTTTTGATGAGTTTCACACCTCTAGTTAAATTTGACGTCACAAACCTCACAAACAAACCATAGATGCTCAATCCCGGCCGCCCGCGTTTCGGTTCTTGTAATCCACAGATAAAAAAACTCACTTTTTATTTCCTAAAATAAAATATTAAAAAATTATTATTATGCAAGAAACATATTGTGTAATGATTGTTAACCTATTAGCTATCATATCTAACATATTTCATATTTTTTCATTGTAACTGTCAAGTAGCCAATTGACAGTATTTGACAGCCGTGCGCAGTACGAACTGAGAGCGATTTGCTCAGGGAGCCCCTCAAGCGGAGTGAAATTAAATGTCATGCTTTAGTAAGGCGGATTATCCATCTGGGTAGAGGCACGATGCCCTATGAAAATCTTTGCTCTTATGCTACTTCCCCCTCTCCAATGAGCTCTTGCGTCATTACGTGCAGGAACGTTATTTGTCTGCGGTAAGAACCTTTTCTGTAAGTTCGATAATATCTGTAATAACTGCTCTTTGAGCGAAAAATCGCTATGCTCTACCTCTCTTGAAATATCTATATCTTCAAAATTCAAAAAATACGCATCGATTGGACCCAATTATATTTTTATGCCTTTTGCGGTCGAGACCTTGGGACCGTGGGGGTCCGCAAACCTTCGAACTTCTCTAGTCACATAATATTGTGTTTAAATGGACGGAATTTGATGTTTATTAACATTTATAGGTGATTATAACAATTCAATAACCTATTAATTAGGTGAAAGGTTAAGAACGGCATAATAAATTAAATTCAGTTTGAAGCTAGACATACATTTTTTGTGTTATATAAGATTATATCAAGATAACAATGTAGATCTTACAAGTAATGGCTTATTTGGCTTCCGGGTGCCAAAGGACCTCACTATAAAGCCTACGCCGCGTGTGTCGGTCTATTTAACAGGAATGTAGGTATCTTTTATTGTACCCATAGCTCAGCCAGTTGAAATTTACACAGAATAAGTGAATGCCTTCCATCTTGGCAATCAACAAATGAAAAAATCATGATGACATGATATGGTTACGGAAAGAAGGTATATGAATAATATTAGATTTGAATTACTGTTAATTAAGAATAGGCGTTTCTGAGATAGAGCCCGAACAAAGAACGTTGAAGAGTTTAGCTAGCATTTTTATACGCTTACAAGCAATGTCATAGCAACATTTCTCAGTAAAGTTCAGTTACAGAGCCATAGCCAAGCTTTTTTGTAAGATCCCATAAAATAAATATATTTTTCCATTTTCGAGTATGTGTAGGTAAAATAAAAATAAATATTTAAAATACTTATATCAGATATCTATATTTATGGTAAAAAAATACAAAATACGGATCACTAATTAGTGACTATGAGTATTATTGTGCGTAACAATGAAGATCTATTATGATCTGGCTTGAGGTGCGGCGGCTTCAGGCTGAGGCGGGGCGGTGGCGAGGTAAGCGAGCGCGCGCTGGATGGCTTCAGGTACTGGAGGGGCGGTGGGCAAATGAGCGCCTTGGGGTTGGAATCCGTTCTCATCAGCAGTGTATGTCAACTGAATATTTCCGTTTTCTCCCGGGTACTGGAACTGGCCTTGCACCTCCAAAGCTTCGACATCTCCCACCTTCTTTAGTTCTCCCTTCTGGTCAGCGCTGATGCCGTTACCGGTCTCGTAAGCGTATTGGTAGGAGCCATCAGCGTTAATCTGGCTGTCATCTCGAACGATCGGGATAGGCTCAGTGGGGCCTTGTGGGGCGGCGAAGGTCACCGCAACCAGCATAGATACCAAAACCTGTAACAAAAATTAAAATAAATAAGTATAGATAGTGATAAAATCGCGTCGGTCTAATTTAAACATTTTAGACCGATATTGAATTTTGGTTTCTTTCGTTCGTTGTCAAGCCACGTAATTAAAC
Organism: Achlya flavicornis; assembly: GCA_947623365.1. Lineage (NCBI taxonomy): Eukaryota > Metazoa > Arthropoda > Insecta > Lepidoptera > Drepanidae > Achlya > Achlya flavicornis. The sequence continues at coordinate 8,830,818 of OX392474.1, forward strand.
CGTGATTTTTTCCATCAGAACTGTGTCACTGAACTTCTTCAATTAACTACTTAGACGGGTAATCCAATTGTCGTTAGTTAATTGTAAACACTTTTTCAAACGATCACTTACAATAGATTTCATTGTGGATGACTTGTTGATAGTTGATCAAACGACAGAAGATACTTTGTGACGACTGATGCTTTACATCCTGATATTTTCAGTATTTATAGTTAGATCCATTTGACCACCTCCTTGCATTCCTAATTTCACAATTCATTGCGATGTCGCTAATTCAATGAAATAAGTAAACAGTAGATGCATTACCTCGACTCTTGTATGTCAACTTGGCGGGGGCGACGTAATGGTTGTCAACAAACCTAACGGAATTTCCATTTGTTCAGTATTGACCTTAACGCAAGCACTAACAGTGTTCAAACTAAATATCTTTGAATCTTTGATTTTCAAGAGTGATGATTTCTAGTTTTTCTTGGCAGCAAATTTTTTCAACTTGCATTTTTTCATTTTATAACATTAGATATGTTCGTTGACATTAGTTATAAATATCTGAGCCTATATTACAAGCAAGTTGCAGATAGGAATAATAATAGAAAAATGAAGAGAAACATAGAAATATCGAGGTGAAGTTCACATATACTCACGATGAGATAATGCCCTTAATTAGATGCGCCCACGCCCGGCCGCGACGCCGCTGTTTCAAGTAAGCGTACTTATGTTAAGCTCATGAGTGAATTACGCAAAGCCCTCGCTGTAATCAATGACGCATCCATTAAATTTATCTCTAGAGGACAATATTATATTGTGTCATAAAAAATATAGCTATTAAATAAAACTTCAGTCTTTGATCTATGAAGCGCTAGAGAGCTAAGAGTAAAGTACCTATTTAAAGAGACCACTAAAAGTGATAAATGTGAAAACTTTTTTAATTATGATGTTTTGGAGGATATCTATATAACACTTTGTTGTGGTTATTACTATCTGTAAATATGCCAAATCAGAACATCATATACCATATAGTCTATAAGAAAAATGGCTGTGAAATGCAAATGAACGGACATGGTGAAAATAAAAGAATTCCTTGTTTGATTACGGAGCCGTAAAAAGTAGCACAATAAGCTTATAATTTTATTTTCATGCTTCGTACTCTGAATGTAGACCTAAAAGTATACAAGAAGCGGGATGTAAATGATACTTTTTTTTTTTTAAGCGTCGCAGCACTAACCATTTTGATGCGATGATGATAAAAGGATGGGAAAGCATGAGCTCATACTCGATATAAAAGCAGTGATTAACTCTGGTGTAAGCTCAAATCTCACAGTGATTGATATCAACATGATTCGATAAATAATGGAAATATATTTTAGTCGTAAATAGCAAGAGAGGCTTATATGAAAAAAGTATTGATTATTATTACGTGTAAGTAGCATTATGTAATGTTACTTTAATAGTCATCTTTGTGAATAGGTATTCAGCCAACAAAGGATTTCACTCATATCGGTTATGTAAATCACATCGCAGGCTCATTTAGTCAATAGAATGTCTTTAGGCAAATTCTGCTATCTATTGCTGCATTAACATCTATTTGTTGGGAGTGGCATGTGGATGACTGATGTATGGCTATGATAATGCGATGAAGTCATAATGACATTTTAAGCCTGCGATATTTGTTGATCGATACTCGAACTTTTGCTTGAACACTACAAAAATTATGGGTTTGGTTGACATTGGCAATTCCTATTTTAATAGTCATGTTTAAGTATATTATTATGACGTGATTTACGTTACCTTGTAGTCCTATATTATTTAAATTTTGTAGTTTTACTATGCTTTGTATTTTTTATTTCGATCTTTATTTTATTTACAAAATGACCAAACCTTTATATGAGTGCTCATAGGGGGGGGAGGTCGGTAACGCGAGAGCGATGCTTCGTGTGTTGCAAGCGTCCATATGGCTACGGGAACCGCTTACCATCAGGCGGGTCGGATAAAAAAAAAGAGATGAGTACTTCTACAATCTACTGTAATTATTTTATTTAATCTTGCCCAACTCTACATCGCAACAACCATAATTCTTCTGTATTTACTCTTCTTTACACACTTTCTCTCTGTATGACTATCTCGAGCACCAATGCACAGATGCTATTTATATTACTCATTAGGAAGATTTTAACGCTATAAGAAACGTGTAATGCGTATAAAATTATACTACGACAATGCAGCTACACAGATGATTTCTTTATTAACAGATTTCTTTTTCATTTCAAGAAATCAGACAAAAGATCCATATTGCACGTAGGTCAAAGAGTTACGCATGCAATAGTGACCTTAACGATGTTTGTCATATCTAAAAATAGTTAGGTATATTTTATTTGATATACTCGCAATTTTTCTCTATTTACCGTGCTCATGAAGTTTATGGCGATGTGATGCGATGGCAGCTCGACCTTGACACGGGCTGTGGGGAAAGTGAACTGACCGGTTGTTGGGCAAACGGCTTGGGTGCCACACTCACGCTATTTAGAAGAGACTACGCACGCGTTCAGATTTATCTTCTATCGTACCGTATAATTAACGTTGTCATCTCGTAATCGAGCAACCATTAATTATAGGTTGTATTATTATTCGTTTAATAAATTCAAGGTTATATATATAATATATTTCACGAATATATTTTCTATTAAAAATGACCCTCTGTTATCGGAGATTTTCATTACTGTACAACAGCAGTTGAATTATCGGTGGGGTTTCCTGTAATTGTAAAAAAGATGAAAAATATTATAACAAAGGTATTATATTTAAATAACTTTACAATAATTTGAAAATAAAACTGTTACATATCTTAAAGCTACATCATTTAAAATTAACTTTTGTTTCATCTTGCATCATTTAACTTCCGTTTAGTGAAGCATTTAGATCTTTTAATTAAGCCTGATGTAATCCCTTGAGTCTGGATTCTGGGGGGGTAGCGTTGCGAGGAAAGCCAGCGATTTCTGAATCTCCTGCGGAACTGGAGGAGGTGTTGGAATATGAGATCCTTGAGGCTGGAAGCCGTTCTCATCTGCTATATACTGCAACTGAATCACCTGAACAGTAAAAAATAAAATTAAATAGATAAGGCTGACATTGCAATAATCGTTTTATTTATCCTAACTTCCTAACTAATATTATAAATAAATGCGAAAGTGTGTTTGTTTGTTACGCCTTCAACTACTGGAGAAGGACATAGACTACTTTTTATCCCGGTAACGTGGGTGAAACCGCGGGGGACAGCTAGTAAACAAATAAATTTAAAGCCAAAAACGGTTAAAAATTTCTAAGGGGTTTATGACGCCTCTAAACATTCTAATATATTTTTCTATACATAGGTATACAACTTAATGACTTCGTTCCGGAAAGGCCCCCTAAAGCAATAATGCTAATGGAATTAATTTTTTCGAATTTACAGCAGATCTTTCATCAATTCCGAATCTTTTAATGAATTGAATTATAATATTAGGAGTGACCTTTTACCAATAAATATTGGAATTACGTAGGATCTGCCGAGAATCCGAAATAATGAATTCCATTAGCAATATTGCTTTAGCTTCTTTTTTAGCCCCAAAGGACAGGACAGGACAGATTTTTGAAAATATTATTGGTCGAAACAGTGCCCTTCATTGATTCTATCTTTCCTATTGTCAATAATAATAGTTTACCTAGGGCTGAACGTAATGAAATGAAATGCAGTGTTTATTTGCAGTGAGTAGGTCTGTGCATCTTCAAATATAAACATCGTTGCTATTGGATGTTCATCAGGCTTGCAAATGCACAAAATGGTTATAGTCTAGGCCCACGCTCGTAAATGTTATTTAAAATATTGAAAAATTGTTATTGTATTTGCCCAAGGTTCGTTTTAATTGCTCCCTGATGGTTTTGTAGGTCAAATATTTTGTACGAGCTTTTGTGCAAGGATCTCAGTAGTTGCACCCGCGATAAAAAATATCCTGTATCCATATCCAGATATCAATTTACATCTCTTGACAAAATAGGTTCGTTAACTTAACAGTGAAAACGTAGCAAAGAGACAAGCAAACTCTGCAGATCTTTTTTAAGTTCAAAATGTTTATGAAATAGTTTTTGTCCAATAAAAAAGATTAAACTTTCTATACAAGTCTAACATTATCTTGAGATTCATCTTAGGTCGTGTAACGTCTGTCAAAACTTATCTCTACTTGTACCTATAGATAAACTTGGATACAAAAGAAAAGAATTATAGCGAGATCCGTACATTGCTTTATAGTACAGCAATATAAATTTTAGACTGATTGAGAGTGAGCCTAATGCCGAGATTATATTATTATCAGAAACATGGGTTGTATTATAAATCACGCAAAATTCTAATATGTAAATCATGTAAAAAAAAATAGTTTTTGATTTTTGATCTCATTTCGACTGAAAGCGATCTCATTGCGAAAAGTCCTTACAGGCAGTCTCCGATTGGAGCTAAGCCAATCTAGTCACTTTTAACGCCACCAAGACGCAGGCATATCTTTCCGTCCTTTCTATCAGGCTCCTACTTTCCAAAATATTTCCTTGCCAATATGCGATCGGCTTGATCTCCTCGGCAACCTTATCAGTCAAAATAAACTTTGGCTGTTCTATTGAGTTGAGGGCAGAAACAGCTGCTAGAAAGCTATCTTCTCTTAGGTTAAGCGGTAATTCACGCCTGGGTAGTTGCTCCAACTTTATAAAGCACAAGTCCGGTCATTTTAAGAGAGGTAGAGCATAGCGTTTATTCGCTCAAAGAGCAGCTCGACTGGGGAAGTACCTCCACCTTACAGAATACCGCAGCCAAATAACTTTATGTTGTGTAAAGCTGTGTTCCTGCGCGTGAGTAAGGTCGCCAGAGCTCATAGGGGAGGGGGGAAAGGTCGGTAACGCGTGAGCGATGCTTCATGTGCAAGCGTTGCAAGCGTCCATATGGCTACGGTAACCGCTTACTATCAGGTGGGCCGTATGCTTGTTTACTGACTAAGTTGTATAAAAAAAACAAAAAAAAATATGCATTGAGTACTGTTGCCATCTTTGGGATGGATCCGCTCAGTACCAGCTTAACACCCTCGACTCAACTTGAGACCGCCGAGCCAAGAGACTCATCTCTGATTTAATTAAGGCAAAACTCACGAGACACGACCATCATAAAAAGTTTGCTTGCCTATCGGTTTTATACAGGATATATTTTGGAGAGTGTGCGCAGAAATTGTTCAACCTAATTCCACCATCCCCATTCTTACACCGAACCACAAGACGCCGGAAAAAGATTCATCCGTACATTTTTGACATAGTTACCAAAAATACGGACACAGCGGTTTGCATCCTCATTTATAATGCAAAAAGCTAGGGAGTGGAACTTGCTTCCGGCGACTGTGTTTCCTGACTCATACAATTTAGGGACTTTCAAGGCTAGAGTGAATAGGTTCCTTCTGGGTAAGCGTGTACCATCTTAGGCTTCGTCTTCGTCCCTTATGGGCGGGTCAGTGGCCAAACGCAAGCCCATTTAAAAAAAAAACAATTTATATAATTCACAAAATGTCAAATGAATGTAAAAAAATAAATATCGGGGTTCTAAAAATATTTGAAGGATCAAAGTAGAGTCATTGAAACTTTTCAAAAGATCCATGCAGAATATGAACGAAAAGATACAATTTTCTTTCAACGTCAGACACTTATTTTTATCATATACAATTGGAATTTAAAGTGTGAGCTGAGATAAGAGTGTGTATGGATAATAATAGGAAAAATTCTGTTATCTAATCTACGTACCTAATAGGATTTGTCTTCTAGTTTTTTTGTACAACAATCATGTGGTTATCCTGAAAACGGCTCAACTAATTACAAGCTAAAACGAACTATGAACACAGAACACTCGTAGACTTCTCACTTTAAGATTCTTAAAATGCTTATACCTGTCCATCGGGTGCTGTGTACCGGTACTGACCCTGAGCCGTCTGCGCCTCTTGTTCAGGTATGCCCAAGTTCTTCACGTAGCCTTGCTCCTCAGCTGCTATTCCGTTTCCTGATTCGTAACTGCAATTTAAAAACAGGCACTTTACTATCAACCGTTTGCCTTCTTGCTATGTAAAACAAATATAAAGAGATCAATAATTTAGTTCGTTATGCAATTTGATAGAGCCAAGCTGTGTGGCTCCCGTATAGTGTAGGGCCAACCCTTCCAATCCTGTAAGTTTCCGTGTGAAATTCTCTGAATATGATATTTTGATAATCAGGTACTGTTTGTATGTAAGTACTGCTTATTTCAGAATTCATATCCCTCAAAGTGGATTTAAGACTAAAGAAGAAAAAAAAAGATTGAAAAGACATAATATAATGACCTCCATTTATAAGATCCATCAGGGTTAATAACTTGTTCCTGGCTAATAATTGGAATAGGTTCGGTCGCGTATTGTTGTTGCTGCTGAAGATTATATGATGGAGGAAGTGGCTGGATATTAATAACATCAGCATGCACAGTTCCCAAGATACACACCACAACTACCTATAAACACAATTTTACACAGATTATGTTTTGCATCACGTAAATATAATATACAATAGGATATTTATTTGAGTCATCATTAAAACTTACGATAATCTTCATATTGATAGCAGTTACAAGATGCTGGCAAGCTATGGAATGATGCATTTTGGATCTACCCCTGGTATTTATATGAACTTTTTTGTTGCAATATCGCATCGTTGCAGATTCCATATACATTTTATGATTATGTTGACTAAAGTTATTGCGGGCCCTTATTCATCTGTTACATCGCGATTGTCACAGATGTGCTAGATTTCATTTTTTGTTTTTTGAATGAAGAAACTCAAAAAAACGCATATTATAGCACTAATTAAAATAATAATAAATAAATATACTTGGACAATCCTCACATACGGCTTTCTAATCCCAAACTAATCACAGCTTGTACTATAGAAACCAGACTATACTACATACTATGAAATACCTAATTTATATACTACTAATATCGAATATGAATACCATGGTGTTATCTCCGTTTTATCACTGGTAAATGCATGGTAAATGATTTTTTTGATTTCGTATATCGAATACAGTTAAACGAAATATTTTCTGTGCTAGCTTAGACTATTTATTTTACTAAAATTTACCTTACTTCAACCAACTTATATGGTAATAGCATCACTGGTACCGATGTAGTGTAACTTTTATTCATCTAACCATAACTGTAAGTCATGCGTCGGTACTAGCCTATGATTATACAGAATCTCGCCACAAAATGCTTATCATGGAACTCTTAAAAATGTAAACGGGTAGGTATGTGACACATTATGTAATGTAATGTTAAGCCTCATTAAGTTAACCTTAACACGTAGGAACATCAATGCAGACTCCGCAAACCAGTTGCAGGCAGGCATACTTGTGACATACTAAAACGCGGCTTTTTTGTTCAAGTTGAATTTGCTCATCAAGGCTATTGTGCGCAAAAATATTTCTCAATTGACTTTTGACCTTTCATAATTTATGATCGGTAGGTGCTTCTTAGGCCTTACTGGTCTGTGCCCCTCTTGTTTTCAATGCTCGTAAAATATTAAGGGTTTTACCCAAATCTACAGACATATCATCGAATCAAACCAGTGAAGTCGCTCAGCGAGGCCTGACAGGAGAGTCCGGTCAATTCTGATCGGATTTGGTGACCTAGCCAGCACTCTAAAAGCGAAATTTCTAGCGACGTTTTGTTCCGAAGTCACTTAGAAGACAAGGTTAAGCTGGCATCCAAAAAGCTCGGAGTACTCAACAGAGCGAGGCAGTACTTCACACCGGGGCAAAGGCTGCAACTTTACAAGTCGCAAGTCCGGCCTCATATGGAGTACTGCTGTCATCTATGGGCGGGGGCACCTGCGGGGTTATTTTAAAACGATCGAATTCGGATTCGGGAGCGGAATCGGAAACTTCCGAGATGAGTTTCCGACATGATAAAATAATAATGAAAATGTATATTTGCACATTAAAAATACAATCAAAACTGTAAGAACATCAATATTTATTTAACATAGTATGATAATAGTACAATTTAAGTGTTACAAAATAATACTTAAACTAAAATAAATATATTCTGCATGATAGGTTAAAGCGGCCATTGCTATTTTAATTTCCGAATCGAATAGTTTGACGTTTCTCGACGGAAATATCAATCCGAATCATCGAAAAGTTTCCGATAGCTTTTAGATGGCGGAATTCTTTCCGAATTTTATTTAATGTTCGTTTTTGACTATTATTTAATATAAACGCATTATTTAAACTTATATAATGGTTAGTTGGTACTAGACTGAGTGTGTTTGCCCCTATTTTAAGTAAATAATGAATAAGAAAGGTCTGCGGTAAAAGTAATAGCTACATACTCAAACTTCGTAGGGACTAAAACATATTGGTCACTACTCAATACCGTTACTCATGTTGGATGCTAGATTCACTACCACTAAAAAATCTACGTAACCATAAAATCTATTGCAAATTATCTATTTGCAAATAAAAGTTAAAATATTTTATTAGACTCAAAAGAAAAAAAGAAAAACATAAATTATTTGTTTTATTATACTCTCCATGAATGTACTGAAAAAAAAAACTACTTTGACACAGAGGGCTTTTTGGCGGGAACTTGCAAAGTGACGTTGCGTTTTCGTTTAATTTTCAAAAAATCATGTATTTTGAGTTTTATTGCGTATTATCTGTGATGTTTTATCCTATAAATATAAATCCACGCGCACCAATGAAGGGAAATTAAATGAATTATGTGTATCGTGACTTCAACTTGTCTCAAAAAGTCCGTGAGAAGTTTTAGTTTATTGACCACTATTTTACTAACACATGACGTTTATGGACTGTGACTGACAGTGCGTACAATATGAAAGTGATTTATTTTGTGCCTAGAACTTAGGTATAACTCAAATACGATTAGGCTGTATGGCTCAAACCTTTGCCTGACTTTTGCTAATGTTATAAACAACAGTTACTTCGACCTATCAGTCAGTTTTCGAAGTTCGATAAAACTAGAAACCATTTTTATGTTTATTAAAACACAATGTAGACCTAAAATCCAAAATATAGAAAATAACAAGTATCTGTCTTTATGCATTTGATATGAGTGTTTAAATGAGGGCTTTCAACAATAAAAATCCGTAAGCATTTCGATTTTAGTTTAATTTTAGTTTAGGTATACCATTTCCTACCATTATTAAAAACAAACTTTGTAAACGCACTCCAACTTTCCGCTATCGGATCTTTTCGATGAAGGTTTCCGATTCCGCTCCCGAATCCGAATTCGATCGTTTTAAAATAACCCCGCTGGATACCAGCTTGATCCTGTAGACTCGGTTCAACGACGTGCCATCAGAATTGTTGACGATCCCGAGCTCACAAGCGGTTTAGAGCCCCTCAGTCTGAGAAGAGACTTTGCCTCCTTATGTGTGTTCTACCGCTTGTACAACGGACGGTGTTCTGAAGAATTGTTTAAGATGATGCCCACGGCTACTTTCTACCATCGCAACTCTCGCCATCGACGGGGAGTCCATCCTCACATATTGAAACCTGAATTGTTTCGTACTGTGCGGGCTCAAAGGAGCTTCCTTCCGCGAACGCTCAGACTGTGGAATGAGCTTCCCGCCGTGGTTTTCCCAATGGAGTACAGCATGGGGTTCTTCAAAAGGGGTGTGAAGAGATTTCTGCAGGGTCGGCAACGCGCGCGTGATACCCCTGGTGTTGCAAGCGTCCATAGGCTACGGTAACCGCTTACCATCAGGCGGGCCGTATGCTTGTTTGCCACCTAAGTGGTATAAAAAAAAAAAAAAAAAAACTCTTCTTTCAATAAGGTTCACACAAGTTACATATTGTTACGACATCGCGACATCAGGAATAAATTGCTATCAGTAACGCCATCTGTTGTTGTATAGGAGTAGGCATCTATCAAGCAACGACATCTATCGCCGAATAGCTACCTGCTTCTGGAATATTCCCGATAGCACTGTAGGCATGTAGAATACGCGGGTAAATTGTAGAATGTTCCGGATGCCGTTTATGAGGTATAAATACGAGACAATACACAGGGGAGTTTGAGTTTGATTTAGTGAATCAGTGAGTAAACATCGAAGTGAAATACAGTTAAGTGCTAGTGAACTATTTAATTTCTGAGTGTTTTAATAAAAGTGTGACCAGTGTTTTGGTAAATTCGTGTACCATTATTTATCCTGAACCCCAGCTCGTAACAATTGGTGTCAGAAGTAGTAGGATAAATAATGCCGGTTATGCCAAAGGAAGTCACTGAGGGTATCCGTACAAGGGGCCAGCGGCAGCAGGAGATGGATGAAAGGAGGTTTGGAGGTTCTCCGTCGCAGACTTCGGGTGGCCAGCAGCCAACTGGCTCTTTGCCAGTTGCCGACCCACCTGAAGTCAGAGCAGTACCTGCAACCCCAGATCTTGGCGCTTTGATGGTAATGCTACAGGAGCAGGCTCGCCGACAAGAGGAGCAGGCTCGCCGACTGGAGGAACAGCTACAGCGGGATAAGGAGGAGCAGGCTCGCCGTCAGGAGGAGCAGGCTCACCGTCAGGAGGAGCAGGCTCGCCGTCAGGAGGAGCAGGCTCGCCGACTGGAGGAACAGCTACAGCGGGATAAGGAGGAGCAGGCTCGCCGCCAAGAGGAACAGATGGTTTTATTAGAAAATTTACAAGTAACTCTTGGCAAGGATCTCAAGGTGGTGAAGGAACAGCTTCAGCATCATGAGTCCCGTATCTCGGAATCCGAAAATCGTATGTCCAAGGCCGAAGTACAGATAGAAGACGTGAAGAAGGCCCTCGTTGGACTCAAGGTTGGAACTGCTACTTCTTTACCTGTGGCTTCTTCACGTGGTTTCAAGGTACCGCCATTTGATGGCACCTCGTCATGGTCAGCCTATAGAATCCAGTTCGAAGCTGTCATGAAGGCGAATGGTTGGACTAGTTCACAGGCGATGACAGCACTCACTTTGGGTCTTCGCGACCAGGCCCTCACTATACTGGAGGCCCTCGGGAAGGACGTGACGTATGAGCAACTGTTGGAAGCTCTAGAATCTAGATACGGAGACGCACACCTGGAACACGTATTCCGTGCCCAACTCAAGGACCGTGTGCAACGGAGCGCTGAAACTATACAACAGTGGGCTCTAGAGATAGAAAAGCTGGTCCGTAAAGCATACCAGTCTGCACCAGCGATGATCAACGGTAATCTAGTGCAAGCGTTCGTGGATGGTATACGCGACTTGGAAGTTAGAGCTGCCGTGAGATTAGGGCACCACGACTCGCTGAAAGACGCTTTAGCCCATGCCTTAGAAGTGGAGGCTGTGCGACGCGATGACCGACCTCACCGCATCAGGGAAGTGGCCTCGCCCCGTTGCTACAACTGTGGAGAAAAGGGCCACCTTCGGATGAGTTGCCCGAAGTGGAGAAACTATAGAAAAGAAGAAAATCGACCCCGGGAAGAAAATGCAGCGGTGACTGGTGGCACTGCTCAGCAACAGGGAAACGAGTAAACGCCAGGACCGCGGGGCGGGTGCTGGCTGGTGTTCGAAGAGCCCCAAGGATCTCGATCTCACAAGCCCATAACGGGAACAGTCTGATCATTATAGGTGAAATTAATGGCAAGCCATGTAAGGTAACGTTGGATACTGGAGCATCTCGCACGATCGTCAGTTCCCAACTAGCAAGTCGGTTTCTTGGGGACTACTTCAAAGACTACAAGCAAATTGAATTGGTAACAGCTACCGGCCAGCAGATAACCGTCGAAGGCGAGAAGGAGGTAGAATTAAAATTGGGCAACCAAAGCTACCGTCACAAAGTAATCGTGGCCGACATTATGGATGACTGTATCCTGGGATTAGACTTCATGAGGAAACATCACTGTGAGATCGACGTCAATCACGGAGTATTAAAATGTGCTTCGGAAGAAGTCTTCATAGAAGGCGCATCGTCGGGCCAAGTGTATTGCTTGAAGAAGAGTGTTCTCTCTCCCATGTCTGAAACAATCGTGCCGGTAATCTTACCAGAAAATTCAGGTCATAGAAATCGTTGCATACTTATAGAGAAACTGGACAGTGATCTTCCATGGAAGATGGCACGAACGTTAGTTAAAGCTAACAACGTCTCGGCAGTACGTGTACTAAATTTAAGTGAGCATGAACAAGTACTCAAGAAGGGGACATTGATGGGCACTTGTGAAGAAGTTGCTTGGATGCGTAGATGTCAAGACCAGCCTACGGGGTCTGTTGGGGGAAATGTTCAGTTCAACGTGACAACGCTATTGGAAGACTGTAGTGATAATCTGTCGAAGGAAGAGATGGATAAGGCTAAGAAGATGTTGCTCCGTTACGCTGATATTTTCTCAGTTGGTGATACTGACATAGGGAAGACTGGATTAGTTCAGCACAAAATAAATACGGGTGATGAGTTACCAATCCGCCAACGACCAAGAAGGTTACCCATAGCACGGGAATAGGAAGTAGATGCCATGATCCAGGGAATGGTAAAAGGTGGTGTTATAGAGCCCTCATCTAGTCCATGGTGTTCTCCCGTGGTATTGGTGAAAAAGAAGGATGGTAGCATGCGCTTTTGTGTTGACTATCGTCGGTTGAATGACATTACGAAGAAGGACAGTTACCCACTACCAAGGATTGACGACACGCTAGATACGCTGACAAGAACGAGGTGGTTTACCACGCTGGACCTGAAAAGTGGCTACTGGCAAGTTGAAATAGACCCAAAGGACAAGGAAAAGACTGCATTCTCTACAGGAAAAGGACTATGGCAATTTAACGTCATGCCATTTGGACTATGCAATGCGCCTGCTACTTTTGAACGGCTAATGGAGCTAGTACTAACTGGATTAATTGGAGACGCCTGCCTTGTTTATTTGGATGACATCATTATCGTGGGACGAACATTCGAAGATCATCTCCAAAACTTGGAACAAGTACTCGCGAAAATACGTGGAGCCAACCTTAAATTGAGCCCAAAGAAGTGCTCATTTTTTAGATGACAAGCAAACTTTTTAGGACACATAGTCTCAGAAGAAGGAGTTCAGACAGATCCTGAGAAAATAGCTGCTGTCAATGATTGGCCAGTTCCAAGAGATAAAACGCAGGTCAGGGCATTCTTGGGCTTGTGCTCCTATTATCGACGTTTTGTGAAAAATTTTGCTGACCTTGCTAGACCTCTACATAAGTTGACAGAGGAAAAATCACAATTCTTTTGGGACAAAGCATGTGATGTGGCATTCCAAGAATTAAAGAAACGGCTGTGTAGCTCACCTATTTTGGGTTATCCTGATACTGAAAAAGAATTCATAGTAGATACTGATGCGAGTAATAATGGAATTGGTGGCGTGTTATCGCAAAGAAAAGGAGATCAAGAGGTTGTGATAGCTTATTTTAGCAAGTCCTTGTCGAAACCGGAAAGAAACTACTGTGTTACAAGAAAAGAATTACTTGCAGTTGTGAAAACGTTGCAGCATTTTAGCAAGTATTTGATAGGGAGGAAATTTCATCTCCGCACTGACCATGCCGCATTGAAGTGACTATTGCAATTCAAAAATCCAGAAGGACAAGTCGCTAGATGGATTGAACTGTTACAAGAGTTTGACTTTGTAACTGAACATCGCAGTGGGAGGTTGCATGGCAACGCAGATGCCTTATCAAGAAGACCTTGTCCTGAAAATTGTAAGCACTGTGTTAGGCAAGAAGATAAGGAAGTAATAACCGTAGAGATGCTAAGGACTGACCTAAGTGAAGAGTGGATAGAAACCCTAAAGCAGGCTCAGCAAGATGACACGGACATCAAGCCGATTCGCGACTGGATTCAGGCTAGTGCCACTAAACCTAAGTGGTGTGACGTGGCAACGACGAGTTCAGTCACAAAAAGTTATTGGGCACAGTGGGAAAGCTTAGCTATACAGGATGGAATTTTATGCCGTAAATGGGAAAATGCCCGAGGGGACAGCTCTCACCTACAAATGGTTGTTCCGAAGGCAAGGATACCAGATATCTTGAAATTCTATCACAATGAATGTTCAGGAGGTCACATGGGAGTAAAACGAACCCTTTTAAAGATTCGTGAGCGATTTTACTGGATCCACTGCAGGGACGATGTGGAAGACTGGATACGAAAGTGCGTCAGTTGCGCAGCTGTAAAAGGACCACAAACACGCAGTAGAGGTGCGCTGAAGCTGTACAATGTTGGAGCTCCCTGGGAACGGATAGCGTTGGATGTCGCGGGGCCTTTTCCTGAAAGTGATAGTGGAAACAAGTACTTCCTGGTCGTCATGGATTACTTCACAAAGTGGCCAGAGGTCTTCGCGATACCGAATCAGGAAGCTTCTACTGTGGCAGATAAATTAGTCCATGAAGTCTTCTGTCGGTTTGGTGTACCACTAGAAATTCACAGCGATCAAGGAAGAAATTTCGAGTCTCAAATATTTCAGGAGGCATGTCGAGTAATGGGTATACACAAAACCAGGACCACATCTTATCACCCGCAATCGGACGGAATGGTTGAACGGTTCAACCAAACGTTGGAGAGATATCTGGCAAAAGTTGTGGACAGCCGGCAGAAGGATTGGGACAAACACATACAACCCTTTCTCCTGTCATATCGAAGTGCAACTCATGAAAGTACGACGGTGACGCCTGCTTTTGCAAACTTCGGCAGAGAATTGCGATTGCCTGCAGATTTGATCACCGGTATTCCGCCTGACGATCCACGTAGTGTTACAGATTATGCGAACGACTTACGAAACAAAATGAATGACGTATATGAGCACGTCAGGCAGTATGGCCAACAAATGTCTGAACGAATGAAGACCCGTTACGATCGGAAAGCGAACAACAGAGTATTCGAGATGGGGTCCCTAGTATGGCTACATAACCCAGTGCGCAGGAAAGGAAAGTCCCCTAAACTGCAAGCAAAATGGGATGGACCATATCGTGTTGTTACAAAAATCAATGATGTCACCTACCGTATCCAGAAGGGGGCTCGAGGTAAACCGAAGATTGTCCATATAGACCGTTTGGCGAAATACCATGGAGCTCACATTGCTCGGGACGAGCATGTCTAAGGAGGGGGTTGTGTTACGACATCGCGACATCAGGAATAAATTGCTATCAGTAACGCCATCTGTTGTTGTATAGGAGTAGGCATCTATCAAGCAACGACATCTATCGCCGAATAGCTACCTGCTTCTGGAATATTCCCGATAGCACTGTAGGCATGTAGAATACGCGGGTAAATTGTAGAATGTTCCGGATGCCGTTTATGAGGTATAAATACGAGACAATACACAGGGGAGTTTGAGTTTGATTTAGTGAATCAGTGAGTAAACATCGAAGTGAAATACAGTTAAGTGCTAGTGAACTATTTAATTTCTGAGTGTTTTAATAAAAGTGTGACCAGTGTTTTGGTAAATTCGTGTACCATTATTTATCCTGAACCCCAGCTCGTAACAATATTAATAATTGGACGCGCGTCCCTCGCCAGCGTTGCCAGACGTCCGGATTTTGCGCGACGCGCGCGACGTCCTGATTTTTTGCCCAAAATTAAATGTCCAGGCCCAGTCCCGCTTTTCGGGGATTACTCGACGGTAAATTCATAGTTAAAGTCATTCACGTAGAAGTGGGAAATTGTAAAGTAGAAACCACTGCACAGAAATGGCACCAGCTTTCCCGTGACGCGACTCTCCGCATAACCCCCTTATTCATAAAGCGTTATTTAACTAATATACTGATGAAATTTACTGTGGAAGGCTTTACTTTACTTTACAGGGAAATAGTATACGTGTCAGATAAAGATAATTCATATACGAAATTTATGTTAATAATAATATTCGTTGCAGAGATAAAAGAGTTTTAAAAACATAATAATATGTCCTTCAGTCATAACTTCCTCAAGAAAACAAAGTTTGAGCAACGCTTCACTGCAAGTAATAATATCTTGGGATATAGATAGATAGATAGATAATACTTTATTGTTACACCAAAAAAAAGAAACAATTAACAAACAAAACATAAAAATAATAAAGTGTTACAATGGGCGGCCTTATCACTAAAAGTGATCTCTACCAGGCTAGTGATATAATGACTTATTAACTCAAAATTTGAACGGTTGAGTTAGTTAGTTACTTAGCTCAAAATCTAATTAAAAAGGGTGGTACTGGAGAACCGCTCCCAATGCTTTGCTATTATAACTCGAAGCATCCGTTTTTGTTTGAGGTACGCATCGTATTTTGAACAGAGTTGCTGAAGCCAAGTTGCATTCGTGTGAAATTGCACTTAAAAATTAAATGATTTTCCACTCATGTGAGAAAAAAAAACAGTTACGACTTTTGTATACACACTAAAGCCTTTTCTTAGTTCTATTGAGATTTATTATTTCTATCATGAACCAAATTTTTGGTTTGTAAATTGCTGAAAAAATGCTAAATTACTCATGTATAATTACACTGACGAGCAATATAAAAAAGCCACTTGCAAAGTGCCTAAACCACACAAGTTTGTTTCATTTGTACGTAGTAATTATATACTCTGAGGTTTCATGAAGTAAAATATACTTGAAAGCAGTATTATATTTTAAATGCGTTATTAAATACATTTGAATGTTGCTTTACACTTCAAGAAGCTATTTTGCGTGGTTTCGAAATATTTCATGATAATTTAGTGGTTTTATTTATATTGCTCGGCAATGTATAATCCATCATTGAGTATTTTCTAATCATTCGAACTATCTATAAACTAATTATAGTACCTAAAGCTCAGAGTAGATAAATACTACGTACAACCTAAAGTATAGTACCTATCCTTTATTTGCGCCTGACGTGTTATTATTTTCCCATATTCACTTCTGCAACATTTCGATATTCGAATCTCACCATGCACATAAGAGTATGTAGTATTCTGCTTTTTGGCTGTGATTCATTTTAATAAATCATTCATTCATTCATATTATCACAGGCTTTATTTGTTCAATATAAAAATATGCCTCTAACAAAAGGTAAATTAAGTTAATTTTAACACAAAATGATTTCATAATATTATGCCGTTCCGTTTTTTACTTCAGCTTCATCAACTGTATTAAGTCTCAGAGCCAGATGTGGGGCTGTACTTGATAGGGTCGTAAGGGTATCTAGGGTTGTGATATTGTCCATAGAGACGATTGCAGTAATTGTATGGGTTATAACGGTTAAACGGGTCGAATACTTGTTTGTCTTTGATATTTCCGATTTGCGGTATGACTGCCTAGATGCCTTGCCGTTGGCCGGAATATGGACACCTGATGGCCTGAACCCTGTAAAATTAAAATTTTGTTAAGTATATTATTTTTTGAAGCGCTCGTGGTGTAGCATGATTAGCCGTTCTTAATCGATCGGCAAAGTTAAGCTACGTCTGTCGTGGTCGGTACCTGGATGGGTGACCGCCTAGTGGTATTTCAAATCGAGCGTTTCCGTGCTTCGTTCGGAAGGCACGTAAAGCCGTTGGTCCCGGTTATCACTTAATTGTGACAGTCGTTAAGCTAGTTGGATGCCTCCTAGGCGGCTTGAAAAATTTCAACAGTAGGTTGACCACTAGCCTACCTCCACCAATCCGCAGTGGAGACGCGTGGTGGAGTATCACCCAGTCCCTTTCACCCTCATTGGTTAACGGAGGCCTGTGCTCAGCAGTGGGACATTATAGGCTGATGATGATGATGATGATATTATTTTATTCTTCACCAAATTTAGATATGCCAAATAATCAAAAATAGACTTTTAATGAACTAAAAAAGCTAGAAATTATTGTGAAAATGGTACAATCTTCACCACACTAACCATTAAGTATCCTACTGTATTTTAATTATCCAAAAAGTACCTATTACAAGTTTTCCCACAGAAAAATATATTTTCACACCACCTCTCGACAACGCCAAGTTATGTCATGCAAGCCCACAGTGCAAACCTAACATAAAGAAAGTCATTAAAGCCCTGCGGCCCTGGGGTCTAGCCGCACAATACAGATTTCATTATGACGTGCATAATGTGATTTGAATACGGAACTGAATAATTCGTATGAAAACTTTTACCATATTTTTTTAATACGTAACGTCAACTAAATAATTCGTATGAAAACATTTACCGAAGAGTTCTCACTTAATAGGTTTAAGCTGCAGTTGACGAAAAAAAATATAAATTGTTTGAAAAAATAAAAAATTTAATCGACTTCAAAATACACTAAAAAGGATGAAATAACTCTAATCTGACGCTGATTTGAAGTCAGCGAAAGAGCACGACGAAAAAAATATTGAAATATTGAAAATATTTCTGTGAACAAAATCATGCATGACAATCTTGGTCACAAGTTGCTAGAAGTTATCCAAAATATTATTTTGGATAATTTTTTTATCCTGCGTAACGTTTAATGAGGTGGTGCAGATCTCGCGATCTCAGAGATTTGTACACCATTTATTAAGGTTCCGAACCTATAAAAGTTAAAAACAGAACCCTCATACGATCACTTGAGTATTATCCGGCCGTGCGTCTGACACAGAGACTTCTTTTCTCGAAGACTAAGTAAAAACGTAGAAACGCGAAATATTGCACGCATCAAGAAATTAATAAAAACTTATATTAGATTGACCAATTAAAAGCCTGTGGAGTGTAACGTGAAAGAACTGGAACGAACTTACTTCCAGTGGTCGGATTGACTTGATATTTGGTATACATCAGTATATTGGATGACAATGCAAGTACAGTCACCAAAAAAAAACTTAAGCATTAAAAAAAATGTTTCAACAAAATCTTAGTATCAATAAGATCAATAAGTGCAAGCAACCGAGTCAGCCAGGAGCTCCAAATAGTCAACGCGTATCACGCCTTTATTCCCGCACCTGCGCGATTTCAAATGTACTAACATTATCAAATTGCGCAGTGCGAAATCGTTGCAACTCCAGAACTTTCCAGGATATAAATTAGAAGCTTAGCCACTAGATTAGCTTTCCCCAGCTGTAGCTGTAGGGTTCATTGGGAGGTGAGCGCACATTACAGGTCCGGTACCACTCTGAAGAAATTAGAGTCTGCTTCTCTGACGTCCCCAGCGGGGATTGAATCCGAAAGCGACTATAACAGCTCCGGTACCTTTCTGGACAAATGGTAGTGAGTGATCACGGTGCAACTCTCACAGTGAGTACCGGCGTGGATGCTCTGGCGGCAGGACTTACCGCAGATGGTCCCTGACGCTTCGTAAGGGGTTGCCAGGAATAGTGTGCCACACTGTGAAGCCTAAAGGTGGGGAAGTTGGCCACTGTATAAAATCAAAGTAGTCTTGAGGGGTGTGGGCCCATATGGTACTTTGAGGTAGTGCTCGAATAAGCATTTATACTTAAAAACCTTTTGTGAGAGAAATAATTACTATAGAGGTTGGTCTAGTTGTGGTTAGTTGCAGGGGAGGGGCATGTTGTCTGTTAGTCTGTGGACGAGCGTCACTCCCCGTGCGCAACGAGTGACTGAAGTTACCGGCCTAAGGGCCGCCTGGAGGACAGACCTGGGTCAGTAAGCAACTCTTAAGCGGCTTAATCGTAAGCCCAGAAGTTTACTGGATAGAAAGTTGAGGGCTACCCCGCTACATAAGCTATCCGGCAATCCTGCTCTACAGCAGGATTGCCGGATAGGATTTGCCTACGCAAAGGGTAGATGTGTGGATACGTATTGGGAGCGCGCATTACCGCTCCGGGACCATTCTGGAGACAGGGATAGAGTCGGCTTCTGACGTCCCCAGCGAGGATTGAATAGTTAGTAAGTATTGGTTGCCAGGAATAGTGTACCAAACTTTTATGCCTAAGGGTGGGTAAGTTGGCCACTATATAAAATCTAAGTAGTCTTACAGGGGGTGAACCCACGTGATGGAATATGGCCCAATCTCAATAGCGTGCTAGTGGAGGCCTGAGCCTCTGCAGAGATGACGTTTTGATTTTGATTTAATTTTATGAGCATTATTATACTTAGTTAGAAAATAGAATTAATGCAATACATTCTGATAAATAACTATTTGACACGTAGGTAGGTACCTAATATCTCTGGGACTGGTGGCTTAAACAAAAAAATTCTTACTATATTTTTTGATCACCTGAGTGTCCTAAAACGGTATATAAAGGTTTCAAGGTGCGATAGCGGTCCCATACTAAAATCTAAGAACCCCTTTGGCATGCAGATAGCCTATGTCCTTCTCCATACCATAGGCCCTATGGTATGGAGAAAGACATAGGCTACTTTTTATACCGGGGACGCGGGTGAAACCGCGGGGAACAGCTAGTTATAAATAATGCCCTCATAATTCACTTGATCCATAAATAGGTACCTATTATTATTACCTCACAGTATATAAATACTATTATTACTCTTCCAGTTTCTATAGAAATAGTTTGAGCAAAAGAGATTTAATTTTTTTGACAAATAATTGGGCAATATCAATATGATAAAATTATTATATCTTTATTTATATTTGTCTCAAGGAAATCACAATAACAGACAGAAATGTCAGATAAAATGAAAATGGTTTGTTGGAATCATTCATCACAATTCTACTTATTCGACGATACTAATATAATTATCATAATGGTAATGAAGTTGAGGAACATTTGAGAAAGTTAAATGAAATTATAAGTTTAATTTACTAAGTGCACTTTATTTTGGTACATTACCATTCACGTAACATAAACATAAAAAATAATTTAACATCTACTCAATATGGCAGTGAGCATTAATTAATGATCAACATTCAACAAGATTAAGTACGACAGATGTTTTGTTGCGTACTTATTATATCACACGTTTTGTTTACATCAGATGTCTATCCAGGGAGTCGGCAATTGGTCAGTCGGTAATTCATCGGCTTGCAAGTTGAAGATGTCTATTTCCTGTTCTCATTCTTGGGGATGGTTTCACCCTGAGCGTGGAAGCCGGTCTCGTCGGCGAAGTACTCAATGAGCACAGGCTTGCCATCCTCGCCGGGGTAAGAGTATGAGCCACGAACTACGGTTACGGTTTGGGGCTTGTTTTCCTCGTCGTTAACAATCTTCGGTTCACCTTTCTCTAAACGAGTGATGCCATTTTCAGTTTCAAAACTGTGAATGAACAAGATAATTTTAATGTTGGTATAGGTACAAATCGATAATTGTTTAGTACATGAATTGGAAATAAAATAATTTTTGATATTCTAACGCCAGGATAGAAGTAATAAATTCCATCGGATCTATCTCGATTCGCATAGAACTAGAGTTTAACAAAAAATCGATTTAAATATAGGTACCTGAAGGTGTATGAACCGTCTGGGTTTTGGTCGGATTCAGACCGAAGGATCGATATAATTCTGTTCACTTCCTCAGGGATAGGGACAGCAACGGCGACGGCCACCAGGGCGAAGGCAAGGATGATCTGTAGATAAACAGTAGATTTATAAACATAACGCATATTCATAAATGAAGAATGTACAAATCACCATAATATACAATAATTATGTTATTAACTTATTTTAGTTCAAGTTAAAATACCTTATACCTATATATATTATAGTAAACCTACTAGATTTACTAAGTTCAATTCAAACCAAAATTACAAACAGTAACAAATATATATTTGTAATCTAAGCAGAGCAGAGTTTTTATTAGGTACTGTGAAACCTAGATGACTGTTATACTATTTGTTAACTACATTTATTTGGCTGTAAATATCTATAATTAAATAGATATTTAACCTGACCCTTATTAATAACAAACAACAATTTTACATAAACACACAAATGTTTGTCTTGAGTAGGAATCGAATCCAGGATTTGTGGCATGGCAAAGTAACTACCCCACATCAACCGGCCCATTAACTCAACATAAATGTATTTGTTTATTATTATAGTTGGGCTTGACTCTTTATTGAAGAAAAAGTATTTAACAAACTATAAAATTAATATAATGTCAACGTACCAATTTCATTTTGATTGATTTGGTTTGTTCGATGGCTAATGAGCGACTGATGCTTTAGCAGTCGTGACAAAATCTTTTATACATTTTCGACAGCTCAACCAGATACGCCATGCAAATATAAGATAATTTTTTACCATTATAATCTCTTATTTTTGTCCTTGATTCTTTAATTAGAAATGTGTTGCTATAAGTTTTTTTTTATTTTACAACTCCATACACATACATTTACATAACCATAAATTAAGTTAAATTTTTATTTAATATATTTTTAGTTTTAAATTTTTTACTTAATGCGCGTCAACTATAAACGCTTTTTAAATTTTTAGTTTTTAGGTAGTTATCGTCAACTGTTGTCACTTAATTATAATTTTATTACTTTCCTATGTTGACTCGTAAAAAGACATCAAAATCTAAAGTACTTACTTAAATATTACGTTGACTGCCTCTGAGCTCTGACTGAAAACGCCACGTATTTATTTTTTAACCAACGGTCGGAACGGAAAAGGAACACACGGCTACAGATCAAGCTATACATTTCTAGTATAAGCTGACCTCCCATTGTACTGAAATCCTATACAATGCGAGATCAGATTATACTGGAATTGTATAGCTTGATCTGTAGCCGTGTGTACAAAACGGTTTGACCGATTTCCATGCGGTTTTATTTTGTAAAAGGTTTGTGATGCATCGGCGGTTCTTAGATAGGTGTTATGGTGTTGCTGTTGACTCACCAGAGGGCGCTGCTATAAACTTTTTTCTTATTGCTTCGGTATGTGACCTGCTGAGGTTTGGCTGGCCCGCACGTGCGAGTCGGACTCGCCTATGAAGGGTTCCGTAGCAGCAAATAACATAATATAAAAGTTCTTGTAGTTCGTTGTAACTTTGATCGATGTTTTAATAATAGTATATTTTTTTTTATTAAATCGTATTAAAAAAATGTACTTACTAGATCTCGTTCAAACCAATTTTCGGTGGAAATGTGCATGGTAATGTATATCATGAACTTTTTTTAGTTTTGTCATTATCTTATTTTAGAAGTTACAGAGATTATTTTTCTAATATTATTTTTTGATTATTAATGACCTTTTTATTCACCCCTTAAGAGGAAATTCACTAATTTATTAGGACCTTATATTATATTATCTCTAACTAGCTTTAGCCCGCGACTTCGTCCGCGTAGGTTATTTATTTTTTCTAGATATGAATCATTCTAACAATATAGAGCTTTGATATCTGAAAATCTACCGGCAGAAATATGCATACATAGATACACTGTCCGATCAGCTGGTAAGGGTCTATGTATGCCAAGTGCGAGTCAGACTCGCGCACCGAGGGTTCCGTACAAACCTGTAGCTATATATGTAAACTGTATCGCCACATATCAGCCCTCAATACGTGCCAGCCAAGCCAGCCATGCCAAGCCAGGCATGCCAAGCCAGCCAGACCAAGCCAGCCAGACCAAGCCAGCCAGGCCAAGCCAGCCAGGCCAAGCTAATTGTCTATGTCGAGCTTATTTACCGCCACTTATCTATGGCCACCGCGAAAGCAGCTCCAATCCCAGTAAAGTACGCTGTTGATTGCTAGTGACGCCCCTTTTACTTTCTCCATTGCAAATGATGACAGGGGTAATCATTTAAATAGTCAGGGAGCTGATTTCGTGGTTCTATTCTGTACGATACACTAAGCTAAGCCGAAACTCTGTCCGTAAGCTGCGAGAAATAAATCAAGTTGATTTTCCAAAAGCGTTTCCTTCCGTTCCTTCTGTTTATAAAATGATAGTATTTTATTTCTTTTCTCTGTGGTATGTATACCTGAGAATTTAATAAAAAAACTACTTACTAAATCTCGTTCAAACCAATTTTCGGTGGAAGTTTGCATGGTAATGTACATCATATATTTTTTTTAGTTTTATTTTTACACACATTTTACCACTTTGGAAGTGTCTTTCACGCAAACTATTCAGTTTAGAAAAACATCATATTAGAAACCTCGATATCATTTTTGAAGACGTATCCATAGACACCACAAAAGTATGGGCTTTATTAAAAAAAAATGAGTTGCAGTTCTAAGTATGGGAACCCCCAAAATTTATTGTTTTTTTTCTATTTTTGTGTGAAAATCTTAATGCGGTTCACAGAATACCAAGTTTCAACAGTATAGTTCTTATAGTTTCGGAAAAAAGTGGCTGTGACATACGGACGGACAGACAGACAGACAGACATGAAAAATCCATAAGGGTTCCGTTTTTTGCCATTTGGCTACGGAACCCTAAAAATGAATCTGGAGAAGGTTATTACGGTTTTTGGTTAAGAAAGTTACTTAGTAAATTTAAAAAACGGTAGGGTAGGGTATGGTAGGGTACATGAAGCAAATATCCAGTAGGATATCCCTCGGGTACGCGGGTGAAACCGCAGGTCGCAGCTAGCACTACAGGAACGCAGGGTTTTATTGGTTTATTCCGTCCCCAATCTCCGTAATACATTAAGCTTAAAAATTTAAAAGAATACAGAAATGTTTTGTTTACTTATAGTTAGTTGTACACACGGCTACAGATCAAGCTATACATTTCCAGTATAAAACTCTGAGCTTATAGAATCTATAAGCTCAGAGTAAGTAATCTATAATATAGATTATAGGAAAACTTATAAGAACTCTATGGTCTTAAAATAACATAGCTCTCAATATTGTGCGTACAAAGTAGTACAAACTTACATTTGCAGTTGGAATGTTTGGGAGAAAAAGGTTTTTAACTGATTGAAATGAATTAATAAGTTTTTACAAACCCCTCTCCACTACGAAGAAGCTACATTATACCCGAGTATTATAGGCTACTTGTTTTTACGAAAACGCGAGTGAAACCTTGCGAGACAGCTAGTATGCAATATAGCTCAAAATACAAGGATTTATGAAAATCGAAACGAAAACGCAAACTTCCCTCTGCAAGTTCCCGCCTAAAAGTTGTTAAGATTTTTATATGTAACTTAAAGATGTTGGTCTTGAAACAGTAATTTTAGTTTTTTTTTTATGAATAAGTTGCTGTCAATACCATCATAATTAAGCTTCGATCAAAGACAGTTTTGATTGAAGGGATTAGAGTAGGTACCAAGATAATGGAATTGGACAACGGTGTGTGCTTCATAGCTGATATTGGTACTATAGTGAAGAAGCACGTTACGCGCAAAAAGACAGAAGGGTTGTAAAGCTCGTCGGCTGTACCTCGAAAATTAAATGTTTTCTTTTTCTAATAAACCAGCTGTCAGATGGCTTTTAATCCCCTAATCCACGGACTACACATGGCATAGGAGGACTCTATATTGCTCTATGTTTTGCACCCGACCGCTCTCCCGGGGGGCTCTTCATGGCCAACGCAACTTCAACGCAAGCATAGCCTAAAAGTAATTAAACATTACTTTCATCCAAAGCAATGTTCGACTGCGAAAAAAGAGAGACACCATCAGAGCCGTCTGTTATCATTCGGTAAATTCCGCTGATCACTCGCGGCCGCTTCGCTATATCGTCATTCATGATTTCGCATATCATAAAACTTGTTCCAGGAGTGAAAAAATCTTAAAAGTTTGTGAAAAAAAAGTTAGTTATTTAGAATCTCCAATACATTTGCAAGCCTGGTATCTAGATGTTTTCTTTACTTTTTCAATTTATAGGTACATTAGATATGGCCAAAGTTCAGGTAAAATTTGTGCAAAAACGCTGTTTTTACTGAATTTGTTTCACACTTATTTTTATATTTGCCTAGATACACGGCTAGATATAGTGCACAAGCTTTGATCCAGATTGAGTGTCGAAGCTGTGCACGCGTCAATAAAAATAGCCCCTAACTGTTAGGGGCTAAATCAAATAAAAATAATTAAAATTGCAAAATAATGTTTAATATTTAAATTTCTCCCGATTTTAATTGGAATATTTCAACAACTGTTATCATTATGAACGTCACTATGACGCAGAGGGAGCGTAAAACGTAGCTGTTACGCGCAGAAGCCTATAAAAGTTGGCCTGTTTTATATATTCATGTAGTATGGCGACGTTCTTTCTAGGTATATTTATTTCTATGTGCACAAGATACCAATTTGTCTAAAACATCTAACGAAAAATGTTTAACAACGCCATCATCAGTACAGAGCTTTTGTATGAAAAGTATGGCGGATTGACTGCTCTTACATTTATGTACCAGAAGATGAGATCTCTAAGTTTGAAGTAATAAAAAATCTTGAGGAATTAATTATGTAACTAATAGTTATTTATGCAACTGTTGTATAATAAGGGTTATTAAAACAGGAATGTGGGTTTATCACATGATGCGAAGCCGAGTGTGATAATAGTATCGCAAGAGGGTTTAATACCTAATAAAAATAAAAAAACCAGCCAAGTGCGAGTCAGACTCGCGCACCGAGGGTTCCGTACAAACCTGTAGGTATATAAGTAAATGGTAGTATAGACCTGAGTATTTGATATTAATTTCAAATTATGACGTATTAAAAAAAAACTACTTACTAGATCTCGTTCAAACCAATTTGGTGGAAGTTTGCACCGTAATGTACATCATATATTTTTTAAAGATTTATCATTCTTTTATTTTAGAAGTTACAGGGGGGGGGACACACATTTTACCACTTTGGAAGTGTCTCTCGCGCAAACTATTCAGTTTAGAAAAAAATGATATTAGAAACCTCAATATCATTTTTGAAGACATAGACACACATATGGGTTTGATGAAAAAAAAAAATTGAGTTTCAGTTCTAAGTATGGGGACCCCCAAATTTATTGTTTTTTTCTATTTTTGTGTGAAAATCTTAATGCGGTTCACAGAATACATCTACTTACCAAGTTTCAACATTATAGTTCTTATAGTTTCGGAAATAAATGGCTGTGACATACGGATGGACAGACAGACAGACAGACATGACGAATCTATAAGGGTTCCGTTTTTTTCCCATTTGGCTACGGAACCCTAAAAAAGACTTTATCGACACCCATGATCATTTTTGTAAACGACAAACTCATAAATTTTTGCAATTCTAATATCAAATCAAAATGGCGGGATACGACGTGAATTCGAATAATATATAATATACTAGGAGGTCACGACAGAAATGGTAACGATAAGGTAAATGGCTAAACTCATGTTCATGGGATAAAGGAGACCTCTCTGATGCCAAATATGTCGGTCTGCCTGCGCGAAGTGGTTGCGTTATCTAGATATGGCGCCTGAAAAACTGTTTATCGTGACCGAAAAAAAACGATAAGGTAAATGGCTGAACTCGACGTAGAAAGTAAGTGTTAGTTGTACTGATGTCAATAAAAAAAAAACTGACCAAATATTCGGTTGCGTTATCTAGATATGGCGCCTGAAAAACTGTTTATCGTGACCGAAAAAAAACGATAAGGTAAATGGCTGAGCTCGACGTAGAACGTAAGTGTTAGTGGTACTGATGTCAATAAAAAAAAAACTGACCAAATATTCGGTTGCGTTATCTAGATAACGCAGCCGAATATTTCAGGCGCCATATCTAGATATGGCGCCTGAAAAACTGTTCACCGTGACCGAAAAATAATAATAATGGCTGATCTCGACGAATCATGGTCGTCACCATTACTAGCTTATTAATTAAAAAACTGTCAAAAATTTTGGTTGCATTTCCATCTACGTAACATACGTTTATAAGCTATCTACGTAACAATTATCACTATGGATAATTTGAGTGTTTTACGGTTTCGCGGAATTTGGATTATCAAAAATATGAAATGTTATCAGTGCCGCCCCCGTCTGCGCTGAGCGGCATTCAGAAGTCAACAGGCAAACATAGATAAGATTATAACATTGTTATAAATACTAGCCACGCTCTGAAAACAGTGTCTCAATGGTTTGCTGCCAAAAATGTTATGCTAAATTCTAAAAAAACAAAATGTACAAGATTTTCATTATCAAATAATGTACAATGTTGATACCAATGTTATTGTGGATGGTATTGGTAGTAAACATAATATAGTAGATAAGACTGTTTTGTTGGTCTGACCATAGTCTGCAGATTTTGGGGTGCTCACCTGGAAGCCTTAGGTGGTAAACTGAGCTTCGCTGCTTTTTCATACAGCCAGATTAATTTATTTTGCATATTTTATTAGTCTTATGTCTTACGGTCTTTTGCTGTGGAGCTCTGCCGCAGACTTGGCATCAATTTTTGTATTACAAAAAAGGGCAATTCGCGCCATCTACTGTTTGGGTTCTCAGGAGTTTCCACGAAACGTATTTCTGGAAATTAATATATTAATTTTGCTGTCTCAGTAAATGTTTGAAAATATTAAGTATCCAATTTACAATAAAATTCCTCATAGCAGTATGTTTTGCACTGTTTTGTAGTGAGCGAAAGTTTCATATTATACTGAATACATCCGCGTAACCCTTTCGTGTACATGCCTGATTTTATTTGGTGTAATTGCGTAAAAAATGCATATTTATGAGATAGCAGCAATTGCGGTTGATTAGCTGACATTTTTGTAAGAGTTCCAAGGTCTGTTTCCGATACTCATCATCAGATCTGTATGAATTTATATGGGACCATTTTGCAATTAACCCAAAGGGGTTAAAGCGAAACAAAAAAGAATTTTGCAAATCAGTCTATACGGGGTGGATACGACAATACGTCGTTAAATTAAACCACGTAAAGTACTCATAAATACGAACAACTTTTAATACGGGACCAACTTCGAAATCGTTTTTTTTTTTACAGCTTTTCATACAAAAGGTACATGTCTCGTCGGCAAATAGTAAGTAGATGGCGCGGACAATACAAGGCAAACATTAGATGGCGCGAATTGCCCTTTTTTGTAATAGAAGGAAAGAAAAATAATACAAAAATTGATTCCTTGTCTGCGGCAGAGAATAGAATAGAATAGAATAATTGTGATTTTTTAGCATAATTGGAAATACACTTATTTAGATACACATCAAAAATAATATTTATACTAAGTTTAGCAGACGTTAATAGCTTGCTATTATAATAACAACAAACGATACCAATTTAAGAACAAAAAAACAAACAATAAAAAAATAAAAGTTAAAAATAAAAACCAAAAATTTGCTTAGGATTGTGTCATAGTTACATTGATATCATATATGCTACAAAACAAAACTCATAAACAAACAATCAAACAGAGCTCCACAGCAAAATACCGTAAGACATATAAGACCATGAAAATATGCAAAATAAATTAATCTGGCTGTATTAATGTCCGTCAGTTACCTTATTTTGCTGACTGCAAAAGCAGCGGAGCTCAGTTTACCACCTAAGGCTTCCAGGTGAACACCCCACAATCTAAAGTCTATGGTCAGACCAAGAAATCAACTAAAATTGGTATCAACTTACATTTGAGACTGAAAATCTTATACATTTTATTTTTTTAATAATTTAGCATAAGATTTTTGGCAGCAAACCATTAAGACATAGTTTTCTGAGCGTGGCTAGTATTTATAACAAAGTTATAATCTTATCTATGTTTGCCTGTTGACTTCTGAATGCCGATCAGTGCAGGCGGGGCGGCGGAGGGTATAAAGGGACGGGGGCGGCACTGATAACATTTAATATTTTTGACAATGCAAAATCCGCGAAACCGTAAAACACTCAAATTATTCATAGTAATAATTGTTACGTAGATCGCTTAGAAACGTATGTTAAGTAGATAGAAATGCAACCAAAATTTTTGACAGTTTTTTTATTAATAAGCTAGTAATGGTGACGACTATGATTCGTCGAGATCAGCCATTATTATTATTATTTTTCGGTCACGATGAACAGTTTTTCAGGCGCCATATCTAGATAACGCAACCGAATATTAGGTCAGTTTTTTTAAAATTGACATCAGTACAACTAACACTTACTTTCTACGTCAAGCTCAGCCATTTACCTTATCGTTTTTTTTCGGTCACGATAAACAGTTTTTCAGGCGCCATATCTAGATAACGCAACCGAATATTTGGTCAGTTTTTTTTAAATTGACATCAGTACAACTAACACTTACTTTCTACGTCGAGTTCAGCCATTTACCTTATCGTTTTTTTTCGGTCACGATAAACAGTTTTTCAGGTGCCATATCTAGATAACGCAACCATTTGGCGCAGGCAGACCGACATATTTGGCATCAGAGAGGTGTCCTTTATCCCATGAACATGAGTTTAGCCATTTACCTTATCGTTACCATTTCTGTCGTGCCCTCCTAGTCTATAAGTATTGACTTATATATTACTAGCCTATAAGTTTGTTCGAGGTAATTAGAGAGAGCTTTCTCTAAGTTTCTGTTAGCCTGGTACAAATTAAAACATACTTATAATTTTATATTATCTATGTACCTACTGGCTTTTTATGAAAAACAATCCTGCATATATATTTCAAACTTATGAAAAAATGGGACCAGGTTTTTTTTACCAATTTTGTTTGAGGTATTAGAGAGCTCCTTGAAGCTTATGTTATCCTAGTATTACATTTGAATAACATTTATTTTTGAGTGACTAAAGAACAGATACAGAGTTCGGGAAAGGCGAGTAAATCTAGTCACTCTAATGTCATCTCCCAAATATTATAACTGTGAAAGTTTGGATGTTGTCCCTCAATCATGCTTCAACATCTCAATAATCAAAATCATTTATTCAAATAGACCTTCGCAGGCACTTATGAAAAGTCTGACTCTAATAACGGTTCGGAAGGTTGAGAAGAGCCGGCAATAAACTCAGCAATTACTCTTTTCAAAACAAGCTTAGATTCATTCATCTGAACGGATCTGGATGAAATTTGGTATACAGATAGAATGTATTCCGGATTAACATATAGAATACTTTTTATCCTGGGAAAATAATATATCCCTCGAGAACGCGGGTGAAACCGCGGGGTGATTTTGTTATTATGCCACGCGAATCGTACTCGCAGTGTGCTCGTTCGTGGCTCGGCTCGTGCTCGGTTCGCCTAGCATGGACGCACCATTATGTTGTATAATGCAACTTAATATTTAGTAATATTTCGATGATTTCGATGGAGTAGTTCGCGAATTGTTGATGAACAACAGCTAGAGTACTTACCCGTGGAGTAAGTAGCAACTTAAAATCAGTATTATTAAAATTGAAGAACACAATAATAATTCTTTGGATGAGTTTTGTATGGAAATCTTATCTTTTTTGAAGTAAATAATGGATTCGTTTGGGAATAAGCCTTTGTGCGAGCAAATACTACGCTCTACCGAGAGGTACACAAAAACACAAAAGTGCCCATTGTCCTTTAAAACAACATTCTTTCAACAGTATCATCTGTTGTCATTTACTGAGAAACAAACATTGCTGTAGTCACTTACTTAACAAGACTAGCAATTAGTACTTAAAACTCACCACCGGCGCTGTACTTGCGCGAATTCCGGTGGTAACCTTGAAGTATGGGCGCTGTCCCTCTGGTAGTATATTATTTACTCTATGATATGACACTGGTTGTTTTAATGTTGGCAATAAGCTAACTGTTTCAGAAAATTTTATAGAGTATTTATAGCATGAGTGTAGGTATTCGCTCAAAGAGCAGCTCGACTGGGGAAGTAGGTACCTCCACCTTACAGAATACCGCAACCAAATAACTTTATGTCATTGAATTATTACGCTTAGAAGCGAAGTATCGAACAAAAATCCTCGCGACACGTAGGCCACTTGACAACCAATGTATGCGTGAGTACCATATAATTACACTCGCTGACACGCACACAAGCGCACGAGTAATGTTGCAAGCTAAACGAAATTTTTCGGTAAAATTAACCTTCCGATTTCGCCTAATAGTGAAATTGGAAGTAAGTATTCATAAAATTAATTAAATAGTTTAAAAAGTTCTGCGTCTTAGATAATTTATCATAGACACAGGCCTGTTATTTTTTTATTACTAGTTTAATGGTTATGTTTCATAGTACTTATTTCGGGTATTTTAACATAATAAACCAAACCAAATTAACATAATAAACAATGTGCAGTGCTATGAACGATCGTACAATTTGTAGCTTTCCTTGGTAATGATAGGTTTCATATATGATAGGTTGTACAGAAAAAGAAGATTAAGTAGTATCTAGGTATTTAATTTTCATTAACAAAATTGAAATTTTAAAAGCCTGTAAGTTGAATTTGTTTCTGGAACAACTGCCACTTTGACAATATTTTCCTAGCTATATTCTCTTTTTTCTACCAGTCTGATTCGAAATTATTTCACTAATATGAAGCTACATTATCCCAAGTATTATAGACTACTTATCCCAAGAACGCGGGTGAAACCGCGGGGGACAGCTAGTCGGTTATAATAGCTATAAATAAAAGAAACAACTTATCGGACTCAATTACTTTATTAATAACAAAATCAGTATCAATTACGTAAAACAACGCAAATTCGCACAAAAAACAGCTGGCAACACTTTGCTCGAAATCTGAGTAAAGTATTTTTATTTTTGAATTTAGTTATTCTAGATGAATTACACAATAAAATTAGTGGCTTACCGGTGGAATGTTACATCAGAATTCTTATCTTTCTTCCCTGATGAATTATGACACAATTTTACTGCACATACCGTTATATTTATTATTTTTCTCAGAGCTGCACTCACTAAAACGTCACTCAGTACACTGACAGCGCGGCGGTCATTTGGAGCCATTATGGCTCCAATTGAATGGATTCTTTTTCGCGCGTGTACTTTGTTTCTATGTGTAATAATTCAATGCTTTATGTTGTGTAAAGTTGTGTTCCTGCGCGTGAGTAAGGTCGCCAGAGCTCATTAGGGAGGGGGGAAAGTTGGTAACGCGTGAGCGATGCTTCGTGTGTTGCAAGCGTCCATATGGCTACGGTAACCGTTTACCATCAGGCGGGCCGTGTGCGTGTTTACCGACTTAGTCGTATAAAAAAAAGAAAAGGTAGATAAAAAGATTATGTTATTATCAATTGAACTTTAATTAGGTAGGTACTATACAAATCACATCACTAAAACACAACAAATAATATAAAACGTACAAAATATGGCAGTAAGCATCAAATTATAAGGAGCAACAAAAAGAAAGTGTGACTGATGCTGCGTCACATATTCTATGACAATCCGTTTAATAAATCCTATGTCTGTTTAACAAGTCAATAGCCGATAAACGACCGATCCATCGATTTATTCGAATAATCGATAAATTCATCGGCGTGCAAGTTGAAGATGTCTATCTCCTGTTGACGTTCTTGGGTATAGATTCACCCTCAGCTACGTAGCCGTTCTCGTCAGCCTGGTATACAATGGTCACGGGCTTGCCATCCGCGCCGATGTAAGAGTATTGGCCGCGAACTGTAACTACGGTGTGGGGTTTATTGTCCTCATCCGTAACTTGCTTCAGATCTCCAGTCTCTTCACGTTTGGAACCATCTCCGGATTCGTAGCTGTATTAGAGAATTGACAGTCATTTACAAGCTTTTATTTAACTTGCAGTTAATGTATGTATATGTATATAACGTATATAATAATAGACCTTATATAATATGTATGTAACTATGTTTGTTCGGGTGGAATCTTGAAAGTCGAATTTCACCCACTTCCTGTGGTCGTATGCCTGTGTGTATATTTGGTACATAATGGTATATTGGAAGAAAACGCAATTACAGTAACAAAAAGTCGAGTCCCCAAAAAAAGCCTTGTATAAAAATGAAATTTTTCGTGTAAAAATGAAATTTTAAACAAATACTTATTTGCTCACGTATTTCATTTGAGAGTAACCTTATGGTGCGTCCATGCTTGGCAAATCGAGCACGAGCCGAGCCACGAACGAGCACGATTGTCAGTTTTTTCACGAACAAAATAATTCGCATCGTGCTCGTTGTAGGTTCGTTCGTGGCTCGGCTCGTGCTCGATACGCGTAGCATTGACGCACCATTATATACCTACCTATTAATATTTAGGAGAATACCTACACTATAATTTAAAATAATTATGAGAATTTCAAATTAAATTTTGTATTACATACCTGAAGCTGTATGCACCCTCAGGAGTCTTTTGGAAATCGGAGCGAACGATTGGAATGGGTTCTTCTACGGCAGGTGCGGCCACGGCGACGGCCACTAGGGCGAGGGCAACAGCGATGATCTGCAATTAACATTTTCAATTTAAATTACTCAGATATTTGTATGTTACCTATGCTGTATGAAAAAATATACTGTCGTTGCAGTCAATCTTATCTAAGTAAATAAATAAATAAATATCCTGGGAGATTCCTCACACACGGCTACCTGATCCCAAACTCAGCAGAGCTTGAACTATGTAAACCACACCTGTTGTCTGGTTACCTACTACTTTTTGTTTGTAAATACATACTTAACATACAGAATTACACCCAGACTAAGGACATACAGACATATTGCAGACAAATGTAATATAAATATGCATGTCCTGTGTGGGAATCGAACCCACGACCTGTGGCGCGATAGGTGAAATCTTAGCAAACCGCGCCAACTGGCCCGTCGACACTCTAGGTATATAAGTGCTGAGACAAAATTATAAATGATAAGTATTAGTTACACGAATTAATTTAAAATTATCGCAAATTAAAATGTTATATCAACGTACCAATTTCATTTTGATTGGTTTGGTTCGGTGGCTACCTGATGTGCGAATGATGTCTAAACGTTCTTGACAAAATCTTTTATACATTTCTTTGGCAATCTACAATGCAACACACACGATGACGATATTCCGGATTCGCTCATCGATGATCAGAAGTATTTGTGAACATGTATGCATATATGACCACACGTAAGGGTACATCTATGTGTGCCGTAGGTAGTTATTATACGTAACTATATACATGTTCACTTTGATAGAAATTTTATGAAGGTTTTATTCGGCAAGTAGATAGATATTTACTTAATAATTGTCACAATATACTTTAAATACTCGGAATTAGGCCAAGGCCTAGTCTTGCACCTTAAAAGATAGTTGAAAGTTCAAAATTATTTGTGTAATGTTTTGTTGTGAAGAAGCCACCTCCACCTACCTACTTTTTCCATGAATTTTCCATAGGTAGTACCTACTTCATAAAAAAATATTTTTGGGTCACTTATCACTAAAACATGAACGACCTAGAACTTAGTCGACGAAGAATAGTTTTAGGTGGTACTTCTTCTTCTTCTTGTTAATTGCGAACCATTCCCTCAACCCTCAACAGTCTATTGACATTGGGTATTTATTCCTAACTAGCAGATCCCCGCGGTTTCACCCGCGTACCGTTTGTTTTTTTTTACGTGAAACACCAATTATTTTTCAAAAATAAAAGTAGATTAGTTACACCTTATAACATCAGCTATGAACCGGAACAGACTGAAAAAAAATTTTTAAAAACTCAATCCGATTTTATTAAAAAAAACTTGAACTCACATAAAAGCTTGGTGCACTGCAATACTCTTTAAAATTCGAAAGTCAAATATAAAAGAATATTTAAATCAAAAGCACTAAGGAGTAAGTATAAATATCAACTTCGATGCAAATCACACCTCAAATAACTTTATTCCTTCCTTTTAATTTGTATTATTATTGTTGTGTCTTATGTCAGTGTATACATACGTGTACACTGTATATAATGAATGAAATATTATTTATTGTAGGTATACACCTACAATAAATAATATTTCATTCATTATATACAGACAGAGAGACATTGCATTTTATAATAATCTATGTATTAACAAAAAAACAGTAGGTAGAGAGAATTTAATAAGTCTGTTAAAAATGTATAGTAGATAGATATTTTAAAGGTCAGACAAAAACTACTGGTAACGTCCAAATCACATCATTGGTCTACACAAAAAAAAACAGGTGTAGATCATTGAGCTATTATTACTACGTATAGAGAAGCTATCATAAGCAAAGGTTATGTATGTCCCATTTTTTAACCGATGAAAAAACGGAGGTTTACAAGTCGAAGCGTATATATATTTTTTTTAATGTATGATCACGCATAACTTTTGACATAGTCCGATTTTAATAATTATTGTTTATTGGATAGGGTATACCTCTAAGTTGGGACCCTAAGGGTGGGAAAATAGGGTGCTGAGTTGAGTATTACATCAAAAGAAATACCTGTACTGTACCTCATGTACCTAGTAATTAGTAGTTGTTTATCCCCGACTGCAAAACCTTATAAAAATCAAGTTATATTCAAAAATATTTTTTGCTTTTCAGTTTTTTCTGAGGTTTATTTTTTTTGTTAAAAAGTTTTTATTTTATAATAAAAGTTTTTTAGAGTCAACTTAAGTTCTCTTTAGCGCTGAAACAATAATTAGTCGTCTAAGCAGACAGAAGAAACTCGTAGCGCTATCAGAACGCTTTTTTTCTCGCAAACACCGTGATTTTCACGGCGCTTACGCGTTTCATTCATCGTTCTACAACAGGGGTCGGCAAGTAGTTTTAAGTGGGGTCCGGATACGGATTGAATATTTCATCGAGGTCCAGAAAAAAAGTTTCAAGTACTATTTTTTATTTTGCTTAAGTTATTATATAAAACATAATATGTTAAATTAATGCGAGAAATTACAATGATGGTCTTGAGATAGTTTTTTATAGTTTGGTTCACGATGAACATCACGATTGGAACAGCAAATGCCAAGCGTTACAATATTTGGCGGTCCAAGGTTCGACCTTCCGCGGTCCGCCTGTTGCTGACCGCTGTTCTACAAGTGTGACCGGATGGCCTCACTTGAATGGAACAGTTTTGATGTGTGGCGTCTTCTCTATACGTATCTCAATGGTGTAGATAGGCTAGAACTTGTCCCGCGTCGGTATGCAAAACACAAATAAAAGTGATGTGCTCTTAGCCTTTCCAAAGGTCAAATCCATACTTTATCGTGAAATTATTATTCAAGGTCAATTTGTTTTTACATAAATAGCTACCAAACAGGTAGATACATTATAAATGTGGTAATATAACTAATATACCTATTTTATTTGATTTATATAAAGTACACTATTTTAACAATTACCTACTTAGGGATTTTTTAAATGTCATCTTTTGGGTTAGATAAATCTTGTGGGTGGGTATTTTAACCTATTGGGTTCGATATGCGGAGCAACTGTTTCTATCACGATTTCGAGTTTTTCCACAGCAATACAAAAATGTATTGCATATTATTCGTAGTCGTACCTACTTGAAAAGTCGCAGCTCCCAACATGACACCATTCATAGGTGAACTACCAACCTTGTTTCCTTTTGTTTCCTAAAAAACTTCTATGCACTTTTATTCCTATTATTTTTCACTCTTTTATTCTGTGATCTGAGGTTTAGTCATAAAGAATTAGGTGCTACCTACCTAGCAATCTGACAAGCAATTAGAGGTCAATTTGATATCTTCTAGCAACTTATGACCAAGAAATTTTGTTCTAGTAAAAAAACGCCTTTATAAGACCTACCTATACAAGATGAAGCGCTCGTAATGTGCATGATTAAATAAAATAAAAAAGCCTTATATTTCTTGTTAATAATTACAAAATTTAACAAAAGTGTAGGTACCTACTTATTAACTATCTTCTACTATATAAAAATAAGTCGGGTTTTCCTTCCTGACGCTATAACTCCAGAACGCACGAACCGATTTCCACGGTTTTGCATTCGTTGGAAAGGTCTCGGGCTCCGTGAGGTTTATAGCAAAGAAAATTCAGGTAGGGTAGGGTAGGGTGGGGTAGGGTAGCACCACGCGAACGAAGTCGCGCCGGGCAGCTAGTACTATATAAAAATAATTTACTTATTTATTACGTTTGGTCTATATGATGGATTGGTCTTATGATCGGTCTGCCTCTCTTGCATGATTCGTCGTTCTTAATCAATCGGCAAAGTTAAGCTACCACCGTCGTGGTCGGTACCTGAATGGGTGACCGCTTTTCGTACCTATTTCTAAATCGAGCTTTTCCGTGCTTCGGAAGGCACGTAAAGTCCCGGGCTAGTTTGAGGCCTACTAGGCGGCTTGAAAACTCCAACAGTAGGTTGACCCCTCCACCGAACCGCAGTGGGCACGCGTGATGGAGTATCTGCCCATTCATGGCCCATTCCCTTTCACCCTAATTTGCGAAAGGAGGCCTGTGCTCAGCAGTGGTACATTATAGGCTCTTCCAAGTGGTTAAGCCGTGGTAACAAACAGACTGATAGCCAGAGGCGGTAGGCGAAGTACCTACCAAAGAGTATAATCACTACGTTCTACGAAGTACATATATCTCTATGGCGAAGTATGACGTAACAGCGGGACGCTGCATCCTCGGGAGCGTTTTTGACATTCTTGCAATAAAAAAGCTGTAACTTCGCGTCATTTTTGATCCGATTCAAATATTTTTTCACAGTATTTATAGGTTTTTATACTATAGCTACAAATCTCGATAAAAAACGTGAATGATCCTCATTATACGGGGTGGATACGACAATACGACATTAAATGAAACCACATAAAGCACTCATGTATACCTACAATCAACTTTTACTATGAGACCAAATTCAAAATCGCAAAAAAAAATAACTGTACCTCTCAGACGAATAAAAAATCTGTACCTATACACTTTTCATACAAAAGGTACATGTCTCCTCGGCAAAAATGTATGAAAAGCTGTAATTTTTTTTTGCGATTTCGATGTTGGTCCTATAGTAAAAGTTGATCGTATAACTACATGATTACATTACGTTGTTTGATTTAATATCGTATTGTCGTATTCACCCCTTATTATGTATAGATCAACGTTGCAAAGAGAATAAAGAAACTGCTATTCCTACTTATTATCTAAATTACCTAAATCATCTACCTGCCCAGATCTAAGGTGGCATACAAGCATACGGCCCGGTAAGCAGTTACCGTAGCCTATGGCCGCTAGCAACACCAGGGGTATCACTGGCGCGTTGCCGAGGCTCCCGTTGCCGACCCGATTTTGTATGACAAGCACCGCCTCTAAAGCTTTCTAAAGTATCCAACTTTAGGAAGCATTTCATACAAAATGTTTCACCGTAGTCGCTAGCGGCTGTAGATTACGTTAGTGTAGAAAACTCATGGTAGAGGTACTGGCTGTGTACGGGCACTAGCAGTGTAGTATAGAATGTGCCTTGTCCCTTTGATTTTTGCAGGGTAGACAACGTGCGAGGAAACCGTTTACCATCTGGGTGTTTTAGCCGGTACGAGTCGGGCATATAAACTGGCCACTCACCCTGGGTGGTCGGGGATCCTATCGGGAAATCCCCATGGCAAAAAAAGGATTATGAGTGGAAATACTCCGAATGCCTTGCAGTTCGATGAAAAAACCGTTACAGAGTTTATTTCATAGCAAACTTTCACCAATGAGATAGTCTTGTTTGCCTTCACCAACTTCTCATCGCCGACATCATCGTACTTGGCAGTTCCATCCGAAGATGGCAGTAGTAGCACAAAGGATTGAAGGGAAGTAGTAGTCCATCCACAACCGGACTTTGTACTTTGCAGTTGCAGAAACTGCTCCGAAACCGGCGTGAAGTCCCATAACTTAAACCTAAAAAGGATTTAATTTTTCTAGCAGCAGTTCCTGCTTTTGTCTCAATAGAACTGTCGAAATTAATGTTGGTTGATCAGGTCATACAGAGGATATCAAGCTGGTCGTAAATCCCTAAGAACATATCCTGAAAAGTAGGTGTCGGAGAGAAAGGACTTCGCAGAATGTACTAGAACTACATATGGCCTTCAACCAACGTACCGCGGTACCGACATAACAGATGGCCATAGGAATTTTTTTATCTCGGGAACGCGTCGTGGTTGAAACCGTGGGGGACAGGTGCTAGTATACCTATATTATAAACTAGCTGTCCCCCGCTGTTTCACCTGCGTTCCCGGGATCAAAAGTAGCCTATGTCCTTTTTCCATACCATGGGCTATCTGCATGCCAAATTTCATGATGATCCATTGAGTAGTTGAGGCGTGAAGGCGTAACAAACAATTATTTACTTCTCGGAAACAGGCAGTTTGACTTTCGCAATTCCACAAAAACATTGACTCTTGGAATATAAATATGGAATTTATAAAATTAAATCACTACTCGTGCGCGATAGCTTGAGACCTGTGCGCGGTGTCGTCACAGACGCGTTTTAGTACAAAACGGGCGCCATCGGGGAAGTACAGGAGAAGCGGGCGGGTGAACGGCAAACGCAGGTCTCAAGTTATCGCGCACGGGTAGTACAGGAAATCTTTGGATCCCTTTTTTAGACTATTGCGCGCACGGAGGAGTATTAAGGTGAGATTTGGCATGGAGTTTATATGAAGAAGAAGTGTAGAAAGCTATTTTTTT
This sequence comes from Achlya flavicornis, assembly GCA_947623365.1. Taxonomy (NCBI): domain Eukaryota; kingdom Metazoa; phylum Arthropoda; class Insecta; order Lepidoptera; family Drepanidae; genus Achlya; species Achlya flavicornis. The sequence goes on from OX392474.1 coordinate 8,871,172, forward strand.
TATATAATACTGCGTATCATTACACACTACCATACGTTTGTCACACACACACATTTCAAACTGAGAAAAATGTCAAACATAAAGTCATAGTTTGTTTATTATATAAATACGTGAAGAAAATTTATTCAAAATTTAAATGAAGTCGAAAAAAAAGTCGAATTTCGACCACTACCGATCCACTAGTTATAATAAAACCGGCAACTAATTAATAAGAGTGCTTATAAATAAAACATCAAATTAACATACGTTTTCTTTATATAAAAATGTTATAAATTAAACAAAGGATCATAAATTAGACATATACATTGAAATAAAATCACCATGTTAAACGCATTACATGATCAGTCTTCCTCTTAGATGATTTAATGAATCCAAGTAACTGGAGTTCAGCGACGGCACGTGTGAATCGCACCCTGAAAAATAGAAAAACATACTGAAGTAGAAATAGGTTAGGTTCCTATCCTACCTAAAGAACTCATTCGATGTATAAAATTGTCTAAGAGAAAAAACCTTTTTGTTAGAAGCAAAGACTCAATGTGGATCTATGACTCTGCGCAGACGTGTGTCCTGTGTCGGATACAAGACACCAACGAATATTTGATTTCTATAGAACCAGTATGAAATCAGCCACTCCCTCCGCAGACGTAAACTGTGTTCGATCGCCGCTACTGGACACAGCAACTACGGTTTTGCTACGGTTTTGGTTGCTTGTATCCGACACAGGACATACGTCTGTGCAGCGTCTAAAACTACCAAAAATGACTTGCTTTTTTTTTGTTGGCAAGCCTACAGGCAACTACAGATACATTAACATTAAGGTACATCTCAAGGAAACTTGCACGCCGCCCGGTCAACTAACATTCAAAGGCATGCAACACTTATCTGAATAACTGCGCCAATAATATCATTAATGGACTTTTTGGCGGGAACTTGCAGAGTGACGTAGCATTTTCATTTTTATTTTCATAAATTTGTGTATTTTGAGTTTTATTGTGTATTTTTGGTGGTATTGTACCCAATAAAGATCATCCATGTGCACCAGTGAAGTGAAATGAAATGAATTATGTGTATCGTGACTTTTCAAGTTGTCTCAAAATGTCCGTGAAGAGTTTTAGTACAATGACCACCATTGTAGTAACACATGACTTTTATGGACGGTAACTGACTGAGGACTATAATGTGAAGTGATTTATTGTGACTGGAAACTATAATATAACTCGACACTGGCAGAAATGAGCCCTAATTTGGGCTCGGTTGCCAAAATTAAAAATAAGAAGAAGAACATCATTAATTGCTAATTAGATTAGGTTGCCGTACCAAACTTCAGAACCAACTGAAAGACCCGGACTGTCGTTTGCAAGCCACAGAACTTTCTGAAAGGTACCAAGTCAGCGGATACTTATAACCTAATATATAATATCGTGGGCGAAAGCGAGAGAAGATAAAACAAATGGTATTACTGTATTTGAGTATCGTGATGTCGCTGGTCGTCGAGTCGGTCGGGGCGCAGGACGGCCGCGAAGGCCTGCAGCCAGTCGTACAGGTTGATGTGCTTGCCGCACTCGCGGTGCAGCTTGTACGCCAGGCTCACGTCGGGGAGCGACTCCACCATACTCTCTGCTGTCGGCAGAGCGCAGCATGAACACTGAAATACAACATCAATATACACCTACATTATGAAATGAAATGAAATGAAATAATTTATTCATTCAAATAGGCCTTCACAGGCACTTATGAATTAACATTTATAAATTAACATTACAAACTAACTATATAAACATTTACATTAACAAATTAACTATATAAACCACTTAATCTGAGGAGACTTTGACTCCTTATGTGTCTTCTACAGCTTGTACAACGGACAGTGTTCTGAGGAATTGTTTGAATTGATAGCCACGGCTACCTTTCATTATCGCACCTCTCGCTATCGACGGGGAGTCCAGCCTCACACATCGAAACCAAAATGGTCTCGCAGTATGGTTTCATAGGAGCTTTCTATCGTTGATGTGGTATGAGCTCCCCACCGTGGTTTTTCGCATAAGTTAGCAAACAAGCATACGGTCCGCCGCTGCTTTATATGTTACCGACCTGCGAAAATGTCTTGAGACTCCTATGAGAATTCTTCCCTGTTTGCTTAAAGCTACTGGAATTTGGCCATCCATGCCCGAGGATAAATTTATCCTATATAATATGTTACACAGGCATCCCACGGCTATGCCACACAGAGAGAAAGTAATTGGACTATTATAGAGAAATACGACTGCATACAATACTGACCCATGTTGTTCGAAGATCATAGAATATAATCCACAGGTTGTTTTATGTTCGAAATAAATGAGCTTCAAGCGGGACGCACTTCGACGTTTTATTGACCTGGTTTTGATGTGAGCACTATAGTAACATAATTAGTATTGTCTGTTCTGAGGTCAGCCATGATCTTAAGTGTTATTTGACATTATCCTTTCCAAGATTACGGTCTGATACTTTTTATTTCATACTTATTTCTAAATACTAATACAAAATAATAATACTTAATACTAAATAATAATTTATTTTAATAATAGCTGCTATACTGTCATTAAGTAAGTATTAAATAGTATTCAATGGTTTTTAGAATATTAGAAAAACCACAGAAACCAACCTGCAAATAATGGACAGGATTACTGAGGGCCATATGAAGTGCTCCCCGCGGTGACCCAATTATCTGCTTTTTCACGTTTAGCACTTCACTGAAGAATAATATTTCATGAAATGTTTGTGTGTGGGGGGGTTGCAAGGCTTTAGTAAACATTTCTTCTAAGTAATTCACAAATCTTGAACGTATCATCTCAAATTCTGATTGGATCTTATCTACTCTTGTTGCTTTCAGGAGTTTCTGAAACAATATTTGCAGTTCAAATCATGTTGGGTATAATGTTTAAATTTTTTATTGATAAAAAAACTTGATTAAATTAGAACCCAAAGGAAACCGAAGGGTCACAGGGGGCGGTACACAATCCCTTCGGTGTGATATGCGTTCTAGATAATAATTATTATACTTTGGGACATTCTTCACGAAGCGCTCGTGGTGTAACATGATTAGCCTTTCTTAATCGATCGGCAAAGTTAAGCTACGTCTGTCATGGTCGGTACCTGGATGGGTGACCGCCTAGTGGTATTTCAAATCGAGCGTTTCAGTGCTTCGAAGGCACTTAAAGCCGTTGGTCCCGGTTATCACTTAATTGTGATAGTCGTTAAGCTAGTTGGATGCCTCCTAGGCGGCTTGAAAAATTCCAACAGTAGGTTGACCACTAGCCTACCTCCACCAATCCGCAGTGGGCACGCGTGGTGGAGTATCGCCCAGTCCCTTTCACCCTCATTTGTGAAAGGAGGCCTGTGCTCAGCAGTGGGACATTATAGGCGGATACCATGTACCACCACCACATTCTTCACACACGGCTAGCTGATCCTAAACTAAGCAGAGGTACAATGGAAACTAAATAACTGATAAACTCAGCACATGCAGACATATTCATGCACAAAAAACGTATGTCCTGGGCGGGGATCGAACCCACTAACTGCAGAGTGATGGATTGGGGTCTTACCAACCACGCCCACTTGCCGGGTATACTAAATATCAGACAATATGTCAAACTCTAGTCTTGTTTTAAAGTAAAAGAACCCTGAAATAAAAAAAAACAACAATTAACCAAACCTCTTTTAACATATATCTGCTTTCAGGAACGTTTTCTGCATCAATTTCGGCTTCAGGTGGGCTTATCGTAGAACATGATTCAGTCTTTGCGTTTTCAATTTGCCTTAAAAAGGTAAGTAAATGAACTCGGACTGTTCTCACAAAATTTTCACCAAGATCATTATTTAGAAAAACATTGTTCGTGTTGTTTTTGGTCGGAGTCGAACGCAGTGGTTTTACTGGCGACACAATTTGTAAATACGAGTTAATTATCTTCAATGCACTTTTCATACTTTCGATTAATTTTACTTGAGATTGAAAATTCAATAGCTGCATACATTCCTTGAAAGCTGGTGTAGAAGTTATGCATTCTGCAGCGCATTTCGTATAGATTTCACGCACCTGAAAACAAGTACCATGCCATTTACATTTTCATCTACAATTCTTCCTCATAATATAAACCAATATAGTAAAAATAACAAATTACCGTCTTCCCCATTATATTTTTAGGCATATCTTTCAAAAGCGCCGACAATAATCTTACACACAAGTAAAATGTGTACAAATAATCATGTAACTTTATCATCTCTTTGTATAAAGCATTTCTAAAGAAATTGTCATCCTCAAAGAGGCTTATTTTAGTTTTACAATCCTGTGATTCGATGAATGGTCTGAATGACATTAATCTCCTTATATTTTCAAGATCTTCTGCACTTAAGCTAATAATGACTTCATTTATCATCTCTCGATCACAACACAGGGCCTTTGTATTGTCTCCATAATAATGATCCATCATGCAGTACTGGAAATACAATAATAAACGTTCAAGTCCACGAAACATACAAGCGCCTATCACTAACGTTTTAGTAACACCAGTGACGATCGGATTGCTATTTTTATAAATTTTGATTTACCTTGATCAACACCATCATCATCATCAGCCTATAATGTCCCACTGAGCACAGGCCTCCTTTCCCAAATGAGGGTGAAAGTGACTGGGCGATACTCCACCACGCGTGCCCACTGCGGATCGGTGGAGGTAGGCTAGTGGTCAACCTACTGTTGGAATATTTCAAGCCGCCTAGGAGGCATCCAACTAGCTTAACGACTATCACAATTAAGTGATAACCGGGACCAACGGCTTTACGTACCTTCCGAAGCACGGAAACGCTCGATTTGAAATACCACTAGGCGGTCACCCATCCAGGTACCGACCACGACAGACGAAGCTTAATGTTGCCGATCGATTAAGAACGGATAATCATGCTACACCACGAGCGCTTCTCCATTTATTTATATTTCTCGATTTACCTTTATGCTTTGAACCAATCCCGTAACAGAGAAGTCGTAGAAAAGAAACACGTCAGTTAACAATTCAAATGCTTTCCCTGATAAGTGGAATGGGCTTGTGTGTGTTAGGAATATATCTTCCAGTACCTGAAATTATAAAATTAAGAAAATTCTAGTAAAAAAGTAGATGTTTTTTTGAATCAAGCTCACCAAGCTCCCTAGAACTAATTCGCCATCACACGACAAAGGGTTGGAGAAAGTTTGCGTCTCTTACAAATACTCCTACAAGTTGGTACAACTAAAGCTGACACATTTACACGTTGCGCTTGTATAGTGTATGTAAATAATCTCTCGGCGTGACGTGGCACTGCATGCGCATCATGAAAACTCTGTCCGTCTCTCTCGCGGGCCGCCAAGCTTATGAGTATGAAGGAGACAGTTATTATTTTGCTTTTGCTACTGCTCATAAAATATAGTGTTTTTTTTTGCATTCGTCCATTAGAATTGACTGACTTTTTTTTCGAACGCGCGCTCACTTTTCGCCGCCAACTAAAGGCTCGTGAGTCGTGATGAGGCGGAGGATGTAGCACGCTTACCCAGAAATATCTATTAACTCAAGACGTTTATAGGTGGATTACAGAAATAAACAGACGAGAAAATGGATGGAATGAGAAAATGCTCATCAGCTTCATTGAAATTGGCTTTCATTTTCTTCAATTCTATTATATTTATATGAAACACTTGAATATCAAAGAACAATGGGTCATGTTATATTACACGCGTCCCCAGAATTTAGCACTATGAACTATGGTGGAGATTGTTGGCCACATCGAGGGCTTCATTTCATTGTATGACACCAAGTCTGGATTCCATGGGAAAAAAAAGATATTCACGGTTAAAGCACACAAAATAATGTGTATCTTTGTTACCGTCCCACAGTATTTGTATAACTTTTCTGGTTTAAAAGTATTAGAAAGCCATCCATTAGGTGTCAATGTTATAGAATTCTACATAAAAATAACTCCTCTAAGGCGATGATACCTCAGTTCGAATCCTACAATGAGATCGAGTATTCGGAGAAGAAAAACATCGTGGGAAAATCAATAGCACGGTGGTAGGGTACTTTGTAGTACCCACCTGGCTGGCTACCACCCTCATCATCTATATGCTTGGCGACATTTTTTCAACTTGAGAACAGACCGATAGCGGTCTGTTCTGTCAGCTGCACATGAGAGCCAGCCTTCTAGGCTTTGGGCTTACCATCTTCGGCCACATCATCACCATGGTAAGATTGCGGTTAAACACAGGCCTTAATAAGAAAAGAAGATAATGGAATTACAATGAAGCCCAGTTTAATAAAGTTCATTAACATTTCGAACTTACTTCCAATTCTTTGCTATCCTATTATAATTAGGTATATTTTTTAATTCAAGCGATGCAGGCGCAAAACCCAATTTAAGCCTTTATACTTACTTGGTTCATATACACATGAGACGAGTGTGAATGAAACACTTTAATCAGCAGTTTTGACGAGACATGGTATGGGAATGATTTGTGTAATGCTGATACTGATGTAGCTACTCCAAATACTAACACTATTGGCAATGATGATACATAGGAACTGAAAACAAAATTAATAATTAAGGTCAGGAAAAACCAGACCGCATAACTAAATTTGCTTGTGAAGGAATTTTTATGATTTCAAAAAAACTGGTAGTTCTTGTGGACAAAAAGAATGGTTTTGAGGGATACTTAATTTCGTTGACTGAAAATATTTTATCTTGGCATTGCCTCTAAGCTTTGTGTGCCACATAAATAGTTTTCAGGGTAAGATTGTGGTCAAACATCCATCCATCTATCTATACTAATATAATAAAGCTAAAAAGTTTTTTTGTTTCTTTAAACGCACTAATCTCTAGAATTACCAGTCGGATTCAAAAAAATCTTTCACTTTTAGGAAGCTATATTATGCCCGATTATTATAGGTTAATTTTTAATCCGGGAACCCAGACGAAACCGCGGGGACAGCTAGTAGTAAATATAAAGGAAATAATTTACCATCATCAGCCTAACAACGTCCACTACTGAACATACGCGTCACAAACAAGTAAATCAACCATTAAATTGTTTTTAAGAGACTTCTAGGCCACAGACATAAATCTAAGTAGATAACGCAAGTCCCTCCATTCGTAGGTATGCAAACCAAGCGTGCTACTTTTTTTCCACCTACCATAATGTCACCAGCGCGCTTTAGACAGGCTGGCATTAAAACTATAAGGTGAAAATGAAGCGATCCCATTTGTCAGCTAAAAACCATCCCTTACTACACATCTCTGGTGGACATGCAGCCTTACGCGAGTTCCCCGCCCGCGCGAAGCAGCGTCAATAGAAGAGCATTGCTCGCCCTTTTGACACGCGAAGTACATACACTTGCTTCATCTATTTAAATTTATATCGGTGTTCTAGACATAATATTAACATCAGACTTAGTGACACCACACAAGCCATATAATATAATATTAATGGAAAATCAATTTGTTGTACCTTATTATCATTACAAAATCCTGCAACACATTGCAGTTAAAGCTTTCAAAATCAGGTATTATTATAACTAGTGATTTAGCTGCATTAACTTGTATTCTCTTCTTTGGTGAGGCTTTTAGGTACTTAGAGTGATGCCATTTTTTAAGGGCTTTCATTGTACATTGATTCTTTTTTAATTTTTTTTGAGTCTGTGTGATTACGTCCTCCATATCTTCATCATGAAATGACTCCTGCAAATAAGATAATAAGAAAATTATTTTTACAAAGGCACATAACTTATTATTGTTATTGTGACTAGTCAGGGCAGTAGCAGGGCGATGGCTGCCACACGCGTCATACTTGTGAACAGGTGCTGCTTGTGGGGGCTGGTCTGCTTAAGTTTGCTATTTATTTACTTATTAAATATTTATTCAGTCTTCTTTGTAATTTTGCCGCCGCGCCGGGGCACGCAATTGTTTTCAGTGCGATTAGAATGTAAATATTATGTAATGAATCTAAGCTTGTTTTGAAAAGAGTAATTGCTGAGTTTATTGCCGGCTCTTCTCAGCAAATGCAACCTTCCCAACCGGTATTAGAGTCAGACTTTTCATAAGTGCCTGCGAAGGTCTATTTGAATAAATGATTTTTGAATTTTAATTTGAAAAAGTATGCTTCAAATAGGCGGCACAGCTCTCCTTGCTAAGTGAATGGAAATAAATGCCTTAAGGGTCGGATGTAAGCTAGATCGCGCGCCAAAACCAGCATTCATTTGTTACTTTGCAGTCGTGTTACAGGCACGCACACATGCATCAGCTCGTTGCGTCAAGTTAGGTGCGTACCGCATAACGTGGTACCATCCGATGAAATGCTAATAAATTATTTAAGTAATATTACATTATATACATTTAATTTTTTATTTATTTTCCCTTTTGTGTTCATCTTATTTAAATAGGCACAACAAAAGCTTACATAACAGGTTTACTAAGTAGTAGAATTCATAACATTTATAAGCAAAGCAAACTCAGCGAGATGCAATATTTTAGTACATTGTGTATAAAACATAACATATTACATAACATATTTCAAAAATTAAAGGAAGATACTACATTACCGCCTGAGATAATCTCAATGTTTGGGTATTGGTACAACAACCAAAAGGATTGTGTGAGGTGGGCAGGCGTACATTCGGACGTATATGGGTTGGTTGTGGAGTGCGACAGGGGGGCTTGAGCTCGCTGAAACTGTTCAACCTGTACATGAACCGACTGATCCGTGAGCTCAGCAGTCAGTTTATTGGATGTCATGTGGATGGTGTGTGTATAAATAATATTAGTTACGCCGACGATATGGTTGTGCTGAGCCCTTCGATTGGTGCGTTGTTGGATGTCATGTGGATGGTGTGTGCATAAATAATATTAGTTACGCCGACGATTATATTTATTTATTGTAAATGAGCCCGTACATCTCCATGGAATTTTTAAAACCCTCAACTAATATAGCCGACTCCATGCCGGTAGATGACCCAGAGTAGTTTCTGTAGCATGTATGTTCTGGCGGGCCAACGTTATTATTCGAAGCTCGGGCACAGAGCATACAATATTTGTTTTTCACACCTAAATACAAAACTTTGCCAGTCTGCAGTCCAATGATCGCTGCAGCTCCTGATAGTGCGGAATAATTAGTCCGATAAGACCGCTTACACCAGCATCCATCAACAACAACAGTAATCATTGGAGTCCCATTATAATCTACGTTGCCCACCGATATTGCATACTCTGCTTCTTCTTTGGCAGTTACGGCCATAGATTGTGCTGCTGCTATTTCCCACCAGTCAAACACTTTATTTTGTGTCTCTATATAAAGTTTTGGATTTATACCAGGAATATTTAAAGATGAAGTTAATGTTTGTAAGTGAGAGAAACCAGATCCAATAGAGACAGTCGCAAAAACGGCTTGTTGGTTAACATTCATATTATCTTCTTTCAACTCATCAGATGCAACAATAAAAGTTTTTCCACACATCCTGCATTTAAAATTAAATTTTGAGTCCAACCCGATCCTTTTTTCAGAAATAATTTCAAGCTGGCTAAAATTACATCCAAAAATTGAGCCATGATCACTAATTTTTGCTAATTGTTTTAAGAAATGCTGTACATTAATGATGCGGCGTTCTACAACCAAAGCATCTGTTTTGTTGTGTTGTATTTCAGTCACAATCGAATAATCAATGACCCCCAAAAAATCATCGTTCACACGTGTTCCATCTCCCACACCTGCTCCTTTATTTTCCATTTTGTTATTAGCAGCTGATTTCATCATATTTCTAAAATAAATTTTGTTCATTAGATCTATGTTCTACACTTTTACTTAAGTTTTTTTTTATAAGTATAAAACTTTATAGTCATGTCAAGTCATAGTACTTGGAAGGGATTATTGTTCGTGCGAGTTTGTATACACGTGTGAAAGAGTCTAATTCAGAATGAGTTTTGTGTCCACCTGTACATTTTAAATTCTTTGGTTTAATCCAAAAGGTTTAATCCAAGTCTAATCGTATGATAATACTAGTTGCACGGCGCGATTTCGTTCGCGTGGGGTCCTACCCTTCCCTACCCTACCCTAAGGTGGACCACCCTTAACACTTAGGGGTATGAAAAATTGTTTAAGTCCTATTCTCAGACGTACTGAATATACATAAAAAATTTCATAAGAATCGGTCCAGCCTTTTCGGAGGAGTTTTGTTACAAACGCTGTGATACGAGAATTTTATATATTAGATTAATCCTTACCCTAAACGTATGTTTAGGTTATGGATCGTAGATTATACGAATACAAATTGTAAAATACTTACGCGTTATGAGATTCGAGTGAATTTGCTAAATTAACGTGGAATTTTCTGAATGAGAAAAAAATGCATATTAAAATACAAGGATATATTATCAGTGTGAAAATATTTGGGAGTTTAGTTTGTGGGTAAATATGCGAGATACAAGTGAATCATTTAATTGTATAGCGAACCTCTTTATATTAGATTGAAATTTTCGATGGATCTTTTTATAATAATTTCCTTTATTCTTTCCCATATCTGCAAAATTACTAACAATAAAACAGAGAGACAGGACTGAAAATTGTGGGAAATGACAGTATTAACTGAAAAACAAATTGGGCTGCCAGCTGATTTTTGTCATAACAATGTCAAATAGGCAAATCTATCAATGATAAAAGAATGAAGGAGAAGAAAATATTCATGATTATTTACACACGGCTACACATCAAGCTATACATTTCCAGTATAAGCTGATCTAGCATTGTATAGGATTTCCGTACAATGGGGGTCAGCTGATACTAGAAATGTATAGCTTGATCTGTAGCCGTGTGTACAATGAAATATTACTAGCAAATGCGAAAATAAAATATAATATTTATTGATTACTAGTTGCACCCCGCGGTTTTTCTACGCAACTTTCTTATTTTTTTTTTCCGTCAGAACCTTTTCCAGAGTATTAGAAAACTTGAAAAGAATAGATGGATAAAATCGGTAAAGGCTTTCTCAAGTTATGGCGTGTCCAAGGGGAATAGGGATTCATTTATATATATATTGAGATAAAAATTATATTATGTTTCCTTCTTTTCTGCAGTAGTCCTTGCACTTCGCGGGTGCTATCTCTGCACGTATCTCTTTAATAGTACTGGCAGAGATAGTATCCGTTTATAGATGTCGCCAGAGCTAGTTGGGGAGAGGAGAAATGTCGGGAACGCGTGAGTGATGCCCCGAGTGTTGTAAGCGTCTATATGGCTACGGTAACCGCTTACCATCCGCAGGGCCGTGTGCTTTTTTACCTTGTTTGCTTGGTGACCTGAGTCATCACTGTAACACCACAAAATTAAAGTAATGTTATTTGACTGCGATCGTATGTAAGGTGGAGGTACTCCCGGTCGGGCTGCTCCGAATTTTGAATGGGAGAACCCCTTATCTTATTACCTATCTTATAGCCAAACTTTCTTAAAAATGCTTAGTAGAAAACATTATCTTAGGCACACCAACAAACCATGAAATTGATACGTATGATGATATAATATGTATATTTAATTATTTCTAAGGAATTTAATAACTCTAATAATGTAAAAAATAAAAATGCACTTATCATGTTCTTTTTGACGAGCGCATGTATACAGATATGTGGATGACGTAATTTCCGGTGTCAATAAAAAGCGACGTGGTGTCACCTTGGGACACTGGGGGGAACTGACTGTTTTCGCGATTGCGTCTTGTATATAAAGCTTCACTTGACATTTCATAGAAAAATGTATGGACAAATGGCGTCGCAAAATTGATGCTTATAAATAAATAAAATACATTATTCTCGTACAAAAAAATGAAAATGTGGCCCCACGGATCTGTTGTACATATATTTGTGATTCGATGTTATATATAATTTTTACAAAATGGATTCTAAATTTGATGGTATCACTAAAACGGTAAACCTCCATTTTTATGATTTTGGTAATATTTATATTGTTTTTGCTATTTATTGAAGCAAATTAAAAAAAAAGGGCCTCCACGGATCTGTTAATTGGTGTCTTGATTCTATGAATATGTTCGTATAATACTATTTCTTTCATGTTTTCATTCATAAACCACTAAAATAGCGAACCCTGTTTATGACGTTTAGCTTACATACGGCTCTTAAAGTTTCATTTACTGCTCGAAATAGGTGATAGTACCTCTCTATATCTATACTAAAAATAAAATTGTAACTTTGGTGCCTGTACCTGGCCACACTTATAATAGTACATTGTGATACATGTGTGCAAAGTTGGTAATTACTAAAGACGGTATTATATGCAACATAAAAAACTTGTTATATGCATGCAAATATTTATGAAAAATGCTGGAAATATGCATGAAACTTGTAAGAATATGCATGAAAACGGGCAGAATATGCATGAAAATTGGCAGAATATACGAAATTAAATGATAAGTTAAGGAACCCAAAAAAAGAAGAAAGTTCTAATATTTTTTTATTTCAAAATCAGCATACAGTTAGAAAATTATCCATTGATAGACGATAAAGAGTACAGTACCATTACATTTACAATATTATATATTTTTGTAAACGTAAACTATCAAGTATTATTCCTAATGTAAGTGGAAAAGGATCTCTGACTGACAAATATGTATGTTCATTAGGATGAACATACATAAAATCATACATACTAACCAATGCCTCACAACCATAGATTAGTTGCCAAACTGCATTCTCAACCAAATGTTTGACAGTGGGAGCATCCTGTGAGTTGACAATTGCGACATGAGGCGTTACTTCTTCTCTGAAATAAGATAAAATCATTGATAAGGTCACCACTCAACTCAGTATATCAGCCCACCGTGCGCCTCTGCAAATACCTTGCCGGTAATGTCATGTTCTGTGGTTTTACATAAGAAAATATTTTGCCTGCAGATCTAGGATATACTTATGTCAAATTAAGTTAGAATCTCACACAAACTTGTGATCAAATACAAAACTGTATACCTAGAAATGCAAAGAACTATACCTATTATAACCACTATTTAAGACTAAGTAGCTGTGTTCAAACCGTAGATAATAATACTATTCTTGAGAGTCCAAACTATGAGGATTTGTCAAAACTTTAATTTATGACATGACAATGACGTGAGAAAACCAAGAGGTGACTACAGGGGTAGTAACAAGTGCCACAAGTAAAAATCTGGTAATAAATACCTACCGCTGTGGTTGGGCAGCAGAGCTGGACTTGGACTTTTCTAGGCATTGTGTGCTTACCAACTTCTGCATCAGTGCAAGGAGGTGCATTGCACATGCACCCCCTAATATGTAAGAAAATAGCCTTTATACCCTTTTCCTATGAACCCTGTCCAGGCCAGTTAGCCTCACTTCTCCCCTCTTTGACACCTGATTTCATTCAAATACCTACCATAAGGATGCATTATTATAAAATTTAAACATATCACTAATTTAGTTTAAATATTAACTATATATAATGTTTAGATGCAGATTCAACTCCCTGAAAATAAATCTGTTTGCGCCCAAGATGAGATTGTGGTCAAACACAGGATTTAAGGATATGGTGTGTTGTATTTACCTGATTAAATCAATAAGTGCCATAAACTGAGAGACATGATCCGGCTGACTGACTCCTGTGAGAAGTGTTGCACTTGGTATTACTCCCTCAAGTGTTACAAGCTCATTATTACCATAGAACATTTTGATATAATTTACAACATCATGCAGCAACAAACTGTAAGACCTGTGATGTAGTTCCTAAAAATAACATAAACACATTATTAATTTCTAAATCACTTATTAATAAGGCAAATACCATTGCTTGCTATTTCTAGTTCTTCCCACAGGAACGAAGAAAATCCCTTTGATGAAAAAAGATGTCTAACGAAAGATACAGAATTAATACTGTAAGACCATTTGAGTGCAACCTCATGACAGTGAAGATGGCTCAACTAAATTCTTCCCCCTTCCATTATTCAAATACAAGTAAGCATATAATATTGTCATTAACTGCTTAACAATAATTAGCAATATTTTTATTTATAATTTAATATATAAATAAAAATATTGCTAATTATATTAAATAAATATTTATTCACCTTCAATTCATTTTCTATATTATCCCAATTTCTTTTGAATGTTGTATACCAGAGTTCTTTTAAAATCATTTTTTTAAAGAGTGTGGGCCTGGTTTTCTTCTTCAAATTCTTTGTTTTCTTGTAACCATTTGGGAACAAGAAAACACCCTGTAAAGAAATCACACAATATAATTTTTGGAAAATTCATAATGCAATTTCTATTATATGCTCTCTTATAACTTATTATTAACTTTGGATTTGGGTGAGTTATTACAAATTGTGAGCCATCAGTTGACCTGCAGTTCCTGGAATTATATTTTTATCATGTATAGTTATAGGACAAGCGTTCCATATATGGGAGCCAACAAGTTAAGTTTGTTAAACTGAACCATAAATATTTTTAATGTATTGGACAATATAGTTTATGTTTTATTTATTACAATAATTTAAAACATGCTGCAAAATGAGATCACTTGAGCTGAGAAGTATCATTTATTTTATTTATTTATTTGAGAAAATTACCATTAATCTCGTACTTACCCAATCTGATGATAAAGAGGTTTTTATAGACAAATAAAATTTTACTAGCTGTCCCCCACGGTGTCACCAGCTCTCACAGGTTCAATTTTATAAAAATAATATCCTGGGACATTCTCATTCTTCACACACAGCTATCTGATCCCAAACTAAGCAGAGCTTGTGCTATGGAAACTAGATAGCTGATATACAATACTACTTTTTGTTTGAAAAAACATAGTTACATACAGTTATATACATAATTACACCCAGACTCAGGACACATTCATGCACACAAATACATATCCTGGGTAGGAATCGAACCCACAAACGGCGGCTCAATAGGTGGAATCTTAACCAACAACGAAACTGGCTAGCCGGTCATCTTTATCTATTTCAGAGATTATTGTCTTTTGAGAGGTAGAGCATAGGGTTTATTTGCTCAAAGAGCAGGTCGACTAGGGAAGTACCTCGCACCTTACAGACACAGCCAAATAACTTTATGTTGTGTAAAGTTGTGTTCCTGCGCGTGAGTAAGGTCGCCAGAGCTCATAGGGAGGGGGGAAAGGTCGGTAATGCGTGAGCGATGCTTCGTGTGTTGCAAGCGTCCATATGGCTACGGTAACCGCTTACCATCAGGTGGGCCGTATGCTTGTTTACCGAATTAGTAGTTGTAAAAAAAAAAAACAGGGTCCAAACTACCCAATCATTAATAAAAATCGGTATGGTCAAGCATTTAAAATTAACTATTAAATTACAACGAAAGATCTGATTCTGATCAGTCGTTACATTTTTAATGCGGCTATGAACTATTTAAAGTGAAAAGTAATAACATTACAAGCAAACGGGAAAACATCACAAACCTTAGAAACCGATATAGTAGAATCCATCGGACAGTACTAATGATCAAAAATAGAAAAAAGTTGTTATTTGTAGTATAAAAAAAATACGCTAGTGATGTATGAACAATTTTAAAATTCAAATCCAAATGAAAACTGGTTTTTTAAAATCCCATAAAACTAACAACCAAAACAAACACACAAAATGTCAACTTCCAGCCAGCTGAAAACTCTGAAAAGTCTGAAAACGTGCGCGCGCGCACAGATTAATAAATAGTTACTTTTTTTTAATTTGTTCTTGACCATGGATACAATAGCCTTCAGTCGCATATATTTTATTTATTTATATCACTTTCATAAATTCCGCACATTAACTTTCACATAGTCCGCATTATGAGTCACCGTCCAGTCATGTTTTAGTAAAATTGTGGTCATTGTACTAAAACTTTTCACGGACTTTTTGAGACAACTTGTAAAGTCACGATAGGTACACATAATTCATTTCATTTCACTGCACTTTTGCATATGGATTGATCTTTATTGGATAAAATACCACCTATGCAACTATGCTATACTATGCAATAAAACTCAAAATACACGAAATTATGAAATAAAAATGAAAACGCAACGTCACTCTGAAAGTTCCCGCCAAGAAGTCCGCAACTAGTTACTCCGTCCGTAAAGTGCGCGCCCCGGGGCGGTTATCAGTGTTTCCAATTGCTAGATGAAATTACGTTCCGATCACTCACCACCACCTAAAAATAGTACGCAAGCAAATGGTCTTAAGTGTTTATTACACTTTCCTGCTTTTAGGTTCCTAACTAGGAAGCAGGAAGCTAGTTATTACAGTTATTGTTACTTTTCGTAACAATAACTGTTCAAAATTACCAGATGTAACAATATCAATATCAAATTGAATGATGTCCTTTCAGCTGTATTAGTTCACTGGTACTTTAGTAATATATGAATAGGAATATCTATTTATTGAAATATGGTATCCTAAGCACTTATGAATAGTTAGACTAATTCACCGTTCGGAAGATTGCTTTTGCTGAGAAAAGCCAGCATTATATTACATAAGTGGTGTGATGATGTAAAAAAGACATACCAACTTATAGTTGAATTGTTATATATTAGTAGTAATAGGATATCAGTAAAGTTTTAGAAATATAATTTTATTTGTTTATTTTGTTGGAAATTAGTATCAAAACAGAATAACAGAAAAAAATAACAGATGATAGTGGCGCCTCCATTATTTTCTATACTTTCTTGCAAAGCTGTTTTAAAGAGTACGCAAGTACGCTAGAGCTAGATTACTAAAAAGTACGCTATACGTACTGATGCATGCATATATGGCAATACTGGCTGTCATGTCATGCAATGTCAACCATTTTTTTTATTAGTTCATTACCATGGATACAATGTCCTTCAGTCGCATACATTTTATTTATAATGAGAAGTTTTCTTGTAGGTATTTAAAGAGTTGCTGCAAAATAACTAGGTGGCGCTGTCAGCACCAAATTGAATTGTCAAATCAAAATATGCTGTCACATAACTTTAGTGTTGCCAAATAGGCCAACAACGGAAGGTGTCCATCCTTTTTAATTCAAAATCGACAATTGAAAAAAATATATATACAGATTTCTTTTATTAAGTGTTAATTGATATTAATGGCAACCATGAACATGATTAAATGAAACCAAATTTCAGAGGAGCAAAACTAAATTTTCGTTGCTTTTTGGTAACAGCCTGTTTTTTTTCGTCCGAAATTAGTAATAAGAGGCGGCAACACTGGTATGAGTGGATGTTTGCTTCCGTTGTTTGTTTTGTTGTGGAAGTCACGCTTAAGGATTATTTGATTCTATCAATGTTTTGATATTCGTTGGACATCCACCCTTGTTGCTCTTATCCACTGTGACCTTAGTGGTTCATCAGTTGGAAATGTAAGACGTCCCTTATTGGTACAATTCACAACTGCACAAACACGCATTTTCAATAGTTTTCAAATCATTCAAATCTAAGCTAAATTTCACAAAAGTTTTGAACAAAACACACAATGATAGTGACATAATACTAGTTATAGACGATCCTGTCGGACGTCTGATGGTCAGGGCCGTGTGTAGCGCGGCAGGACTCTCTAAGTATATACTGTAGTCTTTGGGCAGGACGTCGAAAGCTTCCAACCGTTATTAGTAATAATTATGAGGGTCCTGCCGCGCTACACACTTTCCTACGGCAGGACGTACCTTGACCGTGTCTCCTGCGTAATAGGCATGGAAATTATTGCTACTTTAAAGGAATTCTCATTTGATGATATTATTATTTTTTATAGCATGATTTCACTTGCGATATATGATTTGCAATGATTTGTAACCTACGTCATCGATGCTGATCGACAATATTTTTCACAAAGTCATGTGCGAGTATCACACGCAAGTGTCAAATTATCACTGATGCAAATTATATATACTTTCGTAGCAAAAAATATTTTTCTATCCTGCTACATAACATGTTAAAGAAGTTAACACTTTATGTCACTTGATTTAAGGTTTATTTTTGAATACTCTTAAAAGCTAATCAATGATAAAGTTTTTTTTTTTTTTTTAATTTGTTCATGACCATGGATACAAAGTCCTTCAGTCGCATACATTTTATTTATATTCTTAAATATTCTTTATAACATGTAACAGGCTATGTCATGGACGGTAACAGATGTGACATATGAAAACAGAATCATATTCTTTATCACCTGCTACTTGTGATTTATGCCATGCCTACTGCGTAATAATAAAAACACATAAAAATAGGAGTCCGACATTGGAACGTCTGTTACCAGTATAAAGCCAAATAGTTATGGGCTGCGTTCAGTAACTACGCCGTGTGATCGCCCGACGATCATCGTAGCGTTCAGTAACAGTTCAATAACATGTGTAGTAACTGAACGCACCCATGAAGTTACATAGTTTTTTTTTTATTGAACTGACAGCAAGATAGTTCGTTTCAGTCATATTAACGCCATCTATTGAGACTTAAAGAAAAGAAAATTAAATACCTACAAGAAAACTTCTCATATCACTTTTATATAGTCCGCACATTAACTTTCACAATAGTCCGCATTATGACAGTTATTATCAGTCACCGTCCAGTCAAGTTTTAGTAAAATGGTGTTCATTGTACTAAAACATTCGATACACGAACTTTTTGAGACAACTTTTAAAGTCACGATATACATAATTCATTTCATAGCATTTCCCTGGTGAACATTGATTGATCTTTATTGGATAAAATACCACCGATAATATGCAATAAAACTCAAAATACACGAATTTATGAAAATTAAAATGAAAACGCAACGTCACTCTGCAAGTTCCCGCCAAAAAGTCCTGTCAACCAACTCTTCTCAAGTGTTGCCAGCGTAGGCGATTTATCGCCATCATTGAGGAACAATGTCTGTGAGTAATACCGAGCAATCCGATTCCGAAACTATTTGTCACTAATTTTTAACAATAAGGAAGGACCAGTCACTGCATCTCGTGTGTTCTTAACATGGCCAATAAGAGCGCATGTGTCCTTGACCTAGCCAATCAGAACGCATTGTCGGTGGTGGGAAATTGACGGAATAAATTGCAAGCAAAATCAACGTCATTGCGCTTCTTTGGGTTAATTGTTCGATGATCGCCATTTAGGCTACTCAGGACAAAAAATTGGCGACAAATAAATCTAAACGTGGCGACTGGTCGCCTGTTAGGCTACTTCAACGAAAGTATTAATATAAGTCGACACACAAATGAGCATAATCGGAAGATAAATAATCGTTGCCCATTCAGTTTAGTGATATTAAGAAAGACAGGCTCTGTCTGTATATATAAAAGGAAACCGTGACTGACTGATCTATCAACGCATAGCTCAAACCACTGAACGGATTGGACTGAAAGAATCATGGCGAGATCCATACATTGATTTGTACAAAAAAATAAAACATTTTAGAGGGTTTTGAATCACTTCCAATGTTGAGATTACATTACCAGCAACATATTAATATACATGAAATATTTTATAAACCCCGCAAAACAGAACAACAACATAACGATTTTGGTCGCGATTCGCCGGCATGCCATAGAAATTCACATTTTTATCCCGGGGTTCTAAAAATATTTTAAATGGCTCATGTTGTCCACCAAGGATCAATTATAACTTCATTGGAACGTCTCTAAAAATCTTTATTTTTTTGTACAAATCTCGCCATGATCCTTTGACATACAGATAGATTTAATGACGTAGGCATCCGCTAAGAACGGATTTTAGGAAATTCCACCCCTAAGGGGATAAAATAGGGCATTAAAGTTTGTATGAAAGTCTGTCAGTTTTGAAGTTAGGATCTTCAAATTTAGTATTTAGGCTGACGATAGAAAATTAATTTACAGGTGTCTCGGCGTTTTTGATAATTCTGACCCTGAAGGGGTGAAAAGGGGGATGAAGTTGTGTATGAAAAGACCTTCATTTTCAAAGTAAACTTGACTAAATTTAAAAACATATAGTGAGGGCATCCACTATGGAAGGATTTTTGGAAATTTCACCCCTAAGGGGGTAAAATAGGGCATGAAAGTTTGTATGAATGTCTGTCAGTTTTGAAGTTAGAATCTTCAAATTATGTGTTTAGGCGGACGTTTGAAAATTATTTTACAGGTGCCTCAGCGCTCTTGATAATCACACCCCCAACGGGGTGAAAAGGGGGATGAATGTGAAATGAAGGATTTCCATCCTTCATATTCAAATTAAACATCACTAAATTTACTAACAAATATGTCGGTGTTGTTGGAATTTCAACCCTTAAGGGGGTTAGTATATATTTATGGCTGGTTAGTTTCTGGGAATTACCATGAATTTGTCTCAGTTATTATGTAACCTTTCTTTATTTCAGATTAGGGTGCTACATGGTCTGGTCATGCAGTAAAAATCACGCGTACGCGGGTGCTCAAGCTTGTGCATATTTCTTCAAATGCCACGTACTATGGGTACCTACCAATTTGAAGAAACTAACAAGCCCACAAAAGGCGTCGGTATACGCCTAATTGCTGCATTGGAGCGATTTGCCTGCGCCTGCGCAGCCCGGACACGGTATCGCGAATACTGTTTCTTGCTAATTTTAAATCTATGATATCTTTTAAAATATAAAAGATAATGAGTTTCTGGTAAGAGCAAACTTTATCTACATGCCCATCGTAACTAACTCATTTAATTAGATAAGGAATAATATTATATGGGTCAAAATAACTTTGAAAGTAACACCGCCAAAAAAAAACACAATCGCATAAAAATGGTTAGGTACTCTAGGCTATATCCATACCATCGCTGTGCGATCTGAATTGCACTTTATTGTGTCCTCGCAAGTGTCGCTTTTTATTATTTAAATTTCATTTTCGAAGTTGGTTTTCTGTATTTAGTAGTAAGTAGGTACAGTAGGTAGTACCCAACTGATAAGGCGCGTCGTGAATCTTCGTTCGCACAGAAAAGAAAGAAAAGAAAGTAAGGTCCTAAGATTAACGTAAGCATGCTTAAAACTTACAATCAACCTTAGATCACTACTATCAAGCCCATCACAGACGTAGCTATAATATATATTAATCAAAGATTTTCATAGGGCATCGTGCCTCTACCTTTAAATTCTTTGATATTAATATGAATCATAGCAAAGCATAACTATTACGATATATTTTCAATACTTACTAATCTTTGAGTGACCGCACACGCAGCTATAATATATATTTCTGTTACTTCACCAACTTGTACTGGCATTTATATTATAGCTCGGCATATTAATATATATTATAGCTACGTGTCTGATGGGCTTATGGTTAATAATCAAATTAATAATACACTGTAGCTGTCAGTTCCGTCTCACTCGTAAGTCACGCCCCTCCGCAGCTGACATGGGAGACGGTCTCGCGGTGGTATATGTGGTGGTTGCAGAGGGTGGCATGTTGTCTGTTCGGTAGTGTGTGACCGAGCGTCATCCCTCGCGCGCAACAAGTGTCTGAAGTTACCGGCCTAAGGCCAAGGCCCACCTGGTGGTCAGACGCGGGGTTAGTGAGTAACGCTCAAGCAAGTGAGCTCCTGTGAGTGAACTGCATCTCCGGCACTTTCCTGGATAGAAAGTAGAGGGCTACCCGTTGGATTCGTTTTCCGGCAACCCAGCTGTAGGCATTGGGTAGATACGTGGATACGTATTGGGAAGTGAGCACGCATGACAGCTCCGGTACCATTCATGGAGAAATGGAAGTCGGCTTCTCTGGCGTCCCCAGCGGGGATTGAATCCGCAAGCACCCTTGCGTAAGTACTGGCACAGACGCAGCTAGTGGGGTGCGCGTGGTGAGCGACTTCTGACAATTGACAATCCTGATGGCACGTCGTTGAACCGAGTCTAAAGGATCAAGCTGGTATCCAGGTGCTCCCGCCCATAGATGACATCAGTACCTACTCCATATGAGGCCGGACTTGGACGTAGGTACCTACTACTCGCTCTGTTGAGCACTACTGGCTTTATAGGTACATCAAGCGAGATATATATAGACATCATAGGCCACAAAAATCTAATCTTTTCCCAAGGTACCTACTGAGCACCTAAGGATAGCAAATAAGACCAATAGTAACAGAAACATGATTTTATTGTCAAAGCCTAAATGTAGGCAAAAGGAAATATTTACTTATATTCTCATACAGTAACTATGTTATATTTAGGTATGTACATTTACATAAGAAGTTTAAAATACCAATTGCGATACTGGGTTATGATGCCTACTATGATACTAAACACGTGATTCGTTATGTTTATTTATTTCGTATCACCGAGTAAGTATATTCGTCGGTGAGACTGCAACACCGCGTAACGCGTATCTAGCTTTTTCCATAAGACCTATTTTTCACTGTTATTACATTGCAAGTGGCATTATGGGAAAAGCTAGACGCGTTATTGCGGTCTCACCGACGATTTGGTACCTACTCCGTGTCTGTAAATCACATTGCGTAAAAATGATAAAGTGGTTTAAAAATTGCTTTAAAACATAGCTTCATCCGCAGCATATATAGAGTATGAAAACATTTGATGTTTCGTAACAAAGATTTTCAGTAGGTAAACTAAATGTGTATTGGTTATCAATTGGGTACTTTCCTGGGTAAAAAATATATAATTCTATTTAGTCCATCAGTTACATTATCGAAAAAGATTGGACACGTATTTTTTTTATCGTCAATCATAAAAAAAACATGAAGATATAGCCCGTTAAAGTTCCGCGTGACGTCACATTTCTATACATTTTTTAATGAAAGTTGACGTCACGCGGAGCTTTAACGGGCTATATCTTTATGTTTTTTTTAGGAAAGTAGCCAATTGTGTACTAAGCATAATCAAAAATACCGAAGTAAGCTGCAAATAAGTACCTATCTACCTACGATGTAATTATAATTTATCTTATGAGTAATGTATGTTTATGTTGATTATTTGCATTTCACATAAATTTTCATAAAGTATTACTAGCATCTCAATTTATCAATCTATAACTTATCAATAAAGGTATCTATTAGGTAGTATATTATCTCGATAATTCAACTAAATTTGTGAACTTTCTCCATTTTTCTTAGCAGAATAGAGGTAAGTAGCTATCCCTAAAATGCTTCTGATTGGTTTGATCAAAAGAGGTCTTACTACAACTTTTAATAGGACATTATTTTTAACAAACATATACAAGACTGGTTAACGAAAGCTGGTAAGTTCACAGTAGGTAGGTAGGTAGGTACTCACACATACCTATGCAATTTCAGGATACAGTATGTTTTATTACATTATTGGTGATTATTGCTTCTAATAAGTCAGTCAATTCTAATTGACGAATGCATAAAATACCACTCTATATTTATGAGCATTAGCAAAAGCAAAACAATAACTGTCTCCTTGATACTTATAATTTTGACCGCGCGCGAGAGAGACGGACAGGTTTTTCATGATGCGGATGCAGTGCCATGACCATGACACGCCGCACGCTTATTCACATACACTATACTAGCGCAATGTGTAAATGTGTTGCCAGCCATACGTGCCAGCTTTAGTTAACCGACCTATTTTATATTCGATTCTACGCTCGTTGGTATCTACGACGTAGTTTTTATACTATTGTAGATACCATCGTTTTATCAATTGTACCATAATACTGTTCCTAAATAAATATTTGAATTGGAATATGTCACAACAATCAAAAATACTACATGGTGAACTAGATCGTCAGTGAGCCGGCGAGCGCGGTGGTAGGGCGGGTTCTTCACACGGTGAATGGCGGTCTTCTTCTGCACTGAATTTATATTCTCTATCTTGTGGAGGGTGTTCGGCCGACGGTGTGGCTCGGTCCTCGCCACTGGCTGAGGCCGCTTCTAAAGCAGGTCCACTAGGTCCGAAGGATAAGCCTTCCGGTCCATACGCCACTTCCCCCGTACCAACATACTCTGATGGCTGATAACCGTAGCTGTTCAAACTAAAACAATAAAAGCAGAAGTTGAAATAGAGTAAATAATATTTAGGTATAGGCCTAATATTATAAAAAATATTCACGACAAAAAGCTGTAAAAAGTCAGTCAAATCAAATATGTACGTTTCCGTTAAAAACTTTGTATTTCAAAATTTTATATAGGTAATTTTTATACAAAGTATAATTGTGTCAACCTGAGTTATAGTACCTATAGATAACTCAAGAGTTAGTTACTCATCTGGGCAACTAACTCTGAGTTATTAAGATAACCCAGGTTGACGCAATTTGGCCTGAGGATATGTAGACAGCTAACCTACCCAATATGGTGATACTTTTATTGTACTTTCAGCAGTTTTACCTTCATAATTGCCTATCTATAGCCTGCACAGAAAAGTGCCTCTGACTTTGTCTCTGTAGAACTTTTGATTTCTTACCTATTAGGCCAATAGGAAATATCTTCTATCGCATGATGAGCGTATGGCGCGTACGCATGTTGATAGTAGGGTGAGTGATGTTGCGCAGGTGTTTCGTATTGTAGCGGGTAGAGCGGCGCCGGCGCGGAAGAAGGCGCCGTGGTGCTCGTTGGCGGTGGAGGGGCATATTCCAGAGGTGCGGGATACGCGTGCGGTGGCGTACGGTACGGAGCAGGCGAGGTGTTCGGTTGCGGGGAACTACTGCCTTGAGTTGAACTCCAATATCCACTGCTGCTTGCCCACGTGTAGCTACCACTGCCGTTTGGTGCTATTGTTGTTCGTTCCGAATTGTTATAGGATGCTGTGGAGAAAATATAAAAAGTTTGTGCTGTATACGACTAGTATATAGTTTCCGATCCGATATTTTCTTAGGATTTGGACCCAGAATGGATGACTAGGCATCGGATGGGAAGTAATTTTAGTGTTGCGGGCGTCCATAGGCTACGGTAACCGCTTACCATCAGGTGGGCCGTTTGCTCATTTGCCAACTAAGTGGTATAAAAAAGAAAAAAAACATTAGAAGGCTGACAAGTGAAAGGGAGTGTCAATATGCTACCGACCTTCTCCTGCTCACAACGTAAATGCAATGGCTTTTAACAAAACTAGTAGGTACCTATGTTACTTACAAGGAGGTGACAATGTTCGCGGTCGCGAAGGTGGCCTAGGCGGATAGGGCGCGGGCCTCCGAGAAGCTGCGTTGCTGCTTCCATACAGTGATTGAGATGCTACAAACCACCCACCGACTGCGAAACAAAAGTAGTTTAAATTATGTAGGAGATCCAATACGTGACATTTTGGTAAATATACAGGTTGATGATCATATAAAATACAATGACTGCTCACATTGCGGATATTGGTGAGGCGAAGAACTTTGTTGCGGGTAGTGCGTCCCCACAAAATCTCTCTGATAGTATCCCTCCGGTCGTTCTTTCGCATCTAGGAAGGCTTTCGCAAATGGATTATATTTAATCTTTAGTGACGTCACTTCTTCATTTTGGTACGCTGTGACTGCTATGAACTGAGTCTCTGGAAACGGGTACGTCATAATCCGACGTAGATCCGTTCCCACTTTAACGAGGTGCACTCGGGGCTCGTACTTGTGCAAGGAGTTCAGCATTATCTACAATTAACAAATCAATTTATATAAATAACAATAAATACATAAATAGATTATATCAATTCTCAGTAGCGCTCAAATAAAATTGATCAAAATGTTTGATAACTCCAAAAGTGATTATAAAATGTTAATCAATAAGTACAATAAAAAAAACACATTGATATTTGCACTGACCAGGGGGCATCTAACTTATAAAATATTATGTGTAATGTAAACATAGCGCAGAGACAGTAATTATTACAAATGATAGTGCGTACGGGCACCTGCTAAACAGTTGGTAAGCTACAGATTTCACACCGAGACGTCAACATATGGATCTGGATATATCAGATGTTTGCTTTCATATTCATTCGCACCACATTTAAGCGTGAGAACTGGCTTCCATGAAGTAGCGGTAGCATAGAAACTGTAGCACTATAACACCTTGTCATTGAAAGCATTCTGTTACTTGTCTGAACATTCGATGAACTAATTATGCTCTCTCCGGAATATAAAGTTGGCGCATTATAAATGTATAATTGTACGTGTATCTATGTTAATGTATTTTTTGACCGTTTAACGTGATTCACTATTATGATAGAGTCGTTTTCATTTGTTTTCGGGTCCTTTACTTCACTAAGGTGTAATGCGGTAGGTAACACGAAACGCAAAATGTATAAAGATAATATTCATCTTTAAATATTTTGCCCGTCTAACTTAAGTACCAATAAACGAATAAAAAAATATCTCACTTGGCCATTTCCATTAGTTTTGTTTGTGAGTTTCACTTTAGCAAAAGATATCGGTTCTTTCATCCAATGCGCGCCGAAATTCGGACTTTCTGGATGAATGTAGATTGCATTCGATGGTGGAACTTCTGCCTTCCCTCCTGGTACCTTTCAATGAAACAAGGCATATTTATACTACAATATTATTTATACAATTTATAACAGCTACAATATTTTATCATACATACCCATTCACCGTTGACATATTTCCAGCGATGCGAGTCTACTTGTACAAATTCGAGCAGGACAGTGTACATCGCCGTCGGATCTAATCCACAAGCTGTTACTTTTACTACAGGAAACATTCGTCTAAAACAAAAGATAATACAAGCTATATTAGCACACATTGATTAACCAGAAAAAGAAAAAAATAATAATAATAATTTCGTTAATACCTCACAGAATTTCAAATCTATACATAACATAGGTACTTTGTAAGTTCTAATGTTAAAAACTCAAAATTTACAGTGAAGGTTGGTTAATAATATTCTCAGGATTTTTATTACTGAAGGAACTAATTTTATCTCTGCAACAACAAAAGCTAGAAGCGCCACTCTTACTCGTCCTGGAGGATTTTTCGAAATTTGTTACCGCAAGAGTGGAAAAGGGCGTTAAGTGTGTTTTAAGAATCTCTGTAGAGCAGACCTAAATTGTTTTGGGCTATCAGTGCCTATCTCATGCAAATGCATGTTTTTTTAACCGACTTCAAAAAAAGGAGGAGGCTCTCAATTCGGTTGTATTTTTTTTTTATTTATTAACCGATTTGAATGTTTTTATTTAATTTGAATGTAATTTTGTAATTTGGGTGTAATCATGTATATTAAGTATGTATTTACAAATAAAAAGTAGTATATGTATTATATCAGTTATCTGGTTTCCATAGTACTAGATGACCGAGTGTGAGGAATGTCCCAGGTTTTTTTTTACCTAATTATCGGTAGTGGTGCTGGTTATATAGTAAGGGGCACGAGGGGTAAGCACAGATTGACAGCTACGCAGTAGTTCATTTTCGGTCTGTTTGGCGGAATGAAGCAGTGGGAGGCGTCGAGCTGCACACGATTGGTTCGTCCGTCGACGCTCGTCGTCTATTGGATTCTTGCGTGTCATTTGGCTACTGTGATTTTGCCAAAAGTATACATGCGCGAGCTTGCCCCCACTACTGCCTATCTGTGCTCACCATTCGTGCCTCATACTGTACCCAAATATAATCTTATTTATAAACCTACTTGATGTATGTAACATAACCTATATACATAAAGGAAAAAAGAAAAAAAAAGTAACTCACTCACTAGGTAGGCATATAAGGTAGGTACCGCAGGTACACATGTATATAAATCTATATATATAAAAATCAATGCCACTTTTCGTTGTAATTTTATAACTCAAGAACGGGCTCACCTATCCAAACCAAATGTTTAGGCTTTGTTCGGACTATTTAGTAGATGGTTTATGTGAAGTTTGCACAAAATCGGTCGAGCGGTTCTTCATTTATCACATTTTTTTAACAAATGAATTGAATAAATGGCGGATCATTTTGATAATGGGGATTTTGCTGTCAAATTTAAACTTTTTTCAGATGGGGATTGTGCTGTCAAATTGAAACTTTTTCAGTGTTGACAGTACAAGCATGTTGTTATGTCATTCATTTCTGTCATTTCATTTTGGACGTGCTTCGATTAAAGCTTGCAGTCGATTATATAACTTAGATACCCACAGCAGCGCCTGTGTCATCGAACAATTAACCCAAAGAAGCGTAATGACGTCGATTTTGCTTACAATCTATTCCGCCAATTTGCCACCATCAACAATGCGCTCTGATTGGCTAAGACAAGGACGCATGCGCTCTGATTGGCCAAGTCAAGAACACACGATACAGTGATTGGTCCTTACTGTTCAAAATCACTGACTAGTTTCGGAATCGGATTGTTCGGTATTACTACTCTAAGGGATTGTTCCTCGATGGCCTGTGTGAATCTAATGTGATTGTTGAGATAGGGTAGGGTAGGGTACGGTACGGTAGGGTAGGTTAGGGTAGGGTAGCACCATAGGGTAGGGTAGCACCACGCGAACGAAGTCGCGCAGGGCAGCTAGTAACTAATAAAAAAAAATACTAGGTATAATCACAGAGTAAATAATATACTGGTATAATACAGCAACAAGCAGCCACTTAGGCGGCAAATAAGCATACCGCCCACCTGATGATAAGCGGTTGCCGTAGCCTTAAGATGCTTACCTACTGCAGCTCCATTAAAAAAAGAGATTGATTTTAAGTCTTGCTTAGTATAGTATCGTAGGTAACCATCGTTGTAACCAATTACAATAAATCTTTGTGGAATCGTAAACGAAGACGTCAATTACAAATAAGAAACAAAGTAACATAATGTCATATTTACAACGACGCGCGACGTCATCGCGTCACTTCACTGCTGCTCAAGGGTAGGGGCTCCGTCATGGCTCATCGAACATCGGGCGGATCATTTAGCCACCCTGCGTTAATGAGTAAGGCCTACCGTGTTAATAGTTGAAAACTAGCCGCCGGTCAGCGAGCGGTTAGCACTAGCGAATGTGTCCAACAAGTATATGCCTATACTTATACGTACTCACTGATAATATCCTCAAAACCGTTAGGCATTTGTTTTGCCTTACTCTCGAAATGAAAAAATAAACCAACTGTTTAACTGTGCAGCGCAGACGACAGACTTTTTGTGCAAAGTAGTCTGCGGTATACAACAAAGTCCGTCACGATTTTTTCACAGATTCAAAGCAAACGCGTACATATTCGTTTATTCTGTCGGCGGAACTCTAGTAAGGTACACGCTATGGAAATGGCGAGATTGCTTGCGATATATTATTTTGTACTTGAAAGACAGAAAAAGAACTTCTACTTTTTCAAATTGAGAATCTTGGTTACATAAAATTTTTACAAAGATTTTTTTGTTTGCGTTACAGCTTAGAATTGACTAATTGTTCTATTTTCACAGACTAATAAGTGCGGATAGTCTATCGCCTGTGCTGCAACTAAGTGCTCAAAACTGTATAAAGTAAGTCATTTCAGAAATAAAGCTATTCATTTAAAAAAAAAATACAAATATCTCTGAAGATTTGCGTACGGTTCGGTTAGGTCTGCTTTTACTAGTTTTTTACGTTATATCATAATTTTATTTATTGACCAAATGGTACTCTGTATAAATCAATGAGGAGATTTAAGTTTAGCTTATTGTACTACCAAATCCTCTATCTTAAATTACATAAAGTGATTTTTAATGGTTAATCATAAATCGCCAGCTACTCATATTTGGAAGAGTAGTGGTTTAGGTAAGAAATTATGTAACAGTAATAGAACAGGCTCATAAGATATGATTATAGGGAATAGCCAACTCTTCGTACACGAAATTTGTTTACACAATTCAACATAAACTCTTTGTAATTTTGAAATAATTGAAGGTTTAGTTTACTTGTTACAAAGCGAGTTAATGAGGTATATGTATATTAGCAAAATATTTATGACTACTCATAAGAGGTGGTAATGCGACTACACAAATAAGTAATCTATGGGTGGACCCAACCAATGGGTTACAATATTGTAAGGTGCATTGTTCCATTTTATTCCTCTCATTTACTTCAATGTTCACTACATATTCATAGATAATTATTTTTTAGCTTGGGACAACAAAGGCCTCATTAACGATCATCTTGAGCTAGGTACTTACTTCACAAATTGCCTCGTTTAATTTTATTGCTATACTGAACTTACAACAACACACGTAAATGTAAAATATTACTATTTAATTTACTTGCATAAATTAGGCAAATACCAAAGTTTATTTTAATTGATTTGGCAAAACCCTGTATTTTCTTATACTGTTTGCTACGGGTAGCTCGTATCCAGAAAATCGTCGTTCTCAAAGTAGTAGTTTACAAGTACCTATTGCATTTTATTTAAAATACTATTAAGACTCACTAAACCTACATCTAAATTATAAAAACAATATATACGTAGAAGTAATTATAAATAAAAACTTTCGCCACCAGGAGGCAGGTTTGGTACCCAAAAATCTGGCGACGTTACTTCGTTGAATTGCGAGGCTAATGCGTTTCCCGAGGTAAGCGCCAGCTCGTTGTACCTAACAACCTCTGGACCCCAGGAACCCGTTGTTTCGTATCAAAAAGGAAGAAATATGTAACCGTCTCCAAGAGTTACATATTTCCTCCGTGAGAGGGTGCCAGGGTCCCAAATCAACGGCCTCTCACGACGTCAAGGAATCAAAATCATACCATCGGGCACCTTATCTTCGTCACGCTC
Source organism: Achlya flavicornis (assembly GCA_947623365.1). Lineage (NCBI taxonomy): Eukaryota > Metazoa > Arthropoda > Insecta > Lepidoptera > Drepanidae > Achlya > Achlya flavicornis. The sequence continues at coordinate 8,901,811 of OX392474.1, forward strand.
TAGGATAGCCGACAAGTTGACGTTGGCAAGGGCCCGACGGACGACATCGTTTAGAGTGGCGTGGCGTAAAAGCCGTCCTGGGGGCCTACCACAAGCTCTTAAAACAAGGTTAAAATAACCTTATTTGACTTTTGTCCCTCTTTGACATCCGGCGTCAAAACAAGACAAAACACAAATAAGGTTATTTTAACCTTGTTTTAAGAGCTTGTGGTAGGCCCCCTGCAGTACAGCGACAGGATAGACCGTAGTGACCTACTCGATCAACCTCGCCTACGCAGTGACAATAGTTCCGTTCTAGATATGCCTAGACGCAATGCAACTACGATAGAAAAACTTGTATTATCAAGTAAAGTACCTATATTGATCGAAGGTGTTACCTGTAGCCAGTAGCTCGCGACTCAAGTCGACTCACGATCGCAAGTAGCTAGGTTTGACAGATTGGAAAACAAAAATATCTGGACAAAATTTCAAATTGTCGGGATTTTAGGTTTGTTGTCGGGGCGAATATTTTTTTTCCTAAAATTTACCATTTTTTTAACAACTTATTAAGCCAAAACCCAAAATTTGCAATGAAGGGAGGCACTGCAAATTTTGGGTTTCTTTTAACTTACAAAGTTATGGAAGTTCTTCGGGTACAATGTGAAGAATGTCCCAAGATATTAATATTATTATTAATGTACTCACCTTCCGTTTTTGGTAACAATCATTTCATTAGTGAGGGTCTGGAAACGCACCCACAGTTCCCTATCATCGAGCGCTACGTTGACTTCCCTCTCACGGCCACCTCGGGTTCCGCCGCCGCCGCCCACCGTCGGCTCTACCGCGCTCAGGATGTGCGACGCGGCCATCCTGCTGAAACAATCAACAATTAACTAATCAAAAATGATTAGCGTACAAAAGTACGCTCTACGTAATTCCCATTCAATAATCAAATAAAATTGAGGCGTGGATAACACTTTAAATGCCTCCTACCTTGTAGAAGGGATGCTTCCTTCCCTACTCATATGTAAAGGTGGATCTAGGTTACGCGAACCGAGCACGAGTCGAGCTCAAGCGGAGCTCGAATTCGCGTAGCGTAGACGGACTTGGGAGCCTCGAACAAGCGGTCGGCGGTTTGGAATTGTCTATATTATTATATGCACACTAGCTTTCCGATCAGCGATTTCACCCGCGATCCCCTATTTAGGGTGAATTTTGATCTTTGTCTTAGTTATATATTTGTTAGCTATATTAGCCTAGCCTTGTTACCTTATATGAGGAAACTGTGTGCAAAATTTCGAGTCTAACTCCAGCAACTTGGCTGTGCAACTTGATAGATCAGTCAGTCATTCAGAACAAGACATTGTAGATAGATATAGAAAAAAATATAGATTTCAGTCAGCCATTCAGGACAGTACATTGTAGATAGATATGGAAAATAGATTTCAGTCAGCCATTCAGGACATTACATTGTAGATAGATATAGAAAATAGATAGCATTTGTATCGTTTCTCACAAGGATATACAGTTCAAGAATTTTATCTAGAAAGTTACAGCAACACTAGTTTCTCATATACATTTACAACATGAATGCATTACGAAATACACATCGTTGTACAAACGTGGAACATCACGAAATCCAATGGCAATGGCAAATAAGCCGGATATTTTATTGTAAGTTTGGCTCGAGCACGATCTTCACATCCAATGTTTATTGTACCTATTATCACTGACTACGTTGGTTCAACGTCCCGCCACTCCTCAACGACTTGGTATTTTTGACAGTTTTACTTATTATTCTCTTTCTACACGAATCTAAGCCATTGCAATTTAATGTACTCAATTGCTATATACATATATTTACTTACGTTATTATAATTATGTATGTACACATTTTCGAAACATATGTAATATGTACTTACAATTTACAGTTCATTAGCCTACTTTATTTAAGAAAACAGAATTGTGCAAATTAGAAAGTAGTCTAATAAGACTGCGCTACATTCTGGACAAATATAGTATAGGTAGATAGTTTTTTAATGAACATCGTACATTTTTAAACTGTAATTATTTTATTTATTTTAGTACTTTAGTACTGAAATCTAACAAGTAATATCTTTGTCAGTATCTAAAAGATTAGTAATCATTATCATAGAGCATAAATAAAAAATACCAGAAACTCCAGAGTTTCAAGATACTAAAGCCGGGCCATATGTGGACTTTACCGGAGCTAAAGCTGCTCTATTCCTATAAATCCCACCAACCTACACTTAGGTGTAGGTATTAAATGACATGGCTTATTGATAAATGATATAAACGTAGCATAAGTAATCGACGACTTGACCCACGTTTATTATCAAATTCGCTAGATTGAGTTTATGCATTTTTGAAGTCAGTTTTAACAGGATTAATTGCTTAAACAAGGGAAGATTTCAATAGGGATTATTCCTACCTAGAAAAAAATATATAATTCTAATTAGTCTGTTGCCAGATCAACCATACATGAGTGTAAAGCAGGAGTACCCCAAGGGTCGGTTCTTGGACCCACACTCTATAATATATTCACGTGTGACTTACCGCAAACACCTAATGCTACTGTTGCTACATTTGCTGACGATGCCTCATTCCTATGCTGTAGTAATGACCCTAATCAAGCAAGTTATAACCTTCAAAAGCAACTTGATAAAACTAACAAATGGTTAACAAAATGGCGTATAAAAGCTAGCGCAACAAAGTCGCATCACATAACATTTGCCCTCAGGAAAGATACATGTCCTCCTGTCAAACTGGGTATGGATTCTCTACCAGAAACATCTTGCGTAAAATATCTTGGCTTTTGTCTGGATCGTAGTGGCCCACATACGTGGGCGAATCATATAAAGCGCAAGCGAGATGATTTAAACAACCGCTTTAGACTATGGTTGCTGGGAAGACAGTCTACGCTGTCAGTCAATAACAAAGTCATGATTTATTGCTCAATTCTGAAACCTATCTGGCTTTATGGCCTTCAGCTATGGTCGACAGCCAGCAAGTCAAACATTCAGCGCCTACAAAGAGTTCAAAATAGCATACTGCGGACTATCACAAGTGCACCCCGGTATGCACGTGTATCAGAAATCCATGATCCAACTGTCACAGAAGAAATTGAGCGCTATAAAAAAGTCACAAAGAGTGCTTAATAAATCACCCTAACCCTCTTGCCAATGAATTGTTTTTAAGGGGCACAATAAAGAGACTAAAGCGGGCCGAAGTTCTCCCAGACTAAAGAGTAAAAGGCGATTGCCTTAACACTCTAAAACATAATCACGCAACAAATCTGATTATAGTCATGCAACTGATCGCAGATACACAGAACAAGAAAAAAAAAATGTCTGTCAGTTAGATTATCAAAAAATATTGAACACGTATTATATGTAATTGCTTTACCAAATCATTAAAATTTGAAAAAGATAAAGCAAGTCAAAGTTTAGGAGTGGGGGCTCGTGGCGTCACTTTAGAGTAAAAAATTTACTCTAACGTGTCGTCACGCGGAACTTCAACACACGATATCTTCATATTTTCTTTTTGATAACGTAAAAGATGGACTAAATAGTTTTTTTTGTCATTTATCCCAATGTATGTAAAGACTAGTGCGAAAACGTACTACTAGAACAGATATTTACACTAATTTAGGCGCTGCGCAGACGTGTGTCCTGTGTCGAATACGAGCAACCAAAACCAACAAAACCGTAGTTGCTGTGTCCTGTAGCGGCGATGGAATACAGTTTACGTCTGCGGAGGGAGTTGCTGATTTCATACTGGTTCTATAGAAATCAAATATTCGTTGGTAGCTTGTATCCGATACAGGAGACACGTCTGCGCAGCGCCTTAGGTAATCAAATTAAAATTAGTTATGAAGTATCAGTTCTCTCTATAGTACACGCTCTGGGCCAGTAGACAAGATGGTTATCGACAATCGTCATCGACAGTAAACGATCAACCTTTGCGATTGACATTTCAAATCAAAATATCACGTGATTTTTAGCAATTTCTTATGTGTATGTAGTCTCATACAAAGGTTGATCGTTTGACTGACTATGACGATTGTCGTCAGCCATCTTTTCTAGGGGGGCTGCTTAGTTTGGGATCAGTCAGCCGTGTGAATAAAGTGCCAGGGTTGTATTATTTTAATCCCATATTAAAATATGCCTATAGGCAGGTACAGTTCTCATTTCTTCACTAATCCCCAGCATCTGCCCAAGCCAAGGTAAAATATTCCCTTGAATCCGTATATCTTGCTATGATAACGCAACTATAAAAAAAAACATCTTCAATATACACTAAAACTTTTGAAATAACTCTAATCGAAAGAGCGACCTAGTTCGCCATGGAGGTGCGAACTAAACTGAGCGCTCCCGCGAAACTATTACGCGCAAGACTACCAAATAATAATAAAAAGTAATGTAAAAAAAACTACTTCTAAATACACTAAAAAGTATGAAATAACTCTAATCTGTCAATTTTTTGAAGTCAGCGATAGAGCACGATGTGTTCCATAGAAAATAATTTCGGTGGCTTCAAAGCAGTGTCAGATTAGAGTTACTTTTATGTGTACCATCATCAGACCCTGAATACCATATATGTTTAAAGTACATCTTACGACAATTCCAACACGATCAAACACGGCTAGGATACGTTGTTCCGCTATGGAGTTCCAGCGCCTACCCTCCTACTCCATCATCAGACTCTGATAACCATATATGGTCAAAATATATCTCAAGATGATTCCAACAAGTTCAAACATGGCTCACGTACGTTATTCCGTTATGGAGTTCCGGTGCCTACCTTCCGAATCCATCATCAGATCAGCTCGATGGTACCAAATTATTATATTGTCATTGGTAATTGAGGACGTTTTGAAATCGAAGAAAATTAGGTACGTTTGAAGACTCCATTACATACATACAGGTGAAGAATAAAAGTGTTTTTCAACACATGTGCTCGTAAACTGACATTTATTGCACAGTTTTTAGTATCTTAATGCAGCTTATTACGCACTAGTGCTTTTTTTCATAATGTACTATTATTTTCTTGAAATATTTGTAAAAGTACATTATGATACATGTGTGCAAAGTTGGTGCAAGAGACGGTAATAAGCGATAAGAGATCCGAGAGTGTAATGATCAATGAACACACGTGTCATAAAACGTTTCAACACACTTGCGAGGAAAATACAGACTTGTAGTATTACTTGGACTAGATTTTTTGATAATAATCAACCACATAATGCCATGTTTTTTTATTTTTTTAACAGCGATGCGCCAATCTGTTTAAACCGTTTAAATTAAGAATGCTTCGTCTAAACACATATCAATTTGCATTGAGTTACTAAGTTAACATAATCGGGATTATACTTATCATAAAACTGTTCGGTAATGTAAAGTAAAAAGCACTCAATAAATGTCACATTACGAAAAAGTGTGTTGAAAAATTAATTAATAAAAAATATGAGTATTATTCGGTCTTCAATAATGTTTTTCACAGCAGAAAGAACAAAATTAGAAACTATACTTTTTTAATGCATAAAATAAAAAGTATTGGCATTTCTATTTAAAAGACTTCAACGCGTGGCTTTCAATATCTTGTATGCTACGAATGCTACGAACTCACTGTGTTTTTCAACCAACAAAACTACTAATATCTTTCTGATTTTTCCTAGAGCTCTAGTTGCCTTATGTGTCATGCCACGCACGAGGTCCATTATTTCAAACATTTCTTCACCCAACTAGCAATAAAAGACTTCAACGCGTCACAACATCTTTGGATGGGAACCGCAAGATAAAAGCTAGTTTAAATTTTTAATATACGTATACAAGCTTGTATCAATATTCTTAAAAAAAGTTATCGAAAATTTACAAAACCAGTTTTGTATAAAGACATTTATTAAAATCTTCATATTCAAAAAACACAAATTGCCATGTTAATTTTGTTTCTTTCTCAGCTTGTCTAACATTTTTATGTTTTATTTATAGTATACAGAACTAGCTGCCCGGCGCGACTTCGTTCGCGTGGTGCTACCCTACCCTGTGGTGCTACCCTACCCCACCCACCCTACCCTACCCTGACAACAAAATCCCCATTAACAAAATGATCCGCCATTTATTGAATTCATTTGTTACCAAAAATGTGATAAATGAAGAACCGCTCGACCGATTTTGTGCAAACTTCACATAAACTATCTACTTAATAGTCCGAACAAAGCCTAAATATTTGGTTTGGATAGGTGAGCCCGTTCTTGAGTTATAAAATTACAACGAAAAGTGGCATTGATTTTTATATATATAGATTAGCTAGATGGAGAAAATTTAGTACTTATAATAGTACTTATAGCAGATTATAGCTTTTAACTTACACACATTTTACATATTTTATTTACCGTTCTCAATCAACTCTATTTAAATTATACTTTGTCTGTATATATTTATAAGATAATTAATTTACTTTATAATAAAAGATAGATAAAAGATAAAGATAAAATTTTATTTATTGAAAACACAGATACACACACAACACAATAAAAAAAAACCTATATTAAAAACATTTTCACCAAGTGCTATAAATCGAACAATTAACCTAAAGTAGTCCAACGTTTATTTTAATTGAAATCTATTCCGCCAATTCCTCACTACCAACAATCAATCAACACACAACAATCAAACATCATACTGATTTGCGATCAGGACACACTAAACATTACGAGGCAGTGATTATTCCGTACTATTATTAATCAGTTCAAAAGAACTTATTAGTTGCGGAATTGAATTCGGCATTACTTAAGGGATTTTTCCTCAATGTGGCAATGGGGGTATTATAAAAATTATAGGCATTATTATAAACTATAGACTTATCATACTCATGAATAGGGCTATTATTCCATAAGAACCAGGTAACATTGATAGATAGATAGATAATACTTTATTGTTACACCAAAAAAAAAAAAAAAAAAAAACAAAACATAAAAATAATAAAGTGTTACAATGGGCGGCCTTATCACTAAAAGTGATCTCTACCAGGCAACCTTTTGATGGAGAGGAGTTAAAACAAACTAATTAATTGCTTGCAATTTAATAAAACTATGGCAAAATACAAAGGCTTACTATATGGCATTTTGAATGGTAAATGATAAAATAGGGGTATATATACCATAACATGCAAATTACCACCTTGGCTTCATATGGTAGCCTGAATACGAGAGGTCTATTTGCCATAACATAATCTGACATTTGACATAATCGCACCTCTATCCTTGATGACTCATAATAGAATCCCCAAATCTAGAGACCAAAAACTCGTGGAATATTCAAGAATCAACTTGTTTATTGACGGTATGCCAGGTGTATAACCATAAAAGCGTGTTTTACTGTATAGCGGCTCATCTTAACAAATGCCAAACATTTATCGACTCTATCTGTTACAAAATCTCGTAAATATTCGCACAACAAGCGCTTCCTTGGACGTATATTTCTGACTTAAGCCATAACCGTACTGCATAAATAAGTTTGTTTGTGAAGTAATTTTGATGATTTCAGGAAAAAATTGCTATGTAGTTATTTTTTATAATATTGACATCATGTTTATCAACTGTAATTATTTTAGATATTTTGCTTTGCAAACTTCTGAGATAAGAGTATTTCACGCAATAGAAGTTTAATGATTTTGTATGGTTTTGTTACTATAGCAAAAATATGATAATACTTTGTCATATATTATTCAATGAATAATAAATAATTGCGCCATCTCACTTACCGGCGACTTGTAAAGCTGCAGGGGCAGCGGCGGCCAGTGCGGAAAATTCTAAATTCAAAAAAATATGCATCGATTGGACCCAATTATATTTCTCTAGAAGCACTGCCTTCTGAATAGCCTAGCCCTTGATTTTTTAAAGAAAGAAATAAAAACATTTCAACTTGGAAGTCTCTCTAGCAGTATATATATATTTTTTATTAGTAGTAGTTATATTTTAGTGAACGTATCTAGGTATGTATAGATTAGCAGAAGGTTCCAAGTTCGTATCGTATCGTATGGGACTATTTTGTTGTTTGGAATGACGTGTTCATGGTCTCAACGTGTATAGTCAGACTGAACGCCGACACTTTATTGAATACTGTTATTTATTTGCGGAGTTCTTACTATGGCGCAGTACTCGTAATTTGGTTTTACGTCCACCTCAAAGAATTACTATGAAGGGTCCTATCGTACTCGTACAACATTTAAGTTTAAACAACAAGAAAGCAACATGTATGTATAAAGGCGAAGTAATTACAGCGCTAGCCCACTCGTCTGCAGCGTCATTATTCATCGTTTTACGACTCCATGAGGTATAAATATTAAACTTAAGTCGTATAGATGAATTGCGAACATTTTCTTTTTAATGGCAAGGTTAAATATGATGTGCGATGCGAGTATTGGCCCTGGTTTTGGATTTAACTCGGATATCAGAGCAGCTCGCTACGAAATTAAAAGCGTGCCTGATAGTATCACCTCTTAATTAAATGTAATAACGTTATTTATCTATCAGCTCGAGATATTTACTCCTAACCTCATGTTGGATGAGACGCACGTATCACCGCGATCACTAGACATGTGGAATGTCGCTTTGCAGTGCCGGCGTTTTACTGATCCCTATAAAATATCAAAGATAACAACGAGTGGCCCTGAAGGCTGTTTCAAAAGGAGACCGGGTTCAGTGATTGGTAGTTTATGGCGTTGGCTTCGATAAGTGTAAGCGAGGTGTGCGCTGTGGTATCTTGCGGCAATTGTACCGCTGCGTCCGCGTCCTCGTCGCCTCTCCACCGGCATCGCCCGATGCCAGGCGAGAGGTGCTAATTATCAAACGCAAGAGCGGCCGCACCGATATTGAAACCATTGAAACAATACAGACCGTGTTGTCTTTTCCAATTTCAAAGTTTGCGGAATGGCTGCGTAATGAAGGCCGAGATGGCTATGCAAATGGAATGATGCCGAAAACTCAAGTAAGTATTTTAATGGTCTTGCGTCATCGTTGTTTCAAACTTGAATTTTCATTATCACTTGGCATGTATACAACCATCAGCCTTGATATGTTAATCAAACAATAGACTAAAATCAAATAACCACAAGACATGATCAATAAGATTCGACCTTAGGTAAAAAATAAAATATATTTTGAAATGGTCAACCGATGGCACAATATTCGATTGTTTCTAATAGAAGACAATAGGTAACTACCTACCTACTTTAGTCTCTAAACATATTTACATATATACTTAGGTATTTGGATTTCCCAATTTATTATAACCAATATTGAATATATACCTACATATTTCAGTAGATAATTTCAACATAGGTGTAGTGTATGTTTTATTATTGGTTTATCCATTAAGTCAAGCTAGCGTAAATCCAGGCGCAGAGAAACGAGACTTAGGTCCGATTGATAATATGTACCTAAAGTTTGGTGAGGATAATACCCGTGTTATTTAAACAGTTTTCTCGTTTTATTTCAGATATCTGTAGAAAACCTTAGGCAACGTTCTACAGCCACAATCATTATTAGTGCAGATTAAAGATCCCCACACCGTAACTCTAAATACGCTGTCGCGAGCGGTAGTGTTGTTGACTGGATGGATATACAATACACGCAGATCCGATTTTTTTTTTTTTAACGCGCACTCTTGCTTAACAATAATAATATGATTGTGTGGAATGGCCAGCAGATACTATCTACAGTTAAAATAAATAAATATCCTGGGACATTCCTCACACACGGTCATCTGATCTCAAAATAAGCAGAGCTTGTGCTATGGAAACCAGATAACTGATATAATACATATACTATTTTTTTTTTTGTTTGTAAATACATACTTAATATACATAATTACACCCAGACTCAGGACATACAGACATGTTCATGCACACAAATGCATGTCCTGTGCGGGAATCGAACCCACGACCTGCGGCGCAATAGGTGGAATCTTTACCAGAGTCTTAACCAACAGCGCCAACTGGCCCGTCAATAATTAATAATTAATAGTTTAATAATTATAACCAATCCTTTGGATTTGTCTCCATGTGTTAATCTTCTAATCTGCTACAATAATACCTAAGCCAAAGATCTTTAGCGTAGCGATAGTCCTAACTCCTAAGTCATGTACCTAACAATATTTTGCGATCCGTTTTTAAGTAGCTGAGGTTTTTTAGCAACGGTGTGAAGATCTTTCTTATGTTATAACAAGTTAACAAGTTTTACAGTCTCTTGCATGAACATCTTTAGGTCCACAACCTGAAGGACCACGATGAAGAAACATCGTTCGAAGAAGTCATTAGACTACTCGAAACCTACAGTTATATTGTTTTCTTTTCTTTAATATATCAGTAAATATTCAAATTCGGAAGCTGATAACCGCAATCAAACTTTTTTGGGTCTACATTTCAATTAAATTTTATTCTGTGGTTGTCATAAAACTTTAAAGTTTGACGAGTAAAGCCCATTGAGGAACTCCGAATTGATATTAATTCAAATAACTCGGGTTAAAAAGTCAGGGTTTTATGTGAGCTGTAAAAGTTTATTGTAGGGCTTTGTGGCGAGCCGGACGCGCCGATAGGCCTTTGCGGCCGATGACGGAACCTGCGCCCGCGCCGCCGCCGCCGCCGCTGCGCCGCGCGCCGCCCGCTGCCTTTGTGCCGCGCTCCTAGCGCCCATGTCACACACAAACAATACAAGGCTAAGCGCGCGCCTTCAATTAACCATCTCAACAATTGCATAGTGCACGAAACATAAAAATAAAATACAATCCTAATCCTAACTTAATTTTATTAATGCGAAAGTGAGTTTGTTTGTTTGTTACGCCTTCACGCCTCAACTACTCAACGGATCATCATGAAATTTGGCATGCAGATAGCCTATGGTATGGAGAAGGACAAAAACTACTTTTTATCCGCGGGGGACAGCTAGTAATTCATACATTTTAGAAGCTATTTTTTATTGAAGACGTCACAATGTTACAATAACTTTTTATTAGTAAGTTAACTTTATTGATAATTAAAAGTATTTTTTGTCCCCGCGTCTCATCTATTTGTAGGTTTATTAGTGAACCTTTTCCAAATAATTACATCTGCCAAACTGCATAGCAGTTTGTTGGCACGTGAGCTCTCACATTCACTTATACAATTAATCACACGTCTATCATAGTAATTTGTTTAGAGTTTTTGATGCCCAAATGGCACACCTACCTACTTACGTACACAACTGTAATGTAATAGCAACAAATAATAAGTACATACTAGCTAATGCCGTAGAAAACCCAGTGGATCATAGTTGAATACGTAACTAAAAACTAAAACCAGCCAAGTCCAAGTCTGAGTCTGACCCACTCACCGAGAGTCCCGACCGTCCTTGGACATATAACTATATCCTAAATACTTTTTGTTTTTGTTTATTAATGAATTTTGAAAACTGTGCTAGGGTAGTCAGAAACTACGTTTTATTTTTCCTGTGATACAAACATCAATATTTATTAACAGTAATTACTTAGTACAGGTTTTTTGCTTTGCAAACTTCTAAGATAAGGGTATTTTACGCAATACAAATTATAATTTTGTATGGTTTTGTGACGATAGTAGGAATATGATAAGACTTTGTCATGTATTAATAATGATATCTTGGGATAATGAGAATGGTACTCGTATTTATTTTTGTACCTCCCGGCCCCCCCGCCTGTGATAAGCGGTCACCGTAGCCATAATGACGCTTGCAACACACGGAGTTACTCTTACGCACGCGTTACCGACCCTTCCCCCCTAACCAATAGCTAGCCATACACGTACGGATGTGCCCGTATACTGAAAAAACGCACGGATTTGCCTGCCCCCTGCTGCCTGCCGCCCGTGTTCAAAACGAGCGGATCGGGCACGGGGCGGGCACATCCGAGCTTCAACCGTGCGTGTGTGGCCGACAATAGATGGCGAGCTTTGACAGACCAGTTGGGGTGGTTGGTTTAGGTTAAGTTAAGACTCCTGCTATCACGCCACAGGTCGTGGGATCGATTCCCACCCAGGACATGTATTTTTATGCATGAAAATGTGTGTATATCCTGAGTCAGGGCGTAATTATGTATAATAAGTATGTATTTACAAACAATAAGTATAGTACCTATATATGTATTATATCAATTATCTGGTTCCCATAGTACCTACAAGCTCTGCTTAGTTTGGGATCGGATAGCCATGTGTGAAAAATGTCCCAGGATATTTATAATTATTATTTATTTAATATTCATTTCAATTGCATTTAGCGACAGTAAACTGTTTTGCAAAAGTTCCACTGAGCTGGCAAACAAGCATACGGCCCGCTTGATGTTAAGCGGTCACCGTAGCCTACGGACGCTTGCAACACCAAGAGTATCACTTGCGCGTTGCCGATCGTGCAGAAATCTCTTCACAACCTTTTTGAAAAACCCCATACTGTACTCCATTGGGAAAACCACGGCGGGCACAATCTCTGAGTAGATTCATAATGTTTTTCTAGACATTGTTTCACCCAAACTCTTTTACGTTTTCTTTATTCTATCCTACATTAAATCGCCACATATTAAAGTAAGAAAGAAAGAAAACATATTTAATGACCCACGGAAAAAATCACGAAATGTCACAAGGTAAGATATCACGTTTTTTTATAAATTTTTCTTTGAACGCGCTATTTCTAATCCGAAAAGCGGGCGTGCTCTAATCCATGGTCCCAGGACAATATTCATTAAATATATTCACGTACCTACTAATATATATATTTCACATGATTACACCTTTCCTTTATTATTTTTGTCAGTCAGAAACAACCTGCAACCTTAATGTCTGTCTCGATTTATTATCACGATGCTTAATTTTCCAGAACTTAATTTAATTTTTTAAGATACTTTGTACGCACGGCTACAGATCAAGCAATACATTTCCAATATAAGGTTTATACTCATTGTACTGAAATTAAAACAAATTAATCAAGACAAAGCGAGATCAGCTAATACTAGAAATGTAAAGCTTGATGTGTAGCCGTGTGTACCAAAAATACACCTGATTTTGGGTAGGGGGAGCGTTTAGTCTAAAACGTCACCACGTATCACAAGGCGGGACGGGGACAAAAAATTGCAAAAAAAAAACATTACGTTATTATTGCACGACCCCTTACTCACGAGCAGGAACACAATATAAAGTTATATGGCTGCCTGCGGTATTATGTAAGGAGGCCCCAGTCGAGCTGCTCTTTGAGCGAATAAAGATTATGCTCTACCTCAGCTCGCTTAAAATACCATCAGAAGCTATATAAGAACTAAGAAATATAAAAGAAAATAAAAACCCTGTTTTGGAATTTATAAACGAAGCCCTCTCTTATGATACCCTATTTAAACTTGTATCCCTACGATGGAATTTCGGTCCCTCATTTGAGCTCCTTCTCCAAAGAAAATAAAAATATTTTATAATAAACATTTGCAATAAGGTTGGATAAGCAATATAATATATTTTTATTTATTTTTTACTGTGTATAGGCCTGTGTTTGACCACAATCTCACCATGGTAAGCGATGATGTGGTCAAAGGTGGTAAGCACACAAAGCCTAGAAGGAACTGGCTCTCAAGTGCAGTTCGGAACACACCGATAGGTGCTTGGCGACAGATTTTCAACTTGAGGGTGGTAGCCAGCCAGACGGGTACTACAAAGTAACCGTGCTATGGTTTCGTCACGATGTTTTCCTTCACCGAAAGCTCAAGCTCATTGTAGGATTCGAACCCGGGACCTTCGCTCGGTATCCGACGTCACTACCACTGAGCTATCGTCGCCTTAAAAACACAAATATAAAACTATTCCTCAAATCATTAGCATTATAGGTTTACTAACTTATTGGATCGGACTTCAGACCCCTAAAAAATATTGTGAAGATTTTTGTAACTGTTTATTACATAGAACTGCAGATCCTAATAAATGCCGGCATTGATTGATGATACAATAAAATTATTTAATTATTATGTTTTTTTTTCGCACCGTGTCATGTGCATGAATGCGATTTTGATTACTTTGTTTTTATAAAATGAAAATTATACAATTATACAAGAATATATTATTTAAAACCATATTATATACAAAAACCTTTTCTAACAGAAACAAATATGTCTATTTAACAACGGAACAAAGTTTAGTTGCATTTTCATATGCAATCAAAACTGATGGGACCAATTTCTTATATGATGAGTTTTCAAACGAAACTAATAACCGGCGGTTTCAACAGCGTTTCAGTCAAGTCCAGTGTAGCTACAAATGTCATATAAATTCAAACTTATCCATAAAAAAATATTAGCGGCCAGCATTTTAATAAACCTTACGTTGATCATTATCAGTAGGATACATAGGTAGTACGATAAATTTCTTTTCAATATACTCGCTCGTAAAGTGACATTTATTGCACAGTTTTTAGTATCTTAATGCAGCTTATTACTCACTAGTGCTTTCTACTTTACATTACCGCACAGTTTTATGATATATAGGTATAATCCCGATTATGATAAGTTTGTACCTCACTGCAAGTGATATGTGTGTAGACCAAGCATTCTTAATTTGTCGTATGACACGCGTGTGCATTAATTATTATACTCACGGCTCCCTTATCGCGTTCGCCAGGCTCACGCGCTTAATACTGCCTCGACGTTAATAACCAACTTTGCACACATGTATAGTGATACATGTGTGCACGCAAATACACTACTATTAACTAACAGTTGAACGGAATTGGAATTAAAGGATTAACTATAGGTAGGACTTATTAAGTAGATATACCTAATATTATTAAAGATTACTGAGAACAAAATAATTCAGGAGGAAAGCTGCGAACACCTTGTGTCTGAAATCGAGAGTACACTAACTAGTGTCTCTGATAGGGGTCGACTAAACCTAGTCCATTTCAACCCCACTAAGACTCAAGCATTCGCGTTCACCGCTAATAAAACCCCATTTGTTGTGGCTCCACAATTCCAGAACAAGTCCTTGAACAGCAGTAAAAAAATCGGGATCCTTGGCGACGTAATTTTTAGCGATGTTTTGTTCCGAAATCACTTAGAAGACAAGTATCAAAAAAGCTCGGAATGCTCAACAGGCAAAGACTGCAACTTTATAAGTCCAACAAGTCCGGCAAGTCCGACCTCATATGGAGTACTGCTGTCTTCTGTGGGCCATCCAGGTGCCCCCACCTGGATACCAGCTTTAGCCTTTAGACTCGGTTCAGCGACGTGCCATTAGAATTGTCGACAATCCCGAGCTCACAAGCGGTTTAGAGCCCTTCAGTCTGAGGAGAGACTTTGCCTCCTTATGTGTGTTCTACCACTTGTCCAACGGACAGTGTTCTGAAGAATTGTCCTCACACATAGGAACCTAAATAGTTTCGTACTGTGTGGTCTCAAAGGAGCTTCTTTCAGCGGACGCTCATGCTGTGGAATGAGCTCCCCGCCGTGGTTTTCCCAATGGAGTACAGTACGGGGTTCTTCAAAAAGGGTGTGAAAAGATTTCTGTAAGGTCGGCAACGCGCGAGTGATGCAAGCATCCATTGGTTACAGAAACCGCTTACCACCAGGCGGGCCGTATGCTTGTTTTCTACCTAAGTAGTATTAAAAATATACTAAATAAACGTCAAAATGTATTTATAAATCACAATACAAATAGCTTTATACCATATACGGGATAATGAACCTTATTTATTATAAAAAACCGGCCAAGTGCAATTCTGACTCGCACACGGAGGGTTTCGTACAGTAATAATAATATTAACTAACTCAAATTGACCACAAAAAAACAACACTAAAAGAAGACGTTTCTTGTATTAATTTATTTCAATTTTATTATTTGTTGTTATAGCGGCAATAGAAATACATATTCTGTGAAAATTTCAAGTGTCTACATATTACGGCTCATGAGATTAAAGCTTTAGAGTCAAGTTTCCCAACCCCCGGCCAAATAAACGGCTGGTTTTAGATGTGTGAAAAAATTCACGGCAGTATTATAATAATGAAGTTAAAAGGAAAACAATCAAAGCTAAGTAGGCTTGAGTAATAGTCGTCTAGCATATAAAACGTACTTGGAGAAGTAAAAAGGAAAATTTCGCATAAATTCCATTGAAAATTTCCAATGAAGTTGTAAATTTTGTAAAACAGGTAGTAAATAGCCTCCTTCTATTCTAAGACCACGATTCCACATATTATGACGGGCAACTACGAAAGTTTACGGAACCCTACACTGCGCGTGGCCCAACCAACACGCTCTCGGAACGTAGAGCTTTTATTGAATGAATTACTCCTCCTTTACCAACGTAATTAGTTAATCTATAACTTGTATGTATTTGTAGGTATTAGTATAGTTGATAAAAGAAATTTGTTTTTATTTATTATAAATTAGCTACTGATGAAAAGATAAATAGCTTTCAAACGACTTAACCTGTGCATTAAACTATCTATCATCTATAACTTGATCAATAAGGATTCTATTTGCACTTTTATATTTATATTTTAAATTCAAACTCATCAAGATCATATTGATGTAATCAATGAATATACTGGAATCTTTACCAAAGATATTTGAACCTAATCTTATACATAAATGGAAATCTGACTGACTAAAATAACAACGCACAGATCAAAATGCAGGATCTAGAACCTAATCTTTATACATAAATAGAAATCTGACTTACTAACATAACAACGCAAAGATCAAAATGCAGGATCTAGAACCTAATCTTTATACCTACATAAATGGGAAAACTGACTGACTAACATAACAACGTACAGATCAAAACGCAGGATCTAGATACAGACTGGATTCTTATGTGACGTAGGCATATGCCTATCCCTTCCATATATGCATTATAATAATGCATATATGGAAGGGTTTTTCAAAATTAAATTCCTAACGTGGTAAAATAGGTGTTCGCAGAATCCGCGGGGTAGAAAGCTGTAATTATAATATAATTTACCTTTCTTTACTGGTCACTGTATCCTCAATTTCGCCGGATTAAATGAACACATTTAAAAAAAATATTTAACAACACGTCCTGTCCACAACACAATATTTTCTTACACATTCAAGTTTATGTAGGGAATACTTGTGGAAAACACCATAAATAAAAAATATAGTAAAAACAATAAATTAAAAGATGTTATTGGCAAATTAATGACGGAAATTAATTCCTCTATTTGTCACATATCACAAATCAGTGCTGGCGTGCCAACTGCATGAGCAACTACCGCAAACTCGACCGCACTACACTTCATTAGCATGTATACAAAATATCATACCCACTACCTTAGAGCAAGAACATTCTATAATCATTCATATAACATTGATATAGAACTTACATTTCTGTAAAAAGTTAAAAGCCTTACTGGGATACGCACATGCAATAATGTTTCTTATTTTCTGTACAAGAGAGTAAAATGTTGCTGTGAATCGCACCCAACTCTTGCCAGTAAGCAAACTGAGTGAAGCTCCGCCTCTAGTGTATTGACAAACAAACCGATTGGTGGCAGGCCCGAGCTACAGATGAGACAATCCTGCGCAACATTGAGGCGGTTACTCGGTTTTCCATAAATTTTATCTTAAATTATGTAATATAAGTTTGTAACATTAAAATTGATTTTTGGTAGAATAACAGTGTACCTACTATTAGGTACATAATAAGGAAGAGGAATCTCACACATGCAGTAACAGTTTATTTTAATAAAACTTTATGTTGGTACTAATTGCTCAGATATGTTCAATCTTTAAGGTAAATAAGATCGTTTATATTTATCATGAAAAGAACCTTTAAATTACTAGTGACCGCACTATTCGCAATTACTGAAATAAGTCGAAAAATTATGTTATATGATTATGATTTACGATATTGTCTACAAGCAATGAAAACAACAACAATATTATATTAGGTAGGTATTATTCAACTCTATAGCTGTTGAATTTGGGTTTATGAAACTATAGGTCGAATTCTCGATATTCATAAAAGAAAACACCTTATTTTAATAAGCTTGTACCTAGGCAAATAGAGTGCTCTAAAGATTTATATGATATTTATTTTAGCCTAAACAGCATTGATGCCATCGTTACCTTTCTACCGTCGCCATTGTGCGCCGCGACCGCTCGCCGAATATTTATGTAGCTCATCCTCATATCCTCGAAATATCTTAATCATCCACCCAATTATTCAGTTGAAAATTACTATTGTGAACTGTAAGATATACATATGTAGGGGTTTTCGAAAAGCTTTCAAGTGAGGTAGGAGTATTGGGATGAAGAATAGATCACCAACCTTCATAGATTAATCTGTATTTTTTTTTATGTAATTTAAATATGATCAACATTAATGTAGAGTATATACAGTAGGTATCATCATACCTCATAAAAAGTGAAAGTTATAAAAAATAGCCAAAAACATCAAGTCCCCTTGTTAGAGAGCGAGCCGCATGATATAATTGGTATGTACAGAAAGACTACCAGAAAGCATAATCCGTTCCGTCCGTGGTACCTAATCTATAATCAAATAACTTTAGGAAATTATCATAATTTGCACAATTTTCATTTTCAGATTAATCATGGAATTTAAAAGTCGTCTGCGGGCTTAGTTACTTTCATTACTGTTTCTTCATACAGAAATGATAGAATTCTAAATCATCATCAAATACACAAAAAAAAATACGGAACAGATGGAATGGCAGGTAGCTTTTACGTAGAATCATTGGACTTTCATACGGTTCGTATTTGAACATACCTCCCGTGAAGCGAAGAGCTGCTGTAGACACCTAGTCAGCATTCCAATGCATCGAGCTCGCCTCACCCAGTTACGGTCTGCCGGCCGACCAAGTGCTAATTGGAAAAGGAAACCTCAAACAACGACCGAGCTCAATGCTCTCCACAGAAATGTTTCATTTTTAAACATCTCCGTGACCGTTATAACAGATACACTCACACTTTGCAGTTCTTCGCTACTTAGTTCATCGACCAAAGTCCACATATTCTGGATCTAGGTTATAGCTAGCCTGTCTTCCATTGTGGGATCTACAAAGCAGAAACATAGTTACGGGTGTTTTTTTCCTGAATTAAACAATTTACATAAAAAATAACAAAGATTTTTATGTGAACGCCAATCGGTGCGGGCGGTAGGTTACTTACACTAACTACTGTTCGTTATGGGATTAGTGTGAATTCCTGTGTTCTATGTAGAGTTTATAAATACTTACGAAATGCCTTAGGTACTCACAAAACTCCATTTAACTAAAATATTGTTTCAATAGTTATATTGTATTTGACAGGCCAGTTGGCGTGGTTGGTTAAGATGGAAACCAGATAACTGATATAATACATATACTACTTTTTGTTTGTAAATACATACTTAATATACATAATTACACCCAGACACAGGACATACAGACATGTTCATGCACACAAATGCATCTCCTGTGTGGGAATCGAACCCACGACCTGCGGCGCTATAGGTTAAGACTCCACGTCTTAACCAACTGCGCCAACAGGCCATCCATGTCTCCATCTTTGTTCATTGAATAGCTTTTGAAGAAGAAAGGTGTAGATATTATCAATCATTAGATATCTTTGCGTGGATCTGTAAAGGTTTGTATAACTTAAAATACAAATCGAGATCGACTCGGTATGTTGAATGGAATTTGTCCTTTCCCAGAAAATCCTGACCAAAATTTGTCCATCCGTTGTTTACATAGAAAATGCCTGCTGTCGAAATAACACAATTAACTCACTCCAAATCACGACAATGTATGTACAAATATAGATAATAAACTTCCTAGATTTAATAATACTAGCTTTCCTCGCGAATTTAAATGTGTTCCTGTTAGCGATAGAGAGTAACCCATAAACTCTATGGAAAAATCACATCGATCGTCATTGCTGAGTGAGAGGACAAACTAATAGACACATTTTAATATGTATAATATTAGTATAGGGATGGATGTATGACCAAAGAATATTAGACAGAAGTCAATCGAAGTTACTTCCTATATCTTCGAGAAAACGCATGCCAGCCTTCTGGGAACCTTGCCATTAATTCGTAGCAGCGGCAGTGTGAAATTTTCTATAATACTTAATAATATATATTGTATTTTGTACATATTTGCTGTTAAGTAGAGTTAAACAAAAAAGTTAAGTTTATAGAACTTAATTCGGTCACATCACTTGCCATGGTGAGATTATTATTTAAATATGTAACTAATTAGACCCAAGAGGAAACGCTGCCAGCTTCAAGCTACCATAAAAGACATCCCTATGCTCATATCCTTGGTAAATATCCTGATAAATGATTATAAAAGAGAGAGCAGTGATTTTAAAATCACTTCTTTTCGTTATGCGACGTGCGTGATTTATTGCACAGGTGGAGGAAATATTCCATCCGGGTAAATGAAGGAGTCCCGGTGAGATTCCTGAAATTAACGGGGCTGAAACTGAAATACCATTAGATATCAAACAATGTATCTAAATCTCTGTATCTGTTTAAATGTGACATAGTTATCTATGACGGGCTGGTTGTTGATATCAGTGTAAGCACGCGTGTCGCGAAGGTACACTACCTTGCCCAAGCTTGCACGTAAACTCCGGCGCAGCGCTATTTGTTCGGATCCCCGTGCTAACTCCGCCGTTTAAACACTACGTGCTAGGAGGGCATGAATTAACTTTTCATATAAATAAAATTCACGCTACTCTAACCTCCTGAAATTAACACCTCGGCGTAAATACTATTTAGTCTCGTAATCTCGTGCTATATCTGCCTTCTGTGGATTGTTGAATGACCGTGTCATTTATGGTTCACGAGATCATGTTGACTTGACGATGGTTCTTAATTGGCTGCCGACGCGTTTGGAGCATTAGGCACCCACCCATCGAAATAAAGGACAAGAAGAATTTATTTCACTACTTTATGATTGTCTACAAATACATGTTGTTGCCTTTTTACAGATTATTTCAAATTGACTTAGGTATTTGACAAATAGAAAGACATTTAAGTTTTCATTCTCATGCAAATGCGCGGTAATTGACAAAATTATAGTTATGTATCAATGTATAACGAAATAAACTACTATAAATATTTACATATTATGGATAAAATACTAGGTCCGCGAATAGGGGGCCCCCCCCTATTCGCGGACCTACCTACGATCATCGCAGACAAAATCAAAACTAAGCTAAGCAATTTGAGATGTTTCTACACGTAACTATTATTTTTGCACTTTTAAAAACTGTTTGCACCAAATATTTTAATGATATTTAAAGCGTTAACAAAACGCTAAACATAGCAGTTTCGAATTGACTTGATAGAAAATCAACATTTACATACCTCCATTTTGAATTCTTACTTCCCAGATGTGTATGACCAACTAAATTAGGGTTCAGTAAGAATTTCATTTGAATTTTACCTAACAAAATCAAGTTGTTGTAATCTCTGCCCTTCATATCGGCATAATAAATAAATATCCTAGGACATTCCTCACACACGGTCATCTGATCCCAAACTAAGCAGAGCTTGTACTATGGAAACCAGATAACTGATATAATACATATACTACTTTTGTTTGTAAATACATACTTAATATACATAATTACACCCAGACTCAGGACATACAGACATGTTCATGCACACAAATATGCGCATCCTTTGTGGGAATCGAACCCACGACCTGCGGCGCTATAGGTTGACTCCACGTCTTAACCAACTGCGCCAACGGGCTCGTCCTCATAATGAAAATAAACTTAGGTTTAGGTACCTACATTACCAACTTCTTATTAAAGAATTTCAACGATGTTAGATAGGAGATAGAGCATTTAAAAGGAAAAAGAAAGCAGAAATTACATTCTTATTTAAATGAAGACAAGATTTAGGTACGAATACAAATAACAGCATAATAAATAATGTATACTTACTGGTTACTTTTCAAAGGGTAACCAAAACAAGCTTTATTGAACTTATCTTTATGTACAAATAATCAAAATAATAATAAGGTAATAATACCTATAATAAATAATATTTATATATAGTAGTAATATTTATTATAGTTATAATACCTATAATATACTTATATATAGGACCGACCCTGAAAACAGGAATAAATATTTAAGAAATTTATCAAAATACAAAGTGATTATGTATTAGGTAAGTACCTAGGAGGTACTTAATACTTAAATAATTAAAGTTATTTGCAATTAGATTCAATGAATCTAAGAAAAATAATGGTTATTAATACCATAATCTAGTAAAATGATCTTACAGAACCCTGTAAGCGTTCTACAGTTCGCTCAAGCAAACTGAACTAAACGAACGTTGATCTCGCTGTCTCTGGTTTTCTGTTAGCTCTACCTACTGCCTGCCTCCACTTTACGATTCCGTACGTAAACTTACAAACAAGAGTCGAGCCGTGTATCCGCCAACTCGTCCACCTTTGTGTTTAAACATGTGCTTAAACATGGTGACATGAAACGTGTTCGATAATTATTGGAAGGATCAATAACTCTACGCCAGCTATTTGTCTCTCTGTAAACATGTTTTATGAGTGTCGCCCGTCCGCGTGTCGGGCTGCGCTCTACGTTTCTATTTGAATGTTAATTTCAAATAGGTAATTCATTTTAAAGCCTTGACCAAGTAGTGTAAATATTTTAGAAATTATCAGACGTTGATGTGTACCTAATCTACATAGGTTCTTAATTTTATCGAACACTATTATATGTATGTACCTAAAGACAATTTTACCAGAGATCAAAACTCGAAACCCAAAATATGACACCTGAAAATAATCCACCTGTATCCATAAGTACTAATAATGAAAGAAGTACTTATTACTTAAATAAATATCTCTGAACAAAGACAAATTTTGGCGGCTTATCGCTGAAGCGATTTCTTTTAGGACGTAGGATTCCTAAAAGAAATCGCTTCTCTGAAATCTTAGGTAAAGATTAGATAAGATGGCTGCTCTTAGAATATCTAGGTATCTACCTGAAACTAAATAAAACATGGGTAATATAGGTCTGTTAGATACTCTATTGCATATATTACTTTGGTATGTAGCGTGGCCCTAAACATATAAAGGACATGACATAATGGTAAGTGGTACATATAACTAAATCGATTTGGGTTTTTGAGTATTTCGGGAAGATATTAGAATCTGTCAAATGTCAAATTCGCGACTAAACAGGTTAATAACTTATTTACATACAATAACTAAAACACCGGTTGGTTCCAATGGGCCAAATCGTTTGCCGAAAGTAAAATTATTTTAATGAACCTAAAATATACACCATGGGAGGTATTATGCAAATTACTTTACCTGTAACCCTAGCAGTGTCCAAGGCAAATAGAAATACGCCTTATCCTACCGAGGTTTGCTTAGGTTTACGATGCGTGTGTAAAATGCGATTATTTCTCTAGCCATTGAACATGCCGAATGGCGACAGCACTCATCGACAAACGCAATGCCGACTATATACCTACTCAGATATTTGTTACCTGATCATCTGCGGTTTCTCTAACAGCCTGACGCGAAAAATAATGCTTAAATGACTTCAAGGTGTTATTTTCTACTATTACCAATTCGATGAATCAAGGTAAAAATATATAATAATAATAATAAAGCCTTCTTTATTCCTTAAGCTTACAAATGGGTTTTTCTAACATTTTGTTTTTATGAATTTAATCTAGTTTTAATAACAAGTTTTTTTTTTTTTTGGATGAATCAAGGTACAAACTACAAAATGTAATCCACTAGGTATGGTAAATAGTTATTCAGTTACAATGAAATTCTTAGAATGAAACCTCAACATCTTTTGGTCCTTCGAGCTGCTAATTATTTGATGCGGAAGAAAAGTACTACACTGCGTGCCAGAAAATTGCAAGAACAAACCAGCGGAGATAACGTCGACTGCTGCAAAAGATGTTGGGGTTATCTCGTCGTAGACGGTACTCCAGATTATTGTTGTAGGTTAGTTAACACCAAACCACTGTTAAGTTTGCAGATTTATTTATAAAGAAATGCTGATGTTGTCTAGCAATCTGAGCCGCACGTCACGTATCGACGTTTTTATTACGACTAACTTTGTTCTACCTCGATGGTTCTACAAAATTATGCCTTATAAGAGATAATTTTGCTGTATGAGCATTATTGGCTCGTACATAAAGTGTGATTATTATATTCAATTTATTATGGTCCGTCCACGCTACGCGAACCAAGCACGAGCCGAGCCTCTATTCGTTCGTTGCTCGCGATGTCAAGTGTGGACGTACAACAAAACTACGACAAAACTAGGTACAACACGAGCGCGATGCGAATCCCCGTGTTCTTCAAAAAACTGACAATCGGCGGAGCGCAGTCGGGCGCGAGCCGAACGCTCATTCGAGGCTCGCAAGTCCGTCCAAGCGACGCGAATCCGTGCTCCAAGTATGCTCGGCTCGTGCTCGGTTTGCGTAGCGTGGACGCACCACTTTATTATATTTTGATATGAATGAACGTGTAAGGATGTGTCCCACTGCTGAGGAGTAAGCGACTGCCTATCTACAATTTTCTTGTTCAAGAAACGTAGGTACAGCTAAACCCCGTTTTTTTTTTAAATTTCATATCATACATCACATTCACCATTCCGCCTCTCATAAGCTAGGTATGTATGCATTGTCCATGTCATGATATGGTCTGTCATGTCACCGCAGTGCCGGTCGATTGTCACGACATGCGATGCGGCAATCACTGACGTCATCCGTCGGGATTTATGTTGGGGTAGGTTGTACGTACTGGAATAAATCTACTTACAGTTTATCCGACATATTTTATATTAATAATTAATTTTACAATTATACCATGTTTTCTCACTTGACAGACTTGACACACATTACTTCTTTTTCTTCTATTAAAAATAAGTAATCCCATAGACTGGGACATAGGTACTATCGAGGTTGTATTCCGACACTCCTCCTCGATTTTTATGTGAAAATCATTGTAACATATAAATCGTTAAATAAAATCAAATACAACATTCACTCCTCCTAGATAAATACTCACACATCTGGGTGTATTATAGCAATACTTTGCATTCTTCTCTAAACATCTTATGTCTTGCAGTCGCTAATGATTTTGTTAACATATCGGCCAAATTGTTCTCAGTTTGTATGTAAGATATTATCATCTTCTTTGTACATATTAAATCTTTTATATGGTGATATCTTATATCGATATGTTTTGATCGTTTACTGTTTTCATAATCCTTTGAAATAAAAATAGCTCCTTTGTTATCGACATACAGCGTAGGCGTAAGACTTATTCCAAAATCTTTTAATAATCCATTTATATTTATTGCTTCGCATGATGCTAGTGATGCTGCTATGTATTCCGCCTCTGCAGTTGACAATGCAACACAGTTTTGCTTTCTAGAGAACCATGCTACAACATTATCATTGTATTTAACTATGCATCCGCTTATACTCTTTCTATCTCTTTTATTATTCGCCCAATCAGCGTCGGAATAGATTTTTAAATTTATTTCATCACTCTTTTTATATTGGAGACCATAATTTTTGGTAGCATTTAGATAACGTAATATGCGTTTACCATGTTTCCAACATTCTTCATTTGGTTTATCCAAAAATTGGCTAAGATAAGATACAGCATAGCTTATATCTGGTCTTGAGACTGTACTCACAAACATTAAACTTCCTATTAGTTCTCTATATGGAACTTCTATAATTTTTTCAGTTATGTTAATGTTTAAACCTTTCTCCATCGGTGTATCTTTTTCCTTGCATTCAGTCATATTAAATTTTGTTAACATTTTCTCTATTTGTTTCGTTTGTGTTATTCTTAATATTCCATTTTTCCTTTGTATCTCCATTCCAAGAAAATTCTTTATCTCTCCTAAATTTTTAGTATCAAATTCTTTCTGTAATAATTTCATTATTCTGTCAGTTTCCTCTTTCTTTCCCATTATCAAAATATCATCAACGAAAATCAACATCCAAATATTTTTATTAAAATATAAGCAAAAATCATTTTTCGATCTTTGTAATCCACATTTTACTAAAAATTCATTTAACCTTTCATTCCAGCATCTAGGACTTTGTTTTAATCCATATAAACTTCTATTCAATTTCAGTACTTTCTTTTTACTGTCTTTTAGTCCTTGGGGAACTTTGATATAAACGTCATCTTTTAAATAACCATTTAAAAATGCTGTCGGTACATCCATCTGATAAATTTTAAAATCTTGTTGTACCGCTTGTGCTAGAAAAGTTCTTACTGTGCTCATTCTAGCTACAGGTGAATAATTTGTATTAAAATAGTCTACATTTTCTACTTGAAAACCTCTAGCAACTAGTCGTGCTTTTTTTAAACCATTTTCCTTCGTTTTAAATATCCATTTCGTGTCTATAGCTTTCTTTCCTCTAGGTAAATCTAAAGCTTCTGTCCATGTATTTAACTTTTTCAATGAATTTATTTCTTTATTTATAGCTTGCAACCATTCTTTATCTTTTGCAGCTTCTTTGTACGAAGTTGGATCATAATTTTCAGTTGTAATCAAACAAAATGCTGTATATAGTTGATAATCATTCATATGTTTTGGTTTATTTATAGTTCTACCAGATCTAGTTGTTATTTTATTATAATTTTCATTGTGTACATTATCATCATCATCATCATCATCATCATATAGTTAGAATTATTTAGATCATCAGAATCATCTTGACCATTTAAACTTTCCTGTCTTTTTTGTATATGTGTCGATGTATTCTTATTACATTTGTCTTCATCTTCGTCATTAAATGTTATTATATTTTCATAAGGATAGTTTAGTACCTCCTCCTGCTTTTCAGGTCGGTAAACAATTTTTGTTTCATCAAATATAACATCTGTTGAAGTTATAATTTTATTACTTTCGTCATCCCATAGTTTATATCCTGAACCAGTGTAGCCAACCATTATCATTGGTTTTGCTCTTGGTTGTAACTTGCTCGGCTTTGGTATTGTTACAGTCCAAGCTTTAGAACCAAAAACTCGCAGTTTTGACAAATCATTACATCCATACCAGATTGAAGCTGGTGTTTTACCGTACAATGCTTTAGTAGGACTACGGTTAAGCTCATACGCTGATGCGCAAACCATTTCGCTCCACAATTCTTTGGGTAATTTTGTTTCTGCAAACTTTACTCTAACTTTGTCTAATAATGTTCTGTTCATCCTTTCAGATGTGCCATTTTGTTGTGGCGTATATGGACTTGTATATTCTAATATTATGCCTTTTTGTTGACATGATTCTTTAAATCTTTTGGAAGTAAATTCTCCACCATTGTCCAATCTTATTTTCTTTGTTTTTGTTCCAAATTGTGCTTTAATAAGCTGTATATGTTTTATAATATTATATTCTGCTTCATTCTTATTTTTCAATAGATATATTATTACGAAATGTGAATAATCATCAATCATCACTTGAAAATAACATTCGCCATTTATTGACGTTGGATTAATAGGTCCACACAAATCTGAGTGCAGAAGATCTCCTATCTCTTTACTTTCTCTTTTATTAGATATAAAGGGTCTTCGTGTACTTTTCCCTTCTATACAACTCTCACATCTTTTTTCTGAAGTTGGTAATCTCAGTATTTTTAAACCTTTTCTATTTAAATGACCTAGCCTTTTATGCCATAAATCATTATCTTTATCATTTGTAATATTTGCATGCTCTTCCTTTTGTACTTTTAAGTCAATTTCTAAAATGTATAAATTTTGATGTTTTTTGCCATAAAAATAGGTTTTTCCTCTTCTTATGCTTACTGAATCATTTTTGAAAAGAACTGTATAACCTTTATCTGTAATTCTTTCGACAGATAGTAAATTATGTGTTATATTTTCTACAATTAGTGCTTCAAAATCAATTTTCATTTTATTACAATATCCAGTAATTGTTCCTTTTTTATTTGCTATCAAACCTTTTCCGTCTGCAATGGTAATAATTATAGGTTTTTCTAAATTTTGTATTTTAGTCATATATTTTTCTAAATTTTCTGTT
Source organism: Achlya flavicornis (assembly GCA_947623365.1). Classification (NCBI taxonomy): domain Eukaryota; kingdom Metazoa; phylum Arthropoda; class Insecta; order Lepidoptera; family Drepanidae; genus Achlya; species Achlya flavicornis. Next base: position 8,929,885 of record OX392474.1, read on the forward strand.
ACCATATGGTTCGTAGCACCGCTGTCTAATATAAAATTACTTTCATTGTTGTCTGATGCAGTTAAAGCAATATAACTATTTAAGTTTTCTTTTTTACCTCGTCTGTAGTAACCTCTATTTCTACCACCTCTTCCTCTAAAAGGTCGTCTATATCTTGTATAGTTACTACTATTGTTATAATTTAATCCAGAACCTGATGCTTTAAATATATTTTGTTGAGAGAGAGAATTATCAACGTTCTTATTATTAATTTTTATTTCTTCGTCGAGTAATCTTGATTTTACGAATTCTAATGTTATATCCGTGTTAATAGTTTCAATAGCTGTAATAACGTGTTCGTAGTCTTCATTTAATGTTAATAATAAATGACAGATCTTGTCAGAATCATCAAATTTCTTATCGATGTTTTCTAATTCGAAAATAATCTTTTCAAATTTTTGGAAATGATCTTCTAATGTTTCATGTCGCTGTAATTTCAAACTTAATAATCTCTTTTTCATAGTAATTTTTGTGAAAACACTTTTCCGTTGAAACACGCTATCTAGTTTTATAAACATTTCTTTTGCATTTGAGCATTCTTGTATGATAGATAGATGCTTGTCCGATAAACATTGTATAATTAAAGCTTTAGCCTTCGAATTATCAGCAATCAATTTTTCATCTTTATTTATTTCTATTTCGTCATATTCTAAAATTTGTATTACCTGTTTAGCTTCTAACAGTGATTTTACTCTAAATTTCCAGTTTGAATAATTTTCGCCTTTCAATATTGGCAAAAAATTGACATTCGTATTAATCGTATTCATCATAATTTTTTAATGAATATTTTTTGTACTAACTTACTCCATTCGAGTATAATCGCCCATAACCTTATGTTGGGGTAGGTTGTACGTACTGGAATAAAGCTTCGTTCAAACTGAGGCGAATCCCGCGCGCGATGCGGGACACGAAACTGCGCGATTCGTTCGCTCGCTTAGCCTCCCAAACTGAGGCGAATCCCGCGCGTTATTATTTTTGGTTTCCCTATTGAGAAACATGTCCTTTGATATCGAAGCTGAGGTTTTATTGTTATTGGAATTATCTGAAGAAGAAACTCAAGATGTGAGGAAGAAAAGAAGAATATGGATTCATGAGCTAAGTACTCAACGCACAGATTTTGGAGAATTTAACACTTTGATACCAATTATTTTTATACTCTTCATGGCTGGGGTCGTAAAGAATCCTATTATCTTTTACTTTTTGTAAAAATAGTTCAAGGTTCAACGGCATTTCGAATAACAACAAATCCCGCGCAGATCCCGCATATATTTCGCTGCAACGCGTGCGACTAGTCGCGTCAATTTGAACAGGTTCATACTCGTTATATGACGCAATCGGCGCGAGCGAATCGCGTCCCGCATCGCGCGCGGGATTCGCCTCAGTTTGAACGAAGCTTAAATCTACTTACAGTTTATCCGACATATTTTATATTAATAATTAATTTTACAATTATACCATGTTTTCTCACTTGACAGACTTGACACACATTACTTCTTTTTCTTCTATTAAAAATAAGTAATCCCATAGACTGGGACATAGGTACTATCGAGGTTGTATTCCGACAATTTCGCCACGTGCCGGCTATCTAAGAGCCGAACGGAAAAGCGCGTGACGATGGTAAGCTGACGGCATGACGTACTCAGGTGTCATGGCAAATCGGTCGTGTGGGACGCCCTTTGCACGTTTCCACCTAGAGACAACATCCAGGGTATCGGGTGCAGCGGCGACAAGCAAGTGTGCGGCCATCACACTCAATCCATTTTCAATTTCGGTCATTTTTATTATGACCCGTTGGTGCATAATGTGATTTGCACAGATTTGCATATTGGAACCATACTACGTAGTACTATTAAATATTCTGTGACCATACTATATATTAAATATGGAACGTCAACCGATTAATATAATCAAATATAATTCGCGTAGACAGAGAAAGCTATAATTCATATCAAAACCAAATCAAAACTTTTACTATATATTTTTTTCTATTAAAGTACAGTTCGACCAAAGAGTTCTCACTTCAAAGGTTTTAGTTGCCGTTGACGACAAATAGTAGATTTGGAAAATCTATAATGTGGAAAACCCTGAATTTGGACTACATCGCTGATAGCACCAAGGCCGCAATGGGTTAAAGCAGTGTCTTATGTCACGGGCGGCATATTGAACCTATATTGAACCGTGAGCGTAATGTGGGGACTCTAAGTGGGGTCCCCCACACGAAGGATTTTACACGAGGGATTTTAAAGATAAAAACTTTCGTTATTATTTTAAGTGGTTATATTTGTTTAATTCATATATGGTTAACAATACAGTTTTATCTATCTATCTACTTATCTAAAAGAAGGAGTTAGGATGGAGAGGGTATGAGAAGTATAGTAAGGGCAAGTAAGGGGCACGAATCGTGAGCACAGATTGACACCTGCGCAGTAGTTAAGTTATCGGTCTGCTTGGCGGAATGAAGCAGGGGGGAACGCAGAGCTGCACACGATTGGTTCGTCATTCGATGCTCGTCGTCTATTGGATTAGCGCGTGTCATTTGGCTACTGTGATTTGGCCAAATGTGTACTCACCACTCGTGCCTCATACTGCATTTACCTCTAGGATAAAGCCTGTCTTCGTCTTGGGTTTCTTGAATCCCTCGCTTCACCCAAGACTACATACACTCCTTTGCGTATTTAATTTGCGTAGCCATTGCAATCATTTGTGCACCCTTCCCATCCTAACTAATATTATAAATGCGAAAGTGAGTTTGTTTGTTTGTTACGCCTTCACGCCTCAACTACTCAACGGATCAACATGAAATTTGGCATGCAGATAGCCTATGGTATGGAGAAGGACATAGGCTACTTTTTATCCCGGGAACGCGGGTGAAAACGCGGGGGACTGCTAGTAAATAATATCATTGACCCTAACCCATAGTCATTGCCATCGACGAGAGTCAATCCTCCGCACTTGCAACTTAAACGAACTTTGCTCTCTTATTGAACAAATAGGCCAATCAAGATTTTCTGTTAAAATTATATCACAGCGTGGACTGCATTTTATACACTTTAATCTTGCATGGTCAAATTAATCATAACTCTTGAAATGACAAGGCGTGCAGAGTAAAAACAAAACTCTTACTTATGACCGCTTTGCCCAAGGAGTGAGCCTAAAGCGGGCATGTGCTTTGGGCAAAGCGGGCATGTAATTAGTGACGCATAAAAGCATGAAAAATGTCTAAAATATTAATAATGATTATCTGTTACGAAGCTAAACATTAAACAGTGATTCTTCATTAGTTATCGTTTATTTATAAACGTGAACATCTTATTCTATTCTACTCTATTTTCGTATTCTATTAGCTCCATTTCTTGCTCAGGTGTAAAGACTTTAGTGTGCCGTCCTAGCTTCTTTTTGGCAGATCCCGATTTAAGGTGTATTTGGAGGGTAGACCTTGGAATACTATATTTTTGGGCAGTAGGTACTTTTTACGGAATTATGTAGTTCATTAAATTCAAATTCAAAAATATTTATTCAATTTAGGCCCTGAAAAGCCACTTATGGACGTTAACAAATGACTCTAAACCTTATTAACTTCCTTAAGGGCTTTTTTCATAGCTGTTTCATCCCAAGCAGCTTGTAAGGTTTTTCTCTAGTACTTGTTTACCATCTAAAACAAAAAAGTTATGTCTGATAAAACTTTCTAATTCGGGCAAAGCGGCAAATATTTTTTATCACCAAATGCTAACCTCTAACTGATGGATTAGAGTCAAGCAAAAACAACCAAAACACTACCAGATAGATACAAAACAGTTTGTAAATTTTGAAATTAAGACAACTGACGTAAAAAAAATGAAAACACAATCAACATACGTTGTATTTTTTTTCAAAAAGCACCGATTTTTTTTTGCGCGACGCAACACGCTTGCCTTCTGTCGCAGACGAACCAGGTGACTGCCACGGGAGGCGCACGGGCAGGGGACATGTTCACATGCAGTCGTGACGCATTTGTAATAGAAATGTCGACTTTAATTATGGGTGCCCGCTTTAAGCCCAGTGCCCGCTTTAGGCTCCCCTCCACTAATGATTTCACCTCTCTTTGTTCCCTAAATACTAAATAGCGCAGAGAAATCTTTATGAGTTGAGGTAAAAATAAAAAATATATTAATATTTATGCGTATATTCTGTTTAATTATAACATTCAAAAAAACAAACTTTATGTGATAATTTGCATAATTGAATTGAGTTCAGAGACGTTCGTCACTACTCCTACCAGTGTACATAATAACCGAACATAACAAATTACTCTCCAGAGTTCAAAACAACATTCGTAAAATATCATACATTCCTACACTAAAACATTTTGTAGGAGTAGCACATCCGACCTCAAGTGCGATATATCAAATAGTTTTTACAAACTTCTCCTTCGCCCACTTAACTTACTCACATGTGAATTTTATACACAGCCTTATAATAAAACAAATCCCACTGCCACATATTTTAAAGCCCAGTTATATATCAAAGTGATTTTTAATCAAACTAGCTATCACTATCCTAATCGAACTTTATAATATCGCCAATACTCTACGGGACTTAAACGACGGCAACACAGTCTCTCGATGATTACCAATTTTATCAGTAGTCCATCGTTAAGAATACCCCTCGGAACAATAGTTACGACCTCTAGGACCTCATCGAGTCGAACTGGCAGTGAGTAGGGTGCATGGCATACATATAAGATTAAATAATAACTTTCTGGATCGGATACATAATATTGTGATAATAGCGCGGGTAAATTGCAGATTCGCATCGTACGACCTGCTCCCATCTATATTTTTACGGAGGTACATACAGGCGCACAGTGCCTGATACAAGCGTCACGTAACCGTTATTATTTAGCCTTAATATTTTTGATCAGACACACATCGAAGTATGAACGCCTCAACTGTACAAATTAAGCGGTCAAGTCAGCGTCGCCCAGCCCCTCCGAGGAACGGACGAGAGTAGAATCAGATCCGAGCACAGATATAAATCTAAATAGATAACGCAAGTTCTTCCATCCGTATGAAAATCAAGCGTGTCTTTTTTTTCTACCCACCATCGGCGGTTATGTCACAAGAGTGCTTAGTTAGGCTGGGATTCGAGCTATAACGTAAAAATGAAGCGATTCTATCTGTCAGCTAAAACACATCCCTCGCTACACGTCTCTGGTGGACAGGCAGCCTTATGCGAGTTCCCCGTCCGCGCGAAACAGCTTCTTCGCGTACCTAAAATATGAGAGCATCGCTCTCCTGTTTGGTACGCGAAGTACATACACTCGAGTCATCTATTTAGATTTATATCGGTGGATCCGAGTGTGAAGTTATCAGCGGTCATAGGTCGAGTCGTCCATCGCGGGGAGGCGCGGGGAGGCGCGGGGCGGTGCGGCGGTGACAGGTCTAGTCCTTGGAGGAGGTATCCATGGGGCTGGCGGGCTGCAGCAAGGGCGGCGCGGGCGACAGCGGCCCGAGCGGCGGCCCGAGCGGCATGGCGAGGGGCGCGAGGGGCGCGGGCGGCGCGGGGGGAGCGGCCGCCTCCAGCGACACTCGCGTCCCGCCCACACCCGCGCCCAGCGGCAGCGCCGGCTTCACGAATCGGTCGCTCGCACGCCGCGACTGGAAATAGTAGTCCAGTGTTCAATTGATCATTCAATATGAGACCGCCATGTCGCTATGACTTGTATGAACTAAATTTAATATGTTATGTATATGAATACTAGTTGTCTCCCGCGGTTTCAGCAGTGTTCCCGGGATAAAATGTAGCTCGACTCCGACTGGTTAGTGGAAATTAGCGCGTTTAAACAAACAATCAAACCAAAAAACCCTTCAACTTTATTATTTAGCTTTGATAACGGCAAAATGTATCTGAAAGGAGAAGTTTATTATTGAGATATACATTTATATGTTGAGTAACATAATGGATATGAAAGTGTAGTGTCGTGCGTGTGCGTGTGATGTAAGGTAAGGTACGGTAAGGCAAGATAAGGTACCTGTGAGCTAAGATGTAGAGAAGGGCGCGAGAGCTGCAGGCCGGCTGCGCTGGGCAGCAGCGGCGGCGCGTACGGCGACAGCGGCCGCGACCCGCCCGGGGACGACACGCTGCGGGACCGCGCCTGCATATACACATTATCAATCATTATTGTTATAAAACAAAATAATTCTTTACTAGTTGTCCCCCGCGGTTATACCCGCGCACCCGGGATAAAAAATTGCCTATAAATAAAATAAATATCCTGGGACCTGGGACATTCCTCACACACGGTCGACTGATCCCAAACTAAGCAGAGCTTGTACTATGGAAACCAGACAACTGATATAATACATATACTTTTTTTTGTAAATAAATACTTAATAAAAAGACTCAGGACATACAGACATGTTCATGTTCATGCACACAAATGCAGGCCTGTGTGGGAATCGAGACCACGACCTGCGGCGTGTTAGGTGGAATCTTAACCAACTGCGCCAACTGTGCCGTCAATATAATATAGTATAATACTCGGAGATAATGTAGCTCGGGGACAAAACGGAGGAAGACGTTGAGATCTGCGACACAGTTTTATACTTTTACAGGATGTTATCGTTACAAATTTAATTTGTAAAATAGTGTTTAATGACCCATCAATAAAATTGTATCTTTATCTAGCTTTCTATTATTGTAAGAATGTTTTTTAGAGTTTAGCCCGTTTAACAAACAAAAAAAAACTTCCGCTTTATTATATTAGTATAGATAGAGTCGTTGATGTGCAACGAAAAAAAATTGCGATACACAAAAATGTCGCTAATAAGTCCAGATTTGACGTTGCCGAATATTTTAAATTGTCAGATCAGTGATTCTTAAGCTATAAAGGGATGGTAAGTCCGACCACATCATCACATACCATGAGGTTATGGTCAAACACAGTGCAATCCAAAAAAAAAAAAACAAAATTTGTTGGTCCTTATGTAAAAGATACGGCAAATATACCGCTTATTCCGAATAGTAATCAGTCCTCAAAAACACCTCTCAAACTTTTGAAATACAAACCAACACATTCTTATATATTTCGTCAACAAACGGATCTTCGCAAGTGGCTCTAGTGCTTAGCATACAGAGGTACGCCTGGGTTCTTTCTGATAGATCCACACTCCGAAACAACACATTTTGATATTTGATGACTAATTAGCGACATTTTTATTCCCTACGTTCAAATTCATGATCGTGACCATGACAAGAAGGATCACACAACTTTGCAGTAGTTACAGGCTTATGACAATATTAACCTATCTAATCAGACTCTTTATGAGCACAAGACTCCTCTTCCACACGCTGTTTTTGGGCCTATCGTTAACAATCTAATCAAAATAGGTATATTGCCACAACACAACAGTTTTAATAAGTGGCGAACTAGACAGTTCATATTACTATGTCCAGTATGCACACAGAACAGTGCATACTGGCATACTGGACACACATATTGTAAAAGAATAAAAATATTTTAGGATAATATTTACAAATAAAATAAAAATTAAGAGACCAGCCACAGCCAAAGTCAAGCTGTGTCAAGTCGCTGCCACGCTACATGGCAATCCTAATCCTCTGACTATTCGCTAGACCTCTGGTCACCGGAAGCGTCGATCAGACGATTTAATATTACGCAAAAAATACGAAAGGCCCCTAAGGGCCCAGGGTCAAACAAACGGCTCAGTAATTTAGGCAACATTGAGGTTACCATGACACTGCTCTGATTGGTTATGTCAAGGACACACTTAAACATTTAAATGCAGTGATTGGTCGGTAATGTTATAACATTCAACACATCAGTGCAAAATCACTGGCTAGTTGCAAGAAAGGTATTCTTCCTCGATAGGTGCGTAAAATTGCCTGCTTTTTTTTACGTACGACAGCTCATGGTGACCAAGCTGATCGACAAAAGTACCACACTGGCAGCGATGGGACACATAGAGAGTTCCAAGAGCTCGCAGCCACAAACCTGATTCCCATTCTGACACATCAATTAATAAAAATCGGTGAGCATGATTTAACTAACTGATTATAAACTCAAACAAACAAGCTATTATTGATAGTAGCTTATCAACATGAGTAACGACACAACGATAAGACCATTTGATAACAATATTTGGTATGCTATGGAAATACATACGCTCAATGCTTCATTGAACTGCCTTTCTTCTTCCATCTCTAAGGAAGATTCACTCTCAGACAGATGTCGGCACAAAGCTTCGCGACGCTCTACCTCCTGCTGTAATTTTCGTTGTAAACGCATATTCTCCTCTCTAATATGTTTCTCTTCTAAGGCAAATCGATGCATTTTCTCTTTATTTTCGTTCTGGGACACTGCCAATTGGTTCCTGAAAATAAACTTACACTGATTCCAATTTTCAAAAAATATTATTAACAAATAAGGATACTACACATACCTTAATTTAACGACTTCCGATCGCAACGTCTGGATATGATTGCTCAGATTGGATGCGGTGTCACCATTACTAATGTCCCTAGCAAGAATAAACCATTTAACTGAGTTCACATAATATATTATTTTATTTTATTTATATAATAAAATAAAATAAAATAAAAATAAATATTATTTACTATAAGTATAAATATAAATCAAAAACTTTACCGGAAGAATAATAAATATAATCTAGCGATTTTTATGTCAAGTAAGGAATTGAAATATCGTCTATACTCAAAGTGCAATTGATTGCTTCGATTTCTTATTTTTTGGGAATAAATGTTATTGGCTCGAGATGGCATAGGTCATTTGAAAAAACTTTTAAATATAATGTATATATGGAGCAGGCATGAGTTTTTTTTTCCAAATTAAGTTCCAAAATTAATGACAAGAAAAATATATAATTTATTTAATAACAGCATGTATTTAAAAAAGTATAAAGTTCATAAAATATAAATAACATAAAAAACATAAATTAAGATATTTATTTCAAATTTTCACCTAGGACTAGCAGGATCAGATACTGGCTGGTCGAGTCTTATTTGCAGTGAACGCTTTTCAGCTTCGAGCTTGTCCATTCGTTTCCACAGCCTATTGACTAAAGCCTCCTGCTCTTGTTCCAGAGTGTTCTCCAGTTCCACCTTAAAACCGTAAAAAATAAATAGGCATTAAAAACAAAACAACAGCAAAGTAATGTAACAAATAGGCTTCTACAGGATGAATACTAGGCATAATGGATCTTGATGATTTTTGATACAGAACTCAACTCTAAAGTCATTTATTCCGAATAGGCCATAGTATTCCATTGAAGAAAAGTTACAATTGACACTACCATGGGTTCGTAATACACATAAACTATGTAGATAGATGGCATCCTCATAAAATTATAATATAGCTAGACCCTACGAAATCATTTATTTGTTTTGCCCTACAAAAACGCTGGAGAAGTTAGCATTTCATAACTTGCAAATTACTTTGAAGATGAGTACCTACTTAACAATTAAAAGCCGTAGTCGTTCTGTGGTGACAAAGTGACTAAAAGCTTATGGATAAACAATTGGCATTTTGGCGAAAAAAAAAACATTGCAAGGAAACCTGCATGCCATACCTGTGTCCCTGTAGTGAGGACTGGGAACTAGCTGTTAATGATAAAGATGAAAAAATAAATACATAATAATAAAAGGAAATCATTGATGTAAGATGAGAATATACCTTTTCTCTGCGAAGTCTTTCCAAATTAGTTTGCTTAGCAAGAGTTTCTGCTTCGAGTTTCTCTATTTTCCGCATCAATTTATTCACCAGGCATTCTTGTTCCTGCTCCAAGGTTTGTTCCAAGCGACATTTCTCTTGGCGCAACTGTAAGAAATGTTTATAGTCAACCAAATGTCTGAAACTGCACCCATCTTTTTTTAACTCTTTATAGACCTGTGTTTGACCACAATCTCACCATGGTTAGTGATGTGGCCGAAGATTGTAAGCACACAAGAAGCCTAGAAGGAAATGGCTCTCAAGTACAGCTGTCGGAACACACCAGTAGGCTCTTGGCGACAGATTTCCTGCTCTGCTATGATTTCCACATTATGTTTTCCTATACCCGAAGCTCAAGCTCCTTGTAGGATTCGAACCCAGAACTTTCGTATGGGCATTCAATGTTTAAATATTAAAAATCAACCTCAAAGGTTCAGCTGACACATTATTTTAACAACTTCACAAGGTTGATTGAAAATGTAGATATTATATATATACATGTAAAAAAGTATTGTCCTATTTTCCATGAACAAAAATGTAAAGAGGTTTCAGAGAAAACAGTTTGTTTTAAGAATGTATTGAATCAATCAATTTAATGCTAAATGTAGTCATGGCATTGGGAGCTTGATAGAATATTTTTTTAACATTGTTAATATTTGTATGGTATTAATCATACCTGATTAAGTTTTCTGGAAAGATCATTAGTGAGACATTCTTCCTCCCGTTCATAATGGTGAGCTAAAGTCTCCTTCTCTTTCTTCAGAGCTTGAATTTTTTTCAGTAAAGTATTAGAAATGTATTCTTCTTCCTGCTCAGCCTTGGCTTGCTGTGAAATGACACAAATAATAATAATGGCTAGTTGACACTGTGAAGGTGTGTGCATTCAAGAAATGGTTGATTTAAAAGGCATTTGTTTACATCTAAATAAACTATATATATTCAGTGAAGAGCATAAATTGTGAATAACAAGCAATCACTGTAAAAAACTTTTATAATAAATACTAATAGAAACATTGTAAAGTGATGTTCACTATATTCCCAATCTAAACTAGTAAACCAATTTCAATGCAAATTGACAGAAGGGTACATAATAGACATAAATAGGGTAATACAGTGAAAACATTTTATTTTACTATGAAATTGGTAAACAAGCATACAGTCCCCCCGATGGAAAGCAGTCACCAAGCCATATGGACGCTTGCAACACACGTGGCGTCAACCACGCGTAACCGACCCTTACCACCTCCCCAATGAGCTCTTATTGTGTGAGCTGTAATGTATAGACTTGGGTTTGACCAAAATCTCACATTAGTATTTGGTGTGTTTGAAAGTGAAAGAAAAACACAAAGGCCAGAAAGAAAATGTTTCTCAAGCCTTACTCCCAGAATACAGCAGTTGGTGCTTAGTAACTCCATGGTGAAAGTGCTCCCTCAAGATATTTGGAGGATTCATATCCACGACTTTCGCCATGGCACTACAGCTGACCTATCATCATCACCATAAGTATTGTTATTTTATTTTATTACATTTACAAAAGTTGCTTGTCCCTCTGCATCTTTCAGTATGGAACATGGTCTATTATTTTAAGAATATATACCTATACAATCATCAGATTTTTTTATGTTTGTATTTTATTTATTGGTACAAATAAAATTGTTGATTGGGATCCGCAACTATTAAAGCATTTCAATTGGCATATTTATTTTGATTCCCATGCTTGTTATAAAAATTTAAATTATTTGCAAGTTCTTGTTGTTGATCTACCCAAACTACAGGCATCTTTTTAGTTAAATCAATAAGTCTCACAGGTATTTTCAATTAACTTCAGTATGCATGGCCTAATACCTATTGTGGATTTCTTCTTAGTGCCCATTCTCATTACAACCACAGCTTTAAAATCTTTGTTAGCAGATTACAAATCATCAAGATGGGTCAGTATGGGAAAATCTTAAACTATGAGAAATAGATATTTTTGTTTGAAGGAATCGTGTCATTGACATAAGAGTTAAGAAAAAACTGAGTTTACAAATCCTATAGGTTTTATATCTGAGTAAATGGATAATTCCGAGTTTTTGAGGAACACCCAGGTACTAAATAAATTGATAAAAGTAAACTTGTATTCAATTGGAGGGATATAATGTGATTTTGAGACAAAGCACTCACAATAGAAACTGATGCCTGCCTCAATGCACGATTCTCCTCCTGTAGAGCCTTCACACGCAGCTTGTATGTATCCAACTCCACTTTCAGAACTCTTTAAATAAAAAACATTATTTTGGAGGAATTAATTAATATTTATCATTGATGGTTCAGACTGCACCTGCAAATGTTTGGCTTAAAACTTTTTTATGTATCAACAAGTTTGGAAGGATATAAAACTTACAAAACCAAAAAGTAAGCCTTCCGGTGCACTAGGCAGCCAGGCTGCGGTTGCAAGGCTGCAGCAGCCACTCAAACATATGACGGCGTATGGGAGCCCACGCACTAGGCAGCCACGAATTCCTATCAATATTTCGGCTGCTGCAGCCTGGCTGCCTAGTGCACGGGGGGGCTAAGGCAATCAAATGAGCAAAAGTGCGTTTATCATACAAATAATATTCACATTTGATTCAATGAGTGGTGTGACTAATGCTGAGATATTCTAAGAATAATATAAGTATAATATGAAAACCTTATAATGACAGGTGCAAATTGAGATCAGTGAATGTGCATGGTATTGATAGAAATAAATTCTGTAATTTATGATATTTGATTACAACAACTTTTACCTATTTTGTTGTTGTAGAGATTCAATTCTTTTTTGAAGCTGGTCACGAGAAACCGTACTTGGAGGCAACATAGCTCCGCCATCCAATGAGCCGGAGTCACTTTCAGAAGCCGAATCTCCCATCTTGTTACCTATAAACATTCCACTAATTGTAATAACAGATATACCGCTTATACTGCTAACAACTAAAACGTAAATATCTGCAGTGTACCTGGTGAAATCACGGAATCATCCATTTGCACGAGTTTTACGGACGGGAACCAAATGTCATATATCTTAGTATTTTTCGTATATTTAGCACTTCATGTATTTAATAAATCAAATTATTCATACTAAACGCAGGTAAAACTAAATAGAACGAATAAAAATGTATTGCAATAATTTTTGAAACATACGAGAACTAGAACTATCGCTGTCGCTGTTGCAATAACTTTAGTTCTCTTGGTACAGGTCGGTTAACTAAAGCTGGCACGTTTCAACACATTTACACCGTCTCTCTCGCGCAAAGTCAAGCTTATGAGTATGAAGGAGACAGTTATTGTTTTGCTTTTGCTACTGCTCATAAATATAGAGTGGTCTATTTTTGCATTCGTCCATTAGACTTGACTGATTGCAAATTTATGAGTACTGTGAACGTGCCAGCTTTCGTTAACCGACCTGTAGTTTGTGGTTGCAATCACAGAACAATTTTACGAGGTTGCAATGCAGTCCACAGATTGATGAATGAATTTGATTGATGCGTAGTATCTCTACTTAGTTTGTGATTGAACTGTGTGTTGGTGGGTTCAGGGTTCTTCTTCTTCTTATTTTTAATTTTGGCAACCAAGCCCAAATTAGGGCTCATTTCTGCCAGTGTAGAGTTATATTATAGTTTTCAGTCACAATAAATCACTTCACATTATAGTCCTCAGTCAGTCACCGTCCATAAAAGTCATGTTTTACTACAATGGTGGTCATTGTACTAAAACTCTACACGGACATTTTGAGACAACTTGAAAAGTCACGATACACATAATTCATTTCATTTCACTTCACTGGTGCACATAGATGATCTTTATTGGGTAAAATACCACCAAAAATACACAATAAAACTCAAAATACACAAATTTATGAAAATAAAAATGAAAATGCTACGTCACTCTGCAAGTTCCCGCCAAAAAGTCGGGTTCAGGGTTCTTCTTCTTGTTTTTAATTTTGGCAACCAAGCCCAAATTAGGGCTCATTTCTGCCAGTGTCGAGTTATATTATAGTTTTCAGTCACAATAAATCACTTCACATTATAGTCCTCAGTCAGTCACCGTCCATAAAAGTCATGTTTCACTACAATGGTGGTCATTGTACTAAAACTCTACACGGACATTTTGAGACAACTTGAAAAGGTATTGTATCGATAAACTTATATCTAAGCCATACACGCTACGGTCTACCGGAGAGGTTACCTGTGCAGGTTTACCTGCACGGTAAACCGGACGGTCCGGTGTACCGGAGCGCTCTTCAGTTCATTTATAAATAACATATTAGGTAAATATTATTTACGTCGTGAACGACCACTTTGAACAGACACTAGAAAACAACTAGTGCGACCTGTGCAGGCGAACTGAGTACACGCACACATGCACAGGTAGACCGTACGGTGGTTACCTGCGGAGGTTAAAAAAACTGCACAGTTCTATCTTCGCAGGTATAACTGTATACCACACTGTATACCTATCACTCTGTATTTGAAATGAACAAATGAAATATTTATTCAAATAGGTCAGACTCACAGACCGGAAGATCTGAAAGGTTGCTTTTGATGAAGAGTGTGCAATAAAAAAAATTGATTACTTAAGTTGCATATAAGTTGTGTGAGGATTTAAAAAGGACACCTATCAATCATTAGTTTAATTTTTATAAATTAGTTTTTTTTTTTGTATAAAATTTAGAAATATTCGTTTATTTTGAATGAAATTAATAAATCAAAACTTAAGCGCTCTCATGTCATTCAAGCTGCCATAACTATGTCTGTGGCATCGAAAAATTTACCCAAAGAAGTGTAATGATGTTTATTTCGCCAATTTGCCACCATCCACAATGCGCTCTGATTGGCTAAGACAAGGACACATGCGCTCTGATTGGCCAAGTCAAGAATACACAATGCAGTGATTGATCCTTACTGTTCAAAATCAGTGACAAATCACTGACTAGTTGCAGAATCGGATTGCTCGGTATTACTAGGGATTGTTCCTCGATGGTCTGTGGCCTTGGCCTTAACAAACGATAGTGGATGTACCTCAGCTTTAGTCCAATTTCTTTGATGTACCTATTTGGGATGTACAGACTACTACATATATTACTATACTCTTTGGACTACTATCAAAGAAAATGAATATACTACTATTGTATACGATTGCGCCTCCAATATTTACTATAACTTTCTTGCCAAAATCAAAATGTGACATTATTAAAGATCTTGTGCCATATTGTTCACACTTTATAAACGAGAAATATTTACTAAAAAAAGATTTCCATGGTTAGAATATTTGGACTTTTGGAAAATTTAAAAGAGAGTAGAGCTACATTCCGAACGCAATAATTTGCGTACCGAGTTAGATATCACGATATTGACAGCTGAGAACTTTCAATAATTCGGAACACCCGTTATCGCGCTCACAGTATTCAAAACAGAATATTTTCGAATTTAATTAAAATCTGATTTAACAATGCGCTAGGACTCCTTATATCTTTTTTAATTTGACTCGCAAAAAGGAATAATCTTTCGGCGTTCTTTATTATTTTTCTCTCATAAAATCATAAAAAGTATCTTTGCCAAATAGAAAACTAAGAACCTTATTAGACTTTCTACCGAAAACACAATAATTAACCGTCACTTTTTTTTTTTTTTATTAATGTCGAAGAAGAAAGCGATACTTCGACATACTTACATTATAATACAGCTACATACAATGAATACTGCAATATTTACACTTTTACCCCATTATGTGGGTAATTTGGTTTTACTATAGGTACAATAGGTTTGGCAGGTGTCAATCCCATACAAAGGTTGATCGTTTACTAACGATGACGATTGTCGACAAATATTTATTTACCTATATATCTGTTTTCTATTTATTTTATCTGAAATAGAAAATGTGTATGCATATTATTATCCTCTTTACTATGTTTGGTGGTTTAATAATTAGGCACATGTCTACATATCCAATGTAATTATTTTTAATGTTTGTATCAAACTTACGTATAAATATATAAATCAAATTACTAATGTAACTTACGTGGATTAAAACTACAAACAATAAAACACGCTATTTAAAGTGGTAAAAATAATATAATGCTTTAATCCCCATAAACTTATAATCCGACTATTTACGAATGACAGGTGGTACCATAGTTAACCCAGAATAATAAGCCTCACACTTTGGTCGGTTCGGTCGCTAAAAACAAATTGGGATGGTCATCGTATTTAGACGAAATCATCTATTAAATGTGCATAATATTGATAGAAAATACATTTGAGTATAGTAATCCTTTGATTTACTTACTGTATCAGTTAAAAAAAACTACTTACCGATGAAAGGTTATGTTTGGTTCATTTCTTTCACTACGGCTTTTACAGCCAATTACACAACGATTCACCATCACTGCACACTAAACAATATCTTTGAGAGTATAAAAAAGTCACAAATAACATTCAATTTGGTTTAACAGCTCTCATCAACAAATATCTTTTGTAATCAGAAAATTGCTTGCCATCAACGAGTTCAACGACATTGATTTTGACACCGATGTCAAGAATAGAAACCTATACGCGAGATAGGGACAACAAAATATGCTTAGTCCTGCTCACACATACACGTTTTGACATATACGTATCTCGCTTTCGTAATTATTATTATTTTAGTGGCATATCTACCTAATGCTCTATCTACGGTGTGAGCGCAATATGGCAGATATCATGACGTCATCTATGACGTTTCACGGGACATCGTAATCTGTCGTTATTCAATTCGGTACGGGTTTAATCACGCTCAAATCGATTACAGCGATTATATCATTAATTCGGATTGAAAATCTATGCTCGCTCAGTGAATATAATATTGACTTTTTGGCGGGAACTTGCAGAGTGACGTAGCATTTTTACATTTTTATTTTCATAAATTTGTGTATTTTGAGTTTTATTGTGTATTTTTGGTGGTATTTTACCCAATAAAGATCATCCATGTGCACCAGTGAAGTGAAATGAAATGAATTAAGTGTATCGTGACTTTTCAAGTTGTCTCAAAATGTCCGTGAAGAGTTTTAGTACAATGACCACCATTGTAGTAAAACATGACTTCTATGGACGGTAACTGACTGAGGACTATAATGTGAAGTGATTTATTGTGACTGGAAACTATAATATAACTTGACACTGGCAGAAATGAGCCCTAATCTGGGCTTGGTTGCCAAAATTAAAAATAAGAAGAAGAAGAATGGACTTTTTGGCGGGAACTTGCAGAGTGACGTAGCATTTTCATTTTTATTTTCATAAATTTGTGTATTTTGAGTTTTATTGTGTATTTTTGGTGGTATTTTACCCAATAAAGATCATCGATGTGCACCAGTGAAGTGAAATGAAATGAATTATATGTGTATCGTGACTTTTCAAGTTGTCTCAAAATGTCCGTGAAGAGTTTTAGTACAATGACCACCATTGTAGTAAAACATGACTTTTATGGACGGTGACTGACTGAGGACTATAATGTGAAGTGATTTATTGTGACTGGAAACTATAATATAACTCGACACTGGCAGAAATTAGCCCTAATTTGAGCTTGGTTGCCAAAATTAAAAATAAGAAGAAGAAGAAGAATATAATATTTTTACTGTGTATTTTTACCGTGATACCTCTATGGATGTTTTTTTTTTTTATTTAAATATTTTTGTATCATGTGCTAGCAACCCAAATAAAAAAAAAACAATTATAAAAAAGTGACACACACGCCATAATGTAAATTGCTTCTAGATTTGGCGTTTGAGTTAAAAAAATTACATTTAGATGTTAAAAATTCATTTATTTAATGTAAACTTAAGATATTTAAAATGTCCCTAGAAAATATTGGTAAGAAATAAATCAATAGCCTAGTATAATCCCCGTGAAACTGTCTCCTTGAAAAGTATTTAGGTTGGATCAAAATGAATCGAAGCCATTTCGTTCTTTTCATGTGAACGGTACTGAGGGAGAATTTCCGCTTGCTTGCTGTGCAAGAAGTTATAGTGGTAAAGTTGATAAAATGTTGTGTGAGTAGAAATTGAAAGGCGGTGGTCGAGTCGTCGCCATAGTTGAAGTGTACGTATGATAGAAGTCGATGCTGCTGTTATAGTGCACCTTGTGTAGTGTTCAGGGTGTATTTCGCAAAATTTTACAAAAATGATCACCTGTGGCTAGTTTTGATCAGTGCTATACATATAAATATTTTTATTTGCAATAATTGTGTCTTGTTAGTACCTAGAATGAAATGGTCACATCACATCAATATCTAGAGGCAAGTTGGTTTTTTTTTTGACATTGTAAACAAATCTTTTTTACTTTCAAAGAGTACCTTTGAAATAAATGGGTTTCAAAAGGTTCATAGATTAACATTGATCTTACTGATCTAAGCTTAAGATTATTAATATGATTAGATCATTTTTATCTATTATGGGTTCAATAACTACCATCTGTAAAGGTGATGTTGACACATAATTTCATGAAAATGAATTGTGATCATTCTATTGCTTTATGTGTTTGGTTGGATGGAGTATAGTACAAAATGTTTAGTGATTTTTTATGAAGTAATGATATCTTCGTGATCTCAAAAAAATATACTTGCTCATAATTATTTTCTTGTAAAATGAGTTGCATTAACTGGTCTTTGCATTTTGCTTTTTTTTTGTACCACTATTTTTTTGTCAGAAATTACAGTAACCACTCCTCCCCTGCCTTATTTAATTATATATGAATCAATACATACATAGTTGCAACTATTAATAAGTAATGGCAAATTTCTGGTTATTGTAAGTATGTTCAATTTCTTCAATTGATAAAAACAAAAGAGTTGTACCATGGTAGCTGGCATACCACCATTTAATTTTCATAAAATAATAGCCATTTCAAACTTTACTTAATTGATAGCATTGATACAGGACATCATTATATTAAGTTAAATATTGTACAATTTATGTTTTCCTAAATATTTAAAGTTCAAGTTGCAAAAGTCAAGCATTTTTGAATGATCCAGAAATACTTAATAATCTTTTAATGAGTTAAAACTGCTAAGCGCATGTTGCACATAGAGGTTTCCATGCAATAATAATAAATCCAACCTAATTGAGCTATGAATATTGGTAATAGGAGCAATAAACAAAGTATTAATTCAGAATGTTCCAGTGTTATATTCAAATCCAAAAATTGATTATTTTATAAGGCATTTAAAAACATTACAATTAACTCTACCATATAAATAGCTATACAAGTTGCATAAGGTTAATTTAAGCTGAAAGTTTCAACACAGAACTGATCAACATTTTTACAAAAACTTAATTTCAATAGATACAAAGTTATAAGATAACTATTTACAGTTTGGCTATAGTCCAATTTCAACACCTATCACAATCATATTAGTTGTTAGAGACAATAATGCCTCTGAATAGTTCAGTGATGTTTTCAATAACTTTCTACCAAAGTGACATGGGATTGGTTCCTACACATATGCATTTGTTTTCCTACATAATCTTTTCCAATTAATGGTAAGCAAAATTAGATTCAGGTCCTGGAAAAGGACAATACTTTCATTTCGAGAACATGGGTGAACCCTCAGGGTGGAAGCTAGTGTGTAATATCCTCAGAAAAATAAGTTGCCCTTTATAGTTACTGGAAATATGCACAAGGAACTACATAATCTGTATGGCATTGAATTCAGCCCAAGTATTAAATTTCATACAAAAGAGGAGTTATTCTCTTCTTCAATGTTGATTTAATGCAGTGTTTGGTAACTTTTAAACGATAAAAGATCAGCCAGAAATATAAAAAGGAAAAATAAATAGATTTGAATTTACTGTACAAATTCACATATTCACCATAAATGTTGATTAGGCTATAGCCATACAAAATTAGTAGATTTTTGTATGAAGTTTGAAATAAAGAAAATAAAATGGAAAAAAAGGGTGTGAAGAGATTTCTTCAGAACGGCAATGCGCAAGTGATTCCCCTGGTGTTGCAAGCGTCCATAGGCTATGGTAACTGCTTACCATCAGGCGGGCCGTATGCTTGTTTGCATTGTTTGTTTTGTATAAAAAAAACATAGCACCTGTCTGCAAGCTGAGTATATGAGCTAAATGATACCAAATGCAATAATATTAAAAAAGAGAACATATTTGCTAAAAAATACCTCTTTTATATTACATTTAGTTCTTGGGCTAAATTCCATGCTGGTGAGTGTTGAAAAAATGTTACAGAACTAAAAAATGATTTATTTCACTAATTATGTCCACTACCTTACTGTGTTTTTGTTGATGTAAGCAAGACACAAATACATATAAGAAAGCAAGCTTAAACACTTAATCTAATTAATGATAATTTATGTATTTAATATTATATATTTTTAGGGTAAGCACTTGCAATGGCACAATACTACCAGATAGTTGGACAAGGACAATCATTAACCCTAGAGGATCTACAAAGATATTGTCCTAATATATGCTTAGATGGGATAATAGCTGTTAATAATCAGGAAGAACAACAATATGCACAGCAACAGGTAAAATGAATCCAATGAATTTGTATTTGTAGCCCGTTTTAAAGTATATGAGTGGACCCGTAGTGGTCGAAATTTTATCTGAGTTTAGTAATGTATTAGTTGATGGAACTTGGTCAATAAGTTAATTACAACTATTATGAATAACAGCCTCAGTATTGACTTACAATATTATTTCAAGTTTAATTAAGTCCTATTATTTTTTAAAGGTGGTGGTTCAACAAGCCGATCAGCCAAATGATATCATAGTTAGTGATAGTGTGCAACCACAATTAGTTGTCAGTGATGGCTTGACTCAATATCAGCCCCAATATATTATTCGTCATGAACCTCCTCCACCTCCTCCTCGTGCTGACTTTCAACAACAACAGCAGCAGCAACAGCAACAACAGCAACAGCAGCAACAAGCTCAACTCCATAGACATCAAGTATGTTTTATTTCATAGTAAATATCAGTAATTTTTCGGATACTATAAAAAAATACTGTTGTTATTCTTGCCTTGTAACAATAATAATATTAGGAAAATAAAATATTGCAAAACCATGGTATTTAGGAAAGAATAATGTAGGTAGTATAAGTTTTCATGCAATATTTATTTGTAGGTTTACTACACATCCGATTTACCTGTGGATGCTCAGGTTGTGTTGCAACAGGCTCAGCAGATCATAGATGCATCTCTGATGCAACAGTCATCTTCACAACGCCCCCAACATGTATGTCTAATGACCAAATCATTGTGTATTTACATTTATGCACTTTTTAGGCAACAATGGATGACTGTAGAACTTTACATATTATGCTTAGCATGATATCACTTTTTCACTTGGTTATATAATTTATTTTTCATTTATTAAAACTGCCATCTGAACTTAACATTTACTAGAGAGAAAAAAGTTAATTACTAAAAACAAAATATATCTATACAGGCTTGAAAATAATTGGTATAGGTCCATCGATTGTATAAGGCGTAAGCGGTTATAATAATTATGCTTTTGCAGGGTATTTAGTATTGTTTCATCAACATCATCAAAAATCAGGTATTTTACGTCAAATGAGCGATTAGTGCAAGAGCATCCACGATGCGGCAAAATTTCTAATATATGTAGAAATAAATATTATTTTAACGAGCTTTCGAAATATGACTATTATAAGTGTATTTAATCTTAATCTAGGACATCTCGCACACTTATCTTTCAATAACTTGATAACTTTTACTAATTTGAAAATATTATGGTATCAACTAACTTTCAAACATTCAGTTTACTTTAAATTTCATAGAAAATAATAAAAAAAAAACAATAAATTAAATACTGTTTGACACAGATGAATCGTCCTGTATTTATTGAATCATCATGCTACATTTATTGAGATTGGAATAGATGAAAATTGTGGCTGAGTTTGAATTTAATTTATAATTTAAAACAACCTTCATTTTAGTGAAATTAAAATCCATAAAAATATAATCAAGTATAAATAAATAACACACAATTTTAGTTTCTATGATTCCTGTAAATATAGATATACTATATTTTTCATTATAAGTGTAAGAGAATGGTTGTTATAATATGTATTATTGTGGATGTGGTTTAATTTCTTTTCATAGTGCCTGTAAATAACCTATGTCTTCGGAAAGTAAAATGAAATGCTTCGCTTTATGTCTTGTCGTCACCTCTACCCTACTTTTATTGTATGTCAAAATGATATTTTTCTATTACTTCCGCAATGGGTTGAAACTATACTTACATACAAAGAAAGGACAGTGACTTCAACTCAGTAAACGAGACGCTCAGATTACAAAACAAAAGGCAGATAGAGCGCGCGGAACACGGGAGTGTGGCCAAAAAAAGCAGATACAAATTGAAAAACACATACCTGTGTGTTTATCAATTTGTATTTGAATTTTTATTTGCTCCATCTGCCATGATTCTGTAATCTGTGACGAGACGTTTTTGTCGGAATAAAAAAAAATAGTTAATTGTAAAGGGCAAAAGAAGCAAAGCTCCACCAGATATTTTCTGATATAATATGTTCATATTTTGATCATACATAAGAAAATCTAGTGATCAAGTAAACAATGCTGTACTGTCCTTAGCTTCGTATGTAAACTATGGCCATGCTAAGAAGTCATATTTGACAAGAGGGTGTCTCTCCTTGCTGCACTATGTTTGTCTCTTTTTGACACATGGATGTATATCGGCTGTTAAAAGTGACCTATAAGGAAGGCCCTAGTTTAGCACATGTTTTAAGGAATACACACAATGGGTTATTAATTGTTTAACAGCAGTTAGTGAGTCCGGCACATGTTTTGTCTCAACCGACGGTGATACACCCCGCTCAGCAGCCGCCGCCTCAACCTCCACCTCCGCCGCCCCCACCGCAACATGCTCCTCAGCAAACGGTATACAGTAGAGAAATAATCGCGTATTATGATATCCGTATTGTATATCCTGTATATACAATCAATACAATGTAATATTAATACAATCTATTCTTGAGACTAGATTTAGGTTTCGATTCTTGAAAACTACAAAAATCGCGGCGTAACATACATGGAGGTGATTCAGATACACCACCTCTGGACTTCCGATTGACACTATTTCTTGGGACAACTTTATATTCGATTATTCGCATCTCAAGTTGTCATACAAAATTATGCAAAAAACTAAATCATGCATCGTTGTGTTGATACACGTGTGGAACCCTTGGAACCTATGTATTAGTTATATTTTAGACACAATTGACTTCAAATTTGACTTCAGCTTTGAGCTACTAATATAGATAGCAATAAAATACATAGAGGATTAATTGTCGTCGTTAAAAACCGCTATATCAAATTATTGTGAATAGAAACGATGCTAAAACAATTATGTCAATTAGCAGCCGCAGCAGCAGCAGCAACTGCCAAGAGCATCCCCTCAACTCATACAACAATTGCAACAGTTCCAAATCCAGCAACAGTTGCAACAACAACAATTACATCAGTTGCAACAACAACAGCAACAGCAGCAGCAGCATCAACAACAACATATGCAGCCCCAGCAGATTCAACATCAACAAGTGGTGATGCATGCGGCGTATATCAACCAAGCTGTGAGTTGTTTTTTTTTATTATTAATGCGAATGTCTGTTTCTTTCTGAATGAATGAAGTTTCTGTATGAATCGCAATTTGGCACGCAGATAGTCTATGGTATGGAGAGATTTTCTACTTTTTAGGGTTCCGTACCTCAAAAGGTAAAAAAGGGAACCCTTATAAGATCACTCTCTTGTCCGTCTGTCCGTCTTTCTGTCCGTGTGTCACCACCGATTTTCTCAGGAATGGGTGGACCTAGCTAGTTGAAATTTATACCAGATTCTGAGGTCTATAGTCCGTATTAGGTGTATAAAATTCAAGGTCTTAAGAAATTTAGTCTGATACATGCTATGAATTAATTAATTTAGAAAATGGTGCGGATTCTGCTGATGTATGATGCTGATTGTTTACAACTAAACAAATTTAGTCTCAGTATATCTCTTTCTGACAAAGGACATAAGAAAAGGATGTAAGAAATTTAGTCCTCTCAAATTAGACCAATTGCTTGTTTTCAACATAAAAGTAGTCACCATCAAAATTGGGTAAGTCTTTTTACTGCAAATGAAAACGGCAAAGACTAGTTTGACAGCTTTAAATATGTTCCATCCTTTTTCAATAATGTTTGTAAGAAAGAGATGTCATGTGATTAAGATTAGTTTAGTGACGATTCTTTCCAAAATATAAAAAAAAAGATTATCTGCCTGCTACACAAAAAAAATTACGTCACCTTAGGTATCTTTAATAATTTAATAGTTTTTTTTTAACAATATAAATAATAATAATAAAATAATAATTATATATTTATTATACATCAGTACCTACACTAAGCAATGCCTGTGTCGTAAGTAGCTGCTAGCCTTCCGTTATACAATAAAAAGTCAGCTATGAATGACACCAATAAAAATTAATAAGAAAAATACCTATGAACATAAAAGTCATTCAAAATTTAAATTATTATGAGATATATAACAATATATAGGTGGTTTACTTTTTGTGTTAATTTATCATCTGACGTTCAGACATTATTCTATGGATCAAAAATGCCAATTATTATTTGCATTATAATACCTAATGCCCTCGCGCAAAATACTCCAGCGAAAATTTTATTGTGTTAGGGGATGTTTGGCTGCTACGATTGGTCTGGCTGCTTGCAAGAAGTATTGAAATAGTTCTTTGAGTCATTCAGATATTTCATATATAAAAATCTGCTTGCAGAATTTAAGAAAAGTATGTAATGTGCATAACATACCATTCATACCTGATACCTGAAAATTGGCCGACGGGACAAATAACCAGGGCCAGTAGATAAGATGGTTATCGACAATCGTCATCGACAGTAAACGATCAACCTTTAAATAAATAAATAAGTATCCTGGGACATTCCTCACACAAGGTCATCTGATCCCAAACTAAGCAGAGCTTGTACTATGGAAACCAGATAACTTATATAATACATATACTACTTTTTGTTTGCAAATACATACAGACATACAGACATATACAGACATACAGACATATATAATAAAACTGTAGAAAAGTCGTGTCTGTACATTGAATATATTTACCAAAAACTGATTGGGGGTGATGTAGAATGACTAACACAATACATAAATACCATTTTAAAAAAAATTGTCTGTCTGTCTGTCTGTCTGTTTGTCTGTTTGAACAGGATAATCTTCGAATCCACTGAACGGATTTGCATGGGGTTTCCACAGGGTGATTGAGCGTTGCTCGGCGCTTCAACTAGGCTTTGTTTCATCAAAATCGGCTCACGGGAAAAAAATATATCTCAACTTATTTATTTACAGGCCGTCTCACGGCTATGAGACACAGAGGGAGAGAACTACTAGATGGCGTTGTATTTTTTCTGAATCGCACTATGGTTTCGTTCTCACAATTTTATGACAGGATCAATGATTCTGATACAAATCTTTTGGTTGATGAGAGCCATCAGCGCTCCCCCGTTTGACCTTTTAGTTTTGTTCACTACAAAAAAAAGCTATAAATAAGTACAGCTGCATTGACGAACTTATGAAAAAGGCTTACCTAAGTAAGAATCGAACCTGCAAAACTTCACGATGTGTTCTCATTTAAAGTTCTTTGCCTACATATGGCATAGCTCTGGGTCGAGTAACTATTCCCACTGTTCCACCCTCGCGGGAACTCTCCCGTGATAAAAGGTATCTTATTTTTAACCGACTCAAAAAAGAAGGAGGAAACTCTAAGTTGGACGCGTATGTTCTTTTTTCATGTATGTTTATCGATTTCTCAAAACGACCATGAACAATTCAGATATGATGAAATTGCTTGACAGACTAAGTGGGAAATAGAAAACAAACAGAACACAAATAAAAAAAAAAAAAACCAGCAGTTCACAAAGAGAATATAGCTGATCTAATTTGCTGCCAGTTGGTAGTGTGCCCAAACTTTGCAGGCGGCGGGCGATGCCATTTTGTATGGTGATGCTAATCTTCTAGCTGGAGTATTCGTCCGCCCTTTGGCTATAGGAACCGTCAATCAGACGTCTCGATATGTCGCGAAAAATACAATGAGCTCCAGGACATTAATGTCAGATGGACCTCTTATCATCGTCACGCTTCAAGCCACTCGATATACGAATAGCTGACACGAGAGCTCTGGCAAGAGCCCTATGAATGATGTCATTAAAGTCGGAGTGGAGAGGAATCCTGCCTGTGCTTTTTACGCACGATAGTATGTGGTGGCCAGCCTGATCGACAAAAGTACCATACTGGTAGCCATATAGGCATATATAGGGGATATAAATAGTTACAATTTCGACGAAGACAGGGCAAATAAAAAACTTGCTGTTCGTTTGATGGCAAGCAGTTAACGTTGCCTATTGACGCTTGCAACACCAGGGGTATCACTCACGCTTTGCCGAATCTTTCTCTACACCCTTCTTGAAAAAGTGTTTGAAGGTTGAGAGGAGTCGCTGTGCGGGAGCGGTAGGTATTATTTGGTGCCTACTCAACCTGCCTACTCTCTTTGGTGGTTATCAATTCGGTTGTATTTTTTTTTTTATGTTTGTTACCTCATAACTCCGCCATTTATGAACCGAGTTGGAAAATTCTTTTTTTGTCTGGTAGGGTACACTTCCCGTTTGGTCCCATTGTCATCAGATCAGGGTTTGATTACTTCTTAGTGTACTTTGAAGTCGGTTTAAGTTTTTTTGTAAAACAGTCTAATTATTTACTTTTACGGTTGTATATAAAGGTGAACAGAGTGGGCCCTGCAATTTCAAAGCAGGGCTACAAATTTAAGTGAGGTATCATGTGAAAGGGCTTTATTTGTACATTTTAGAACAGGTTTATATTGTTTTTTAGACTTTTTGACTGTTGATGAATAATTCCAATCTCCGAGGTTCGCAATGCGAAAAATCTGGAAAAAGTATAGGAAAAATTGATCAATTTTTCTAACTAAGTAGCACAGTTTTTTCAATATCATCCAAATTCCTTCACAAAGAAACTTAATTATGCGGTCCGGTTTTAAACAACAGTGATGGCCCAATCCAATAAATATACGTACAGGGAAGGTCAGAGCCCTCGGTGCGCGAGTGAGTCTAAGTCTTGAGCTTGGCCGGCTTTATATAAAAGATTAAAATTACTCATTTAAAAAGCAAAGTCCTGGCTGATTGATGATTGATGGATGGGAGCACGTGGTCCTCCACCAGCTGTCGCCGCGCCGCGCTCTCATCATCGCATTGGCCACCGAGTTCACAAGAACAATTAGGAATCTTCACGAATTTAATATCTTTGCGTTTATTACGCGAACAAATCTTATAGTCTACGCGAGCGAAGCCGCGGGCAAAAAGCTAGTACAGACATATTCATGCACACAAATGCACACATTTCCTGTGTGGGAATCGAACCCACGACCTGCGGCGCGATCGATGGAAACTTAACCAGAGTCTTAACCAACCGTGCCAGCTGGCCCGTCAAACCCCGTCGACATAAGAGAGTTATTTATTTCATAAAAAAAAATAAAAAAAACTTATGTCGATTGTTAAAAATCACGTGATATTTCGATTTTAAATGTCAATCCCATACAAAGTTTGATCGTTTACTAACGATGACGATTGTCGACAGCCATCTTGTCTAGGGGGGCAGGTATTCATACGTTTGAAGTACGTACTAACACTACTCAATTCTATAAATTTTGTTCGTCAGAAAATAAGTAATGTCTAGCGGCCCTGGGATCTCGGTCTATTATTTGCTTCATTATCACTGTAATGTTGAGTGCGTCGAAATAGATGTTTCTGTTTTGTTTGTAAAATATACGGTAATTATGTTTGTCAGGGTACACCGAGTCGGCAAGCGCCCCCTCGGCTGCTGAACCAGGCGCTGAGCCCGGGCGGCGCGGGTGTGGGTGTGGGTGCGGGGGTGGGTGCGGGCGCGGCGGGCGGCGCGGGCGTGACCCTGGTGCGGACGCCGGTGCGCACGATGCGGCCGCGGCGGCCGCCCGCGCGCGCCCCGCCCCACGCGCACCACGCCCCGCACGTGACGCACGCGACACACGCCCCGCCCGCAAGACTGCTCAACCCGCACCAACCCGTCAGCTCCATTAGAGCTGTCCTACTCAACGCTGAGGTTTATATCTTAGCATAGCATTCTTTGGTACTAGGTGCACTGATCGCGATAGAAAACATTTTATTATAATACTAGCTGACCCCCGCGGTTTCACCCGAGTTCCCGGGATAAAAAACTATTTTATGACCTGGTTCCATAATCACCTTTCTACCATCGCACTGCTCGCCGGCGATGTGGAGTTCATCTTCACATCTTTTGTTTATACTTTTCTTTTATATTTGACATTCCAATTTTAAAGCTTGCTTGGCGCAATGCGGATTGCATTGCGCCAAGCTTTTATGTGACTTCAACTTTTTTTTTAATAAAAACGGATTGAATTTTCGATCATGTGTCAAAATAAAATGTAATTTAAATCAAAAGCACTAAGGCGTATTGATATTAACTTTAAAATTTAATCCCGTTAGGCGATGAGATTCAATAAAATACAAAACCGTCTTCCATCAATTCTGCTAAAGAACGTTTATGCAAAATTTTAAGTATATTGGACCTAGGAATCACGTTGTCCCATACAAACTTTTCCTTTGTTTTTCACCCCCTTAGGGGTAGAATTTCGGAAAATCCTTTCTTATCGGATACCTACGTCATACAAAGAACACACCCTCCATGTTTCACGTCTCTACGTTCAGCGGTTTAGGCTGTGCGTTGATCCATCAGTCAGTCATTCAGGACAAAGCATTTTATAATTATAGATTAGCAAGTAACGTGAAATGATAATGGCCCTCATTGAGCGGTGACATGTTGGTTATGATTTTAATTCAAATAATTTGATAGCAAATATTTGGTATTAATTTTTAAGTAATTGATTTTGAGCTGAAACTTTTTATAAAGTCCTGATGGTGTCTTCACCCCATTCGGATAGTTATACCATTTCTGTTACATGTAGTATACACTCATTCACTTGTACCCCCATAACACCTTACTCGTATAAGCAGACCAATAAGACTAAAAGATTTCGAGAGTTCACGCGCAGGTATGCAACTTTAAGTTATGAGGCTGTGGTAATCCGTAAAGCAGTTGCTCTTAAAGCAATTAAATGCCTCTCCCTTAAATAGACTTTTGTTTAACCACACCATGCTAAGTGATGATGTAGCAGAAGCGAAGGTGGTATGCACGAAATTGGTTCTCGAGTGAAGTAGGTTCTTAGCGACAGATTTTTAACTTGAGGGTAGCCAGCCAGGCGGATATTCTACTATATAAAAATAAGTCGGGTTTTCCTTCCTGACGCTATAACTCCAGAATGCACGAACCGATTTCCACGGTTTTGCATTCGTTGGAAAGGTCTCGGGCTCCGTGAGGTTTAAAGCAAAGAAAGTAGGGTAGGGTAAGGTAGGGTAGGGTAGGGTAGGGTAGGGTGGGGTAGGGTAGGGTGGGGTGGGGTAGGGTATGGAACGAAGTCGCGCCGGGCAGCTAGTTACAAAATAAAACATACCACCGAGCTATGGTTTAAAAATAGTTAACCTACAATAAAAAATAGATTCGATTGGACATGGATGGGCAAATCCTTGTAATCTTTTGTGCATTTTTCGCCTTATAAATGGCGAAAAATGCACAAAGGTCTTGAGGCCAATTTAGATAATAGTTATTTATGCAACTGTCGTATAATAAGGGGTATTAAAACACGAATGTGGGTTGTTATAGAGGATTTATAGCATGGGTGTAGATAAAAACATAAACTATATACAACTATATAAAAATTCATCCTGTATAATGTATGGGCCAAAGTAATCTGATATTAAAGCGATTAAAATAATATTATAATATGTTGGCAGGGAGCACTGACGGTTCGCAACCGTGCGCTATGTCCTACGAGTGGGAGCCCGGGCGTGGGCGTAGGCGGGGGTGCAGGGGTCGGCGTGGCGGGCCCCGGCCCCGGCGCCGGGGTGGGGGTGGGGGCGGGGGTCGGCGTGCGCGCGCCGCGCGTGCTCAACCCGCAGGCCGCGCACGCGCAGCATCGCCCGCCTAGACCCAGGACCCCGCAGCATCAGGTAACCTAGCGATATTTCAGATGTGACGCGAATAATAAGGTGCCTCACACATTAAATTAAACACAAAAATATATTGTAAGTAGATTCTCTCTGCACTTCCATCTCCCTGTCTAGGTGACTTTTATATGAATATTCATTTATTTTTAACAAACATTTAAATGTAAAAAGAAAAAATGCCTCGCTAAGTTTCTTGCTCGAGTCAATTTAAGTCAATTCCGAACTGGTGGTAGTGTCAATTGTACCGTTCGTAAGTGCCTTACCCGGGCCTAAACTAAATGACGTAAATGAGTAGTTGTGTACAAGACGATGACTGCCTCACGCATCATACTTGTGACCAGATACAGCATTCACGCTGGAGGTTGTGGTTTAAATTCCCACCCAGGACTTACATTTGTGTGCATGAACGCATCTGCATATCCTGAGTGGGTGTAATTATGTATAATAATATTATTAAGTATGTATTTACAAACAAAAAGTAGTATATATAGAATATCAATTATCTGGTTTCCATAGTACAAGCTCTGCTTAGTTTGGGATCAGAGATAGCGGTGTGTGAAAGAAAGTCGTTAATAGTCTTTTAATTTAAACTTTTTACTTTGTGAATGTTTGTAATGAATCTCTGTAATTGGCAAATTAACAACACAAAATGTTATGCTAATATTATTTGAAATGCTGTAGATCGTTCCTTTTGATTAAATAAATTAATAAAATAAATAAATAGTGAGCATTCGTCGCCTAATGACCTATGGCATAGGTCCTATGCTATGACGAATGTAATGCGTTTCAGCAACAGCATGCGCCGCAGCATCAGCAGCTCCAACTAGCACAACACGCTATCGGCCAGCAAGTTCACCAACAACAGCTTAACCAACTCAAGCTCTCCTCACACCAAGTATGTACTCGTTCTTAATTTCAAGATCATAAAAACTAAAATATTTTTCATTTGAATCGATTATTTTAGGAGATAATAATAGCCACACCTTTTTGTATGTTTCGACAAAATTCAAACACATACATAATATATAAATAGAAAACACATACATAAATAGAAATATCTTTAGTAATATCAAATAAATGTTGGTTACACAAATGGTTTTTGGTTTCCGTCATTGAGGGAATTTCAATGTTGAGTAAATAATCGTTGGCATAATAATTGTGCAATATTAAATAATTAATAAAATTTCTAAATAAACGTGTTTAGTTAATTTTTCTAACTCGACTTTTGAGTGAGAGTTGAGAGTCGATATTATGTAAGCTAACGAGGGTAACTTTTACAGATTTTAAACCAACAACATCAAAACCATCAGTCGTCCCGAATAATCACACCTCAAGGAACAATAGTAACACAAAATTTACAGTCTCAGATGCCTCAACATTCAGTCGCGCTGACGAACCAAAACAATGGACCTCTTCCTACGCAAAGCGTGCTCAATACCATTCCGCATAGATCTTCGCCTCACCCCCAACAAGTTCAGCAACAAGTTCAGCAACAAGTTCAACAACAAGTTCAGCAACAAAATCAACAACAAGTTCAACAGCAAGTTAAAAAAGTCGTCGTTCAACCGAACAACGCCAATGATATGGATGATCTAGAAGAGAGTATAACAGCAGCTATACTTACCAAACATTCGGTGAACGAGAATATGAATGCGCCTCCTCAACAGTTCCACACTCCCCCTCCTACTTTACGGCAGAACCAGGCCAGTGGGTCAGTTACTCCCCACCAACAATTAAACTATAATTCTCAACATGGCTACCAGCAACAGCAAATGCCTTACGACCAACTTCATATACAGCAACATCCTCAAACACTCAATCAGCTGTTAATGGAACCCGATTCCGTAGAAGAAGAGCGTCATGTATTAACCTTCACCAATGGTCAGAGAATAACTCTAGCCGAATATAAGCGAATGCAACAATTACCTCGTACGGCAATACAGCTGCAACAAGCTAGGTTGGTCTTTTGATGTAAAATACGTGACACAAGATATATAAGTTTGGTTCGATACATTGTTTATTTAATTTATTTTTTATAGGGAAAGTGGACGACAGACTTTAGTGAGAAGCAAAGAGCAACAGAGGCCGGTACAGCGAGTGCCGCCGATGCAAACGCAACAACAAGTTCCCCAAATTGGTGAGTACTCTTTCAGACAAAAAATATATAAAAGAATAACTTTGCTATAAGTTTGTAACTTTTAATTTATTTTAGAAAATAATGAAGCACCTAGCGGACCTTCAGAGCAAACATCCGAACAACAATCGGCTAAAATGTTAATTTTCCTACAAAACGGAGAACAGAGACTTATAACATTTACACTACCTAAAGAAAGTTGTACGTTGCAAGAAGTTCTTGAACAGGTCTGTTTTCTTAAATCTATTTTTGTGTCATTATTATTCCACAAAAATTTTAACGTATTTCTTATTGTAGGTTCATGTTCCTTTTTCGGAAGACACACACATACAATGTATGCAAAATACGAGCAGTGATATCGACTATTTCGTATCGGTCGGTTCGACCACGAGGATCGAAGATATGCTTGAAAACCACCCGGTCAGTAGTCCTTCTTTGTATAATATATTACAATAATTTAAATAATATGAGTGATGAATGAAATTTAATGATGTGCTTGTACTTGCAGATGTTAATAGGTGATATAAACACCCGAAGTTCCCCCACTGTTTCATCTCAACCTCAAAGTAGCGAGATGTCAACCCCAGAGAAATCTCAATGTCCCGAGAATGGTAAGTGCGGTTTGTTACATTTTATTGCTAAGAGCGCGCATAAAGTCAGAAAAGAGCGACTGGCAGATGAAACAAACTTATGTCTAATATTTGCGTGTTATTATGAGACGGCGCACTGTGGATCGAAAATCAGCTTTCGAAGACATAGGGATTTCAATTTTTAAGTGTCGTTTTTTTTCTTGGATATGGATTTTGTTTACCATTAATATGCTCAAATATTCACACAAGTTTCATTTAGCATACAAACGGACGACTTATGATTTTTTTTCGAAAAAATTGTATGGACCTGGTATGAAAAATGCGATTATCTTTGGAACAGCAAGTTAAACCTTAATATCCTTACAGGGAGTTTTAGAACTAATTATTTATGATTTATTGACATACCACACATAACGTTATCTGCTGCAGAAAAAAAGAAAAAAATTAAGAAATATATATATTTTTTTAAAATTTTGTAATGACTTGTTTTAAAGCACCAAGACAAAATACCAAGTTTATATTAGCTAATTAGCCTGAAACAGTGATATTTAATCATTATTTTGTAGTACCATGACCACCATGCAACAAAACAAATCACAAACTATTATCTTATTCTGGCAAGTAGGTAATTAGGAGTTCTAGTAAATATTTTCAATAATTAAGCACTTTAGCTAACACATCTTTGATGAGCGTAGTTAACTCCAGATGCAGCTGCAAAAATTAAGGAAATGCTTGATAAACCAATTAAATCTTTATTTACCCCACAAAAATCACTAGGGTTGCTCCTTTCACTAAAACTGTCTAAGTGGCGATACATCACGTTGCGAGAGACAGCCATTAGGGAAGGTGCTAAAGATATTTACCCGTCTTACTACAAAGTTCAACAAGCCAAATTGCAATGCTATCCTCCGAAACAATCAGTGACAGTAACGGATACATCAGCTAGGATTACACTTCAAGCATTACTAGATATCACGGTGAAAAGGATCCTTGAAAGTCTTTCTGGCAATGTAGAAAATAAGGATCTGAAACTAATATCCAAGTGGGAATTTGATGGTGCTTCCAACCAAACCCAATATAAATAAAAAAGGAAGGGGGACAAGATGATTCAAGTACATTTATGACCTCCTTGGTGCCACTCAAGCTGACTGCTGGAGACGAAAGTTTATGGATGAATCCTAAGCCATGCTCAGCCTTATATTGTCGTCCAGTGCAGTTCACTTTTGTAAAAGAGAACGAAGAAGTGGTCATCAGTTGCAAAAGGTAAACGGATGACGAAATTAAGGATCATATCCCCACTAAGTGCAATAATAATAAGGTGAGTCATCAACTTATGATGACAATGATCGATGCTAAAATTTGTACGTATCTTTCGGAAGCTAGATCAAATGCATCATGCTACCTGTGCTTAGCCAAACCTACAGAAATGAACCGTTTAGATGCTGTATCTTCAAAGACTGTGTCAACTGGCGTATATGAATTTGGCTTGTCATCACTACACGCCCGTATAAATTCTATGGAATGTCTTTTACATATTTCATATAGACTCGACTTCAAAAAGTGAGCTGCAAGAGGAAATGAGTACAAGGTATTATTAGACGCAAGAAAAAAACATACAGGATAAATTGAAAGATGAGCACAATCTTTTGATTGACATTGTAAAACATGGCTTAGGAGCCACAAATGACGGGAATACAGCAAGAAGATTTTTCGAGTTCCCCGATAAAACTGCAGCCATCACTGGGTTGGATGAAGAGCTTGTTCGAAGATTTGCCGTGATTCTGCAAGCAATAACATCTGGGGAGCAAATCGATGTTATCAAATTTAAAGATTATGCCCGCAAAACAGCCGAAAAGTACGTAGAGTTATACCACTGGTACCACATGTCTTCGACCGGTCATAAACTGTTGATACACGGTGCAGACATCATCGCCAATAACGATATTGTGCCAATTGGGAGCCTTTCAGAAGAAGCCTCAGAGGCCCTCAATAAAGATTTTAGGAGGTTCCGAGAACATCATTCGCGGAAAAAGAGCAGGCAAGCTTCCAATGAGGATATCTTCAATATGCTTGTTCTTTCGTCTGATCCTTTGATCAGCGCACGAAGACCTAAGTTAGATACCAACAAAAGCCAGGGTTTCTTCGCTGAAACTAAAGAACTGATCAAGTTTCCGGAAACTCAGTTTGAGTTTTTGGATGTATCTAATTTGGATCCTGATTCCGAATTGGAATCCGACGAGAGCGATATTGAATATTAATTATTGTATAATATAGGTAATTTTTATAAGTTTATATTGTCTAAGTATTTTTTTATAATTATGGAGTAATTTTTTTTTTTTTTGTAGAATCATGCAAATACAAACATTTATTAAAATAATTATTGTTGGTATTTTTTAAATAAAAAAATATGTTTTTAATTTTTTTCTTTTTTTCTGCAGCAGATAACGTTATGTGTGGTATGTCAATAAATCATAAATAATTAGTTCTAAAACTCCCTGTAAGGATATTACGGTTTAACTTGCTATTCCAAAGATAATCGCATTTTTTATACGAGTTCCATACAATTTTTTCGAAAAAAAATCGTAATTCATCCGTTTGTATGCTAAATGAAACTTGTGTGAATATTTGAGCATAGTTATGGTTAACAAAAGCCATATCCAAGAAAAAAAACGACACTTAAAAATTTAAATCCCTATGTCTTCGAAAGCTGATTTTCGATCCACAGTGCGGCGATAACAAAAATGAACTGAGCGCTTCTAATCTAAATAACTCGTAAAGTATAGAATATTTTAAAAATCGTTAGTATCAGCCTTAGGTCATACGTTAGTGATATTATTAATTATTTTTTTGTCTTAATTAGATACACCATGAACGAATAAAAACGAAAATTAATTAATAGAGGTAACTTTGTGATTTTTTTTGTATCGAGGAAATTTCATTCAAAATACCGATATAAAAATATTATTTACTTGAGTAATTTCAATTCTAAGATACGTTATTTTGCTTTATACGCACTCTTAACTAGCTGCCCGGCGCGACTTCGTTCGCGTGGTGTCCTACCGTACCAATTATACCATACCCTACCGTATCCTACCCTACCCTTTTTTTCGTGATTTTTTCCGATGTTTTTTAGTTATTCTGTTATTCGGGGCGGAGACAAATCCAAATAAATTATTAAAAGAAACAAAAAACCCGACTGCGTAAAACAAAAATTAACTGAAAAGAGAAAAACAAGCTCTTTAATCTATATAATTTGGAATATAACTTGAATGTTATAAGGGCATGCAGTCAGGACAAACCAACAACCTAAGTATGTGGTTTTTGTAATATTTGTTTATCCCCGACTGCAATACCTTATAACATTCAAGTTATATTCCAAATTCTATAGATTAAAGAGCTTGTTTTTCTCTTTTCAGTTAATTTTTGTTTCACGCAGTCGGGTTTTTTGTTTCTTTTAATAATTTAATTTATTTCAGACTTTTTAGTTTTATACAGAATGAGTTGTAAGTATTAGTAAGTAAATGAGCGGTACGGTAAAGTAACGCTAACAACCATCGCAACTCTGTGAATTACGTACGGTAACCGCTCATAGTAGGTACAGTCGAGGACATAAATATGTATACTGTTAACGATGATGAAACCGCCCGCCCGATGCTTACCTGAAAAAAGAAATAAACAATAAATACATAGATAAAATATAAATAACATGTAAACTTACTTACCGTTTTGTATCAGCGTTATTTCACCTGTAAATAAAAGAAAGTCATTTCGAAGGTGCCGAAAATCTTATTCAAATTAAATAATAATAGATTTCATTGTATGATGCGCGGGCGCAACCCCCCGCGCCCTCACAACCCCTCTGTCGCCATGCGCCTTCATCCATCGAGCCTGCCGCTGCCGGCCAGCCAGTCAGTCGCCGTCCGAAACCCATGGAAAGTAGTTCCCACGCGCTCCCATCTTCGAAGTGACTTTGAAGTATCCCAAATAAGCCTCGTTTTCTTTATCGCAACCTGGAACCCCATTCTACCACTAACAAGTGGTCCTTCAGCCGAATCTACCATTGCGAAGAAGAAACAAAACCTGTGTAGCAGGGATGTCATTGTTTCAAACACCGCCACGTTTGAGAACGCGTGCACAGTTGAAAAAAGAAATGATGACTAACTTAGAGGTTACAAAACTTGAAGTAAAATCAGACGTGCAGTTTGATCGTAAAGATGCAGTGAAAGAAACGTGTCTTAAAGTGCATTCGGATATCGGTCCGCCACGTGCCACGCACGAGGATTGTGCCGCGAGCAAAATGTGTAGTACTCGCACCTCATCATCCACCGCGCGGCAGAAGCGGATAGAATACGAAGCGGCTCAAGCTAAAGCCATTATAGAAATGAAAGAGGCAGAAGCTCAGATGACGATGACAAAATCGCGTATAGAAAAAGAATTGATTGAGAAAAAATTGGCTGCTGAATTGGCTGACATGGATAAATGCTCCAGGCGTTCCAAGCAGTCCTCGTTCGTGTCCTACAAAAGTAAAGTGGAAAACTGGTTGGAAAAATCCATTACTGCTCCAGGGTCATCACTTGACTGCTGCAAGAATAATGTGGTTGTGGGAGGAAGTGCAGTTCATCACAATCATGATAGCAGCCAGGAGCAGAGACCCGCTGATGTGACCGCGGAAACGAGCACCCACCACGCCATTGTGGCGCTGACCAGTGCCATAAAGGACGCCGTCGGTGCATCAACCGCAAAGACCAACAGCCAAGAGCTACTTTCCAGACTTGCCATCTCCAAGGATTTGCCGTTATATTTTGGTGACCCCTTGGAGTGGCTACAATTTAAGGAAGCCTTTACAGAATCAACAATTTTATGTAAGTACAGTGAAACTGAAAATTTATGGCGCTTACGTAAGTGCCTTCGTGGTGATGCCAAAGATGCAACATCTTCCTTACTAATGAGTGCCTCATCGCCACGAGAAGTTATGGAAATCTTAGAATTGAGATTTGGAAGACCGGAAAATATAATGCGAAGTGTAACGGCACAGCTGAGAAAATTACAGCCGTTACCAGAAGCATACCATACAGAAATCGTAAAATTTGCCATTACAATAAAGAATTACGTCACGGCTACTCGGACAGTAAAACAAATTGATTACTTGAGAAGTCCAGAATTAGTTACTATTGTAGTGTCAAAATTACCGACCACACTGATTAATAAGTGGGCTGAATACTTGTATGAAAAGCAAGACCTAAATGAAACCCCGAAGTTGGAGCTATTATCAAACTTTTTATATAATGAAGCCCAGAAAATTGCAGCATCGGGAGTTAGTTACATTTATAGTCAGAATGATTTTAAAAGAAAACATGATATGTTACGAAAAAATGTACACCATAATCAACCCGTGCTAATGAGCTGTGCTGAGGCAAGCACTCCCGTGAAGTGCAATTTCTGTCGTAGACAAAGTCATGCACTAGCAGAGTGCAATAAGTTCAAGCGCGCCATGCGAAGAGATCGATGGCGATATGTTCGTGCAAATAAATTATGCTTCAAATGTCTCGGAGCTCGGCATGAAGAACAGTCGACGTGTACCGCGGAGAACTGCGACGTCGAGGCATGCGGGGGGCCCCACCATCGTCTTCTGCACTGGGTGCAGCCGGCGCCAGCGCGCCACGCTCCTGCGGCGCCCCCCGATGATGCGCAGAAGTCGCAGCAGCCAAGCAGTGAAGTCATAACCCACGCGATCGCGTCTCAGTGTCCCGAAGTGTCTGTGCTAAATGTGCCTAAAAAGTCAAAAACATTTGACATTAAAAATCAAAAAGTAGTGCTTAAAATAGTGCCGGTTACCATACACGGTCCCAAACGTAGTATTAACACACATGCGCTGCTAGACGACGGCGCGACGGTGAGCCTCATATCTGCCGATCTAGCCAATAAGGCTGGGTTACACGGTGAAAGCGTCACGATGCGTGCTACCAGCGCATGGGACTCTGGCGAGTTGGTATGTAACACAGAAATAATAAACTTTGACATTAGTAACATGAATGGTAAAACGTTTAAATTACGTGCTAGAAAGTTGTTGGAACTAAATTTACCTGTTCAGTTTACCTCGAACATAAATGTCTGTGACTATGAAAATTTATGTAGTATTGAAAATTATAACCTATGTGAATCAAAAATAAAACCTGAATTATTAATTGGTCAGGATCATTATGAATTAATTGCACCAATTGTATGTAAAAGGTTGAAGTCGGGTGGGCCGTTTATCACGCAAACAGTGTTAGGATGGTGTGTGCACGGAGCTTTACATCACAACAGCAAGCAGATCGTATGCAGTATTAGCAGTGAAGACGCCGGCAGCTC
This sequence comes from Achlya flavicornis, assembly GCA_947623365.1. Taxonomy (NCBI): domain Eukaryota; kingdom Metazoa; phylum Arthropoda; class Insecta; order Lepidoptera; family Drepanidae; genus Achlya; species Achlya flavicornis. The sequence goes on from OX392474.1 coordinate 8,968,926, forward strand.
GACTCAGTCGCTCAGTCACTCAGGTAAGCAAGTTCAATCCGTAGCCCCGCCCATGTTGTCCGCCGCCGCATGCACAGATGATTCATCGCATCGGCCGTCTATCGACACACTTACTCCTATAGCTACCGACAGCGCCGACCCATTATGTAAACAAGATTTGCACGAGTTAGTACGACGCTCTTTTTCGCTAGATTCGATAGGAATTAATAGTGAACCGCGTCAAAATATTAACGAATTAAAAGCATTGAGTATGCTTAATAATACAGCTACGTTAGTTGATGGTCAATGGACAGTTGGGCTACCCTGGAAGGATAACGTTTCGTCAATGCCGAACTCATATCCAGTAGCTTTAAAACGATTTAAATCAGTCGAACGAAAAATGTTATCTGACTCGGAATATGAATTACGGTACCGGGAGCGTATTCAACATTTATTTGAGAATAATTATGCTAGAAAACTTAGTGAATCCGAGTGTAGGGACACTAGTACTCGTATATGGTACTTACCCCACTTTGGGGTCGACAACCCAAATAAAAAAAAAATGAGATTGGTATTCGATGCCGCCGCCAAGAGTAATAATCTTTCATTAAATGACCTTTTACTTCAAGGACCTGATTTATTAAAATCTTTGTACGGTATAATGTTTAGATTCAGAGAGTATCCTATAGGAGTAATTGGGGATATTAAAGATATGTTTTTAAGAATAAAGATTCAAAGTAATGATCAAGATGCGTTAAGATTTTTGTGGAAAGAAAAGGACAGCGAAATTGTAGAAAGCTACGCTATGACGTCATTAATTTTTGGAGCTAATTGCTCACCATTCATAGCACAGTTTATTAACCAAACCAAAAACGCAACTAGATTTCAAATGCCAGACGCTGTAAATGCAATAAAAAATAATCAATATATGGACGATTACATAGATAGTTTTACAGAAGGGACTATAGCTTCAGATATGATAAAAAAAATATCTTACATTCATCAACAAGGTGGATTCGAGATGCGTAATTGGTTAAGTAATATTCCAACAGTACTTTGTGACGTCCCTAAACACACTCTTAATGACAAAGTAATAAGGTTCGATATCGACAAGCAACCGGAACGAGCGCTTGGTCTTCTTTGGTTCCCGCATACTGATATGTTGGCTTTTGATTTGTCGTTCAAACGCATTCCGGAAGATATTTTACTTTTAAAACGTGTACCAACGAAACGCGAAATGTTGTGCATCGTTATGTCAATATTTGATATTCACGGTTATTTAGGACCTTTCACTATTCAAGGTAAAATTTTGATGCGCGAAACATGGATGTCCAATATCACCTGGGACCAAGGATTGACCGACAAGCTGTATAACTTGTTCCAGGCTTGGATGAGACAAGCACAAGAAATTAAAAACATTAGAATCCCGAGATATTATTTTCGTAATGATTTAATTGATACAAATGGTACCGAGACTAATTTACAACTTCACTTATTTTGCGATGCATCGCCCAGTGCGTTCGCAGCCGTTGCGTATTGGCGGAGAGAAACGAGCGATGGACACATTACAGTCGCGTTCGTCGCTAGTAAATGTAAGGTTACACCGGTGAAACCAACTTCCGTGCCGCGACTCGAGTTACAGGGCGCCTTATTAGCTTGTAAATTAGCAGATAGCATTAAAAAAGAACATCGTTTGTTACCTAACTCTGTACATTACTGGACTGATTCAACTACTGTCCTACACTGGATCAGAAATCAATGTAGGACGTATAAAGTTTTCATCGCTAACAGACTTGGGGAAATTGATGAGCTGAGTAGTGGTGACGAGTGGCACTATGTGCCGACCGGCTCGAACGTAGCAGACCTGGGAACAAAAAATACTGATTACGTACTGAGTAGTGACTCGGTTTGGTTCTCTGGGCCCTTGTTTCTACACCAACCGCGTTCCAGCTGGCCCCAACAACCTGAAATAAAAACAATAATTAGTGACGAAATATTAGAAAAGGTACATACTGTAAACGAAAATAATAATATATTGTGGGACTTACCTGTACCGGACCCCAATCGATTTTCCAGCTGGTTGCGATTATTACGTACTACTGCTACAGTCCTGTTGTTTATTGAAAAATGTAAAAAAGTATCAATTAAAGAAGTAAATGATGAATTAATTAATAAAGCAGAGATTTTGTTGCTACGCCACTCGCAAACACAGTCATTTCATATTGAAATAAATTCATTAAAATTAAATAAAGAAATTAAACGCGATAGTCGCTTGCGTACACTTACCCCAGTAATAGATGAAAATAATATTTTACGTGTTGGTAGTCGCATCGGAAATGCGAAAGAAGTAAATCAGCAAACAAAATATCCTATTATTTTAGATGGTAAACATCAAATCGCGCGATTAATTGTGATGCATTATCATATCAATGCTGCTCACTCATGTAATGAGCTTGTGATAAATGAGTTGCGGCAAAAATATTGGCTCGTCAGGTTAAGACCAACTGTTCGCTCTGTTACCAAACAGTGTCTAATCTGTCGTATTAGAAAAGCTTCACCGAACCCACCACGACTTGGTGACTTACCTGAATGTAGGCTTACCCATCATCAGAGACCGTTTACTATGTGTGGGGTAGACTTGTTTGGACCCATGGAAGTGACTGTGGGTCGGCAGAGGCCTCGCAGGTACGGTGTACTCTTTACCTGCCTCACTGTACGTGCTGTGCACGTGGAAGTGGTTTCATCTCTCACCACTGACTCCATGGTGATGGCTCTGCGGCGAATGGCCGCTCGCAGAGGTTGGCCGCACACTGTCTTTTCGGACAACGGTACGAATTTGCGAGGTGCGGACACCGAGTTAAAAAAGGCGTACCAGGAAGTCCTTGACAGTCAGCATACCTTAGTGTCTGAAGCCTTAAATAAGGGAGTCAGGTGGCAATTCATTCCTCCAGTCAGTCCACATATGGGAGGTGCTTGGGAGCGACTCATCCGGAGTGTTAAAACTGCCCTAAGAGTAGTTTTGAAAGAACGAGCCCCCAAGGAAGAAACCTTGAACACTTTCTTATGTGAAGTCGAAAACATAATAAATAGTCGCCCGTTAACACATGTTTCTGTTGACCCACGTGACTCGGAATCATTAACTCCAAATCATTTTTTATTAGGTTCCTCTTCCAACCTACCTCAAGCTGGTATTTACGACGATAGCGATTTGTATCTTAGAAAGCAATGGCGAATTGCTCAACGCCTTGCTGATTTGTTCTGGTCTCGGTGGCTAAAAGAGGTACTACCTACTCTTGCCCCTCGTAACAGGTGGGACCGCGAAGGCACGCAGCTGAAGACTGGAGACCTCGTTGTTATCGTAGACTACACTTCTCCTCGTAACATCTGGCCAAAAGGTATAGTACAGACCGTGTATCCTGGAGCTGACGGACGGGTAAGGATCGTAGATATAAAAACGAAAACCGGTATTTTGAAACGTCCAGCATCTCGTGTAGCGTTACTTCTTGGTAATGAGTGTCGTGATAACGACACTGAAGGGCAGAATGTTAACGATGATGAAACCGCCCGCCCGATGCTTACCTGAAAAAAGAAATAAACAATAAATACATAGATAAAATATAAATAACATGTAAACTTACTTACCGTTTTGTATCAGCGTTATTTCACCTGTAAATAAAAGAAAGTCATTTCGAAGGTGCCGAAAATCTTATTCAAATTAAATAATAATAGATTTCATTGTATGATGCGCGGGCGCAACCCCCCGCGCCCTCACAACCCCTCTGTCGCCATGCGCCTTCATCCATCGAGCCTGCCGCTGCCGGCCAGCCAGTCAGTCGCCGTCCGAAACCCATGGAAAGTAGTTCCCACGCGCTCCCATCTTCGAAGTGACTTTGAAGTATCCCAAATAAGCCTCGTTTTCTTTATCGCAACCTGGAACCCCATTCTACCACTAACATATACAATTAGTAAAATTCAACAACGGTTTCCTCTTAAACTACTGATTGAAATTATGAGATATTATAAAGGCAGAATTATCTAACATATACTATTATAATTTGTGTCATAGCTTAACACTTAAATGTTAAACTTGCGAGAAAATCGCTTTTGAATTTCAAAAAGTGTATACATATTTATGTCCTCGACTGTACTATACCTACTGTCCTTGCATTAAACATGGTTTTTTGCAGTTTACGTCAAAATGGTAGCACAAAAGTATTACAATATATACATATATGGAATGGGCTCTTTACAAGCTTTCATTTGATAACCATATTGTTATAATAACGAAATTTTTGTTTTTAATACCCCCCCCCTATTTTCTTATCCGTAGACGCCATATACAAATAATATACCCTATGACACTCCTACAGTTCAGACGAATCTAACGACACCTCATATGCTTAAATCCGTCAAGCCGTTTAGGCTGCAGAGCGTGCCAAAGAAATAGACATACATACATACATACACTCGAAAAACATAACCCTCCTTCCGGGTCAGTAGGGTAAATTTCAAAGAGAATGATAATCGTTCCAGCTGTTCTTGAGTTATTAACTAACCCGACTTTGTTTTATATAATTGTTACTAGCTGCCCGGCGCTACTTCGTTCGCGTGATGGACTACCCTACCCTTTTATTAGTTATTCTATTATTCGGGGCGGATACAAATCCAACAAATCAAAGTTTATGAAAATCGGTCCAGCCGTTCTTACCGTTAACAAGACTACTTTATATATAAATTATGATAATCGCAAATAATTAAAAACAAAATGTGTTTTTAGTGAGCAACAGTGAGGATTCTCCAGGGCAGCGGTCGCCACCGCCGCGACATGTGGACGGCATGCTGGCACTGTGCAAGTCCTGTGGCTACACAGGCTATAACTTCACTCGGTGTGAAAGGTTAAATCTGTTTGTTTTTCTTCTAAGGTCGATTCTCAAGTCAAGTTTCGAGATTAAAACATAATAATTTGGAACCTGGGCTTTTGACATAACGTTTATTTTCGATTAACCTAATTATTTTTGAGACTTGACTCAAGTATTGATTCTCGTTCTATGATATAGGCCTTAGACTAGCATTTCGCCCTGCGATCCCCTATTTTAACCCCTTTTGAAATTTGAAAAACACTTCTTTAGTGGGTGCCCTCTTTATGTAAGGAATCTATTATCCAAATTTCTAGTTTCTATCAGTTTATTTTTAAGATTACAGATGTTTTTCATAATCATATTGTTTCCTCTAAAGGTGTAAACGTGTTTTTACGGAAGAACCCAAAGGTGTACCAATAGCAAGTAAGAAAGTTGAACTGAAAAAGAAGGAACCAGAAAAATTGACAATCGAAAAACAGAAGTAAGTTTTCTTTACTTAAATTTTTCTCCTCTTATTACAAAACATCATCATCATCAGCCTATAATGTCCCACTGCCAGGCCACTGACAGGCCTCGGTGAAAGGGAATGGGAATATATTCCACCACGCGTGCCCATTGCGGATCGGTGGAGGTAGGCTAGTGGTCAACCTACTGTTGGAGTTTTCAAGCCGCCTAGAAAGCCTCCAACGAGCTTAACGACTATCACAATTGGCTACTTGACAGTTTTCGGAAACATATTTTAAAATTTACATACGTGTATTTTATACCTCTTACGATTATCTTTTTATCAAAAAAAAAATATTTACAAGGAAAAAAAATTTTTTTTAACATTTCATTTGAATTTCGCGCAAAAACAGCCGGTCACGTGACATTTGTCAGGTGTGACGTCACATCACAATAAACAAAACTAGAGGTGTGTTACCTAACAAAAATACGCGAGCTGCATAACAGCTCACGGCACGATAAGCGCGCACGCTCACTGCGTATCGCGCGTCCAATCGAGCCGACTGAGCTGCCGCGATTCGTTCGACTCCGCCGAGCGACTCTTTTCATACTTTAGAGTTGGAATTATTTGTTTTTTTTTTATATTATCTAGTTATGTCACATATTTATTTATTGAATAAAATTATTATTTAAATGGTTTAGAACGAAATAATAATTCGTATTATAATCACAAGAATAATTTCTGGAGGGAGTCGCAGATACAACAGGAGTTGGATTAATTTCAACTCTAAAGTATGAATGAAATGAGTCACTCGGCGGAGTCGAACGAATCGCGGAAGCTCAGTCGGCTCGATTCGACGAGCGGGACGCGTTACATCGTGGACTATAGGTACAAATTGAGCTGATCTGCTAGCTGAGTCATTGAACCGGCTCACACACCTGAGCCGTGAGCTCTTATGCAGCCGCGTATTTTTGTTGAGTTACACACCTCTAGTTAAATTTGACGTCATAAACAAACCATAGATGCTCAATCCCGGCCGCCCGCGGTTCGGTTCTTGTAATCCACAGATAAAAAAACTCACTTTTTATTTCCTAAAATAAAGTATTAAAAAAATATTATTATGCAAAAAACATAATGTTAACCTATTAGCTATCATATCTAACATATTTTATATTTTTTCATTATAACTGTCAAGTAGCCAATTAAGTTATAAGCGGGACCAACGGCTTTACGTGCCTTCCGAAACACGGAAACGCTCGATTTGAAATACCACTAGGCGGTCACCCATCCAGGTACCGACCACGACGGTGGTAACTTGCCGATCGATTAAGAACGTCTTATCATAGTACAACACTAGCGCTTCTTCTCTTTTTTGAAATAGAAATGTATTTATTTGTCAAAATTATGCGTGTTATATGAAGAGGAATAAAATAGAATCAGCATTATAATCTGGTACTGTAAATAATGGCACTGTATGTACGTTCTAGACCTTATTATATCATAGAAATAAAAGAACCGCGCTCCATTATCCAGAGTGTAGAGTGAATCTAGAAGGAGCATAATGAAGCAAATGAGTACAGAAAGCATGAGGCATTTGCGCGTGAATTAGAAGAATCGGTTTTTCAGTCGTACACTACTCTTGTAGTGTATTAATGGTCAGCCAGACAGCCACATTATGGTCTTTGGTTTGCGGTTATTTTAAAGGTCCTACATAGTTTTCTAAATGGCTCCACTAAATAGTGTTTTGTTTCAGCATTTGTGGAGAAGGTATAAAACTAAATCTTTTGAAATCTACTAACATGAAGCTACTAAATAATAAAACTGTGAGTATTATTGATATGTATTAAATATTTTTTTACATAATTTAATTTTTACAATAATCAGTATGATTTTATTTCTTACGAATCATCGTTTAACAGCCTGTACAAGATAAAAAACCGGCCAGAGTAAGGAAGCCCCGTGGGAAACAACCAGATCCAGAACCAGTTATTTTGACCTTGAGCTCGGATGAAGAAGACTCCAATAGTTCAATGATGAGTAATCAGGTAACCTTTATTTTAAATTGTATCATTGGTCCTTATTTTTATTATAGCTAACCTATTTTTCTTCTTTTATTTTAGCATGAGCAATCAATTAGTATGAAAGAACCATCACTTAGTGAAATAGAGAGTGGAACACCAGATAGTGATAGATTCGGCATTGATCACATGGATGGTAAGTATTTTTTCTGTTCTGTATTTTTGTACTCATCATTGTGATAGACACCCAATTCCTAGTACAATGAAAAATTGCTGTCGTGAACGTTGCTATCCTATTAAAGATATATCTCGTTCTGACCAAAGATCATAAAGATCTTGTATGGACAGATAAACAGAGATAGGTCGAAATGTGACAAAAATAAGTGTTAGGGATTTGTATGAGAAAAATGAAACTACTGTTGTGTTACATTTTTAGATACAGATAAATGAATATCCTGTTGTAAAACTCAATCAATATCTATATCTAAATATATCATCATGATAATATTTAGATATCGCGGTCAGAGGGAGATAGAGCGCGGGATCACTTTATCCCTTTCACACTTTCACATCTAATGTCATCATATATTATAGTATTAACACACCATCGAACTTGATGCCGACCGAACCAGTATTAATAAGAATAACTTAGTTCGGTGGCTTTGTCGGTGCAGTGCGATGCATCAACAGACGACCGAACCACAAAGTAAGAGGGGACAGAGACCAAGCTTCATACAACCGCGCTACGGTAGGTACACAACTACAAGCTTGAGGCGCGTGTGTGCGTGAGCATTGGTGGCTCGTCACGTACGAGGGGAAACCGGTTTATACTGACAGGGCACTCGCGCATCGTGTTTGTTTACGTTTAGATTTTAATAATAGAATTTTAATATGAAAATGTGTAAATATGGGTTACTGTACTGAGTCTATAAACAATAATAGAATTAAATAAGTTTACTTTTACTATCTTGCATATAATAGGTAAGTAGGTAGTAGCTTTCCGGTACATTGTTTTTATATTGTCTAATTTCTCGTAAATTAATGGCATGATTGGTGTTTATCATTTCAAATACGTAGGTGTACCTATCCTATTTAACGAGCATGTATGTTTTGAGATCTCGAAAACGGCTTCAACGATTTCGATGAAATTTGCTATAGGGGGTTTTTGGGGGCGAAAAAGTGATCTAAAGTCCCCGTCACGAGAAGCTATAAATTTTGTAAACAAGTGTTCAGGAGTTCACAACATTTGGACCAACAAAAAAAATGAATTTGTTTAAGATTTAATAAATTATTAAGTCATCATCAGCCTATAATGTCCCACTGCTGAGCACAGGCCTCCTTTCACAAATCAGGGTGAAAGGGAATGGGCAGATACTCCACCACGCGTGCCCACTGCGGATCGGTGGAGGTAGGCTAGTGGTCAACCTACTGTTGGAATTTTTCAAGCCGCCTAGGAGGCATCCAACTAGCTTAACGACTATCACAATTAAGTGATAACCGGGACCAACGGCTTTACGTGCCTTCCGAAGCACGGAAACGCTCGATTTGAAATACCACTAGGCGGTCACCCATCCAGGTACCGACCAAGACAGACGTAGCTTAACTTTGCCGATCGATTAAGAACGGCTAATCATGCTACACCACGAGCGCTTCTCATGCTACACCACGAGCGCTTCCAACGAATTATTAAGTAACAAATATTAATTAACATATATTATTTAAGAATAATTATTCGTCAGATTCAGATGTTTCCATTTCTGTGTCAGAATCAGTGACATGTATCACGAAGCTGTCTACAGTTTTATCAATCATCTCATCGAGTCGATCGAGAAAAAAGTGATAACGAAACAATAACAAAATTAACAATAACAACCAGATCCGCGATATATGCAAAGCAATGAAACAAACTCGTACGCATTCGAAACTCGAATGACGCGTTTATTTCAAAATGGCGTCCCGATAGTTTACAATCCCTGCGACGGACGCGTTCCGGTACCAAGAAACACAAACGATAGCGCTTTGCGTCGTTAAAATATGATCCGACTAAATTAAATAGGTTGTTACTTTCATATAACCCGTCTATATTTCATGTCGATTGAATATGGTCAATTTATTATTATCTCGCAGTATAAAATGTTTACTTAGTAAAAGATGTTTGTTTACATAATTTATAGCTTCTCGTGACGGGGACTTTAGCTAGATTTCATCTCTGGGACCAAGCGGTCTGCTAAGTTTGCGAGCAAATCTTAGTGACCCAGGTATGGTCAGCGACAAAACTAGATTTGCATTTTCATTTTTATTTATTTTATGTTATTCTCCTGTGCTAACCCTACCAAAATAGGTATAATTTTTGAACGCTCCTTAGAAGCTTGTACTCTGTTCCTTTCAATCCTCTGTAACCGAACGCATTGCCGACTGAACAAGTATTAATAAGAATAACAAAGTTCGGTGCGGCGGCGATCAACAGACCACCGAACGCCGTGCGCCCAACGACCGCACTTGGCGCGGACCACAGATATAGATATACCTAGATAACGCAACAGCACCTATATCGTTGGCAAATTAGTTGTTCCGTATTTTAGATTAGCCAAAGTTCAAATTCAAAAGTAATTTCTTGGAAATAATGTACGTTTTTATAAAAAAATACCTCTTTCGGTAACCAAAATGACTGATTTTAAATTCAAATCAAATATAAAGAAAGTCTTGAAAACAAGAGCTTATTACAAGGTAGCCTATATTATATTGAAGATAGAGATATCTGGAAGTAGCTTGACTCTGCACAATTGCACAATCTATAAAAGCCAGTAGATTACCTTACCTACATAATTATGAACTAGTTTAGATATATTTTTTTATTTAAGTTTTGTTTTTATGCTTATGTATTTTACTTTGTAAAACAAAAACATAACTTTGAAATAAAAAAGCCAATACAGTCAGATTGTCCAAAAAATAATAATATGACACAACATCGATTAATTTCAGGCCGAATTAAATAGCATTAGATGAATTTGTTACATCTGGTTCGTCCTAATGGCTATAATTGAGTTGGCTACATTATGGCGGCCACACACGCTCCGGTGCACCTGACGGGTATACCTGCGTTGTCATACCTGCGCAGTTAAACCGGAGCGTGTGTGGCAATAGAACTGCAGTATTTTTAACCTGACCAGGTAACGGCGCAGTATCGAAAATTAATTCTTTCGAGTTACATCGTACGGTGTACCTGAGCGTGAGCTAGTGCTTATATGCAGTTCGTTTGCGCAGGTCGCGTTAGTTGTTTAGTTACTAGGTATACTCATTTAGTTACTGTATATTTTTTTACTATCATAGGAACCTATGTTGTCTCGTTCATAAATTCAGAGATGGTTTTTAAAATCATCAAATTCAAATAGTTTTGTTTTTCAATAACCAATGTTCTTTACTTTGTGTCCAAAGAATCATGGCGATCTCCATACATTGATTTGTACAAAATAATAAAACATTTTAGAGGGTATTGAATCACTTCCAATGTTGAGATTACATAACAAGCAACATGTTAATATACATGAAATATTTTATAAACCCCGCAAAACATAACAACAACATAATGGTTTTGGTCGCGAATAGTCGCGATTCGCCGGCATGCCATAGAAATTCGCATTTTTATCCCGGGGTTCTAAAAATATTTTAAATGGCTCAAGTTGTTCCTTAGGCACCAAGGATCAATTATAACGTCATTCCAGCGTCTCTAAAAATCTTTATTTTTTTGTACAAATCTCGCCATGATCCGTTTTCTTTTCAAAAATTCAAAATCATTTATTCAAATAGACCTTCGCAGGCACTTATGAAAAGTCTGACTCTAATACTCTAATACCGGTTCGGAAGGTTGCATTTGCTAAGAAGAGCCGGCTCTGTTTTGTATATTTATTTATTTTTCAAAATTAACGCGAGACCTATGGAATGGCAGTACCTCGTCGTCGTCTTCAATCGATCCCATAGTAAAACGAACTGAAGACCGCTCCGGTATACAGGACCGTCCCCATAAACGCTATCGATATGCGGTCGCGATCTGCTCAGAGCCACTGCATGTCGATCCTGCATTACCTGTGCAAGTAACCTCCGGTAGACCGTAGCGAGTATGGCTTACATTACACGACGGCGTAACGCAATAAAGGGTTCCCAACTTTTGGGGTTTCCCCCAAATTTGGGGAGTAAAGTTGTTTCATAACATTTTTGTAATTTTTGGATAGACATTGGTGCTGATCGCACTCAACAAATGTTAGTCACATCTCTTTCGTATAAATATTATTCAAAAGGGACGGAACATATTTAAAGCTGTCAAATTAGTCTTTACCGTCTTCATTTGCGGGTATTTAGAAGTAACCGCGATATATGGCGACTAAATTTAAATTGAAAACAATCATTAGATTAATTTGACAGAACTAAATTTCTTAAATCCTTTTCTTACGTTCATTGTGAGAAAGAGACATAGTGAGACTAAATTACTTTAGTTGTAAACAACAGAATCAGTACCAATATTTAATTCAATATTTATGATCCTCTGGTATGATCAAGGAATCACTGGCGCCATCAAATTCCAATCTGTTCTTCGTTACAACTCAAAAGAGGTATTTTATTTAGGTACATAAACTACAAGTAAACAACTACAATGTAATGTATGATTTTGAAAACTCAGAAATAGAATAAAACGAAATTCTACTTAAATAATAAATAATGTGTGCATAAGTATTTTGCGGAAGAGCGGGGCCTAACACAGGTATTATTTTACTTAAAAGGAGTGCTCCAGCCATTGTATTTTTAGATTAAGTTTCAAGTTGGTGAAATAAATGATTTATTATATTTTACAAAACGAACGTGACGTTACGGTTTGTACAAGACACGTACACGTTACTAACGTGAGCGTGTTTTTTTTAAGGGTTGGTGTTTTTTCCAAGTAATTGTGGAATTTTTCCGGGTTTTGTAGTTTTAGGAGTTGGAAGCACTGATGCAATCATTTATTATCGGACTTTTTGGCGGGAACTTGCAGAGTGACGTTGCGTTTTTATTTTCATAAATCCGTGCATTTTGAGTTTTATTGCATATTCTCGGTAGTATTTTATCCAATAAAGATTAACCCATGTGCACCAGTGAAGTGAAATTAAATGAATTAGCTATGTGTATCGTGACTTTACAAGCTGTTTCAAAAAGTCCGTGAAAAGTTTTAGTACATTGACCACCAGTTTATTAAAAACATGACTGGACGGTGACTGATCATGCGGACTATGTGAAAGTTAATGTACGGACTATATGAAAGTGATATTATAAGTAAAATGTATGCGACTGAAGGACTTTGTATCCATGGTCAAGAACAAATTACAAAAAAAAAAACATTTATTATCTGTTCTGTGAATGTCGTCGCAATGTACTTAGTTGGGAGATTTCTTTAATTTTTGAGGTTTTTCGTGTATTTAACTATGTTTAAAGACAAATTCAGAGGTGGAAAAGGTAATTTTAGAGCGACTCATTCATTACAACTGTATCAGAACACTAGTTTCTTTTTTACATCGACTCCACATGTAATAATGACCGCACCGTCTTCAAAGCTAATATTTCTTCGCAATATAGACAATTTTTTTCAAAATAATGTAGTAGGTTTACCTAAGTTAATAATATTTAGATTTGATCGATTTATCTTATTGAAATTGACTGTGAGACCATATTTTCGTTTATATGTGTACTTGTACTATATGTAGGTTCTTACTATGGCCAGGGATGAAATTACAATTTCAAGCTAGTAAAAAGAAACGGTGGATCACAAGTCGTCGACCCTTCACTCTAAGCTAATTAATAAAACGAACAAGAAGCATTGATTGTTGACAAGTTTAGTGTTCTGTGAATTAGGTTTCTGGTACACCTTTTATTGGGAAAAGTGGTAATAACATGTGACTTCAAATATTACTTATCTTTAATTTAGATGGCAGTAGAGATGAGAGCAGTCAGAGCTCTTTACAAGGTGTTGTGACATCCCTAAATTGTCGGACTATCAGAATTGGGTCTTATAGATACACGCCAAAAGAAAAGGTACTAAAAATGTTTATTTTATCTCGATGCTAATGATTTTGCAATTGGAGATTGATATTTTGGCACTATTTATATGAAATTTAATATCAATGCACAATCCCAAAATCAAGGATAGATTGATTATTGATTTCAAGTGTTAGGGATTGAATGTCAAAAATCTTTTTGCAAGTCCTGCCGTTTAGGTTGGGCAGTGATGTCAGTTTCTCTTATTAAATATTCAAATTTTGAACTAATTTAATGCTCAACATTATATTTGCTAAGTGTTCTAATGTTTCGATCATGTTTATATTGAATTAATGTCATTAATTGTACCTTAATCCTGATGGTATTATCTATGTATATTGATTGATTAACAAGGTACCTCAATTTTAAACTTAATGATTGTGCAGTGGGTATACTGAAACATGCAAATATTATGTGTGATTTTAGTGGCAAATATCCTTACTTTCTTTGACATTTCCAACTTATATTACAGGTATATATATCATCAAAAGGTATAAAGATTGTGGCACCATCATTGAAAAATGAGTTGAGGGAAGTTGCTCTCCAGATTCAATTGAAAGAAGTTGTACGAATATTGGTGCATTTTGGCAAAGGCTTACCAGTGATATTTTTGTACACAATGAGTAAATGTGGCATTTATATAAGGAAATCTCTTGATATGGTGGAGGACACGGGTAAGAATTTTAATATGGTAACTGTACACTTATTTGTCTGGTATTTGTAATCTATACCTTTTTTGTGTTTGTGAGGATATTATATTATATCATACTGGGTGCACTTTTTGCATGCCTAATTGCTTTGTTTAAGGTGCCTCATATTTTACAGGTTTTTACTATGATCCTATGTCAAAAAAAGATCCTTTTAAAAGGATAACCCTCTTACCAGAAACTATAACTGAGGATGCAAAGTGTGCATTAAAAGCATTATTTGGTAAAGTGATGGATGAATTAAATGCCCGTGAAGCCAATGATATCTTAGTGAGGACATGTCCTAAAGAAAGTAATAATGTCACAAAAATGATGACCAGATCATTAAGTTCTTCCATTGCAGCTGGAACAAAAAGGTGTTTATATTTTTAAATATAGTAATACATACAATGTTGCATAACAACAAAACTATGATATAAAACATACCTTACGCCTACAATATGTCTGATGGACGCTTCTATTTGTGTTCTCTTTTTCTTTTTTCCTATGGAAATATTCTTTATATTTCTAACTCATTTGTAAATATTTTCATCTAGTTTATGAATTAATGTTATTGTATTTTGTAATTTGATAATTAATGAATAAAATTCCTAAAGATTAAAAAATAAGTACACTGTTAACATGAATATATTTTATATTTACAGTTCTAATTCTGCGGAAATAAGACAGATACTAATTTACCCTCCTGGCAAAGGTGGAATACCCATGAATACTGAAGACTACATGTGCCTAGCTCAAGATCAATTTTTAAATGATGTCATTATAGATTTTTATTTGAAATATTTGGTGCATGACGTTTTGACACACAGTCAGAGAGAAAAGACTCATATTTTTAGCACTTTCTTCTACAAAAGACTAACTACAAAACCAAGTAAACTAAACAAAGGTTCAAATCCCCTTGAATGGGACAATAGTTTGACTCCAGCTCAGAAACGACATACTAGAGTGAAAACATGGACAAAAAATGTGAACATTTTTGAAAAAGATTATATTGTAGTTCCTATTAATGAAAATTGTCATTGGTTTGTGGCAATTATTTGTTTTCCAAGTTTAGATGGCTGCCGAAGTATGATTGATAATCGCACTGTCACTCCCCAGGAAATAAAGAAAAGAGGTAAGATGCTTCCAAAGCTCTAGGAACCATCATATAACTTCAGTAACAATAAAGAAATATACATTACCTTGTACTTACATATTTTTCCTAATGTTGCAGAACGTAGATCATCCATGCAAATAGGTAATACAACAATCACGCCAGTAACAAAGCAGGAACAACTTACATTAAGCTGTGACTCAGATAATCTCAGTGAACGTGATGAAGCTGAAGCAGAGGTATAGTGTCAAAATTTTATATCAATATGTCACAGTGTAATGGAATCGACAGAGAACTCGCCTGATGGTAAGCAGTTACCGTTACCGATTACAGCGATTATAGCTTCAATTCGGAATGCAGCCAAAGACGATTGGCCAAACTTGCTGTAACGTTGGTGAACTATTGTTTTTTAAATTTGGTTAGGTTATCGAGTAAGCGTACCTAAATAGATCGGATAAATTGCGAATGTCAAATGTCAGTGAGCTACGCATGGCAAACCCGTGATTTATGCTTTCGTCGTATTATCCTGAAGAAGTGTGTGTGCGTGTATATATGAATATGCAGAGATCGTTTGAGTGTGCGTGAATTTGATACGCAGACTTGCGAATGTTTGTCCACTGGCGCGGATAGAAGTTTAGTATTGAAAGTTAGGTTTTTAATAAATAGGTATTATGATCGATATTTTTATTTTATTTGATTTTGTAGTAGGTATAATTGGATTTTATGAGGAAGACACTGCTTAATTGCCTATATGGAATGCACGCCACTGACTTATTCAATAATTATTTCTTTCTAGGAGAGTGATTTAGACATGCAATGTGATTCTGATGATGAAGAATTAGAGAAAAGTCCTGTGGAAAAAAAAGTTGAAGTAACAGTAGACAGAAAAGTAGATCCCATTAAACAGTAAGTTTAAAAACAAATCTTAGTTTGATTTGCAGTTCATATACTTTGTGACTTTTTATTCGTGTTAGAAACGCAGCCCACTTAATGTACCCAATGAAACATTTTTTTTTTTGAAAAAAATATATTTTATGAATGATTATTACCCAATGAAACCTTTTCATTGGGTAATAATCATAAATAAAAATTTTTTTTTGATCAATTGTATAATAAAATAAAAACATTAGAATTATGAAACATAAAGTTAATAATAAAATTTTTATGTATAAAATGGTAGAAAATACCAACCCAGAGCACGAGTTGAGTAGACTGCGCTCGTAACAGGGTGTTTAAAACTACGTCATTTTTTTTAATTAACAAATATTTAAAAAAAAGTTTTTTGACTAATAATTATCCATTGGGTACATTATGTGGACTGCGTTTCTAAGACGAATAAAAAGTCGCGGAGTATAACATGTTTGATGCATGTTTGATATTAATTTTAACATTAAAACCCTTTGATATTTTGAACATACAATGCAGAAGAATGTTGTATAGTTCATATTATGCACATTTGTCAACAATGATTGTTCACTTTTAATCAAATTAATGTCAACCTATGAATCTAAATTAATATTAGAAATTATAGAACATAATTTAAATGTTTCTTTTTGTTACAGACCTTGTATACTCATATTTGACTCGTTGGCTGGAGCTTCTCGGTCGCGAGTAGTAGCCACATTACGAGATTACCTTACTTGTGAATACCAAGCAAAAGTTAGAAAAAAATACAATTATTTATCTTTTGATTTTATTATCTATTGTTTGGATTTACCTTATACATTGTGGATTTGTTATCTTTTCAGATTTCGCCAAATAAAATTTTCAACAAAGATACTATTAAAGGAAGTTGCCCCAAAATTCCACAGCAAAATAATTTCACTGATTGTGGATTATACTTGTTACAGTATGTTGAGCAGTTTTTTAAGGCAAGTTAACATATTTACCTAGTAGATACATTCAAAATGATTGTGTCCTTGAAGTAATAATTATTATTTGTTTCAGGATCCAATATATGATTATTCACTTCCTATAAAACAATTAGCTAATTGGTTTGATGAGATAATTGTCACACGGAAACGAGAAGACATTTCAAATTTATTAAAAGCTTTGATGAACAAATATAACCCAGATTCGCATTTGGCGTTGCCTGATATAACATTCCCAACATTAAATGGTAAATTGATATTTATAACATTCTTTACCTTTATTTTATTTTTTTCAAACTCTTGGAGCCCCATGCTATTTTACTTTTATTTTAATATGGCAATTTTTTTTAGGTAAATTAATTGAAAATGAAGACCAGCAAGATGATGGATTGGAAGGCGATAAAGGTAGCTCAAGTAAGCAGAAAGAAGGAAAAGAATCTGAGATGCCAACTCTAACATTCGTCAAACAAATGTCTACTGGTGATATATTAGTAAAACGAAATTTCGCCGACTCTTCTTCCGATACCATACAACTACGAAAAACTATCAGGCTATCAAGTGATGCTGAAAATAGGTCTATGGTTCAAATAAAACAAGAGTTTCTTAAGAAAGGCGATAGTGAAAATCAAATTTTGATTCCTATAAAGGTGCACACTGCTGAATTTGTTAAAGACATTCAAAATACTTTAATAGTTAATAAGAATAATAAAACTTTGGGTGATAAAAAACATGGTGTACATAATCAAAATTTAACAAATTTGAACTGTATTAGACAAAATGTGGGTGAAAGTGAAAGTAACTCATTCCTAAAATCGAGGCGGGTAAACAAACTCGATGACGCGTTGAGTGAACCCAGTAAAAAATTCAAGAGGAATGAATGTTGAAACTTGTTGCCTGTCCAAGTACCATGTTTTAAGTTATTATTAGTTTAATAAAATGTATAGGTAGTAATTGTTTTAGGGACGTGTAAATATTAGAAGTTAATGCTATTAATTAAACTTGTATTTAATGTAGGTATGTATTTTATATAATAACTGTAAAGATTTGATATATTATTTGTGTATCATATTAGCTTCCACAAAAAAACAAAACTGAAAGTTTAAATATGTGACCATATATGTCTTTCTTTTTTGTGACATTTTTATTTAAATGAAGTTATAATAAGATAAGTTCTTAGACAAGGAAATAAAACAAATAATTATACTTATGACATGCTTTTATTTTCTCCCTGTGTAGGTACGTGTGCCAGGGCTTCAGAGGGCAGGGCCACCATCTCGCATTGGAATTCCGAGTCTGTCGCTTTTGACACCAAATATCAGATTTTGTCGGTATCTTTCAAAAGGTATATGGCTCTGCCAGGCAGGAAGAGTAGGGTAAACATACCGGCTATCGAACAGTTCAGCGACTTGTTGACTTCAGAGTTGGTAAACATACCGGCTATCGAACAGTTCAGCGACTTGTTGACTTCAGAGTTGATTTCTATCATGATGCTGTACTCCAAGACATTTAATACAATTTTCATTTCATCCTACTATAGTCTAGTTTCATAAAACCTAACGTTCATAGACGTAAATCAGTGATACATAATTTAAAAAAAAAAACTTATTAAAAATAGCAAATATACCGGCTATCGCCTTTTCACTCAGTTTTCGTCCACCAGTGCACTGGTTAACGGCCACCTAATTAACGGTAGAAAAACGACTGTTATTCAATAGATAGGGTTTATAATAGTATGAAATTAAAAAATGAATAAATTCACAAAAAGCGTTATATTTTTACTCTATCTATGAATTAAGTAACATTAAAATCTCGATTCAAACTAATAACTACTTTTAGCTTTAGCATCAATAAAAATGTCTTAACAGTCACAATCATATAAAAATTTAATAAAAAAAATATAAATTCTATGCCCGTAAGTATACCGAGACTTTAACAGCAACTAAAATAGATACTAAGATAATTTGCCGTGTGGTTCTCGGCATAGAATAGGGCCAACCCTTCCAATCCTGAGGGTGTTGTAAAAGGCGACTAAGGGAATGCACCAGGGGACGGGCAGCAGCGTCCATCTGTGATACGTCATCACTACTGCGATCACCAACCCGCCTGCCAAGCGTGGTGATTACGGCAATACCTCTCTACTTGACAACACAAACACAACTACGGCCTCCAGTCCTGGCAGCCCCGCTACCCCGGACTACGGTAGCGGTCACGGTCACGGCGGGGCCGGGGTGCTAAGAATTCCCGGCAGAAATCCGGCTACCAACACCGACGACTGGACTTGGTAACATACAATACACGGACTCTGAGGAATGAGGAGAAGCTCATTGAGCTGGAGGAAGATGTGAACAGGTTGCGCTGGGATATAATTGGATTATCAGAAGTCCGAAGAGAGGGGGAGGACACGATTATCCTTAAATCCGGTAACCTGTTCTACTACCGGGAGGGTGATCACCTGTCACAGGGTGGTGTTGGGTTTATTGTCCGTAAGCCCCTCATCAAGAATATAGTGAGGATAGAGAGTGTCTCACCGAAAGTCGCATACCTGATACTCAGAATCACCAAACGGTATTCACTGGGGGACTTTAACGTGATGCTATACATTAGGAATGACGATGAGCTGAGAGTGGGGCATTTTAGAATTGGGTAGAGGACCCAAGGGGGCTACGTCTGGCCGACTTCATGGAGTTGGAGGGACTATTTATGATGAACTCCTTCTTCAAAAAGCGGCCGCATAGGAAATAGACCTGGAGTAGCCCCGATGGATCCACCAAAAATTAGATAGACTTTATCTTGACGACAAAGCGGCAAATCTTCAGTGATGTATCTGTGATCAGGGTTAACACCGGCAGCGATCACCGATTAGTAAGAGGCACACTGAACCTGAACATCCAGGTGAAGAGATGTCGTCTACGCTCCGACCACCATGTGCATGCATCTAAGACCCTGAAAGCTTTCAGCTCGAACTTCATAATCGCTTCCAATGCCTGGATGATTGCGTGACGGTGGACGATACAAACAATAGGCTCGTGGAAACTTCCCATGCGTTAAGATGTAAGTTTTTTAAAACCTGCCGCACGAATATAACCCAAAAACTCTCGGATGCAACTCTCAAACTCATGAAGCGACTTCCGGCTTTCGCCAACTCAATTTTATTATCCAATCAACGATTTTCTTTTCTTTTCTCCACCTAAACTAAATTTAGAGTCTGGGCCAACTTTTCTCCTTTGATGAGCAACACTACCGGAAAGCCTGTCATAGTGGAGCTTGGAACTCCGTAGTGCCGGCATGCTTCTCGTATATCTGAAAGGTTGTTTTCAGCTTCTTTACTATAAGCAAACCTTCGGGAAGTCAAAGCCATTTATTCAATTTAGGACCTAGTAGGGCGCTTATGAAAGTCAAAGCTACTGAAGTTACTACCGTTCGTAAGTCGGCCTTCAACTGAGAAGAACAGGCAATAAAGTCGGCACTTAGTTAAATTTTTACCATTTATCGGCGGCTTTTAATGTCTTAGGTCGAAAACAGGTTTATTTTTTACTAATTATCCGCCGTTCTTTTTCGAAAGGCCGGTTTCAGGTGTAATTTTTACCAATTTTCGGCCGCTCTTTATTTCAAACGGCCGGAGACAGGTTTTTTTTTAACTGGTTATCGGCCGCTAAACGTTCGGTATTTTAGATCGTTGATATCTTTGAAAATATGAGGTATACTGGCGGCCGGAATCTAGTTGTAAATTCACAAAATTCTAGCTGTTCACAAATATAATGAAATCTATATTGGTGAATTTAAGGTTTCCGCAATAAAGGCAAAGAGAAATGACGTGAATAAACCGGTTGTGCGACCACCCGGTCGATAAGTAGATTTTTAAATTAATTTTTAACGTATTGTCCGACCACCAAAAATATCACAAATTATGAAATGTTTGATGAGTTTGGGCACTTGAATATTGAAATTAAACATGCTAAGTATACACAAACCAAATCAATCACCAATAAACCAACAGTAGGTAACACTTAAAAACTTACATTTGAAATTCAATCCACCAGCTATTTTCTTCGCTAAATTTTACACGCGTCAGTACAACAAATTTTGAAATAGCGACTGAGGGCTCAGTTCGCAAAGGATCATGGCGAGATTTGTACAAAAAAAAATAAAGATTTTTAGAGACGTTGGAATGACGTTATTATTGTTCCTTGGTGCCTAAGGAACAACTTGAGCCATTTAAAATATTTTTAGAACCCCGGGATAAAAATGCGAATTTCTATGGCAAGCCGGCGAATCGCGACTATTCACGACCAAAACCATTATGTTGTTGTTATGTTTTGCGAGGTTTATAAAATATTTCATGTATATGGACGTACATGTTGCTGGTAATGTAATCTCAACCTTGGAAGTGATTAAATACCCTTTAAAATGTTTTATTTTTTGTACAATACTACTATACTGATGATGTACTAATACTGAGATTACATTACCAGCAACATATTAAATATTCATGAAATATTTTATAAACCCCGCAAAACAGGACAACAACATAACGGTTTTGGCCGCGAATAGTCGCGATTCGCCAGCATGCCATAGAAATTCGCATTTTTATCCCGGGGTTCTAAAAATATTTTAAATGGCTCAAGTTGTTCCTTAGGCACCAAGGATCAATTATAACTTCATTGTAACGTCTCTAAAAATCTTTATTTTTTTGTACAAATCTCGCCATGATCCTTTGTGTATTTTGAGTTTTATTGTGTATTTTTGGTGGTATTTTACCCAATAAAGATCATCCATGTGCACCAGTGAAGTGAAATCAAATGAATTATGTGTATCGTGACTTTTCAAGTTGTCTCATAAAGTCCGTTAAGAGTTTTAGTACAATGACCACCATTGTAGTAAAACATGACTTTTATGGACGGTGACAGACTGAGGACTATAATTGGACTATAATGTGAAAGTGATTTATTGAGACTGAACTCGACACTGGCAGAAATGAGCCCTAGTTAGGGGTAGATAGTAATACCACAGTCTATTAAACCATACAGTCGTCCGACGCCTTTGATCTCGTGAAAAATGCCGACAACGTCTAGACAGTATCGCGACGGCCAGGGTTGTCACATATAAACAATATATATAAAATTATTTATTTATTGCAGATAACAATAAAAAAATGTTTGCATTATTATAATTTAAACAATATTATAATAACTACTCCATCATCAGACCCTGAAAACCATACATGGTCAAAGTTCATCTCACAACAATTCCAACAACCCCAAACATGGCTATGATACGATGTTCGACTATGGAGTTCTAGTGCTTACCCTCCTACTCCATCATCAGACCCTGCAAACTATACATGGACATGACAAAATATATAAAATTATTAATGTATGCACTCTACGATAACAAACCATTATTTATTTACCTTTCTTCTGTGTGTGGAAGCTGACGAAACCTCAGATCTTTATTTAAATAGGATGAAGACTTGCAGTCTCTCACAGCACTAGGCATGGCATAAATCACAAGTAGCAGGTGATAAAGAATATGATTCTGTTTTCATATGTCACATCTGTTACCGTCCATGACATAGCCTGTTACATGTTATAAAGAATATTTAAGAATATAAATAAAATGTATGCGACTGAAGGACTTTGTATCCATGGTCATGAACAAATTAAAAAAAAAAAAAAACTTTATCATTGATTAGCTTTTAAGAGTATTCAAAAATAAACCTTAAATCAAGTGACATAAAGTGTTAACTTCTTTAACATGTTATGTAGCAGGATAGAAAAATATTTTTTTGCTA
This sequence comes from Achlya flavicornis, assembly GCA_947623365.1. Classification (NCBI taxonomy): domain Eukaryota; kingdom Metazoa; phylum Arthropoda; class Insecta; order Lepidoptera; family Drepanidae; genus Achlya; species Achlya flavicornis. The sequence continues at coordinate 8,991,752 of OX392474.1, forward strand.
CGAAAGTATATATAATTTGCATCAGTGATAATTTGACACTTGCGTGCGATACTCGCACATGATTTTGTGAAAAATACCGTCGATCAGCATCGATGACGTAGGTTACAAATCATTGCAAATCATATATCGCAAGTGAAATCATGCTATAAAAAATAATAATATCATCAAATGAGAATTCCTTTAAAGTAGCAATAATTTCCATGCCTACACAGCACACGTCGTTTGCACCATTTTAAATAAACAAATTAATATAAATTAATTACAGACACAAACACGCGTTAGCCCTGAATTCTGTTTACCGAGCTACTAACATCGTTTTGTTCGTAGGTCGGTAACGGCTTTCCCGCGTCTCATCCCTCACACCCCGCACGATTGCCCTGTCTAGACGGCTTCGTCGACCGACTGTATGGTTTAATAGACTGTGGTAATACTGTGGTTAGGGCTTGGTTGCCAAAATTAAAAATAAGAAGAAGACTGTCACCGGACGAACCACAAACCACAGATATATTATTCTATGGCGTTTCTATGGTAAACGCAGAGTACATTTGTAATTTGTATGCGTAGCGTTATATTCTCTTTGCATTTGTATGTATATAGGAGAGGAGAGGTAAACGTGGTGTACAAAAATGAGTACCAGTTTAGTTGATATTGGTGTTCTGGAAAATAAATGTAGTTGGCTATTACATCCTCGATTTTTCCCTAGTAAAGTAGGTGGCAAACCAGCATGGTTGAATCTACAGAATTTACCAAATACACAAGAATTGGCTTGTAAAAACTGCAATGATCCCTTAATATTCTTATGTCAAGTAAGTTTCTCTCAATATAACAAGCATAAAATTTAATTATTTTTGCTTCTTGATTGAACCTTACCTCCACCAGTGTGTGTAGACAGAATTCTGCATCAACCTTGACTTCTGTAAATTGTACACAAAAAACTATCTGATCCCAATCTCAGCAGAGTTTACTATGGAAACCAGATGACCAAGATTTGCTCCATATACCAATGAATATTATTTTTATTATAATATTTCTGAAGTGTCATACTTAATCAAATTTTCTTTAATTTTACAGATATATGCACCATATGAAGAATCAGTTGATTGTTTTCATCGAACAATATTCATTTTTGTTTGTAAAAATGGTTCATGTTGTCAGCTTAACTCTTCTGACAACTTTATTGTATTACGTTGTCAGCTACCTCGCAAGAATGACTTTTACTCATTTGAACCTTACGAGGAAAATGAGAATGAGGTTAGATGCCATTAATAATAGTTTGTCCTTCTTTTACCCAGTAATGGATGTAATTTTTTTTATATAAAATAGTGTACATATGGGCTGGAGGACATAGGCTACTTTTTATACCACAGCACAGGTGAAAGCACCACCTGAGTCTGGGTTGTAGTCACTCCACTGGTCTGTAGACTATTAGCATGGAAACAATTAGTATTAACTTAAACCACTGATATAATGTACACTTTCTGTATCCATTTACATATTGTAAAATTCATTAAATGGATGTTCATAACCCATGATGGAAATTTTGCAGATTTGTGACCTCCATACCCCTTAGATACTTGTAGTATGTAGTACCATTGATTATTCTGTGCTTCTAGTCAACAAGAGTGATCTGCTCCTCCAATATCACTAAGGGATTTGTGACAATACCTGATTTAGCACATATTTCATGAAGAATTCTTTAATGCACAGGTATTTTCAATAGATAAGTGGATAAAGCTTTGCAACCTTTGTGGTACCAAAGCGCCTTCACACTGTTCCAAGTGCAAAAAGGTATATTACTGCAGTCGGAAGCATCAGATTATAGACTGGCAAAAAGAACATAAAGAATGCTGTCCTCAGATAAAGGTACCATTTTTTTAAAACTAATATGCAAGTTACTGCAAAGCTCAGAACCACTGAATGGAATTAGCAATCATCTCGCATTGTGCGCTTAACACAATGTACCCGCAAAACAGTTTGCGTGTTTATCGGAAAACGCCAATCACAACATCATAATATTTTATTGATATAATATAATATTAAAATCACTTATTAAAGAATGAATACTTTATATTATAATAACAATCAAAGGTTTAATTAAGTAATAACTTTTTAAAAATAATATTGAATTCAATTATTGACTTTGCATTTGAATTAATTGTTCAGATCTTGTGAAAAATTATAGAAATGGTTATAATTATCATGAAAATTATTCAATAAAATTAATATTACTAGTTTAAATTTCAGGCATCAGATACAATCATATCAAATGATTGTGTCTGATGCCTGAAATTATGTGAAAAATTATAGAAATGGTTATAATTATCATGAAAATTATTCGATAAAATTAATATTACTAGTTTAAATTTCAGGCATCAGATACAATCATATCAAATGATTTTGTTGTTACAAATTCTGGGAAAACAATTCTCTTCAAAGAATGGGAACTATCAGTTGATGAAGAAGATGAGGTAATTTTTTAATTAGTACAAGCACCTTACCATGGATATAAAAAGGATTCTTTTTTACAAGCTTTTATTTAACTTGCAATGTATGTAACTAAGTTTGTTCGGGTAGAATCTTGCAAGTCGAATTTCACCCTCTTCCAGTAATCAGGTGGACTTGGATATTTGGTATACATTAGTTAGTAGGTATATTAGAAGACAATTCAAGTACAGTCACAAAAAAGCTTATTATTAAAATGAAAATTTTAACAAAACTTTATTTATTTCGGATTGCGGGTGACAGTGCTGGTTGGCCCATGGGACCAGCCAGTAACCTTATGATCCATATTCGCATAGATTTCACTAATTTCTTGATATTTCATATTTGCAGGAAAATACTACTGATCCAGATGTAAATCAGGAAATGGAGAAATTAAGAAAAATGATGCAAGAAAGGAAAGCTGGTACTTTGAGTAATGTTAGTGACAGTGAATTGGAACAGTACACTGGGTCTTTGCCTGAAGATAAAGTGTTCAACAAATTCAGCAAAAGAATAGCTAGACACCCAGATCAAGTGTTGAGATATGACAGAGGGGGTTCTCCATTGTGGATAACTGGCACTAATAACAGCATTGTAAACATACCAAACTGTCAATACTGTAATGGAGAGAGGCAATTTGAATTCCAAGTTAGTATTGTTTCATACTTACACTATGTTACTATTGTTACACTATTGTTTTTCTTTAACAGGTTATTTTAGTAATATGGAATTAGTGTAGTACTTGTAGCTCAGTATGGGACCCTCATAATTTTCATGTCAATCCAATTCTTTTATTGTTGTTTCTTTTTCAGGTAATGCCTCAACTTTTAAATTTTATAGATGTTGGTATTGAATTAAACAGTATAGACTGGGGTGTATTAATAATTTATACATGTAAATCAAGTTGCAATGAAGGACCTGCCTATAAGGAAGAATTTATAATGAAACAAGACTTGTCAAGCTAAATTGATTAAATAAAATTATTTTGTACAAGGTATTCTATTTCTCATTGGTTGGTTTTTTTCCATAGTCTTCTGATAAATATATTAGGAGGTCATTTAATCCACTGAACTCTGTTCTTGATTGCGGGGGATTATTCTTTGGTAGAACTGGTAAAATACTTCCCATTTTTAATCTGAATTCTTTGAGCTGAAATCCAATAAATACAATTGACATATATTTAGAAGTATCCTGGTTGATTTGGAACTGCATGGTAATTATGGTTGAATATGAGGTAATCTTCATACAAAACAGCAAAGAACCTTTGCCTAGTTCCCATATGCTCAGAGATGTTAATATGAATAATACTTTGAATCGTGGTTAAAAAATAACAATTACATCAATTGTTATTATAGGATGCACCCCTCGCGGTACCAACGGCATATATAATAATGTAATAATATAGTATTATATAATAATGCTGTGAATAATCTTACATCTTTTGCACCTGATAGTTTCCATATTCCATAGCAGAGGCATGTAGTTCCAGTTATAGCATAAAGTGTGCCCCATCCAAGTGCACGTAATGCTAGTATGGCACCAGCATCTGCTAATTCAGCACTGCCATGCATTCCTGCAATGTTACCATTGATAAAGAGTGAATTTTCTATATGTGATACTATAGTGTAACTATACTTAATAAGGGTACAGTAAGGTTCTATGTCTGTGTTCTATTGATGAAGCCTTTGGATAGACTAGGGCTTAAGCTGCATAAATGGAATAGACCTTAATATACATATTTTTTTAATAAAACAAATTCAAAGTGCTTATGAACGAAAAGCTTATGCAAATGACAAATTAAGTCTGTTTGTGATGAAAATAAGAATAATAATTTACTAAGGCTGAAGTGGGATTAACGATTAACATTGGGGGAACTATGAAGAGTGGGGTCAATGAGTATCCTTAGGTTCAGATCCTTAATTTGAGCAGCTGAGGCTCCTATACTGAAACATAGGACATTGAAAACCGCTTTGCTTGTGGACCTTTAGGTGTGAAACAGAAAAATATACATAGGGCAGGAAGGTGTTTGGTTGCTAGCTTTGAATTTGCCCTAGATCTCAATTGAACTGTTAAACTTTTCCAATGAATATTATTAAGATCTTAACAAGACATTTGTGCCTTGGAGGAAAAACTTTGATACTAGCAAATTGTGCCTAGAAGCAAACCAGAAAAATGTAATGACAAAGAATTTGTACAAGCTAACGTTATTGGTTTCATAATAGTTATTGTAACCTAACAAAACATTTGGAATGTTACCTTACCTTTACTAAAATATTTAGGATCACTTTTCTTAGCAATGGATAATGTAGCACCAAATCCTATGAAAGCTGAAATACCAGCTACCGATGCTAGGAAAGCACCAGCTGTAATAAATTGTCAATGATAAACATAACTTATGATAATTATAAATAATTGTATGACTAAAACTATGCATTTCACAAGTATGGGTACTACTTAACTTTAATACGTTGGAGTCGATCTTGTTTTTCTAAATCCATATTTAATTCATATCGTCTATTTTACATTTTATCCTAAAATCATAACATGATCCTAGCTGGAACAAACCAAGAACAAACCATAGAATACTCTGGCTCCCAGATAACTATATATTAGTCGGAGACTCTGGCTGTTTGGCGAGAACAAACATACATACACAGATCTCATTCATTGACAGTGTTGCCAACAAGGTTTCTTCAAAATATGCTAAGCTAGTGTAAAAAAAATGCTAAAAATATGCTAAACCCTGCAAAATATGCCAAAAAATATGCTAAGTTATTTCAGTGAAAAATTAAGTGTAAATTTAATTTCAAATGCTTAGTAATAACTAGGTAACTTGGCGTCGCAAGAATACATCTTATAGTCATGTACTAAAATAACCCAGAATGACATTTGCATGAAATGATCACTGTAGCTCGAATATAAGTCATTAACACGGTGGTCTATGCTTTTCAGGGAAGAAAATGGCAATATGGTAATATTTTTGACATATTGTTTTACTGACTACCAAGGACAGTGCTGCCAACTCATTCAACTACTTCAAGATATGCTAGGATAGTGTAAAAATAATCCAGAAATATGATAAATTTATTTTCAAAATGTTTACATAACTTTGAGTTATTATTCATTAGTAAATAAAATGTCGATATCTTCATTTTCATCAACAGCAGCTGATGAGGAAGGCAGAGGGCCAGTCGTAACTTTCTTTGGTACCTATACAGCATAGTACAGAGAATACTAGTAGTATACTATATAGCATTTTGTCTATGGTACAAGAAAATACTAGGGGAATCCCATAGTACAGAGAATACTCACCCAAAAAAAGGGTTGCCCGTCCACAATGCTAGTGAAGTAGGAATATTGATGGAATTATCTATACCTATCGACTTTTGTTTAAGGGAAGATTGTGATTCACATTCTTTTTACGGTTCATAATAATGTGCCGAATAATTATGCTATATGCTAAAGGTTGAAAAAATATGCTAAACATGAAGAAAATATGCCAAATTTAGCATAATTTATGCTAAATTGGCAACACTGTTCATTGATAGCGACCACAGTGATGCCAACTTAGCGACTTTATAGCTAGATCTAGCTATTTTTTGGTATTAGACAGCTACAATTGTATGAAACTGGTATCTAAATTTATTTAGATACCAGTTTCATACTTTTTCTAGCAACTTATCAATACTTTCGAGAGTTCGTAATATGGCTGGGTCTCGAAAGAAAAAAACTAAACGCGACGCTATCCCCCTTATTACAAAACATGGTTTAAAGCAAACCCATATATATATATTCTAACGTCATATAATAAAAAGAGACGAGGCTATTTTAAAACCTGGTTTTGCTTTAAACCATATTTTGTAATAAGGTGGTATGGGTCTGGGTGTGGGTATAGATCGATTGCCGGGAATTCCTAGGTTCATATCTTCATTCAAACCGTATACTACTCCTATAGTAGTCTGTGCTACCTGTGTTCTGGCATTTCTGCCTTATGTTGTTTTATCAATTATCAATATAAAACTAATGCTCGCTGTTTTAAAATGTGAAAATGGAACTCAACTTTTGAAAAAAAAAAAACGTATATAATTTACTGATTTTTAATAATCTCGTGTTTGATTTGTTTAAACATGGTTTTTATTTTTATCTACCTACTAAGTAATATTCAGTTACATCTAGCACTTTTTTGGGTAACAAAATCTGGCAATCTAGCAGCTTTTTGCAAGATGTCTAAAGCTGGTTAAAGCTAGCAGTTGGCAACACTGAGCAACCATAGATAATAGATAGTTACTAATCTGTGTATTTTTTACTGCTTTGATTTACTGTGAAGTCTAGTGGAACTGTGGAATAAAATAATATAAAACTGTAGGAAATCAATCAATAAACAATGAAGAGCTATAGCAATATTTCAGATCTTTTTTACGATGCGAAATCAAAGCAAACATATGTTAGAGTCTGCGCACCAATGGTTAGATATAGTAAAGTTCAATTTAGGACACTCGTAAAAAAGTTAGTATTATCATTTTTATAACCTAATTATCAAATTCAATGACTTATCTACACCCATTTTAAACTATTTTGATAACTTATAAATCTGTAAAACCAAGCAGTTTTAACCGACTTCAAAAAAAGGAGGAGGTTCTCAAGTCGAATGTTTAAAATGTTTTTTTTTATGTATGTTCGGGGGGCATAACTCCGTCGTGTGGATTTTCAAAATTATTTTTTTTGTTCGAAAGGGGTTTATTCCGAAATGGTCCCATATAAATTTCATATAGATCTGATGATGAGTTTCGGAGACTGACAACGGAACTCTTAAAAAATGACAGATAATCAACCGCGATTGCTGCTATCGAATAAACATGCATTGTTTACGCAGGCCGAGAAACTACAAATTCAAAAATAAATTAAATTTTTAATAAAAAAACACCGCCATCAAAGTACACTAAAAAGTATGAAATAACCCTTATCTGACACTGTTTTGAAGTGAGCGAAATCGCATGACGTGTTCTGTAGAAAATATTTTGCTGACTTGTTACAACTTGTTATTTCTTACTTTTTAGTGTATTTGAAGGCGGTTTTTTTGTTTTGTTAAAAAGTTAATTTATTTTTAATACATAGGTACTTAATTTTTTTCTCAAATTACAGTTACGGCGTCAACCTGTGTTTTACTCCTATGATACTAGCTGATTCATTTTGTCAGAACGCTAAAGCTAGAACAAGCGAGTTTTCAACCACAGTCAATGATACTCCACTTGTTGTTCAGTTTGCAGCCAACAATTGCAATGATTTTGTAGATGCTACGAAGCTAGTGTACCCCTATGCTGATGGAGTTGATCTAAATTGTGGTTGTCCTCAGAGATGGGCCATGAAAGATGGTTATGGATGCGCTTTATTGTCAAAACCAGAAGTGATACATGATTTAGTAAAAGGTATAAGAAATTGCATGCCCAATAGTTTCAGTGTATCAGTAAAAATAAGAATTTTAAAAGATTTGAAAGAAACCCTTTATCTATGCCAACAACTAGAGAAGTGTGGAGTCAGTTTTTTAACTGTACATGGACGCACACCAACACAAAAGAGTGGGGACAAAATAGATACACAAGCATTGAGGCAAGTTTGTGAATCAGTTAGAATTCCAGTGGTCGCTAACGGAGGAGTAAAAACATTGCTGGATGCAAATCAATTGTATGATGATGTCAGATGCAACGGTGTTATGGCTGCAAGTGGCCTCTTAACAAACCCAGCATTGTTTAGTGGCTCTAATAGTACTCCACTTAGTTGTATTAAGCTATGGCAAGATATGAAAGATAAGGACTGCAACAATATAACATTTCAGTGTTACCATCATCACTTAGTTTTCATGCTTGAGAAGGTATTGACGAGAGAGCAGAAACAAGTTTTCAACCGACTTGGATCATTTGAAAGTGTTGATAAGTATATAAATGAAAATCTGCTCAATACTTTTGTAAATGATATGACCTATTCTTGTAACTTAAATGAGTTTGTATCATGTCAGTTTTCTGATGAAATAACAATGAAACATTCCAAAAAATGTAGAAGTTGTAATAGAAGTATACATTATTGTGTATGTAGTAAGTATGACCATGATGCTACAGATGGAAGTTATTTTAAATCTCTTGTTAAAAATGATGATGCTCTTGATTACATGGATTGTAATATATTCAATGAAGTTATTTGAAATTTGTATTTAAATGTAATATTTTAAGCAATAAATGTTATGTTGAATATTCTTTGTATTTTACTCTTGATATATTGGGTGTGCTCATCATAGCTTGCTTCATAACTTGCCACCATTCTTCCCTGACTAGGGACTGCCCAATATAATATATGCGATATAATGTATATATACAATTGTTATAGTATCATTATATTTATCTGTAGTTACAAATAGAATATATATATATCATAGTAGCTGTCCCTGTCCTTGGGATGAAAAGAAGCATTATAGCACTTTAGGACATTGTAGGTTCAGATTTGAAGTGAAAGAATTTGCATTATGATCAGTAGTTGGAGATTAATTCCTAAATACAAACTAACAAACAGCATCCTCTTCTTTATAATATTAGTATACATAGACAGTGATAGGCAAAATACATACAAATACAAATTACAACTGATCCCCGCGGTTTCACCCACGTTCCCGGGATATGTTCCCGGTCTTGTGTAGTTCGCGAACGAACTAGTTCGAAAGAGCGCTCCCACAGAGGAACTACGTGAACTAGTTCCCAGATACCTCGCTCCTTAGTTCGCTTCGGTATAATAAAATCGACTTGTAACGTGGCGCGCCGCCCGAGCTAGTCACGTTATTTGCGTTGCACTTGCATTATACCTAGACGATTACTTATTCATAATTTTATTCTCTTAAATAAGGAATACAATATACTTATTGGTTATTTACACAATATACAAGTTGAAACTCTTATTAACACAGAATTGGAATACATTATAAGTAATATGTATTATGTGGTAATATTTCTATATTGAACTACATCATTAAAAAAAATATTCGTTTAATGTCGTATTGTCGAATCCACCCCATTATACATGAGTACAATGTATTTAACGTAAAAAGTAACGGTAAAAAGAGCTACTTTTAAAAAACTAAAGAAATCGTGCAGGAGCATTAGCAAACGAACGTGGAACGTAGTGGTTATATTCTCTTTGGGTGTGTGGGCGAACGATTTGCCTTTCTCTAGTTCGAGACGGGAGCTGAGGAACTAAAAGAGCGACCTAGTTCGCCAAGGAGGAGCGAACTAAACGGAGCGCTCCCGGTCGGGAACTATTACGCGCAAGACTAGCTTGGGGATAATGTCCCATGGTATTTCAGAATGGTTCCAGATATTAGACTGTTTAAACAAACATAAAAACTCTTCCGCTTAGATACGAAAACAAAATATTTTTAAGTTGTGCTGACCTCCCATTGATTTTAAGGAAATCCTATAATATGCGAGATCAGCTTATAATGGAAATGTATAGCTTGATCTGTAGCCGTGTGTACCATAATTGCGCCAATAACCAAGGGCGTCGCCAGCCGATGGCGCAGGGGGGGGCAAGTTGACTTTACCTACTACAATTCATACATTTGAGAAAAGTAGGTATAAATTGTAGGTAAAGTCGACAGCACATGAAGCTTTTCACTTGTACTACGAGCCTTACATCTACAGCGATTGTAATAACAACAGTATCTTAAAACTATATACATATATATTTAGAATCTCTAGGGGGGGGGGCAGCTGCCCCTCCTTGCCCCCCCTTGGCGACGCCCTTGCCAATAACAACTAATATAACCCCCTACTCAAAATATGTGGCTTGGCCGTTTCGCTACCGTCACATGGGAGTATTAGTAAAGTGAAACATATTCACGCTAGCTACTAATATAGTAATCGGTGATATTCACCGTTCATTACTTTTTTGAGTAGTGAAACGGCCAACACATGCACTCTGATTGGCCAAGTCAAAAACACAATGCAATGATTGGTCCTTACTGTTCAAAATCATTGACAAATCACTGACTAGTTGCGGAATTTGATTGTTCAGTATGTATATGTCGGCGGACAATCGCCGTTTGTATTGAAAACACCGTTATTCATATTAACTGTATCTATTTATGATATAGGTACTGTAAATTATTAAATTAGAACACACACATACAATATTTCAACAATATAGCAAATATGACAATTAAATATTAAAAAGTTTGTACTTAACTCACGATTGTTACTCCTTCACGTCTTCTGAGAACACAGAATGGATCCGCAAGCTCGGCTCACTATTGCTTTTATACGCATGGAATCTACCCTCAACGATCAAAACACTTTTATTTTGAATAAAATGATCTACTTCCGGTTGATTTAAATCATAGAGTGAGCTGTCAATTAAAATACTGAATTGTTTGTGAAAATTAAAATAATGATGATAAAATATGAAAACATTAATGTTCTTTGATTAATAAATTTGATATAATCTGAAATAAATCTGGAAATCAAAATCATTTAAACAACAAAATTATAATAAACCGTAGATAGAGGATTAGCTACGTAATAAACATATTCTTGACCCATTCGAATTAAAATAGCATTAAATAAGTCAGTATTATTTATACCGAAACGATGAACGGATTTGTTTGGCGCCGAAATATACTACTCTAAAGCACAATAAATAATAGTACTAACGTACAGAAGTATAACTTTTGAATTGTTTGTAAAAATTAAAATAATGATGATAAAATATGAAAACATTAATGTTCTTTGATTAATTAATTTGATATAATCTGAAATAAATCTGGAAATCAAAATCATTTCAACAACAAAATTATAATAAACCGTAGATAGAGGATTAGCTACGTAATAAACATATTCTTGACCCATTCGAATTAAAATAGCATTAAATAAGTCAGTATTATTTATACCGAAACGATGAACGGATTTGTTTGGCGCCGAAATATACTACTCTAAAGCACAATAAATAATTTTACTAACGTGCAGAAGTATAACTTTCTGATAGCAAACATGCGAGTTTAAATCTAGTTATACAAAGTCGGTTATGTTCACAATAATCATAATACTTCGCACGCCCTTCGGTATAATCACCTACTCACCTATCGACGTATTATCGATATCGATGTATTATTTTTGCCTTTGATATAGCCGCTTCTACTGTACGGTTAGGTGTAATGAGAAAACAAATTGAATCCTTTGATATTAATTGGAAGTAGAATACACTTGACTGAGGTGTTATGTAATGTAGTACATTACTTATAATAAGTACGTTAATTTCTGAGTGTCTAGGTACCTACTACTTATTTATATTTTATTACGTTATTTTTAATTAAAAACCTTTTGGCTTTTTGAGCGGCCATACTTAAATAAAAACTCGATAGAATTTGCGATGAAGTAAGTACCTACTCTTTGTTAGCGTAAGTCGCGCGTCAGGACGAGCCCGGCCGCGCGCGCGGCGTAGTTATATTTTTCTGGTCACGTGACAAGTGCGCCCGCCCTGTTTAAAGGGATTTTTCCTCGATGTACCTACCTACCAAGTTAGGTTCATAATTGACTAAACTGAATAAATGACTTTTTGATTTTGACTGCGGGCGGACTATTACAAAAACTTTTTACCAAAAAAATAAATCACCGAAAAAACTGAAAAGCAAAAAATAATTTTGAATATAACTTGAATTTTATAAGGTTTTGCAGTCGGTGACAAACCTACGTAGATATGTATTTTTTTGTTATATTTGTCTACAAAGGAAGCTAACCAATATTGCTAACGCAATTCATTTTTTCGAATTTAAAGCTGGTCCCTTAGTAAAAGTTGATCGTATACATGTGTACTTTACGTGGTTTCATTTAATGTCGTATTGTCGTAATAGCTTAGGTTATTAGTTGGTCCCCGACTGCAAAACCTTAATAAATTCAAGTTATATTCAAAATAATTTTTTGCTTTTCAGTTTTTTCGGTGGATAATTTTTTTGTTAAAAAGTTTTTATTTTATATTTTTTTGTGGCTATACTCTACTAACTACTACATGCTTAATTTTTAATTTCTTTTGATGTAATACACAACTCAGCATTAAAATCTGTGAGTGAACAATAAATCATTCCTATTTTCCCACCCTTAGGGTAGGTATTTTTTATCCATATTTATATGGGACCAACTTCGAGGTATACCCTATCCAATAAAAAAAGAACGATCAAAATCGGACTACTCTGTAAAAAGTTATGGGTTATCGTTATCACACATAAAAAAAAAAAACGCGTCGACTTGTAAACCTGCTCCGTTTTTTCTTCGGTTAATAAATGGTGCTGTAAGAGGCCCAAAGACCCTCGATGTACCATTTCACCAGTGCGATGTAGGGCCTATCGATCTCTCACGATAAGAAGGTACTAAGTAGTTACTTAAAATGCTAATACTTTATTAATAAGAGGGTATTGTGTTTACCGAGTTTTTACTGTTTTATTTTTTACAAATATTTTACGTAAAGCTGTTGGTCCCGGTTATCACTTATTGTGATAGTTGTTAAGCTAATTGGATGCCTACTACTACCTTGAAAACTCCAACAGTAGGTTGACCACTAGCTTACCTCCACCGATCCGATTATGAGTAAGTATGAGTAAGAGTTATTTAGTAGGTTTTTGAGAGTACAAACAACTTCCGAGTAGGCAATACAAATAACTGTTAGCTATTATTTGTATTTCAATAGATACCTACATTTAAAACTAATCCAAAACAACATTAAAATAAAAATAAAATGTATGTTATAAAATACCGTCTTAACTTTCTTTTCTAATAATATTCAGATGTTATCTTTTTAATCAGCTACTAAATGTGTTCTTAGAATATTTTCTGAAGGTAACTTTAATTGCCGTGTACAAATTACGTTTACGTTGTTAACACTTAAAATAACTATTAGGAGGTACATTAATTGCTCTACTACATTTAATACTTCAATTTCAGTGGTGTGGGAATTAATATAATTAGACAGACGTGACTAGGAACCTACAAAAAAAAAACAGCATAGAGTAGGATTTGCACCAAGTAAATAATTGGCATTTTGGAATGTGCCATGCGTCGTGAAAACATAATGGTACACACGGTTACACATTTCCAGTATAATGAAGCTGATCTTGCATTCTTTGGGATTTCCGTACAATGAGAGGTCAGCTTATACTGGAAATGTATAGTTTGATGTGTAGCCGTGTGTACCTATACAGTTTGTATTAATCATAATCGAGACTCCTTAGAGGATTTGGTAATGCCCAATTATTATTTTTTCTCATTTATAGATTGGTAGTATAATCCCCCTTATTACATCATATGTCCTGTCATTAAGTCAAGGCTAGTAAAATTCAGCCTCAAGATTTTTTTTTTTTTGTATACGACTACATCGGTAAACAAGCATACGGCCCGCCTGATGGTAAGCGGTTACCGTAGACATATGGACGCTTGCAACACACGAAGCATCGCTCACGCGTTACCGACCTTTCCCCCCTCCCCAATGAGCTCTGGCGACCTTACTCACGCGCAGGAACACAACTTTACACAACATAAAGTTATTTGGCTGCGGTATTCTGTAATGTGGAGGAGGTACTTCTCCAGTTGAGCTGCTCTTAGAGCGAACAAACGCTACGCTCTACCTCTCCCTTTTAAATATATCCGTCACTCTTTGATTAAGGATACATCCAGATAGAGAGTCGCAGCTGTGCACGCGTCGATAAAAATACGCTCTAACTGTTAGGGGCTAAATCAAATAAAAATAAATAATAATGCAAAATAATGATCAATATTTAAATTTCTCCCGATTTTAATTGGAATATTTTAACAACTACTATCATTATGAACGTCATTATGACAAGCAGAATGACGCAGAGGGAGCGTAAAACGTAGCTGTTACGCGCAGCAGCCTATAAAAGTTGGCCTGTATTGTATATTCGTGTAGAATGGCGACGTTCTTTCTAGGTATATTTATTTCTATGCCGTCAATTTCTAATGTCATATAGCAAAAAGAGTCGTATGCCCGCCCATATGCCATTTACCATATACCATTTAAGACTGGGTTTTACAAGACTCTTCTTCTTCTCTAGCAAGGCTTGCTAGGTATGAAAATATAGTACATTTAAAATTAAATAGTTTCTATAAGTCTCTTCCATTATTTCGTAGAGTACCCCAAAATTATCATAGCAATTCTGAAATAAGAAACGTGATATGTATAATAATAAGTGAAAAATTACGCGTTTGGCCCATAGGTCAAGTGGTAGTGAGATGGTAGGTCCACATCTATGTCATGTCACCTATGTGCTTGCGCGCTGATACCTGTCAGTCAGAGGACTCACGCGCAGCCTGTGGGTACGGTGTGTCTCGGGGAAAGTAGCGATGTTTTCCCGCGCTTTTTAATTCTAATTTCGAATAGTGATATCAAAATCATTGTTATTGAATTAAATCTTTTTAAGAATACTGGTATAATAAGGTATGTAGTATTTTTTATTAATTTTCTTCATATTTCTTTATCTTCGTAAATTTATGGCTTTTATAGACATTTTTAATTGTAGATAATGTTGTGATGTCCTTTTCTCTTTATTTGGGGTTTTAGTTTTGTAATGTGTTGATTTTTATAGCCTTTCCTATGTTGCCATATATTTATCCATCACATTCAAACAATGTGATATTATTTACGTGTACATTTTTTTTTTATAGGTATCATTGATTGAATCAGTATATTAGTTAAATAGCGTTGTTTTGCGTAAGGCCAATGTGAATGGCGAATTCATTAACCAAATAGCTCCTAAATTAACACTTTATAATATTAAATTGCTAATGACTCCATCATGGCTGTTCGTCCGTCCACCTGTTTCTTTAATTTTACTCCTTTGCTAAAGTATATGGTGACCATTTGATTTATCTCTTGAGCCCAAAGACTAACAAATAAAAGGTTAATTTTGTCGTTAATAATGATTGATTTGGGGGCCGGCAATGTCACTATTTAAAACCTTTTTCGATATAGAATAGCACCATTTTATAAAGACAAATATTCGATAATGCCATTCCTTAGGCAATGTGAGTATAAAATATTTATATCGAGAAATAGTAATAGTAAAGTATGGAAAAAATTATGACTGTGTTTTTTGCGCCTTCTAGTAATGTCATAGTTAAAGTGGAGTGAAAAAGCCACAAATATAATGGTTAGTTATATAATTATTCTAGACTAGCCTCCGCTGATTCAAGCGCGTTCCAGAGTTATCTTATGGATATATTCTAGATAAATATACCTATAAATCCAGAATATTCATCTGAATCTGACTCATCCTTTCACCTTTATAACATTGGTACATTTAATAGTTATGGAACAGTAAGTAAAGATAGAAGTTACCTATATTTGTTCCAATTTCTGTCTAAGTAACTAACATTAAATTAAACAAAATACCTACTACTTGTTTATTCGATATTCATAATTTTTTAATTTATATAATAACATTTCGGAGCTAAACAATTATGGCTCAGTGGTAGCGCCGTCGAATGCCATGACGAAGATTGCGGGTTCGAATACTACAACGAGTTTGAGCTTCCGTGAAGGAAACACTGTGAGGAAACCATAGCACGGTAGTAGGGTGATTTGTATGAATTAATGATTCATTAAAATGAATCACAGCCAAAAATCACACTATAAACTTAGAACCCATATAGATCTCGTAAGAACCTAATTTAGATACTAATTAATATAATTTTGGTTAAGATACAACATTAAATAGCAATTGGTGCCTAAGCTAGGATAAATTCAAAATCATTTATTCAATTTATGCCCTAATAAGGCACTTACGAACGTTACAATTAATGATTCTACCATAGGTTCGTAATGCACTTGAAATGAGAAGACTTACGGCAAGAAACTCAGCAAGGGACTTTTTTATACCTGATACTGATACCCTGTGTTATAGGCACCAGTTCCTTCCCTTCAGTTTGTAGTACCCGCCTGGCTGGCTACCACCCTCATGACGCCAAACACCTACACCTGGTGTGTTACGATAGCTGCACTTGAGAGCCAGTTCCCTTTATTCTAGGCTTTGTGTGTTTACAACCTTCTTCCAAATTATCACTGAACATGGTGAGATTGTAGTTAAAAACAGGTCAATAGAAATCATAGAGAAAAGATCTATTCGTCCATGATAGAAAGAAATATAAAAAGTTAATAACAAACAATATTATGTTTTTTATGTGCGATCCGGGAGTCTAAAAAGGCCTCTCAAGCAATATTGCTGGTACTTTTCAAATTCACAGCAGAACCTTCCCAGCAGAAATCCGAATCTCATGAATATTATAAAATAACTGGTTTACAGAAAAAATATTTGAATTAGGTACATAGAATCTGTAGAGAATTCAAGAAAAAAAAAATCTATAACGTGTGCTTTCTCGTCTATGTAATGTGCATTTTAGATCTTCATATCTTTGCTACGTAATTTATTACAACTGAATTGTAAGAAATTAATATTTCTCTCAGGCTTGTTTAAACAATTTACATATTATACGAAAACGTGTGCTCCATGGTTTTAACACTTATGCAAATGGTATACGTACTTAGTCTTGTTCTTTTTTGTTTTAATCATCAACAGAAGTATATGTAGGTAAAATGAAACCTTGTTATAATGCGTCTTCATACACTGAATGAGATATCTGTTCTAGTCATATACAAGGTATAAGTTACGTAGTAACTATTTAGTAATCTGTGGTATAAGTATGTTACAAAGTGTATACCATCCTGGCGCAAAATTCCTACTGTTTTTTTGTTATGCTAGACGTTATCACCAATTATTCGACAAAAAAAAAATGAGCTAGTCCAGTAATTTTGAAAGTAAAAGAAAATGACTCAAGTTTCTTATTTATGTATTCCACGGCTTGTTATTTATTATAACTTCAAGTGATATCTGCAAATTGGCAATTTGCTTTCGATACCTCAGCTTCAATGAAATTAGTATTGGTTAAAATATGCTGTGGTGGAAATAATTGATAATGTACCCACTCTGACCCTAGCTTTCTATTGTATTTTTATGTGTAGAAACTATGATATACGTGCAAATAGATAGCTAATTGAATTAAGAAATTCGCAACGATGTTTTTAATTCAATTTCACAAATGTTCGCACAATATTGACCATTTGTTTTGGTTACAAATACTAATCTAACTTCAGTTAAAAAGGTACATTAATTCACGGTTATTAAAGATAATAACAATTATAAAGCATTCTTACTAAGGCACTTATGAACATCCTTAAGAGGCTAAAAATCAGTTTTGGAATGAGAACACCCAGTAAACTTTTGTAGTGGAACAAATGGTTTAACTATATCATCGTTATAGACTATAGTTGATCGAAGCACTATATCAACAACATAGACATATAAAAAAATCAAGACGGAGTGTCACCTTATAAGAAAATGAAGCCGAAAATTTCCTGCGTGTGCGTGAGTAAAATCAGTACTGGCCCAAGTAGGCACGAATGTTACTGAGCCTTATTGTCACTGTCAACGTCTCAATACGGAATGATAACCGATCGGCTTCCTATGGTGTATATGTGTGAGTGAGGCCATGTATTTATAAGAACGCCGGCTTCCTATTACTTGCGTCACTTAAGAACACTGACCGTTCCGTCTTTCATTTTTTCTTTGTCTGAGATCAACAATTGTATATACCTGCAGTCGCCTACGTTAATAAATGTATATGTGTAATAAGTGAATATGTTTATAAGGTTATTAAACCGTTAAGATTATTTTAAACTACAATAAATTAATGATTGTTATTGTATTTAAATCCTAGCGTATATGACATCGTAGCTCCTTATCGAAAATAAAATAATTCAATGAAAATATTTTTTGTCATATAGGTGACATAACGACAGTTGAGCTCTAATATATCGGAAAGTTTCATTTGCTGAGAAGGGCCGGCAATGAATTAAACAAATATTCTTTTCTAAACATAATTATTGAAATATATTATAATATAAATCTGATCAACTGTTTTCAAGAAGCAGCTCAAATATTTTGAGTTAGTACCAAGTGTATGCAGAAAAAAGGGGACTGGATTTCCTTCTCCTTAAATTTTAGGTTATTGAAGTAGATCAGTACCCTGAGTTCTTTGAGTATTTAGATTATAACCTTTATAACGTTTGCAAATAACTAACGTAGTAACTATCGCGTTTGCCTTCTGCACGAAATCCATAGTATAGCGGTAGCGCAGCGCACCGTAGCGCTTTCGTAGGCGTTGTCGTAGCATATTTTAATTCCACACTGACAATTTATAATTAATTTTACGAGTATAATTAACAGATTAATATGATACTTAAATATGTATCCATAATGCGTAATTGAGAAATGTGTAATTGTATAACTAGCCTAGTTATATTGGCGGTACTCGTATTATAACATGGTATACCTACGTAAGCAAATAGAAATAGGAAGTGGTTGGAACTATGAGAGAAGCTTCTAATTTTTCTCATGTTTGATCAAACCTATTTGCTCTACACTTTCACGAGTGGTGCTACTTTAAAAACGTTGACCTGGTCTTATGTGTTTGGTTAATTTTGCCTTTAGTGGTGTGTAGACTGAGACATCGACTGACGCTAGGCATGAGTCTGCTACATACAGCGGAGGCAGCGTGTTCGTGTATTTGCACGACTTGCCAAGAATTAAAAGTGTGCCACTAACATAGCGTGTTTACAAACGTTCAACTTCTCTAACCTACCGGATCGCACTTGGGCCACCTCCAAATTATCCGAAAATTGCGTGAAGGAAACTATAAAATTACTTTTACGTTTATAATTCCTTTCGTAACGGTGTCCGTTCACAGGTTATTATATGATGTATGTACACTATTATTACTTGCGATCCCCGTTTCGTTATAGTTTATATAAAAAATGGTCATAGTATACAGCTTGTTTACGTGGTTCTTAATTGTATTAGTAATTTAGCCTTTGTTATTTAGGGGCATCTCCGTAGCTTAGCTTTTCCGTTGCGATTTCACCTATTTTAGCAGGATAACAATTAGGTAAAAAGTTCACCAAATTTTTTTTTATTTAGTTCATCACTTTGTTGTGGTTATGACGTAGTTTACAATTAAAAGGCAGTCAGGTACAGATGGACGGACAAAAGTAAATGACGAATCTTTCCGAAGGTTTCCTTGTTTGACTTTAAAAATGATCTAAGATGGTATCTGTAATGAACTGTAATACTCGATAGATGTGCGAATGGCTTTCACACGGGGAATGGTGCGATGTGCGGCTACTATGCGGGGGTCACGCATTCAGCGCGCATCGGGCCGTGCTCGCCAGCGTCAGCAATTTTCTCAGAGTAAGTTACTTGAACACATCTCGTATTCAGAGCATAGGCTGAAGCAATCTCTATTACCTTCCTCTTTACTTATAGTCCATTGAAACTAATGACCATATATTTTCTTACAGCAAACACTACTTTCATGTCCAAATGATGAGTGGCCAACGATAATCGTCCTACCTGACTTCGACCTCGAAGCTATGTCCTCTGTTCTATATTATATTTACAATGGAGAAGTTACTTTACAAAAACGTAAACTGGATATGTTTTTAGAAATAGTAAAGGCACTAGAAATATTTATAGATCATCAGTATTTACCCAAACTTAGTGAAATTACAGATGATAATTACGAAGATTTTAAGAGATTTTCTGAAACTTATGTACCTAAAAATAGCAATATCTTTAAGTTAGAGATTGGAAATTGTAAAGATCAGCAATATGTTAACATAAAGAAAGGCCAAGATGTCCAGAACATTCTACTGCAATATTCACTAAGCCACTCTGATATCAATGATAAGCTATATAAGAATTGGAGTGAACGTCGTAGGTCTCGTTTAAGAAATCTGAAATCGCCTTATGGAGACCGACAAAGGAACTCTTTCCTACGTGATTTATTTATCGAGACATATCCTCCAAACGGTAATGTTAACGGTCTGGCGACAAGCGTGCTAGCAATATCAAATGAATGCTATCGTGCTCCGGCATCTGTGCTCTTGACGAATGCAAATGGCAAACATCTCAGCGCCGGCGACGCACTCTCGGAACCATTTAAAAATATAACTGGTCAAATCTCTGATTTGACTTCACAATATCTCTCTGGCAAGCAATGTGCACTAAGAGATAGCCAGAATAGCATTCTAAATTACGTAATAAGTGATTCAGGCTCAAGAAATTCCTCAGAGTTAGCTCAGATGCATATATTGAGTGGAAATTTGGAAACAAAAACTGATAAGAAGACTGTACGAACAAATAATATTACTAAACCGACAATACCATTGGGGCCAGCAGTTCAACACGAACAGTTTTTATCAAAAATACCGATCCCATCTCTTGATCTGAGTAGCATGCAATCAACATCACATGAAATGTTAAGCACAAACAGATCTTTGAATTCGTTCAATGAAGAGTTCAAAAAGCAATATAACTTGGATGAAAATCTGTGTTCAAATAATACAAAAGTTACTATTTTAAATCAAGTTTTAGATAACCCTTGGTGTCCTCGTATACCAGTTAATTGTAAGCCGTTTAGAAGAAAATTGCAAAATACTACGAATTTAGGACAGAAAGTATGAATATTTTTTAGAAATTTTTAATCATAATAAACCTAAATTTTATATCCAACAACAGAACCATATTGTTGTGGCAATTCTGTCAATCCTTCCGACCCTCACACCTCCTAAACCAAGTAAGATAGAGTCTGCCAAGTGAAGGCGAATAATAATTTATATCCAATCTTTTCTAATGGGGTATCGTAGAATACTTAGTAAATTAGGAGATGCTAATTCTTAATAAAAAGTTATAAATATGTAACAAAGTTAAAAAAAAAATTTCTTTATTACCATTGCACATTTATTATTATTTTATTGTAATATCTATTTACTTTTTTTCAGGAATGCAAAATAAGATTGGAGAATGTAAATGATAGTAACAATAATATTGAAAAATCAACACCTTTAATAAGTGATACAAATAAACAGAGTGTATGTAGAGAGGAAATCAAAGATTTACTCGATACTTCTATATCTTCCGATACCAGTAAAGAAGACTTCAAATGCTCCATTTGTAATCAGGTCCGTATTATCAAACTATATCTGCCTATAGATTTTGTTTTAATGGAACATCTTGTATGAAGAAAACCAGCATTTAACATTTTATATATTATGATAGAGAGATATTTATTCAGATTTATTTTATAATAACTAACATTAATGTTAATTACTATCAAGTACAATAAAATGGTCTCATCTCTATAGACTAGTGTAAAGTAGAGAAAATATAATCCACATTCATAAAATTCAAATATGTAGGAAGATTTCTCTTTGATAGTAAAACGTATATTGAACTTCACATGTTTCCTTAAAAATAAGGAATTAATTGCACACTGAGCTCATCAACATTAAAATAAACAAATACAAGCTTTGATAACACACCACTAGATATTTCTAATGCAGCAAAGGACAGCTCTAACCAATTATTACCAGAAAAGTCGAGAAAACAATATGAAAAGGCGTAGGCAAGATTTCATGAATTGGAAAGTATCACCTACATCATTTTCTGAAAATGTGCTATTAGTATATTTTCAACACCTATATATAGTTTGTTTGTATTAGATACTCAGCAGTTAAACGTTCCATGAATTTATAAAGAGTTCTTACAACACTGTACAAAACCCTACGGTTTCAGAACCTTTTATAGAGGATGCATATCATGGGTGTAGATAAAGTATTGTATGCAACTGTACATAAGTACGTATTAAACACTCATGTGATACTATTATTATCACCATATATAAACCCAAATTCGTGTTTTAATACCCCTTATTATACCACAATTGCATAAATAACTAATATGCCTTGCGTGTATTAAACTATAGAAGATGTACCCATGTACCCACCTATAGTCGAATTAAAGGTTGATTAGTTTTGTGTAAGAAGGATACATTAAGTTACTGAATTATTCATTTAATGCTTAGAAATGAGCATCAAATTATTTGTAGTAATATTTCTATGCGTTTAATGAAAAAAACATTGTTAGCTTTCACCATGTTAAGTGGAAATACTTTACGTTAAATTGCATTTATATTCATAAAGTCGTTTACATTCGTATTGAGAGGTACACACGGCTACAGATCAAGCTATATCTATCATCTCGCATGGTATAGGATTTCTGTACAATGGGAGGTCAGCTTATACTAGAAATGTATAGCTTGATCTGTAGCCGTGTGTACATTTGTATTGCGATGGTACTCGGCCATTATTTAAGTTTATTTCTATGCCTATAAGTACATTTATGAAACAGCCTTTTTAACCGTACATTAAAGTTCTCTTACCTAAATTATAGAAATATTCGGTCAGTACAAGTTCTAAAGGTGTTAACTAAGTGAAGTGGAAAACCTGGTCAATAGCGTAGTCAAGTTGTGAGGTATGTTTATTTATACGTTTGCTCGAAAAGTGTACTTAGAGTAATGTAAAGTAATGTAAAGTATGTCTTGCAGTTATATGTTGCAGTTTTGAAATTCACAGTGGCAGTAAACATGCAGCTTCTGTATGACACTTTTTATTTTCACTATGAATTAGGCGCCGATCCCACAGCGTTCTAGAGTTCTGCGGTCAGAGTTATACGTGCCTTGTCCTTGACAGCCACGGTCACTATGTGCAATGATCAAAAGCGCGTAAATGACGATGTTGCCGATGGTGGTAAGCAAAGCTTAGAAGGGAAATGACTCTCCAGTTCAGTAGTACCTTGTATTTCACAAATATATTCTAAAACATAACATGATAGCAAATTCGTGACGGTGGTAAACCTACGGCTACTTGCCAACGTCAACTAGTTTGTAATAAACCTTCTTACCACCAAACCGGTTATGAAATTAAACGCACTAATGTAATTAATTGTGAGAGGTACTTATAGCTCAGCCCTTCGTAGCACGATGAGTATGTCAATGGTTGATAATCACATTATTTCGATACTGGTTTTAATTTCATTTAACACTTTTCTTCGTGCGACTTTAGATGTTTTAGTACACGAACAGAATCACGCTAATGTATTTCTTACGAATATTTTAAAATTTTCAACTAACCAAAGGAATTTTGATTGCTCTTTGCTTTGTGCAGGAATGAAATATTTCGGCTGATATTTATTTATTATACCAGAAAAATCACAAAATTTTATCGAGTGAACGAAATCATGAGATGATGTTGTGCCGTGGCTATGCGTGGCTATGATTTCGTCAAAGCATAAAAGCCACAAATCATAGAAAACATGTTGAATTTTTAACCCCATAATGATTTTCCATATAATTCCAGGTGTTTCTAAGCAGCGAGTCTCTCGCAGTCCACACCCGACGGCACTCATCCAGCGCTCGCTACACGTGCGGCGAGTGCGGCAAGACCTTCTCCCAGCTCAGGAACTTCAAGTACCACATGTCGGTACACCGAGGGACGAGGGAGTTCGCCGCCACCTGTACTGTCTGCGGGAAGTACTTCAACGATAGAGGGTATCTTAGCAGTCATATGAAAATTCATAGGTATGTAAAATTTTCCATAGTTACATGTCATCCTCAATTTCCATGATTGCATTTTTTTCATATTTTGGTATGTGAAAGTATGCCGTGAAATATTGTTATTTTTAGGGTTCTGTTCCTCATAATGGAAAACTACCTAACTAAGTCCATGTGTCAAGGCTCTTTTAAACTTTTATTCTAAAAAACGGCTGTAAAGAATCGGTTATGGTCAGAATTTATATCTGATTTTAAAGTCTATAGGTATTACTTAAATAGCCTCATAATGCTGTAAAAAAAACAACTTAAACGCAACAAAATAGTACAATATAAACCGTATTAACACTATTCTTTAACCTCTGAACCTAGAGGGTATTTCCCGGTATTTCCACCTTGTAGGAGTCGACGAGAATCTAGGAGTTTGGTGTCATTGAATGAATAAACCTGAAAAGATATTTTCAAATCCCGCCTGCAAAAATTATATTAGCGGTTCATCCTCATCATCAACATCATCAATCTACAATGTCCCACCACTGCGCACAGGCCTCCTTTCACAAATGAGGGTGAAAAGGAAAAGGCAAATACTCCACCACGCATGCCCACTGCGTATCGGTGGAGTTAGGCTAGTAGTCAACCTTTACCAGGACTTTCAAGCCGCCTAGGACGCTTCCAACTAGCTTAACGACTATCACAATTTACTGATAACTGGGACCAACGGCTTAATGTGCCTTCTGATATTAGTGGTTACTTGCATCGTAATAATACGGGAGGGCCTGCAAAACATAAGCCATGTATAGGTAGAACTTTCTCAGGGCATGAGGCCTACTCGCACTTGACCGTGTTTTTTCGTATATCATGATGATTTTACGTTTTGTTTCCTTCTAGTAATGTTATGCTAATTAACAGTACAAATAAACTGGTTGGGAATATTCTGGCTGCGGTCATTCAGCCCAAAATTGAAAGTCTGATTTATTTCAAGATTATTTGTAGTAAATTCAAGCAGTCGTCGGTCGGTGAATTGGTCTCCGTCGTCATGAAAAATGCACTGGCCTACGAAATTGAGAACATTCTAAAATAAATAAAATATAAACTGATTCTTTCTTTTTCTGATAAAAATTCGATAGATTTCTTAAGATTGTTTTAAACGTTCATTTTTGTAGAAAATGTATAAGAACTGTTAACATGAAATGTGAAATAGCAGTGTGTTGTGTCGTACACAGGCCGCTGTGTCAGCAATAAGACATGAAATTGCCGTATCGTCGCCAAAGTGAAGCGTGGCACCACGGCGCGATAATTTTCACGCTCATCAGATCCTGGCGGCCAGGATACGCGGTTCCCAGCTTCTGAAACTGCGTCTAAGCTCTACAATAGCTCGCACCACTGTCTAAGTAGCTGTCGCACCCGTCACCACACCGCGCCGTTGCTCTAACACTAGCCCCGCACGTTCACTCTTTGGCACACAATTTGTTACGTAATTTTTGTTTAAATAAATAAAATACCGTTAGAATAGAATTAATTTCTCAGTTAAAATTCTATTTGAATACACCCTGTTAGGTATACACTAAGCATAATAAAACCTCTCAATTGATGTATGACTCATTGCTATTTGAGGGTGGGCCCACGCGCTCTATACATTTGCGCCCATTCTCATTTTTCAGTGAAACCTTAAATATACTTTCACGTTTTTAGCCAAACTCATTCTTATAGAAGTTCAGAAATAATTTAAAAACAATATAGTAAAACAGTTAATTTTGGTCAGTTAATATTATTTTTTTAAATTTTTAATTTTTATTACTTAAGTTTTAGTGAAACATGTAGATGAAAAATAATAATAAATAAATATATCCATAAAATCTCTAAAGGAAGCTAAAATCTTTCATTTTATCTTCATCTAACAGTTTCGTAAGACTAACTAACTAAACTAACTTTTTTTAAATTATTTATAGGCCTGTGTTTGACCACAATCTCACCATGGTAAGCAATGATGTTGCCGAAGGTCGTAAGCCCACAATGCCTAGAAGGAACTGGCTCTCAAGTGCAGCTGTCGGAACATACCGATAGGTGCTTGGCAGATTTTCAAAAAAAATTCAAGGGAAACTTGGTGTTGTAGAACCATGAACGAAATGCGTAAGCGCCGTGAAAATCACGGTGTTGGCGAGAAAAATACTCTTAAAAGCGTTCTGATAGCGCTACGTGTTTCTACGGTCTGCTTAGACGACTACGTATTGTTTCAGCGCTAAAGAGAACTTTATTTGACTGTAAAAAAATGGGACCTAACTTTGCTTATGATAGCTTCTCTATACGTAGTAATAATAGCTCAA
The DNA here is from genome assembly GCA_947623365.1 of Achlya flavicornis. Taxonomy (NCBI): domain Eukaryota; kingdom Metazoa; phylum Arthropoda; class Insecta; order Lepidoptera; family Drepanidae; genus Achlya; species Achlya flavicornis. The sequence continues at coordinate 9,018,099 of OX392474.1, forward strand.
TGAGTGGAACCGTTTTTTTTTCGATTAAACAGTTCATCTTATTTGAACACCAGTATTATTAAAAAGAGGTTTTTATATAGTAATTTGGTATCTAAGTAAAAAAAGTAGGAATGTTCATGACCAAACGGGAGCTTAGAAACTTGTATTTAAAATGTTTTTCTTGAGTCTTAGTAGTATAACTTGAACTGTCTCTTTATTATATTCTGCTTTTGTTACGATTGTTTCAGAAATCGCAAGGAATACAAGTGTACATTATGCCCCAAATCATTCAATCAGCGTGTTGCCTACAACATGCACGTGAGGATTCATACAGGTGAATAAGAATGAGTAGATTACAACAGGTCCGTGTGGCTCCCGGCATAGAATAGGGCCAACCCTTCCAATCCTAAGGGTGTCGTAAAAGGCGACTAAGGGAATACACCAGGGGACGGGCAGCAGCGTCCATCTGTGATACATCATCACTACTGCGATCACCAACCCGCCTGCCAAGCGTGGTGATTATGGCATTAACCCTCACATTATGAGTACACAAACACAGCCACGGCCCCCAGTCCCCGGCGGCCCCGCTATCCCGGGCTACGGTAGCGGTCACGGTAACGGCGGGGCAGGGGGTGCTAAGAGTCTCCGGCAGAGATCCGGCTACCAACAACGACGACTGGACCTGGTAACATACAATGCACGGACTCTGAGGACCGACGAGAAGCTCATTGAGCTGGAGGAAGAAGTGGACAGGTTGCGCTGGGATGTAATGGGATTATCAGAGGTCCGAAGAGAGGGGGAGGACACGATAATCCTTAAATCCGGTAACCTGTTCTACTACAGGGAGGGTGATCACCTGTCACAGGGTGGTGTCGGGTTTATCGTCCGCAAGCCCCTCATCAAGAATATAGTGCGGATAGAGAGTGTCTCACCGAGAGTCGCATACCTGATACTCAGAATTACCAAACGGTATTCGCTGAAGGTCATTCAGGTATACGCTCCGACCTCATCACACCCAGATGACGAGATAGAGACATTGTATGAGGATATCTCACGAGCCATACATTCCTCTAAAACGCACTATATGGTATTGATGGGGGACTTTAACGCGAAGCTAGGCATTAGGAATGACGATGAGCTGAGAGTGGGGCACTTTGGAATTGGGCAGAGGAACCCTAGGGGGCAACGGTTGGCCGACTTCATGGAGTTGGAGGGACTCTTTATGATGAACTCCTTCTTCAAAAAGCGGCCACACAGGAAATGGACCTGGAGTAGCCCCGATGGATCCACCAAAAATGAGATAGACTTTATCTTGACGACAAAGCGGCAAATCTTCAGTGATGTTTCTGTGATCAACAGGGTTAAGACCGGAAGCGATCACCGATTAGTAAGAGGCACACTGAACCTGAACATCCAGGTGGAGAGATGTCGTCTGGTAAAGTCTACGCTCCGACCTCAATCTGCATATATCCAGGACCCTGACAGCTTTCAGCTCGAACTTCATAATCGCTTTCAATGCCTGGATAATTGCGTGACGGTGGACGATACAAACAACAGGCTCGTGGAAACTGTCCATGCGGTAGGATCTAAGTTCTTTAAGACCCGCCGCACGAATAGAACCCAAAAACTCTCGGATGAAACTCTCAAACTCATGAAGCGACGACGTGAAATGAAGTTGCAGTCTTCAGCTAATACAGCCGAATACAGGTATATAGCTAAATAGGCAGGTCTCAAACGCAATGCGACACGATTTGCGCCTCTTTAATACATCATGTATCGAAGAGGCAATAAAGCAGAACAAAGGTTCCAAAGTGTTCGCAAGAGACTTGTCTATTGGTCAAAGTCAACTGACCAAGCTGAAGACCGACACCGGCAACATCATCACGTCAAAGCTGGAGATCTTGAGAGAGATCGAGAAGTTTTATGGACAGCTGTACACCTCGTCACAGAAACCAGATCCAATTCCGGTTAGTGACGCAAGAGCCAAGTTGACCCGACACTACACCGAAGATATCCCGGACGTCAGCCTATACGAGATTAGTATGGCTCTGAAACAGCTTAAAAACAACAAGGCGGCGGGTGAAGACGGAATAACAACAGAGCTCCTGAAAGCGGGTGGAAAACCGATACTTGTAGTCCTTCAGAAGCTTTTTAATTCCGTCATACACGAAGGTACAACGCCGGAAGTATGGAGTGGAAGCTTGGTGGTGCTCTTCTTCAATAAAGGCGATAAGGCCCTATTGAAGAACTACCGCCCGATATCCCTCCTAAGCCACGTTTATAAGCTGTTTTCGAGAGTCATTACGAATCGTCTCGCACGTAGGTTTGACGACTTCCAGCATCCCGAACAAGCCGGTTTCCGTAAAGGCTTTAGTACCATAGACCACATACATACACTCCGCCAGATTATACAGAAGACTGAGGAGTATAATCGGCCATTATGCCTGGCGTATGTGGACTATGAGAAAGCCTTCGATTCAGTCGAGACATGGGCGGTGTTACAGAGTCTACAGCGATGCCAAATTGACTATCGCTATATCGAAGTGTTGAAGTGTTTGTACAGCAAAGCCACCATGTCGATCCGGGTCCAGGACGAGAGTACGAAACCAATTCAGTTACAGAAGGGTGTAAGACAGGGTGACGTAATTTCCCCGAAACTCTTCACCACTGTAATGGAGGACGTATTCAAGCTCTTGGACTGGAAGGGATATGGCATCAACATCAATGGCGAACACATCACTCACCTTCGATTTGCCGACGATATAGTCATAATGGCGGAATCGCTAGAAGCTTTGAACATCATGCTCAATGACCTCAACAGAGTTTCCCAACAGGTAGGCCTCAAGATGAATATGGACAAGACAAAAATTATGTCTAATGTTCATATTCCGCCAATGCCGGTGATTGTTGGGAATACTGCTCTCGAAGTTGTAGACTAGTATGTTTACCTAGGACAAATTGTCCAACTAGGTAGGTCCAACTTTGACAAAGAGGTCAACCGAAGAATCCAACTCGGCTGGGCAGCGTTCGGGAAGCTACGGCATATCTTCACGTCCAGAATACCTCAGAGTCTGAAGACAAAGGTCTTCAATCAGTGCGTGTTGCCAGTGATGACATACGGGACAGAGACGTGGTCTTTTACTGCTGGCCGCATAAATAAGCTCAAAGTCACTCAGCGAGCTATGGAACGAGCTATGCTCGGAATTTCTCTACGAGACATGGTCCGAAACGAGGACATTCGTAGGAGAACAAAAATTACCGATATAGCTCGTAGAGTTAGTAAACTGAAGTGGCAATGGGCAGGCCACATCGCTCGGCGAACCGATAACCGATGGGGTAGGAAGGTTCTCGAGTGGCGACCACGTACTGGAAAGCGCCGTGTGGGACGACCACCCACCAGGTGGACCGATGACTTGGTCAGAGTCGCTGGGCACCGTTGGATGCAAGCGGCCCAAAACCGTTCCAAGTGGAAGTTAATGGGAGAGGCCTATGTTCAGCAGTGGACATCCTTAGGCTGATATGATGATGAGATTACAAATGCAGCTTATTACGCACAAGTACTTATTACTTTACATTATCGCACAGTTTCATGAAAGGTATAATCCCGATTAAGATAAGTTTCTACCTCAGTGCAAGTGATATGTGTGTAGACCAAGCATTCTTAATTTAAAGGGGTAAAACAGTTTGACAGACCACAGCTGTCAATAAAAAAAAACATGCGCGCCTTAATGGTTAACGTTCTCATTCACGTTCTCGGTCGACGCCTCGAGTGTTAATAACCAACATTGCACACATGTATCATAATGTACTATTACATAAGTTTGAATTGGCTTATTACCTAATAAGTTGTAATTGTCAGGTGTGAAGCCGCACGTGTGCTCGGAGTGCGGCAAGGCGTTCTCCCGCAAGATGCTGCTGAAGCAGCACCAGCGCACGCACTCCGGCGAGCGCCCCTACGCGTGCGCGCACTGCGGCAAGCGCTTCGCCGACCGATCCAACATGACCCTACATCTCAGGCTGCATACAGGTGCGTAACAAACACTCATTTATGGGAGGTCTCTCTATAATAATAATAGTATTCTACGGCGTCGTCACCTACTTAAATAATTATTATGGCTAATAGCTATGTCAAAGCCTAGTATTATTTATTTTGAATGGAGAACCAACAGCTTTGGCTTATTAATTTAACTTTAAAAGATAGCGATACATTATGAAAAACATACGTACCATAAGTCATTAACTTGAGAACGCATCTAGACTATACGTATAACAAAATAATTATTTTCATTCATTAGTAGCAGTTACCCATAATAAATAGGTACTTATATATAACTGTTTATTTACAGGTGTAAAACCATTTTCGTGTTCATTGTGCCCGAAGTCCTTTACGAAGAAGCACCATCTCAAGTCGCACTTGAATTTCCACACGGGCTCGAAGCCATACTCGTGTCCTCGCTGCAAGCTCGCCTTCACTCAGTCCTCCAACATGAGGACGCACATGAAGAAGTGTACTGCACCTGCTGTACCTGATACTGAACACACACAACAATCTCACCTATAAATAATTGCAGGTCCATATAATAAAGTCTAAAAGACCACGTAAAAGACCAGTGGACCAGTGGTATTTTATTGCTGGCCTCATAAATAAGCTCAGAGTCACTCAGGGAGCTATGGAACGGGCTATGCTCGGAATTTCTCTATGTGACAGGGTCCGAAATGAGGATATAGCTCGTAGAGTTAGTAAGCTGAAGTGGCAATGGGCAGGCCACATCGCTCGAAGAGCCTATAACCGATGGGGCAGAAAGGTTCTCTAGTGGCGACCACGTACTGGTGCGCGCCTCACGGGACGACCTCCCACTGCGGTGGACCGACGACCTGGTCAGAGTCGCTGGGCGCCGCTGGATGCAAGCGGCCCAGAACCGTTCGAAGTGGAAATCAATGGGGGAGGCCTATGTTCAGCAGTGGACATCCATGAGCTGATATGATGATGATGATGATATAAAGTCTATGAAAGCGTCAACATTAAAACGATTGAATTTGGAACCTATAGGTAGGGCATGATGTGTTTTTTCGATTGACACAATCTATTATAGAGACTTGACTTACGCTTTGTTTGTAGTTATATACTTAATACAGGCTTTAGATTAGAGCGCGTACTCAAAGCAATGTGTATGCTTGTAAATGTTACCACTTAAACTAAGTATAGCTTGTTTGTTTTACGTTCAATCACTTATTATTATCAGATTTTCGATGCAGCCCAGTCACCGGAGTTGGTATTGAAAGCCAGCTATAAAAACTGCATGGTCGTGGGTTGTGAGGGCCTTCTCAGAAAAACGGAAGTCCGATCATCGTTTTAAAATATTAATAAATATAATAGCAGTAAAAAGTACTATATTTGCAGTAAAACTGAAGAGACAATGAATGGTAAAAAGGTATTTGTTGTCCAATCAAACTGCTTTTGAACAACACACAATCTATTCTGTGAAAATGTAATCCTGCTGCAGACGATGAATAACATCATCCAGTTCGAAATACCCGTTGGAACACATTGAATAATATAAAGAGGTAACCATTAGAGCGACTGTACTAGAGTACGGTCTGTGAGCACGGGTACGGTCCAAATGCCTCGAAACAAAGTGCGCATACATAGTTTGAACGACTAAACTTCTAAAATATAATAATTGCCAATTTCTCGTTTTTTATCGATACTTTTACCGAGAATCCATATCGACATTTTGTCTGACTGTAAATCAACGAATGTACGATAAATCTATGAATGCATCTATATGGAATTTGCTCACGCTTCGCAGAAGGTATATAAAGTTAACGCTATCACTCTCCCTAAAAAATAGCAAAGTAATGTAGCCCCATAGAATAATAATAGTATAAAGTGTTAACTGCGGTCTTCAATTTAATGCTTAGTCATTTATGTATGTAACTTGATTATGTTTATTTCATATTTTAAAGAACTTTTTTAATGATTGAATGAATCCTTAGTAGTATTTCTGAATACTTATCTAATTTTTGTTAAAATTGAACTTCTTTAATGTTAATGTCATAGGTACTTCGGTCATAGAACTTTTATATTATTGATACTTTTACATAATTGTTTAACATTGTTATATCAGAAAACTTCCAATTATTTTAGTTTTTATATAAGTTTATAGTATTTTTAAGTATAATCTTGCCTGTAATATAATAAAATCTTTATTGTATCATTCATATGTATTTTATTGTTACCTACTATGATATTTGACTATTTTCATTTCGTTTTATTAGAAATATGTTTTGCAAGCACTAACCGTTTATGAACGTACTAGCTGACCCCCGGGTTCACCCGCGTTCCCGGGATCTAAAGTAGCTGTAAGTGAAAGATTTTTTGAATCAAACTAGTAGTTTTTCTTTTTTTTATACCACTAAGGTGGCAAGCAAGCTACGGCCCGCCTGAAGGTAAGCAGTTATCGTAGCCTATGGACGCTTGCAACACCAGGCGTATCACTCGCGCGTTGCCGAACCCCATGCTGTACCCCGAGTGTAAAGAATTGACGTTAATAAACGCTCACTAATTCGTTTGCGTTAACTATAAATTTGTATGGGAGAAATTAGTACCATGAGTATTCCGCTAGAGGCGCTGTGCCCATTCCTATAGAGAAGTGTCGTAAACGCAAACTAAATAGTAAGCGTTTACACACGTCAATTCTTTACACTTGGGGTACTGTACTCCATTGGGAAAATCAGTTTCAGAGAATAGCCCGTTTAAACAAACAAAAAAATAACTTTTCTGCTTTATTATATTAGTAATATACAGGGTTATACAATTATTCCTGGTAGGAACTGAAAGGGGAGCTCAAATGCAGAAAGTCTCCTAACCACTGGTTAAGATAATGCTGGTCAAGAGCCACGGCCTAAGAGTAATGCGGTAATTAGCATAGCCAGTATTTGTGAAAGAACTGAAAGATTATTTCGCAAATAAATCTTTTTTTTTTTTTTTAGGTTTTGAGTAAAGAATCAATTTGTTGTGAATAACATCCATCCACATATTAAAAGAAAATCTGTTTTGGGATGCAGTTATTTTCAGTTTTTTTTTTCGATTTGCACATTTGTATTCGGAACCGTGGAGTGAATATGTCCCAGAATATTTATTTATTTATATTTACAGTATACCTACTTCTGATTTTTTGTACGTAGAGGCTACATTTTCATTTATAGAGCCAGATGTGCCTTATTGGGCTAGATGAAAAAAAAAACTATTTAGTCCGTCTTTTACATTATAAAAAAATATTAAACACGTATTTTTTCTTTTGTCAAAAATTACGAAGATATCGTGTGTTAAAATTCCGCGTGATATCACGTTAGAACACTTTTTACTCTAAAGTGACGTTACGAGCCTTCACTCCCAAACTTTGAATTGCTTTAATGATTCCATTTTTAATGATTTGGTAAAGCAAAAAATACGTGTCCAATGTTTTTCGAAAATCTGACTGACGGACTAATTAGATATTTTTTTTTACCTAGGAATGATTCCTTAGCTTTTCGCCCCGCGCTTTCATTCACAACCCCCTTTTTACCCCCACGGATGGATTTTAAAAACATCTTCAAATGGAAATAAATTTCTTGACCCTTTGTTTTAAGTACGAAACCAGTCTGATTGACAGACGTACAGGTCTGTCAATCAGACTGGTTTCATATTTATTTTTTGTGCATATTGAGGTAATAAAAAACAATTTCATTTTTACTTCTGTTTTAATGGATTTGGTGTTGTAAAATAATTATCGATCAAGGTGTACAAAATTACAGGCTTTACAATAGATAGGTTTGATTCTGGCGCACTGAGTTGTAACAATATTACCTACACTCGTTACGAGGTGTATGCGATTGCGAGTCCATTATAATTATAGCTGAAGTTATACATAATTTATATTGATAATATTGCTTACTTTGCTGTATCATGAGTAACGTAATGTACTTATATGTAGTAGGTACCTATATGTATTATGTACCAAGTCTATCTCCCTCAAAGCGAGGTTAACATTTTATACATAATCATTGATACATAATTTAATTACGGTGTAGATAAAACTGACGATTGATAGAATAATTTAATTTAATTTGAAAATATACCGATTAATGTTTACATTTCTTCGGAAATATTTACAGATAACATTGCTCAACTATTTTTTAAATACCAAGGAATATGTTATAATCTGTAAATTATGATAATTCGCAACTTTTGAGAAGGGTCATTATAATTAGAACATACTTTAACAAACCGGTGGTATACTTTTAAGAACAAATGCTTACGAATATATTGAGTACATTGTTTGATACATCAACTGGAATATATTTCATACGGTCATGAGTTATTAGATGGTCCACTATGGCATTTTCAAATTACAATTACCCTTCTTTGGTATCAAATTAGGAAGTGCTTGGAAAACTCTAAGTGCGAAGTATCATTATTTATAAAATCTAACAAAAATACATATCTTTATAACATAAGGAATGGCGAGAAGTTTATCGAGATGGACAGTGTTATTCATAACTGAGTCTTACTGAATGTGTTATGCGAACGTGAGTTTTATGTAACAATATAAAAAAATACTTATAATTAGTGTTGATTGTTTTCGACGTTTGGAAGTACATTGTAAAGTTTAAAATTGTTATATAATGTATAAATAATTGAAGGATTATCAGTAAATTTACCTAAATGATAAGATTGTTGATGACCACATGTCAATATTGATATCGACTGTTTTACACATTCATTTGTAAAACAGCGTGTGACTGAAAACGACTTCACTTTCACACACACTTCGCTACTTGCCTAATGAATGTGTAAATTTGGCCCTAATGGAAAACTATCCACAAACAATAATTTGTTTACCTTTCAAGTTTTTTATCCAAGACAAGTCCATCTCCTGAACAAGCCGAATAGTAAATGACATTCGACATATTCATGAAAACCCTGTAATTACTTTTTACATTTAAAAAATATATAAATTCTATTTAGTATAATAATTTATTATGAACTTTACATCAACGTTGAAAAAATAGGTACCTACATTTCTGCGTAATCGCATTTGATGCAGGTGAAACTTAGGGCACTACGGCGGACAGGTACTCGTTAAATAGATAGGAAGATCTTGACTTTACTCGAAGAATCATCTGCATTATAATTACACGTGTAAGTAATCCCTAAAATTATCTGGGGGGTTAACTTTGCCATATCATATCCAAATTGAATTCGTTTTAATGCCATGGATTGGGCATGTAAATTATTAATACTATCTACCGTTTAATGGCGTTTTTTTCCTTTTGTTCATTTATTTTAGCGATTAAAGCAGCGATAGTGTCTGAATTAACCACCCAGGTAATCATTTCAATCGATATCTGGGACGTTTACAATATTCAGGATAAAAGTAAAAATTATATCAAAGTTACGTCGGAGTCAGCGCAAATTCTACCTCTATTTTGAGTATTACGAAATGTATTACTGTCATGTTACAAAACATAAATTTAGCCCCGTAAATAGTATAAAAAGTAGGTACCTAATAAATCTACAAGGGATCGTCTGTAAAAATCTTACTCGTACCACATTAGAAATATACAAAAAGCTATCGTTTGGTTTTACATCACGTATAAGTCACATATAACGTAGGTAAATTATATTATCATTACTTTTCCATTCCACACTCACTTACACATCATGTAAACCAATACTTAAGGTTAATATTCGCCAAACTTTACATTACATTTATTTATTTATCTCAGCCTTTTCGAATAGGAGAACCATAATTACTGGGGAATATAAAATAGTAACTAGTAGACTCGGTGAATTAACATTACGATGTAGTAAATAGTCCATCAGCTCGTGAGAGCGACGAGAGCACTACTACTCTACAATGTGAAGCACCATTTGTTCTAGCGTAGGGATAATGTACACAATTCGTCGATTTAATCTAAATAACATTAGAATTAAGTTGATGCACATATTATGCGCTTACACTCCGATTATTCATTAGGAACAACAATTTGAAAAATACTATACGAACATTTCTTTACGATAACTTAAAAAAATAAACGTGCTTTTGGCACTTACCACTAATCAGTTGATATACACTCCATGAGTTGTTTTGTGTAGATACCTAATATGATTAATTTAAACACACTGCAAATACATGTATTGTGTACTATGACGACACACTTGAAATGTTTCTTGTTGTCATATAAACGTTCTTTGGTGAAAAGTAAATTATCAGCGGCATTGTATTATTTTGCAGTAGTTGATAAAAAATAAATTCCATGTGTAAAAGTTAATAGCAATTTATGTGGAAGTAAATCTATGTTTAACAATATTTGCATGTCTAACTTAATATGGTACACGATATACATACATACAGAATATTATTTAAATAAAGTCGATGTCACAAAATCCTATTTACAATAGAATTATAATTGTATGTATAAAATTGAGCATTAGTATAAACAGAGGCTGCCATAACCCTGGGTATAATATTAAAATGCTTACTAATTAGTATAATACATCATTCCTCATGGGGACTAAATTTATTCAAGTACTTAGTACTTAATAATTTCGCATCGCACTTAACTTAATATATTACAAATGTACAACTTACAGTTCATATTGTAATCTCATAGCCACTGGATTGGACGAGTCACGGACTCATCCGACTGTTTATAACCAATACTTTCGCTTGATCACAAGACTGGAATCACATGATGCGGCGGGGAACACGCGTCCGACGATTGCATGCGGCGGTGGCACTGCACGTCCCTTTCAGGTGCATTCAATGATTAGAGGTTGGTTGGACTCTATCACACTGGGCCGTGGCTCGGTCCCGGGGGGCCCGTAGTGTTGCTGCTGGGGCTCGTGGTCCGGAGGCGGCGGCGGCGGCGGCAGCAGCGACCGGTACTGCGGCGACAGCTGGCCATGCCCGTGCCCCGTCACTAGGTGCGGAGTGGTGGTGTGCGCGTGCCCTCCCAGCAGCACCTCGTGCGACATCGCGCCTCGCGCCCCACCGGCTCCCACCAGCCCTCCTTGTGATGGAGAGTGGACCTCGTACGCCTCGTGCCCCTCTCTCTCGTGGCAGTCTTTGTCGACGTTACCTGCAAAGTGCACGCGAAAATGAAATCGGCCGCGTTCAGCGAGAGCGCAAGTGAAAGTTGCGGTTCACCTAAGAAGAGAAAGTGCAACGCGCTGCACTCACTCTCGCGACTGTGATCACTACTAATTACTTTAATATTATTTTAAATGTGAATAAAAATAATCATGCATTTTTTTATGTTTAAGTGACTTTTTAAATTAAATATAGGTATTTAAAATGTATGCTTACCGATACATTCAGTGTTGGCTGCGTTCGTAATAGCTAAAACTTCTTCAATATTGTTCGGCTTACAACTAGTAGTCTTCCAGTGCGTGCGTAGTCCTGAAGCGCTTATATACTTCTTGTCGCAGCCCTGGCAAACGTATGGCCTGTCATTGGTGTGTAGCCGTTTGTGAAGTTTCAAATGTACGAATTGTGTGAATTTCTGCATGCACAAATCGCATGCGTATGGTTTTTGACCGGAGTGTAAACGTAGATGAGTTTTTAAATTCGACGTAGAAGAGAAACGCTTCTTGCAGATGTCACACTGATGTGGTTTCTCACCAGTGTGGACTAGATGATGCTTCTGAAGGTGAGCTAATTGCGTGAAAGATTTACTGCACACATTACACTTAAAAGGACGCTCGCCTGAATGTGTCCTTAAGTGAACTTTCAAATTCGACAGCTGACCGAAAGTTTTGCAACAGACATTACATTCGTAATGCATTTTTCCATCTTTTTTCTTTAGGGGATATGGTAAACTCCTGTAGCCCCGTGAAGATTGTGAGTTAGGACTCATCGGACCCATCATGAGGCTACATGTGCCGTCCGGGCTCATACTCCCATGGTGCGGTACCAGTTGGTTGTTCACATTCGAGTTTTGGATTAAACTTAACTGCGAACAGTTTTTCAGCGTGATCACGCTAGTCGATGACGGGTAATGATGATTGCTTGATCCATTTTGTGACCTCTCGTACTGATGTGTCGATGTCACTGTCGGTGAGTAAGTACTGGGTGGAGATCCAAGTTGAGTGATTATAGTGGAGTTTGGTGGTGAATATAAGTTATAAGAATAATTTGGGTAATGACTCTCATATCGTGTTTCTCTTATTTCCCTTATTTCTCTGATTTCCCGAATTTCAGTTGTATGAGGAATAGTATGAGGAGGCGACGAAGAATAAACGGATGCAACTGTTGGTGCTGGTAGTTGTTGCGGTAGTGGTAGCAGAGATGGCAAGGGAGTCAAGTTAGAACTTGAGTCGGGACTACAAACATTACCGTACCTTTGGCTCTTTTTGTAGGAATAAGCCATTTCCGTCGGTGATGAAGGCGGAGGCGTAGCATTTGGTTGACGACGGTTAGGGTCATTATTATTCGTATCTATTCTATTTCCAGTTAAAATTGTTTCTAAAATTCGAGTATCAGGTGGAGAATACCTCATATACACTGGTTGCGGTGAAGGCGAAATAGTACCATCTTCATAGTAAGGTTTGTTTAGTGGCAAAACAGTATTCTGTGAAGATTCTAGCACAATGACCGTAGATGTTGCTGGGTCACGCCGTGGGGGTGATAAGTTTTGTGGTGCAATATCAGACATTTCTTCAGCTATTATTAGCTCCTTTTCGCTTTCACAATCCATATCTTTATGATTTTGATATTGATAAGCTCGAGGCATTTTAATTTTTACTTTCCTGTATTCATTCCTATTCATGTCTTGGTCAATCTTTTGGACTATGACTGTCTCTTTAGGTTCATTTGTTTTATTGGAACAATCCAAGACATAGTTTTCTACATCAGAATCGCTTGAATCTTCAGGTGGAGTAAATTCATCGTGGTAACCATTGCTATGATAACCTTCATCTGATCGTACTGAGCCATCGTTAGGTGTTAATTGATGCTCGTAATGCGGTCCACCACAATGACTAAGGCTAGGAGATTTACTTCCCAATTTATCTTGATGATTTTGTGCCATAGGGGATGGGCCTCGCATATCTCTCAAGTGTTGGTTCTGGGCGGGTGATCTATTGCTATGTAACCTTGGATTATCCATCTGATGTATCACTAAGTGCGATGTACTTTCTTTATGTTGGTGAATTATTAGAGTAGGGTGATCTCTATGGTGTATTTTAACAGGCAATGGTGACGGCATAAGGCTATTTGGTGATAAAGGCGCTTGTTCGTTGTTATTTGAATTCTCTGCTTTATTATGAATAATATTTGTGGCAGTATCAGTTCTGACCACTGTCCTATCATTTTTATTTAGGCATCGGGGATCTTCGCGTAGCAGTAAGGTAGGATTTTCATGATATGGTTTGTCATTTGCCTCACGTTTTCTTCGTCGGTTGGGTATTTCAGTTTCTAGCAACTCCTTAGCATTTGTTAAGCCCAGAACGTATTTCATATGGTTGAACGCTATTTCTGGGTGTACCGGTGCTGGTGGCAAGCCGTATGCTTTTTTTATCGTTTCTTCTTTACCTGAAATTCAATAATAATATTAACGTCTGCCTCACTTTTTTTTTAAATTTCAACAAAATATTAAATTATGTTAAATAACTTACAAATAGAATAAGTTGCTCTTTCGGGATCAATGTCATAACCCAACCTTGTGGCGAAGTCTTTGCAGTACCAAACCATTAGTTCTTCATTAGGCATAATGTCTCTAAAAATGAGAAATACATATATTTAATATCTACTAGTTTTGATAATACCAGTGTAAAGATTTATAAAGTGTTGTGGAGTGCGACAATACCTGATTGTGTAGAAGTATATGTGCTCTTGGTGTTGACACGCAACCAAGTTCATCACGGAGAGCGAGTAAGCAGAAGCGACGTATCGCATCCAGTTAGCTACGCTCGTGTCTGATCCATCGAGGTAATAATAGTCACTATCTTTGAATATCTGCAATTAATAATTAAGAAGTTAGTGCTTGGAAGTTTTTCTTTGTAAATTTTACTGTTTAGTGAATATTAACGTTAGTTATAATGAACACAGGGTAAGGTCATTAGGGTTACAATTTAATCTAGCATTATCTTACACTGCTTATATAATAATATACTCTAATCAGAGATAAACTTTTTCTGAGGCAGTGAGAGCGAAAATTTGCGATTTTAAAAATAATGTTTATACATATTTAAATCATGTATTGTTGAGCACGTGGCACGTGCAGGATATTTGCAGTGCGCGTGCAACTGATAGCAACAAGCTTGTAGAGTAGTGGGGATCAAGGACGAGACACAATGTTACCTACTATCTAATGTAGGACGTAGATGATAACGATTGTTTGAACTATGATTTTAAAATATCTAGTGAAGAATCGCGTTATTGTTAATCCGGAAACGAGCTTTATGGTTAAAATTACATAATTATGACGGCCAAAGAAGAGATAAGATATATCTGTGACAACATATTTTATCATAAATATTTCAAATAAATAATACGCCAGAATAAATACCACAACCATGAAAAAGAAAGTGGAAGCCCAATCTCACCTTAATATTTCCATAAGTATGATGTCTGACAGTTTCCTGTACCTGGCCCAAAATAGAGAGGAAATAGGTTAGTCGAAGAATAAACCAGTCTGCACTGTACCTATGTATACTACTGTATTAGTTATGTTTGTTTACTCTCGCTATTGCCAGCTAGATGCATGGAAAGAACGATAACAATTTGTGCTGTATACAAACGTAAGCCTTAACCGAACTGGAGTTATGAAGCAAAGTAAGGAGATTGCATTTGTTTTGTAATAAGTATTAGGATTCAGGTGATATAAGTGATTGCATATTATTAGATAAGAAAACTTACCCTCCAGTAATATCTCCAGGAAACCTTGTCATTAGGTTTGTTAGGAGTTCTGGTGCCTTCAAAGGGCCCAAAACGAGTTCCTCGAGGGATCACTCCTATGCTCCAAACACCTTCAGTCTGAAATATTTGATAACTTACATTTATAAACTAGAGCGATGTTCATGATATTATTTATTGATGAAAATATTATTTATTTCTTTATACTATTATTTTATTTTATTTCTTCAATTATACTATTATTTTAGTTGGTTACTAACCGGTGTATTAGGAGTTGATAATACTGCTGAGGGTCTCAAAGCCAAGCTGCGTGGGAGTGTTCTCTCGGCTCTGCTGAGCGTGCCGCGTTCGCAAGGCACATCGGGCACTATGTACACGGTGAGTCTCTCGAACTCCTCCTCGCGCATGCGCGTCACATCGTATGCGCCTGCACTTGAAACTGCGCTCACTGGCCCAGCGATCCCAGGGCTGTTCGATCGGCCCACCACTGTCGTACTTGGCAATTCCTCGCTCGTTGACTGTTGATTATATAAACATTCCTGGCTACATTATGAGAATTTCCCGAAAACAATTTCTAAATAGGATCGATAGTTAGCTAATTTTACATTTGCTGGTAAGTACAATTATTGACATTGACATTTAATTTTATGGATTCACTGCACTTTGTCTATGTAAGGCTCGAAAATATGCAAGCAACGACCTAACGAAATGCATTTCCGTACTTTCAGCCCGAATGCATTTTCAGCAGTGCCATCTAACTTTGTGATTTATTTTCTTATGGAGAGAGTTTATTTTTGTTGGAAGAGAAGTGGCTAGCGGCGTTCGATAAAGGGGCGGTACTCCTACTGACCCAGTTTTGTGATAAGTGCGCACTTTCCACTGCGCACCGCCACTTCCCATTTTCCTAGTTATATTTTTAGCAAATTCAATTGGATACTTATAAAAGTCATACAATTTTCCACATATACTTATCACATTCAAATCGTGATAGTGAAAAATTTGTTTTTTTTTAACGAGCATTTTATACGTGGAAACTGTTAGCAATAATTATTATTAGCTAGCAGGTAGCTTTGTAATATTTTATGTTGTGTGAAGAATTATTTTAAAATTTGTAAGTATAAATGTTCAGATTTAGCCTTTGCTTTCAGAATATTAAAATTACGAAAATTGCATGGCATGATTTTCCTAGACTAATTGAAATGATTAACTCAAATTACAATAATATTTCTTCTATATGAAACTTACCAGTCTCATGTTGATGTTGTTATTCCTTTAGTCCTTAAAACAGTATTTCCATAATTTATTTTCTATGTTCTGAAACTGCTCGTACCTGAAAAAGAAATATTAAAATAAAAAATTTGCAATGAAATGTCCAAGCTTAGTAGTATTATTTCTTTCTTTTGAATCATATTTCTCGATGTGTAATTGCGTAGATCAAGAAGAAATTTAATCCTAATTATTAAAAACAAAATGTGTGTTCGTTTATTTTCTATGCTATCTACGATCTCTTGGCTCTTGAGTAACCATTTAATGTTACATAAAAAGATCTTTTTTGTTTAAAACATAACATATTATGTATGGTATAAACAAAAAAGAAAAATCATTGATAACTGAACAATTTTCAACATAACTTTACTTACTTACTGTTTTATTTGATACAAATAAAAAATATGAGATATCGACATAATCATGATAATTATATCCCTACAGAGAATAGCAAATCTTAGAAAACCAAATATATGATAATTTCTTTCGTTTATATGGATTATTTGTAGGAAAGTTTTATGTTTTAGATTTGTTTTGCAATTTTATATTCGCAAAATATTTAAATATTAATTATTACAATTTATTTATTTTGTATATTTCCGGATCAATATAAATTAATTTTACTTTGTGACAGCTCATTGAATATTTGCCAAATTGGCAGTGTACGGTAATACGGAACTGAGAATCGGTCACGTAATTTCAGTAGCAGCTTTATGTAAAGCTACTTAGGAAATAAACAACTCTAAAATACTCCAATGTTAATTTGTATTTTACACAAAATGTAAATAAAATGGCATCGCAACAAAATTTTAAAAGCACAACGACTTTGTTGGAATCCGGTTGAAAAAATAATGCGTTCTCACAAAAGTGCAGTGAAGCAATACAGAGGTTCAACATTTCATTGCATAATTGCGGAAGCGACGCGGACGCTACGCGGGCTACGGCTTTTGCTACGACCGACGACTCCTCTCGATGAGAACGAAAATTTTGTTTTCCAAACCGGCCCCATTTGACATTCAAATAGTTGCGCAAGCGCTGGCTTGAGCATTGTATTGTATACATTATGCACTGCATTTGTGAGTTTTTATGTATGAGTTTTGTAACCACAAAGACGCATCATATTAGTTTATAAATTCATTATTTACACCTACACTTTCAATTCATATGGTATGTCAAGGTTTCAGTTAAGAATAATTAGAAATGGTTAATTTGTAAATGATTGATGTGGCTGACGTAAGCACATAACCTGGAAAGGAATCTAAACAATGAATCTAAATCTGAATTTTCTAAACTTGAAGGTTTCAGACCTTATAAATATTTATATGAGCTATTGGCATGGCACAGAGGTTGTGGTCAAATACAATACAAAGGTAATTAACTAGGAATTATAGTAATTTATTTAGTGTGGTTAGTTTATTTATATTCATAGCAAGTTTTACGAGAATATGCATATAAATAAAGACATTTGTGAGTAGGATATATATTCAAATGAGATAAGGTTCATTGAAAACGAAGGACCTAGAACTATCTTACTATGACATTATGGCCAAACAAAGGAAAAACCGTTTTTATTTCTATCTATAAAATTAAAGTATTTCTAATGGGAAATATGTGAAAGGTTAATATGAAATAGATTATCTATATATATAAAAATCAATGCCACTTTTCATTGTAATTGTATAACTCAAGAACGGGCTCACCTATACAAACCAAATGTTTAGGCTTTGTTCCTACTATTTAGTAGATGGTTTATGTGAAGTTTGCTCAAAATCGGTCAAGCGGTTCTTCATTTATCACATTTTTGTTATTTCACTTTATACGTAGTGAAGCACGTACCGGGCCGCTAGTACATTATATATAGGAAAACAAAGTTAATTAATATCGAATTGTGTTAAAAGTAAGGCATTGCGTAAGGATATTTACACGTGGTGCGGTGCAGTGTGGTGGCGCGGAGACCGGTACAAAGGGGCCATCGCCGCCGACTCGGTTGCACGTGACCATGAGTGCTGGTTGCGCAATGCGTCCGCGCAATGTCACATCGCACACGCGACTTATAACTGGCCATTCAGTTGAACTACTAAATACTTAACTTGTAAACGTTTTGAAATCATTATGTAAGTTCATTGAAAATTCTCTAATGTAAGATCTAATAGATTGCGAAAGAAATATCTCGTTTGGTGTATTAGACTTATAATATTACTGTTCAAATGTTGTTTTTTTTTTAAATCTGTCAGTGACGTCTTAAGTAAACTCAACCGTATCGTTTCATAATCATAGTGTGTTTTATGCCACCACAAAAATGCATAATTCATTAAATACTAAAGAAACAAACTGAACACTTCGCGCATAGAGATAGATAGAGCACGGCTGCGCATCGGCGCGCGCGCACCAGGAAGCAACCTTGGCGCATGATGCGCTTGCACTTGAACTTGCCCTTTTGCTGTAGCCGCATCTAGCACGTTGTATACTCAGTGCGATCGAGCTCTTTACGTTCACGCTCACTCATATGATAACATTAGTTATGCGATTATTTTATTGTTTGATTTCATTTCAAGTACCACTTTCAATGTTTATTTGCAACGTATATGAATAATAAGATAACATAAATACTCATTTAGTTAGTTTAGTAGATATTTCAAGGAAGAATATAAAATGATGCCTGATAAATACGAGTATCTCTTCATTATAGATATTATTCTTATAAAACATAAATCTCGCTTATTACGAGAAAACGAGATGATTACGTAAGAACAAATATAAATTTGTTGACATAGGTTTTACTTCTTAGGCTGCCTGGTTTCCTCTCGACGATATTTGCCATAAATTAAGTAGCGTCGAATTATATATCAAATACAGGATTAGAAAAATATAATGTAAAGCAAATACAAAGCATTACATACAAACCTTTTTTTCCTAACAATCGTCATTTCCATTTTACTTCTATTTTAGGCATGTACTCTTGCTTACTATATAAACTTTGGTTTTCCTGTGCTCTAGCAGCCTCTCTACCTTTACTTTCAACTCTCCGCATAGCATATCCAATCCATATCATGGTAGCAAATGTAAATACTAAAAATAAGTTTATTTGAGTTCGCCTAAAAATACTGGCAGTTGTGCTGGTGACGAATTGAGCTCTATTGATCCGATTATTCTTGACTGAGATCCTTTATCCATTTTCGGCCTCTAAGATGCCCTTATACTAATTATATTTTGAATAGTGTTTAAATAGCGCATTTACATACATTAAAAGGAAACAAAAAAAACATTGAATAAGTTTATACATTAATTGCTGGTTTAATAATTCTTTTAAGTCATGATCGGCCGTTTGCCTGTTCGTAATAGAGCAAGGTCATGTATTGGATATTCGTTATTAAATTGAGTGGTACTTATTATCAAATGCCATGATATTGCATGCATGCCTACACTAAATAGCCCATGTTAGAGTGCAACAGGAACACTAACCTTGCAGTCTAATAATAAATTGAATACGTAGATATTTCTACTACAAATAGACGCAACTAATGGCTAGATAAAGATTTATATTACACTAGTTTCCGCAATGAGGTTTCACACAATTAAGGGGATACTTAAGGGATTAATACTTCTTTGAGGAGCCTATATTTTTCTGCATGCCATAGGCTACCCGCTTACAAAATTTCATCAAGGTTGGTTGTCTCGTTGAGATTTCAAAAGGTAACAAACAAACAAATTCATTTTCGAAGTATTATCTTTTATATTAGTATAAAGCATGATAGCTACTTATAAGTATATAAAGGTGTCGATTTCATAGAGCAAAGTTCATGTTATCTGGTTATATCATCTTTATGACGATCAATGATTGATCTCCAAATTCTAAACGTTTTTAAATTCTGGTTAAATAGTAATAATGATTGTATCACTTCACTAGATTTCTTTTATTAATTCCTTTTTAAAACTAATCACTGGAAATACATAGTAGGAGTTATAGGTGGGCAAAAAATCTTATAATTAAAATATGTTTTCTATAAATAATTAAGAAAATTACGAAATAGCAGGAAGGTACAATAAATAAGTAGGTAATTCTTGTGATACTTACAACAATGGGTAGTAATTGTTCAAGGCATTCTTGAGATACTTGTATAGGTTACGCGATTAATGCTTATAATACTTGTAATAAACAAAGAATATAATTGTCTTTGGTAGGCGAGGTGTGAATTTTATGGCCTAGGATTAGCCTAGGAGAGCGCGACGTCAAGCGACTTGAGGTACTCGAGGAGTATACGAAGCGCGAGCAGAGGGACCAAGGGCCGCAGCCGGCGCGCCGCTCTCATGTCGGTCTCGAGCTCAGGGCGCACCACCGGCACTGGCACCGGCACCGGCACCGGGAACACAGTCAGCGGCTGGAGGGGGCCCGGGCGGTCGCTGCCGACGGGTGCACTCGCCGTGATCGCCGCCGGGGCGCGATGGACATTATGCAACGCGGAGGCCACGGTGCTGCCGACCTGCCCTACGTCTAGCCGACGAGCACTAACCCGACGACATCGCGCCGCTATGCCCACCGACCTAGATGCACTTTTACGACGCGGAGAATGCAATCGACACACATATTCGCGTCTCGTTCCGATAAACGCATCGACGACGAAAGCGGCCTGTGACGGAGAATGCGGACGAATTTGACAGCAAATGCAGTGAGTACGTCACGTTCGCGCCTACTGTGCTCTTAATAGAGGAGAGCGGGACGGTTGCGCAGCGCAGTGCGGCCGCGGGTTGCATTCAAGTTCATTACTTCCGTAGTGTTGCGAGCGACCGCGGCGCGCGCCGTGACCGTGCTCCCGATCCGAGCTCGGCTCTCGGCGGCAGCGGCGTCGGCGGTCGCGCACGGCGCCGCGAGCACTCTATTGACGATCATCGTATAAATATATGTATACACACCGGAAAGTCATACTTTCATTACATCTATAAAATATTGCCTACATTTTATACGTATTGATTCCCAAATTATGACGGACAGAAAAGTTCTTTTTCCGAAAATATAGGACCACACGCATCCACACGTAAATAAAAAATAAATAAAAAAAATGTTAAATTTAAAATGCATAATCAAGATATATGTTTGGTACCTACATAAAAAATATAATTATTTATTTGAAGTCAAGATGGTAGCGCATCATAAACCGTTAATTAAAACAAGATGAAAACAACGTGTGAGCGAGTAGCGTGAGAACGGCAGCGAAAGCCATGCCAGGGCGGGCGGGCGGTTCGCTCGCTCGCCTCCCCGGAACACGCTTTCACTCTCGCGGGTCGACGACACAGCCTGTACGCACCCTTACCCTCGATTCTCGAAAAATGAATTATTTGCGATCTAAAATCCAGTTCCCCGTTCGTGAATAGAGAGAGAATAGTAGTTTTGGGCAGAAGACTGATATTCGTGGTATGGGTATCAGTACCGCTCTCCTCCGGCACCGCCATGCCGCACCCTTCCGCCTACCATTATCCAATATTGATTTCACTATTTACAGCCTGTAATCTGTTAACAGCTGCAAACTGCTTCAGCCGGGAATAAAGGAGCCGTTCATTTCAGGCGGGGCGCGCGGCGGGGTGGTGACGAGAGGTACCAATACAATAATTGGTCTGACAATCATTTGTATTGACTATAATTTAATTTAATTGTAGCTTCTTTAATTTAGCTTGGTTCACTAAATAACTAATGTGACTTAATATGGAACTTTTCGTATGTTTAAATCAAGAAAATGCTCAAATATAGGTACACTTTTTTTTATACCTGCCACTAAGGTGGAAAATAAGCATACGCTCCGTCTGAAGGCAAACTTAGGTTACGGTAGCTTATAGACGAT
Source organism: Achlya flavicornis (assembly GCA_947623365.1). NCBI lineage: Eukaryota > Metazoa > Arthropoda > Insecta > Lepidoptera > Drepanidae > Achlya > Achlya flavicornis. Next base: position 9,040,081 of record OX392474.1, read on the forward strand.
AAAGGCTTTAATACTATATTCAAGGCCTACATTAATTTTAATATGGAAGTTTGGTTTATGATATATTTATTGCATGAAAAGCAATTTTAACCATTTGACATTATCCAATCCAGCTATCATACTCGTATTACATGCGTATGTTTAAACGATTCGAAACATACGGCAGTTCGTACCTTCCTACTAGGCATGTTTGTTGTTTACCAAACTTAATCCTATCGATACGTAATGCAATAACCTACCCCAACGTCAGGCAATTTCCACTCTTCTATAGCGGTTGGGGATCGTGATCTTTTTCAGGCGTTTTTATTGATGTTGATAGCTAAATATCCAATATTCATTTTTTTATCAGCAATAATATACTTATTACTTATTATCGTGTTCTTTAAAGTAAGAGAGAGATTTATTTTGATGAATACATAAATAAGATTAGCTGAAAATATAGTTTCTCAAAATACTTGGAACGTTCTGATCGTGTCTTATGTTATCAATGTTTGGGTAGACTTATATTGATAAGATACTAATAACAACCATCTAGTTTATACTTTTACATGTATCCAGTTTCAAGGGAATGTAGAGCCCTAAGGGTAACAATATAGAAAACGGTGTTTAAAAATGAAATTATCCAATTGGCGGTCAATTAGAGCGTGAAAAGCGAAGCGCATCAAAGAAAATGCAGTTTTCCAGTGGCGACGGAGGCTTGAGCGGTATCAAAACACTGAATCTTCCGGGGTGAACGGCCGCAGCCGCCTCGTCCCACTGCGCTAGCCCCCGCCGCCCGGCGCCGCTCGGCGTCTCGCTCGCGCTGCCCGCCCGCCACGCCGCTACTCGCGCGAATAAATCGCGAGCAGTCACTCTGTGCTCGTGTGCGCCGGGAAATGCGTTTACTGTGCGAGTATTGGGCACAGGGTCGTTGACATCAAATTTTCTTTGGGCTTAATATTAAAAACTTGAACTGCAAGATATATTATTCATCTTTTAAAGCTCCAAATAAAAATGTTTTGTTTAGGACATACTTTCTGGCACCGAATTATGTTCTTTGCTCGCTTACAACATTTGTATTATGCTACAAGTGTTATAACCTTACATAAAATTTCGAATATTATATTAATATTTGCTTTCTCTTGCAATCCCCCAATTTTCTAGCTTTTTGCTTTATCGTTTTATTCAAAGAACTGAGCCGGCAGGAAAAGAGCTTTTGATAAGAAGCTAATAAGAATTAAAAGAAAACGTATTTAATTTGATTATTATACCCTTTTGCATAATTATATCCTGTGACTTTAGTACAGAGGATATTATGATGCTAGACCACAAGTATTGGAAAAGTATGTAAGTGATATATGTAAATACTTAGTCATGTGATTTCATAGCAGCTGCAGTAAACGTTTCCTTGTATCTGCGTAAATTTGATGGAACAAGTTCTATTGATCCTATTTAGTACGTAGTGTAGGCGCAGGGCCCGTCTATATCTGTGCAAGTGCTAGTGCCCGCAGTGCAAACTCGATTTCCCCCTTCTTGGGGTAGGCTTCAATACTCATTCATGACTTTTTCCCGCTCTGGCGGGGTGCAGGCGCATATTGCGCTCCCTCTCGTGACGCTTCCGTGTTGATACCGCTACATACGCGCATGCACTAGACCTAGCCCAATGCAGCGAATTTTGCGTAGGTTCGTTGTCCTCTCCTACATCTGTACCGATCGATGCTATAGCTATGCCACCATAAACGTACCCATTTCAAAAATCTTGCTTGTCTTGTTGGGCTAACTACGCTCGTACCTATTTACATTGATAAAAAACCTAATGTTTTACAATGTATTTCACTTTTTGCACAAAATGTGCAATTTCTATAGTCGGCACTTTAATAATATTGTTCAATAGGGTGGTGAGGGTTGTATAACAAAAGTGTTGTAAAAACAATGAGCCTTCGGGTTTTATGACCAGTGAGCTGTAACAATTAAGATGCGCTAAAATGTCATTTGCACAAATTGCATTTCTTGCTGCAACGAACAGAATAGTTTTTCAATAAAATAAAAAGCAACAATGCTTTAGTAACTATTAAAAAGTGCAAAAGTCTTGGAAGGACGGCAAAAAATGCATACAACAATAACATGAACTGAAAGAAGTATTTTTTATTGCAACATTTTTAGTTGCATGGTAAAATATCTCAGGGTCGGTGATGATAAAGACTTGCGGAACTTTTAGGAATTATACGAAAATAGGAGTTGTTTTTTAGGTAAATGTGATGGTTTTTCCTGTTATTACTGATCTGTATCAGAAAAAAACTCTCAAATTGTAAAATCGTTTGGGTTTTTTTAATTTAGCTAAATTGTGCGTAGGATTTTTGTCCAAGTCTAAAGTAGTGTAAGGCATAAATGAAGCTCAAAGTCTGTAGAACCGAGGTGTGAAGTACTAGTCTAGAATGTGTTAGGGTCAAAAGCCGCGCAGTATGTCAGCGTTTAGTATTCCGTGAGGCCGAGCTCCGGCCGGCTAACGGGACCGCTCGCCCGTCTACACAGGCCTTTACTTTCATCGATCGAACAACACCACATCAGCGGTTTACTTTCCTTTGTTAGTTTTTGGTTTTGTTTAAAGAAGTTAATAAAATACTTGATCCTATTGCGTGTAATAATTCGAAACATCACATAGTGTTATCCATTTTTCCAGTTTTTTTTAAAGTAAGCTTTTCTCAAGCTGAGTAAATGATACATTAATTAAATATTCACGGCCATGTGATTTTATAATAGTTTATAAGGGATTTCTATACTTAGAAAGATTATTTTGTTTTTATGATAAACCGCAGTGAATACAAATTTATAATCTACGGCAATATAACGATTATGTACGGTTACAAATAAAAAAACATGAGGAACAGCAAGTGTTTAGTTAATCTCAGGTAGAGGCCGAAAACCGAAAAAAAAAAACGTTTGGGACAACAGGGCCTTTGTAAAAGGATGTACCGTTAGATCCATTTGAGACGACAATCATCTGAGTTAGAAATATGATCAACTCTGTAGAACTCAACGGCGTTTACCATTATAGGTATTATAGAGATAAGCATTATTTACAAAATATATGCATATCTTATTATGATTTTATGTTTATTTTCTTTAGATTGGTATGAAGATAGACAAATCGGTTTTATAACAGTTAAAACGTTCCACTCTGCAACACCATACATGACTCACCTCTGCAAAGTGTTTAGTTGAAGATAAGGAAAGACTAATTCTAGGCAGCAATAGCTCTGGTGCACAGTTTATATCAGCAGCTATATCAACAGGCACAACTGCAGAGTGTATCTGAAGATAAACTATGCAGTTATAATGTTTAAATGTATGGGGACTTTTGGATTATTGTAACATCTAGAACCGGCACAGCATTGGCTAAGTGGATTCCTCCGCATACAAATAAGTGATGAATTTCCGCGGAACTACCGCGTAAGTCAATGGTAATGAACTTCATTGAAATTAATATGAAACGAGTTAAGAAAGCCATCCATAGACACGTCCAATGTCCCGCTTGAGGTATAATGTTATAGAACTCCAGATAATGGGATTTCAATGAAGCCCAGTTTAATGAAGTTCATTAAGATTGACTTACGCGATAGCCCCGTAGGTACCTACATGTAAAAGTTTTTAAGATAAATAATAAGGACTCTTATTGAACGTAGAAGACTCTTATTATAATAAACAGGTGGAATACGCACTTATTACGATGTTATGAACCATATAAACCTTCAACATTTCTTATACGGTATTCATGGGATCCGGCTACCGTTAGGTTGCATCGATAAAAAATAACAAATAGGAGGGTGGAATCAGAACCCGGTGGGATGCAGGTTTAACATGCGTAACAAAACATTTTTGAGACGGAAAAACTAACTGAACATTATTGAAAAAATATATACCGCAATGTTTCTACATATAAATGTAGAGATGAGGTAAATATCTAAAAGAATGATGATTGCTCGTGATTAAATATTTTATTTTATGTGGATACAGTATTGGTTTTGTAGCTGTGGTTAGAATACTATCGATGATAGCTTTTATAGTGACGTGTAATAAATGTGAATGCATTACTAGTAGGGTGACACACAATGAATGAACAGCTCTATACATACATACGTATATGTATGTATTATGTTTTGTGGTGTATATTAGTTATGGTGCGGTAACCGTTCACTAGTGCGACCACCGGAAGGCTCGCGGCATACATACTATAGTTACTAATATAATATGCATGTGGGACAGTCCACAATGTCATAGATATTTTTATAAACACGTGCTAGACTTGGTGCATTTCCTGCAACTTTACTTTCATAACTGATTTGGAATAATAAGTAGTTTGTGCATTTCTATGGCTCTACCTACTGTCCCCCGCATGTGTATACATCGATTGATGCTATTGATGTTGATGTAACGTAGTATTAGTAGAAGTTTCATTATGGTGGTGATGTTTATATAACAAAAGTTAATTCTAGAATAGTCTTTATTAACAACAAACGTACTAATCAGATACACTGTTATAAGTCAGATATATCTACAGTAAGATGTTCAACTGTAGAATATGATAAATATGTCGCTAGAGAGCGTTATATTGTTCATGTAGCTTGTTACCTTCACTTACCCAGTTTTACCGAGGTAAATAATTTATTAATTGACCGCAAAGTCCAATAGTCTACCCAAGCTAAGGTCATATTGTGACATAAGCGCGTTACTCAAGCAAGAAAAAGGTTTATTACATAATGCGTGTGCGCCCTGGGCACGATACCGAAGTACCGTTGCTCGAACAGGTTCCATGCACCCCCCCGCCGTTCCCTCGCCCGGAATCGCCTGCCACGCGTGTGTGTGCACCCAACATTTACTTTCTACCCATCAAGGATCTTCCTGGCACACCCACGTTACTTAGTACTGATCACGTTTAAATGATGACACCAAACAATCTAAGCTTTTTCTCATATTTCTCTATGGTTTATGCACACCCTCGTGTTTTTGTTGTATTAAAATGTTGTTTATGTTGTTGAAGTTTGGAATATAAAAATTATAGATATGTTTTTCTTTCGCCAATTATTTGGAGTTATTTGGTGCAATCTCTGAATTAACACCTAGCCCTACTTGTGTAACAAAGTAGTAATGAAATTGGTTTAGCATTACTATGGAATAATTAATAGCAAAGTACTACTTATTTAAAACTATGGAAAAACCAAATAGTAAATATTATGGTGCTGGCAGTTTGTTTTTTATCAAATAACTATGTGTTTTATCTTTTATCCGATTCGTCATTCACTGTTTATGTAATTAGGTTTTCTTCAAGCAATATGAGGAAAGATTGTCGTATAGGTAGACGTATTTGCGTCACAAATCTTAAGTCTAAAATCTTAACTGTTTTAAATTTATAGTTGCTGTATAAGATTAACTTTGAACTCTATGTTCTGCGTCATAAATATACGAATCGCATACCCAAGCGAAAGCGATTCGAAGTGGAGCTGCGTCGCGAGCGTGCAGTTCAATGACCGAGTTTTCACGGGTTTGACAGCCTTCTGTTATATCATCGGTCGTTGTCATTGTCATTGCCGAAACCGCGGGCGTACGCGCATGCTAATTTGCATCTTTTGCGCTTGCCACTGAGTTTACTTTTGTTCGTAGATCAGATATGTATTTTGGTTCTATCTACCATATTATATCTGTGTAATTCGCAGTCGTGTAATTAGGTACATACATGCCCACGCAGTAGCTCATGTCCTCTCATTTATTTTTAGTCTTTTACATTGTTTGATGTTTCAATCGTGTTTTTTATTTATATTTACAGTTTTTACAAATTATTTAAAATCAGAATCTACTAACATCGTATAAGAAGAAGAATCATTTAATCATTATTGCAGTACTTAAATATCGTTGATGCAAAAAAATTTATTTTTATTTCCTTGAATATAAAAAGTATTCAATCGTAATCGTTATATAACATACGTAAACCAACAACATACTATAATAAACAGGTGCATATTATTCTCATTAATGCGACTGAAGGTGCATTACGTAAGCTTCCAGTAGGTATTAAGGCATCACCTTGAATTTGAACTCGATAAGTTCAAGGTTCTGTTTTTGCACATCGCCAAACGCCTCAACAACAATAGTTGCGCGTGTGTGCATGTGTTTGTTGCGTGTGTGATAATGGACTAGAATTTTTTGATGCCAATAAGTTGAGGAGCAATCTATTATACCATTATTTTTAGGTGTGTTTATTTTTAGCTATTATTATTATTAATTGTATAATATACACCATACATATATAGGGTACCTATTTGTAAACCAATTTTTAATACTTATACAATAACAGCGCTACAGTAAAAAGCTAGACTTAAAATTCTGTATATTTTTTCAATAAGCTGCGGCTGCGTCTGGCAAGTAATTTCAATATTCATCTTAAATCTTATTTATTTATTTAAAAGACACAGTAACAAGATACAAACCACATCTTACAATTACAAACGTTTATATATAATAAAAGCTTTCATATACTTGTTAATATGCATGTAAATCAGTTACTTCAATTAAGCACTATGTATCTCGAGTATGAATAAAATTAATCAATAATGTAAGTGATGCTGTAAAACTTTTAAAGTATAATGGTAAATTATTAAATCATATGCCCAAATAGCTAACTACATATCTAGTCTAATTGTCTATAGCTACAAGCCTACAATACAATTTTATTATTTTCTACTAAATAAATTCAGAATCAAGATCAAGAAGCGCGTTGAAGTCTTTTGATAGCAAGATGTTATTACATGCAAAACCATTAGAAATATGACTACAGAGGTTAGTATAATAAATATGATATAAATATACAAACCATAAGCTTCATAATAATCCACTGCTGAAGAACGAAGAATAATCCAAATTGAAAAATCCTAATGGGAAATGTTTTGTTTATGTTGTTCACTGACACTTAAAAATAAATCCACACCTCACTAAAACCGTCACTTAAAATATAGGGAGAATATAAAATAAGTCTTATCTTGAGATCTATGTTGCTTTCAGTCTAGTTAAATGCAAAACGAAAACGTCACTTGAGTATCGTCATTAGAGGGTCATATTGGTAGAGCGGAGAGCGACACGGCATGGCGTACCGACACCTCCGGATAACTGATAAAATATAGCTCGGTTCATGGTCGGAGACGTCCTTCCTGCGCGACTACCCGTGTACAGCGTCCGCCCGCGTCGGTACCTGCGCTGCGCCCGCGCAAGCGCTGCTCTTCCGTACTCGCCGCCACACCGGGTGAATGAACTGCTGCGAGCGAGCGAGACAAAAACCCATCATCCCGCCCGCACTGCCGCACCAATGCCATGGTCGAAGCTGACAGTGAATTTTACTACTTCTATCTCGCCAAGGCAATCTAGAACAAGTGTCACAAAATGTTTTGCAAATAGATTCTAAGTTAAAATTAAATTCTGCAACACAAACAGCGATTGCAGTTCGCTATTTCGAGCTTGTACGGAGTATATATTTTAAATAAAGTACCTCACTACATGATTCCGGGATTCCTTTCGACTCATCACTATCAGGTTTCCGTTCCCAAAAGATGCCAACGAGGTCCTATTGCTTAGCCCACGCATCGTCATCCGTCTCTCTATTTGTCTGTCGGTCTAAGAATAAAAATCGGTACACTTTAACCCCCTTAGTACAAAAGATGGTTACAGATTCCTATTGTTTATAAACCACACAAGCATGCTTCACACTCCATACCCCCTAATCATTGTAAGAAATATGTTAATGTCCTGGGACATTGGTCACACACGGCTATCTGATTCCTAACTAAGCAGAGCCTGGAAATCTGATAACTGAGAAACTGTTTATAGTTAATAGTTTTTTTGTAATTTCATACCACACAAATGTATATCCTGAGTGGAAATGGAACCCATGACCTGCGTGATAGGATAGGGATCTCCCATCTCATCCACACCAACTGGCCCGTTACGTATATGTTATATGAACAAAACATAAATACTTGTATACGAGTATATTTTGATACAATCCGTAACGTATAGTTAAATTATAGAGGAGCGTACAATTAAGAGAATTACTCTTGCTTTTTAGCTATTATACATTTCTCAGTATGAAAGTCTTTCTTCATGTTTCAAAATTATTACCATCTAAAGTTTAAGCTTGTGTGTGTGAAGGACATGGCAGATAAAATAGAGTATAAATTACCCGGAATAAAATACAGGGTTATTTTTATTATAGAAATATATAAAATCCCTCGGGAGCGCTGGTGGGATAAGACCCAGTATTAAAGGAAGCAATTACATTCTTAAGAGCTACTTTCGCTGAACAGAAAAATTGCCTACTCTCGAAAAGAGGCTTGTGCTGATTATGGTAGATGAAATTTTAACGATAGTCAATCAGCTAAAGGAAAAGAGCTCTTGAGGGCTAAAAACGAAGCTAAAGCAATATTGATAACGAAATTCATATATTCGAATTCCCAGTAGATCGTACGTAATTCCAATATATTTTGGTAAAATAGTCACTTTACACACAGTAAGAATTGATGAATTGAAAAAATGAATTCCATTAGCAATATTGCAGCGTACATAAACAAAAATATTTATAGTTACATCCAGATCTATTTTAACTGAGTTATTGGCAAACATTGGAAAAAGAAAAAGAGGAAGCTCTTTTTCTTTGTCTGTCAACAGACTAGAGTGAGTGCGAGGACAGATCACTCTTATGCAAAACAGCAAATAAACAAATGCTACAGACACATGATTTATGTAAAAAAGATACGATGATACTCACGTATACATTACGATACGAGGAGTTTTCTACCCTGCGGTTTTACGTGCCCTATTTCCTCTTACTAGTCGTATTTTGGAAAACCCTCTTAATGGTATTTCAAGTATCTACATTCTGCGGTTTAGGGTGTGCGCTCATCGGTCAGTCAGTCAGTCATCATCTACCTGCCCTGTTTTCAATCATTCCCAATCATAGGGTTGGCACAATATGTACGCTTCTTTCATTCGGCACTTCTATCCGTCGTACCAGCATTCACTTCTTTTTACCCATGTCATCTTTCACTCGATCCATCTATTTGATTTGAAATTTGGAATAGTTATAAATATTGAAAAATATTCGAACTAGAGTGTTTCTAAATAGCATACTTTCGAACTCACGTACTACGCGATATAAAACATTCGAACCAGAGTGTTTCTAAATAGCATACTTTCGAACATACGTACTTCGCGATGAAAAACATTCGAGGCAGAGTTTTTCGAAATAACATACTTTCGTACTCACGTACTTCGCGCTAAAATATATTCGAATCAGAGTTTTTCGCAATAGCATACATTTGAACCAACGTTTTTCGAACTCACGAACATTCGCAGTACAGTCAATCGATGTTTCAAATTTCGAAGTCCTGAAATACAGTCCTCTTTTGCGGTAACGGTTTCCTCTTCCCGTATATCCATACACTTTCATATTCATAAATCTTTTAGTCACGTGACTTTCATTTCTCTTTTTATTCAAATTCAAAATCGTTCATTAAATTTAGGCCTTAATATGGCACTTAGGAACGTTACAATTATTGATACTACCACCGGTTCATAATAATACACTTGATATTATTACATGTCCATACTATGTTTAACGGTTCCCTCTCAACTTTTCACTCTGTCACTGGCGCTATTTTCAAGCTTCCCCTTATGTACTGATTCCTTATTTTATCAATTTTTGACACTCCACATATCCATCTCATCATCCTTAGTCAGTCAGGACAAGATATTTTATAATACGTGTAGAGGAAAGCGAATCCATAAAATTACACGACTTCTTTGATACTACGCGCACAGATTATCACATAGATTTTCAAACAGATTGCACAGATATTCCAAAGAGAAAAAATTATAATAATATAAGCAAGTTACGTGAAAAAATTATGATTCTCATTGATTTAATTCAATAAAATTGGAAGTAAAAATGTTGCATAAAATTTTGAGTACCTAATTTATTTTGAGCTGATACTTTTTAAAGTGAGTCGTGTAGTTTTCACCCCTTTCGAATAGATTCTGTTACACGTTGTATGGTATAACACTTACAAAATAAGTAACTAGGTATCCGCTTTGCAGTTTCTTCTGCGATTCTCTATTTGATCTCATTAGCGCTTGTGTTTTGAAAAATTCTTCCTTAGTGGATTCTTTCCTGGATGCCTACGTTATATATGGAACCATGTGCAAAATTTCAAGTTTCCAGACCCGGTGGTTTGAGCTGTGCGTGCATCTGTTAATTAGTCAGTTTCAACTTTTGTACATATTATAAGGTTATATAAGGAGAACCTTTACAGAAGTATTTACAACAACAAAGTAGCTCTTTTTATCAAGATTGTACTCGTATACTTGAATAGTTCAAAATGTAACCCGCTGCACATTGGATATTATCAATTTTAAAATCTATTCAACGGATAAACAAAATGCACGAATTTAAGGATTTTACTGTTAGCCAAGGTTTAAACAATAATATAAAATGTCGGAATAACAACAAAAAAGAACATTATGTAAGATCAATCGCGACCATAATCGCAGTCCTTGATCAAAAGATTTGCTCTACCTGCTGGGCCCCGATGTTTTTTTTTTCTTTAAAGGGTGGCCCGTTATAATTCATATAAAAAACGTGTAACGGTACTTCATCCACCTAAAATGCACATTGCGCCTACAAAAACACAATGACATTGAAACTATGTATTACGTTTCCTGTGACGAAAAATGCATTATCTTTGTCGAAAAGAACGGAATCGATGAAATCTTTTACTTTTGTGATAAACCTTGAAAAAAAATTCAGTACGAAGCAGTTGATATTATAATTCATATTGAAATGAAACTTTATTTCTTAGTTCTATCAAAATGTATAAAGTAGCCCGCATGGTTTCTTCGTTTATTATATGCAACAATTTCTATGAAAAAATTAAAAAGAAAGAGTTTTATTATGCAGTAGCCGAAACTGTAAAAGAAAGAGGTATTCACATTGTTTACTGACTGACCACCCCAAGGGGTGGAGAATTTCGTTATTTGACGATTGTTGGAAGACTTTCTTCTTGATTTATGATGTCGCCGGTAGCAGTATTATAATTATGTAGGGTACAGTTGTATTGTAAGTGATAATCCTTTGTTTAGGATTTGCCTTCACTTATTGTTGCTGTTTCATATTATGTCGAGTTTAGAAAAAGTTCACATTTTTTTATATTTTCTCTCTATAATCGTTTAATGTAAATAATTTGAGTGTTTTCAAAAGATTTAAAAGTAGGAAATGGAGATAACAAAAGATTTGAAATAGCAAACATCAATATAAACGAAGAACGCCAGGTTATTGAAGGACCTTACATTTTTTCTAATAATAATAGATGTGTGTGTAAAAAAAGAAGTGAACGCCCAAACTGGCCAGTTTGAGTCGCCCCTCCATTCCACTGGCAGGACGCGATCAGCGATTTGGGAGCAATGTCCTCGACCTTGAAGCTAGATGAACTTACGTAACCGCCCGCCGTCCGTGGAGGGCACGAAGCCTCCACCAAATTATTCCTAGAGTTTTTTGCACGCCCCGCCAGTTTATACCATATTCTTTAGCCGTCCGAACACTACAGAAGATCACTTATCACCAGGTAAAGACGGCGGAAATATTAACAAATACAGACCTCTCGAGACCTCATGGCGATTGCTGGCGTCGGTCGTGACTAATTCATGTAACATGTTGTGATAATTTTAAGGAATATATCATACACACTTATTCCATAGATAGTCTGACGCAATATTTTTAAATATCGAGCTTTTGTTCGAGATGTTGGAAATAAGTGTGCCTAAAACTTTTGAAATAAGTCAAGTAGTCCTTGATCGTATTCTGATAAAAGTAACAAGTTATCTATTACCATAAGAAGAGTTGATCGTGGCCAGGTTTGAATACATACGACTTGACAGAAGTCATAATAAAATTCATAGTTTTGATCTTAGTCGATTCCCCTTTACTTATAGTAATTATTAGGCTAGAACAAACTTCTAGATGATTTTACTTACAATGACTGTCTGACCATTACAAATAAAAAGCATTTTCCTCCACAGGTTCCCTCCGGGTTCCGAATGATATTCTGTTGTTTTTCATAACTTACATAATATTTCACATTTATTCTGCGTTAGTTTCTAATAACATTTGTCATGCCATAATTCAGCTAAGATAACATTTGGTTTTGGTAGGATTTACATTGAATAGAATGTTTAGAGTACAATAAAATTTTAACTTATAAATAACGAACCTCAACTTAACAATTTATATCAATCTCTTGATTATTTATATTCGAACATGATGGATACAATTAGTGGTCTTATAAAAATGTTCAAAATGTTCCTCTATCTCTAGACATACAAATATGGCAAAAAAACATTGGTACGGAAAATCTTGGTGTGAGATTTTCAGTTTTCAAGAGTTTCAGTTAGTTGTATCATCCCTAAATATAATCAAATTCAGATACCACGGACAAAACAAATCAAAAACAACATTATTTATGTGAAAATAAACTGGCCTTTATAATTTGAAGGAAACAAAAGAATGTGCTTCGTTGTTGAAATAATTGTGGATATTTGTAGATGATCGATATTATTGTTATCAAATTTTGATTATCATTAACATATATTTATAAACATATCTAAAATTTCAATAAAACCGGTGTTGAGCCTATGTCTATTTATGTAAATCATTGCCATGCTATCTAATGTAATATAAACACCAACATACTTGCGTCGGTGTAGGTGTTATGTGTATGTTTATACCTTTCAATAGCACCTATATATTCGTAATAACTGAGCCGCGTTAGTTCGAGTTGCTAGTTGGATCGGGATGATGTCATAACCAAAATCAAGAATGCACAAAAAATCCATTGTGTGGAGAGTCGTGAGACTAGCTAGTTCAAGTCGACGAGCGTTGAACTCTTTTGAGTGCCGAACAGAGTCAATGTCTGCTATTAGCCAATTTATATGACGAACTAACGACGTTTGAATTGCTTTTACATTCATGTACTAGCTATTCATATACTTATTTACATACCCACAATAGTCAACAGAGGATGAAGATTTTCTGCGCAACGTTTTTAATCTTGCTTGCCACGTAGAGTCGTTTTAACCCCCATGTTTCTTGGCATATGCCAACGTTCACGATATCCATAATCAGTTATATATTTTTTATAGATAACGAGTGTGTAACCCGCATATGCAAAGGTTTTTGACATTTGTAACAGAGACCGTGAATAATATAAATTAAAATGACTAAAGAAGTAATTTGCATAAGTGTTGAAAAACAAGTGGATTTTCATATCCTTTCAGTCCAATTAACTTCTTCATGTATTGTACCTACCTATATACATTCTGCATTTTATATATACTCATGTTATTAAAATAAGTATGATTCATCTTCTACATTAGGAACAAGGGTGAATTTTAATGAAGCACTAGACAAGTAAAAACTTCCTCAAAATAATAAAAAACAATTATTAAAATTTAAAAGACACGTTCTGTTATATTGATGAAAAGACACATTTTAGAAGTTGGGAAATTACTGAATTATTCAGATAAAAACTGATATTTATCATTGAGCTATTATTACTACTTATAGAGATGCTATCATAAGCAAAGGTTATGTCCCATTTCTTATTTTTTTACAGTCGAGTAAAGTTCTCTTTAGCTCTGAAACAATAATTAGTCGTCTAAGCAGACAGTAGAAACTCGTAGCGCTATCAGAACGGTTTTAGGAGTATTTTTCTCGCAAACACCGCGATTTTCACGGTGCTTACTAGTTTGTTCATCGTTCTACAACAACAATTGTGGCTGGATGACCTCACTTGAACGGAAAATAGTTGTGATGTGGGCGTCTTCTCTATACGTAGTAATAATAGCTCAATGATATTTAATTGACTTTTATCAAATAATAATATAAACTATAGAGTATGGAATTCTGGTGACAGTGAGTCACAAGTACTTTGACCAGCTTAAAATAAAGCGGTATGTATTTACCTCACGATGGTTAACAACAAGCCTCATGAGTTCAATGTTTGAGCTACGAGGTTGAGATTCATATTTGATAAGTTCTGAACGAATGGCACAATGCTACGTAATTGTCTTATGCCATCGCATAGCATAACATCTTATGCCAAGTTATAATTGTTGAAACATGGCTTTTCTTAAAACTTGAATGTTTGTATGCAGGTTTCTTCACATTTACAAGCAGTATTACACTCTTGCCTGTGAATTTAATTGATTTTATAAAATAATTTATAATAAAACTCTCTAACTATTTGAATCTTACAAAAAAAAAAGTTATAAAAACCTAGCTTCAGTTATTTATAAAAAGCTTAGCAACATACAAGTTAAGTTATCAGATAGTAAAACTCGGCATACATTGAAGTAAACCACACAGTATAAAATTATAGTATCCCAGGGACATATTAGGGATACTTTTATTCCTCATCTACATACATTCTTTGCTTGTGGGTTCCACTAAAGGGATACCTGGACTACCTTATCTGGATACCTGGTGACCTGAAATACAGGTAGTTTGCCTAGTTTAGGCACCAGGCTCCCACGGTATATAGTTTGCCTAAATATGTATGAATGAAATGTGTACTACTAATCAAATATTGTGGTGAGAAAATAAATCTTATTATTATTATTTGTATCTTTATCCGTATTGATCTGTATCACCGTGCACGCCTTCCAAGGCGTGAACGGGGATACAGATCCAACATGTAGAGGGACCTTTAAGATACTTTAATGTGTTGGGATATGTACACTAAGCGGATTCTATCTCTGCCCGTACTATTGAAGAGATACGGCCAAAGACAGCATCCGCGAAATGCAAGGACTATTGCAGAAAAGAAAGGAACTATACTGGGTCTATGGAAGGGAGCTTGCTGGACTGGTTGCTGGGCTATTGATTGAGACAACGGGACGCTTGCCAAATCAAACGTCTCAATCTTGATAATCCTGGCAGACGGTGACTCGTTGCTAACTAAATGGGCCCCCGAAAAACAGTCACCGAAAGGTGACAAAGGGAGCAACATTGGTGTCAGCAGCTAAGGATGTCGAGAGGTGGTTGCACACTGGTTGGACACTGGTTTCACCATTGCGAGTAATCTCGGAGCGGGTTTCCCGCTATTACGCAGATTGAGCACTTCCACCCTTTCGAGCATATAGCTCTCGCGCTCCACTCAGGCCGGCCAGTGAAGACAAGCCAGAGGCGGGGGCATAGGTGCCGCCCCCGGGAGATCTCGGGTCCGTGGTGTTGCTACTCACCAACAGCTCGCCACAAGCTGCCCTGCGGCTTTATTATTATTATACATCTAGCTTTATGTGGGATACATGTATTTACTATTTCGCTAGTTTTAGAACCGATATGATAAACCAAACTTAATAACAACCAGATGGATTTTTTAATGGTTTTAATAAAACCTGTTGACGATTTAGACAACCTATATAATTTTTATATCCAAAGATTAAAATAATATCCCAACAATAAAATTTCCACAAAAATTCTTTAAGTTAAATCAAAAAACCTAAAAAAAATTAAAAACTGAATCGAAAAAATACATTAAAGTTCTGAGACGGAATTAGAATCAGCGCTTAAGTTAAGTCTCAAGAATAGATAGTGTATCTTTGGTGTACGTTCCAGATTCAACTGCCTTAAAACTTGACATACGATATTCTTTATTTGCTACACATCATAAAATTTACAACATATGAAAAAAGAAACATCGAGAATTTGTATGTAGACAAATTGGCCACCAGCTCAGCATAATGCTGTGCACAGTCAGCACACAGCGCTGATTTTCGGCCGGGCGCTAGTGGGACTTTTTGGTCATACGTCCGGGTAAGTGATGGTCACCAAAGCAATTTGCAAATATATAAATAAATACACGTAATTATGTCACAGATACTAACTACCTGAGTCTTGATTTCAACTTGAATTAGAGTAAACAATTGATTATATAAAATCCCAGCTATATTTATGGTTGGTTTCTCTGCATTATATCGTCTACTGTCTTCCTCAACGAGTTCACCAGTTAATAAAAAAATCATTTATTCAGACAGACCTTTCAGGCACTTCTAAAAATCTGATTCTAATACCGGCTCGGAAGGTTATTCCAGCACCATGTAATTAGTGACCAATCTGCCAGGATTAAATAACTTGAAGTCAATCTTCACGCTTGCAGGCCGCTAATTTATAGTTTTAGCTCTGTGACGTGGCAATTGAAGGCATCATTAATTTTATAGGATAACGTACATTTGCGATGGACTGCCAATCGCACGTGTTCTATTTTCTGATGAGTCTCTTTTCGGATATCATCCCGATTCAAAGAGAGTGCGTGTTTGGGGACTAACAGGTCGCCACAGCCTACTCTGGAACCATCAGGAAGTTCATTCTTACCAAAACGCAGTCATAGTGAAACCTACAAGAAACAATGTTTTGTGAAACTCACACTAGGCTGAGATCATCCTGTGAGTTTCTGTTACTAGTCCGTTTAGAAAAAACATTAAAATTAAGAAAAACAAGATCATAAATATATTTTTTACTTTTAATTCAAACATAATTTAAATTAATGCGATCTATGAAATTCTACTTACGACATCCCTATTTTTTTGGCAAAAAAGTTAAAAGGATTATTTTTCTTCAATGGCGTCACACGGCTTGTGTATTTTACCAATTAACAGTTTTTTTTTAATAATTATTATTTATTAAAGCCAACATAAATATTAATAATCACATCACGTCGAAAAAAGAAAAACAAATGAAAATCGGAAATAATAATAATCCTTCCTTTTTCAACTTCTGAAATAGATGGCCAGTGTGTATGCGAACATTGTAAATATTTTTTTTTACCTTTTGATTTTGAAATAAAAGATGAAAAATATAATAATAAAAGAGGCTTTTTAAAACACGCTGGCATTAGCTAGAAGTTTAATAACCGGTCAAAAGCGAGTCAAGCTCGCTCAATTAGGGTTTCGGACGTACCAAAACACTAGCAGTCTGTTAGGGGTCCATAATAAACTGTATTAATTTAACTTACTTATCCCAAAAAAGAACTTCAATTATTTTTGTCTTTTCTAGGCTGCTCTGACCAGTAGTTCATTAGCTAAAGTATACATCTAAATGAAATAATGTGAAAGACTATTTTATATACTACTTATACAGGATTTAACGGAAAGTGTATACATATATACATTACAGTCATCCACTTTTTTGGTACTAGGCGCACAGATCGCGGAAGATAAAATTTAATATTAATATTAGCAAGGGACGAAAAATGATAATGACCCTCATTGACCGGTGACATGTTGGTTATGATAAAAACTTTAATGCTTGAAAGTTTGACTAGTTTATTTTGAGCTGAAACTTTTTATAGAGAGTCTGTACCTGATGTATTCTTCACCCCCTTCGGATGTATATACCTTTTCCGTTACACTAAGTATATTATATTTCATAAGTTTTTTATATTATTCCTTATTAAGCCAAAGGACATAATTCAATTTGGGCATTTTCCGAAAGTTTTGGGAAGTTTCTCAGCGAGGCAGTACTTCACATCGGGGCAAAGGCTGCAACTTTACAAGTCGCAAGTCCGGCCTCATATGGAGTACTGCTGTCATCTATGGGCGGGCGCACCTGGATACCAGCTTGATCCTTTAGATTCGGTTCAACGACGTGCCATAAGAATTGTCGACGATCCCGAGCTCACAAGCGGTTTAGAGCCCCTCAGTCTGAGGAGAGACTTTGCCTCCTTATGTGTGTTCTACCGCTTGTACAACGGACGGTGTTCTGAAGAATTGTTTAAGATGATGCCCACGGCTACTTTCTACCATCGCAACTCTCGCCATCGACGGGGAGTCTATCCTCACATATTGAAACCTGAATTGTTTCGTACTGTGCGGGCTCAAAGGAGCTTCCTTCCGCGGACGCTCAGACTGTGGAATGAGCTTCCCGCCGTGGTTTTCCCAATGGAGTACAGCATGGGGTACTTCAAAAGGGGTGTGAAGAGATTTCTGCAGGGTCGGCAACGCGCGCGTGATACCCCTGGTGTTGCAAGCGCCCATAGGCTACGGTAACCGCTTACCATCAGGCGGGCCGTATGCTTGTTTGCCACCTAAGTGGTATAAAAAAAAAAAAAAAAAAAGTGCCGGTCAGAAAAAAAAAAAATATTTCAAGTATGAACGATGTAGTTTACAGTATCAAACTAAAAAGAAAATAATTTTGGTCAACATCATGTTCCTATCCGTACTATTCCGTACCGTATCCGTCAATACGTTTTACCTTTATTCAGAATTTCAACACGTAATCAATGAAATAATGGTTATCAAATATTAATTGGAGATTTTTTTATAAGTATGCATATTATTGAGCGGCCGCGGGTGCGGGCGCGGGCGGTGCGACAGCAGCGACGGCTGCAGCGGCGAGTGCGTCGAGTCAAGGTAAGTGTGCCGACGGCCTGCTATGACCTAGTGTGGCTCCCCCACCCTATTGCGTTCTGCACTCGCGAAAGTTCAATGAACCTACAGCAGAATTCTTGCAAGTATATGCGACTGTTACATTACCGGAAAGCAGTTGCAATCACCTCACCTACATGCCCGCACCATCGACTGCATCCCACTCACAATAGGGTTCAGTTCATACGGCACCTCCTAGATCCTTTATACTATTACATTGTTATTCAACATTTTTTGCATGGTGGTAGGCTTCTTTGTAGTACTAGGCTGCCTGGCTCCCACCCGCACTGGCTAACATCGTGAGGAAACTGTAGCACGGTGGTAGGGTACATTGTAGTACCCATCTGGCTGGCTACCACCCTCAAGTACAATCTGTCGCCAAGCACCTATCGGTGTCTTCCGACAGATTCACTTGAGGAGCCAGTTCCTTCTAGGCTTTGTGTGCTTACCTTCTACGGCCACATCATCACTTACTATAAAAAACAAAGGCTTATACAAAGTAAATAAAAAAAGCCGAAATCGCCGCCAGAAAACTTGGGATCCTCTTTATGGAAGAGGTATTTTACGCCGCGCCGGAGCAGTTACTGCTACTAAATACAAAGCATTAATCCGGTGTATAGAGTACCTATTGAGACGGCCAAGTAGGTACTAGCTGAATGCGATTGACTCGATAGACCGTGCGTCGGGCCGGGAGACTATCTTCGGCGACGAGAAGTTAGTGTTGGCAAAACCCACAAGCCTTGCTCGTTGGCGAAAGGTTGCTTGCTGTTCGGTCTTCTACAGAATGTGTTTTGGGAATTGGAATTCCTATGCACAGTGCACAGGAATTCTTCGATATGATTCTATCATCACCTTTTATCATCAAATTACAAGACGCCCATGCCCCGTGAGCATTTCCTGCTAAACGTTGTCAACATCTCGCATATTCGAACACATCGTTTTGCTTCTTATTTTATCATGCGAATAGCAAAGCAGTGAAAAACACACATACATTCACAAAGAGTGAATAGGCATTCTCTGATAAAGTACCACTCGTCCTAAGTGAGTCTAAAGCTAAACGCAAGCTTATTTTATATACCTGAAAACTTTACTTATATATAGTTTTCTGATATGTAGTCATGAATACATAAGGAAAACTTATTTTTAGGAATTTCAGTACAAAATCTCTGCAGTTTCCTTAAAGTAAATTGATGCAATGATGACTCGCCGGCAAGCGAAGTGAGTAAGAGTAAAATGAAAGGGGTTTTAACCGAAACTCACAGCAGAATTATGTTAATTTAGTTTATTATGTCACCGAGTGGCCGTCAGCAGCGCCGGCCAGTTTCGTGAATCATGCGCACGCTGACCATACGTATTTACCTGCACCGTTATTACTTTCTACGACGCTAAAGGTTTTACCAATTTTCAGCTCTATATTTGGTTCAACGAAGATTTGCTGCATAATAATACTGCGAATAATATTCTAATATAAGTATGAGCCCCATGACGTCAGTCATCTTCTATTCAGACATTATCAATAACGAAAAAAAACGTTGGTTAAAATATAATACAAAAAAATGTTACGCTAATTAAAGATCGCGTAGGTGTCTTAGGTCCGCATTAAATATCTGAAGTTGACACTATTTCCATCTGCGAAGTTCATTACGAGACAAATGTCTTAGCTATTGTACGCCAGTTCTTTTAATGTTTTGCCATTAGCCTTTCTTTTCCTATTCATCCCAGTGGTATTAGCGATGTCATTGCTCTATGAGACCGGTGGTTTGCCTCTGCTTATTCTTAGTCTCAAGTCAATCTCCTAGTTCGCATCCTTACTGTTATTTTTGTTACATAGTTATATTTTAACCTCAATTTTTAGGCTGAGTCAGGATATTACTGAATCTCTTATGAAATTTTGACTTACGCGACGCCTCGTTATGATAAAAAAATGTTCTTGAAAGTGTCATTTAAAAAAGTCAATAAATTTTGTCTGTAGATTCAATTTTCCTTTTGTTATTTGAACATAATTTTCCTTTCATCTAATATAACTCAAAAGCAACAAAAATCTGGTTTTGGGTATTATTATGAATTTATAATAAGATATCTAGATATGGTAAATATGTTTGGGTAGTGAGCGTTGGCGTCGGCAGCATCGCGCGGGCCACGGGCTCCGTGCTGCGGGCTCCGGCCGCGACCGCCGCCGCCGCCGCGCCGCGCCGCGCACTGTAACGGCGCGATCGGGGCCGATGAACGCAGCTGGCCTTATTCCGAACTATCGCAAGCGAGAAACGCGACGCGTACTTTCATTGTCACCTCACAATACGAATGTGAAGAGATTTCTGCAGGGTCGGCAACGCGCGTGTGATACCCCTGGTGTTGCAAGCGTCCATAGGCTACGGTAACCGCTTACCATCAGGCGGGCCGTATGCTTGTTTGCCACCTAAGTGGTTAAAAAAAAAAAAAAAAAAAAAAAAATACGAAGCGGAGTACTAGTGTTATTCTATACAAAATCTGGATAGAACCGGCTGTAAAAATAATTAATTAAAGTCAAAGTCGTGTGTCAAATGTCTGCCTACATACGCGTCGTGTTCCTCATTACTAAAGTTTTTAGGTTTGCCCGCAAAATAATCTGCAATCAATATTTTTGAAAAAAAATAAGAAAATAGTACGCCCCCTAAAATTACGGCAAATGTTCTTGCATTACAATTACAGGAATTGTAAAATTATTTGAAAATATAAGTGCTATAATCATTAAATAATGTATCAATAACTACAGTATGTAACAATTATGATTATATACATAGTTTGAGAAAATCAAACACAAGAGGTCAGCTACGGTATACAATTGTAAAATTCGGGCGGAGCAAAGTAAGAGGTAACAATGGCGCAACTGTTGCTACGGCGCGCTACGATGACGCTGCCATTGACCCCGCGCGCGTGTCGTGTCAAGTGCAACTCGCATTGACATTGCATTGCAATATTATAACTAGATACCTATCATACCTCCCGTCCGCCATAATACACCTGTTATTGGCCTTAACGTAATTAGCTTCTAGATTTCAGTCGGTATGAATATTGGAGTTACATATAACTTACTTATACTTCCTTTACAAGATGCTTAAGACATGTTATTCTGTACTACAATTATAAAAGTATTGAACATTTGTTTATCATGTATAATTAAAGTATTGCAAAAAATCTATTAACTGGATAATTGGAAAATTAATGAACCACTCTAACTATTGGACTGGTCAATTCAATCCAGCTAGTAGGTAAGTATATACACTCATTAAGAAAGAAAAACTTTGTATAGCTTTCTTTGAGTTGTGAAAGAAAACCGCGAACTAGTTTGCAAAGCGGAAGTGCTATCAGATATTATAATCTGTCCTTAAATTATTTATACTTTGAAGTTTCGAAAAAAATAAGACTCTAAAGTTAGTTAGTTTTACGTTTCTATTGCTTTTCTCAAAGATAGGCCATGAATAAAAATACCCAGATATACCTACGAAATAAATGTCCACTCAATATGATATAACATAATTCACACATAACCTGTGCTATTAGGTACTATGCGTATAAATTCTTCACACACGCTAATTGGCTTATACATCGGCTGAGTAAAATCAAAACGTTTTTCCATTTCTCTCTAAGTTCGTGTTTGTGAGTGAAAACCGCATGGCCGTGCGGACGTCATTCCACTTTTCCAAGGCGTCAGTGCTTAATGACACGACCAATATAGTTGGAGCTCTATACTACCTAGGAGCAACGATTGTTTGTCAAAGTTGTAAGCGCAAGAGAAGGGCAGGGCAGCTCTAATGACTTTGGTACGTAGAAGTATATCCGCAGAGGTAAGTGACGACGGCGCTGCATTTCGCCGATGCAGTGTGCACTAGGTAAGTGTGTCAATGCACTCCAATCCCCTCCACCCCTCTCTCTGCAATCACTCATGACAAGTTCAAGTCGTCTAGTCGTGGTAAGCCCTATGTGGCACAAGCCTACATATTTAAAAACTTTGCAGTCGTCGTGAAGGCTTTAATGGAGAAAATAGAAAGGCCGAAAATGAGTGAAAATACTAGTATGTACAGTTGTACATGGGACTATAATATAATAGTCAGGGGACTGTCATGGCGCAGTCTGTGCGATCGATTAATACTACACAGGACAATCCACAGAGAAAAGGTGTATTCTCTTTTCCGTGGGACAATCGATTGCTTATTCCGAGTCTGGGTGTATTTCTATTGTATATGTCAAACTAGATAAATTATTTACATAGTTCCTTTGGCACAAGCTCTTCAAGTTTATGATCAGTTAGCCGTGTGTAAAGAAATGTCTCGGGATATTTATTAATATCAAATATTTGATAAAGCTCCAAGAACAAGAGAGGTAGAGCATAGCGTTTTTTCGCTGAAGGAGCAGCTCGACTGGGGAAGCACCTTACAGAATACCGCAGCCAAATAACTTCATGTTATGTTCCTGCGCGTGAGTAAGGTCGCCAGGGCTAAAATTTTAGGTATTAATCTGTATATTATTGAAATAGTTGGATATATTACAATCTAGGAACTTTCAAGGCCTGAGTGAATAGGTTCTTCTGGGTAAGCGTGTTTCATCTTAGGCTTCTTCATCGCCCCTTATAGGCGGGTCAGTGGCCAAACGCAAGCCCATTTAATTTAAAAAAATAAATAAAAAATAATTCTGTAAAGGTAAGTATGATAAACACCAACAAATAAAATATTATTTTGATAAAATCTATGTGTTAAAGTGGGTCCTATATGATTAAAATAGAAATTATAGCTATCTGACTGTAAATAGTAAAATTGATATGTATTTTCTGAGCTATAAGCTATTAGAAATCATTTTAACTTATCTACCAATAGTTGATTTTTTGCTCAACAATTAAAACTGCTATTAGGATAGCACTGAACAAAATTATAGGAACATCAATTTCAGACATAGTTTCTTAGATCAAGAGATGGCATGAACGGGTTCGTTACCCTGTCTCGTTTTCATTGGCGTGCGCTACGGCCGTTGATTACGGCTGAAAAACTTTCATGTTACATCGCACACGTGTTCCAAAGAATTTGCCGATGCTAAGAGTTTCGGATTAGTTCGATATGTTCTCGGAAATAATCTTTCTAAACTGAAGCAGTGATAATAATATCTCTGTTGCTCTACTTGTAGAACGTAGTTTCTATCGAGTAATATTGCCATGATCTATCAATGTCAAAAAATGCAAGTTTGAATTCAGACTAGTATTATTTCTACTAGATTGTGCTACTTAGCATAATTTAAGACAATTATTTCTATTGTTGTAACGAATAAGAAATCTTTGTGCGATTTATCGCTCATATAATTTAGTTGCATATAAGTTGCAATCATGGTGTAGAAGGTCACATCGACAGGTGGGTGCGCAAGCGCATCGCGCCGAGTTTCCTATCCGTATCTAGGCGAGTGACAGTAGCGGCTTGCGAAAGTGCACATAATTGGATCGGCGCTTTAGAAAGGGGGTTATGAGTTTGTAAGTGCAACGAACCCGCGTGCATTTCCTCGGGAAGATGCAGTTCACTCGCGACTGTGGAAAGCGTGCGATTCCAGGAATCATCGACCCGTCGCGTCGACGTGTTGTCGTCTCGCCTGTCACTCCCTTGCAACTCACTTGGTAAGGTGAAAAGTGAAAATTACCTCCTTCTTAGTCAATTCAATTGAATGACTTAAATTAGTAAAATACTTTAATCTATAACGATAAGACCTTTTTTTCTTACAGCACATTTCTATTTATCATAAAAACGTATCATCTGGCGGGCTATGGACCAATTTATTCAGCATACAAAAAGTTAATCTATTATATTCATAATGCAACTGTTGCTAAACAAACGGAAAATAACGGGGCCAAAGGGTTACGGGACCATATGTTTCAAGGTGGCCCAAATACCGGATATGGGTTAAGTAATCACAGGCATTTTTTTGTATCCTCTCTATCAAACCCCTTTCCTTTGTTAGTCCCGTCGTAACAGTATATTATATATAAAAACGTCGACATTTGCACGCATGGGCGGTATGTTAATTGAATTGCTCACAATTGATGCCATCACAGTTTGTAGAGCGCCATTGCCAATGTCGTTTTTTCTCGTCCCATCAGACAGCTGCTTTTTCTCAATAATTACGATTATTAAAAAAAAAGTTTTTTGCAACCGTTACCGAATATGTTTATGTTACGTATACCTATTAGCATACACGTATGAATTCGAAACCACTCAAAAACACTGATTTAATTTATTTATTAGTTGGTAATTTTGGTATGCACAACATTTACCCTAAACTAATATAAATCTTTTCTTTTATATTTTCGCAAACATTTATGCAATGAAGAAAAGGTAACGCGCGAGTGATACCCCTGGTGTTGCAAGCGTCCACAGGCTACGGTAACTGCTTACCAGCAGGCGGGCCGTATGCTTGTTTGCCACCTTAGTGGTATAAAAAGAAAATATTTCGTGATAAGTAGTGATAACAATTTAAAAAAAAACTTCGTTATTATTTTGAATACATAAAAATTGCATAAGAAGAAAACCTCACTTTTAATGAATTAGTCAACAATAATAAATGTAGACTGGAAACTCCTTATGCAAATATCTGAATGTTGGCAATAAAAGAGAATAACTATACTAATTAAATAACTCGTATTTTCTGTTGACCACAAAAACTACCTGAATATAAGTGTAAACAAAAAGTGGACGCCTTCTCCTGATAATATTGTATTTAAACCTCAAATTGGTCACAGTCCGAAGACAAATGAACGGTCATATATTTTGTTAATCTATTGTTCTTTGCAGGCCCGTTGGTTCTTAGAAATGGCTATTACTATAGGTCCCGGTTTACAACAGGCACTGTTACATTGAAGCGGGACCCGCATCACATCACGGCAAAAGTGCATTTTTGTTGAAAAGTGCAGTGCTGGTGTGACGTCACAAAAGCCTCGTCATACCACGTCGTAGGCTCAGCTCCGTTATTCATACAAAGGATACGCAAACAAAAGACCTTCAGTTTGACCACAAAGTAGCTGTTCGCTGTATATTGTTTCGAGCATTTAACCATAAATCAATCAGTGCTACTACAATACATATAAGAAAATTATTATGTTATTTTGCATCAGTAAGAATGACTAAAAGAGTGTGTATATACAACATAGGGTAATAATATAGATGAGATAACCGAGGCATTGACAGGAAAATAAAAATCAAAGGAAACCTCCCATTTTTATACGAGTGATAACATACTAATGATCTTGTTGTAAGTAGGTACATATGTCAAATAACAAATAAATATTTTTTATGTATATTTTATTCTTTAGTAATCGAACAAAAAAATTAGAGAACGTTACGATAACAAAATAAAATTATCATGTACCCAATATATTAATTTCCTATTATATATTTCTCCTCTTCACTGAAAAAAATTTTTATTTAACAGTAACACAAAATTTTACTACCAATAACCTAAACAGAGTGACTTGCGAATTAAAAATTACCAGTAACAAAACTAGTTTTGGTTCATTACTAAATTGTTTGATTAAATCTAAGATATATAAGATTAAATGTAACTAAAGTTAGTTTACAGACAACAAAACTTCAACATACATAACTAGTTTTGTAGAACCTTTTTTTCAGTGTTTTAACAATTAGAAAATACCGTTCTCTCAATGCTCATTTTTACGGTATAAAATTGAAAAATATTAGCAAGCTATTTGGCTCCTGTAAGAATGTTTTTTGAAGGTTTATGTCATCAATTTATACTTGTAACGGTATTAATACTGCCTGAAATTGAAGCTGACTGAAGTTATAGTCAAACGCAACCTACACATATTTATATCAATATTATACAAGTACATAATTATAGCAGTATCTACAAAAAGGAATTGCTGAGTATAATACATTAGCATAATCTTTATTCAAATCAAATATTACTAGGTAAATTCTGAGGAACATGAAGTAAGTATACGTTGAACAAGTTGACCGGGAGATCTTTAATGGATGATTTTGATATGGTCCTTTCTGGCTTTCTCTATGACAAAAAAAAGTCTAAATTTAAAATCCGAAAAAGGTTGTTCCAAAAAAGTTGAGCGTCATTAAAAGTGAACGCATGCCTCCGGTCGCCCCGAGCAGTAAAAAAGGAAAAGAAAGGTCAAGTCCCGTTACAATCCCGAGCGACGTCCCATAGGGCCAGAAGGTAATGGACGTACCGATAGAACATTAGTAGGATTCTAAAGATGATTCACATTTCTTATTTATGTTTTGTATTCGTTTATTGGTGTAGGTTAAGATCGTGGTAGTGGAATGACCTTCTTGGGCACGTTAGCAGATTTTCATGATAATATTTAGATACGCAAATCGTTCACAACATAATATGTTTTGATTAATTGGAGTGGTGCGTTTACAAATAACCTAGTAACTATGCAAGCAAAAGTTTTACTTTTCATTTTGTTTTGCTGAACTGACTGAATTGATGGTATGTAGGTAATTTACAAATTTTCTTAATTAGGCTATATAATTGTAAGTTATTTGAATTAATGTTTTATCTGATGAAATAAAAATGATTACATAAAATCAAACATCGGATGGATCGGATTGGACTGACAACAAATTTATTGAAGCTAATGTTTATTTAACAACAAAAATAAACGGACTTTTTTAATGGGCTAGCTAGAAGGTGGACAGATATAGCTCCTTGCGTGGAAAATTTATTAGATACTATTTATGCATACTATACAGTCGAGGACATAAATATGTATACACTTAGTAAAATTCAACAACGGTTTCCTCTTAAACTACTGATTGAAATTATGAGATATTATAAAGGCAGAATCTTCTAACATATACTATTATAATTTGTGTAATAGTTTAACACTTAAATGTTAAACATGCGAGAAAATTGCTTTTGAATTTCAAAAAGTGTATACATATTTATGTCCTCGACTGTACATAAAGGGGTTTTTCAAAAAGAGCTTAGGTCAGGAGCACGTTGCCAGTCGCTGGCGCATACTATTTACAGGTGGTGGACCGTCTGCTATTTGCATGTCAATATTTTGGTATGAAAACTGTAAAGAAGAATTCAATAGATTTAATCAGACTGAATCGAGTCAGTAAATATCGGTTCTATAAGTTTGACCAAAGGTTTTAAAATTCATCAGTTTAAGCTTTGATGATGATATGATTACACAAATATAAGTTTTATCTGCTTGGTAGATTATTATTGTTGGAATTAACGCATTAAATAATTTCAGCTAAGGGTTTTTTTTGTATACTGAAAAGTTTCATTCATACTTGCACTTCACGGTTCCTAAGCCTACCTATCCGCCGCCTGCCTGTGCGTATGTAGCCTAATGGTTTTTATATTTTCCAGGGATAAAACTAAAATAATACCTACACCTTTGACATCATGACAAGTGTGATAGTTAAAAACTATCAGGTTTTTATGTTATCGTCAATTATTTTTTTATTTAATACCGTAGTTGGTGCAGTTGTCACGTTGGGGGTATAAATATGTCCTCCTTCATTCTCCCCGTAAGTTGGAATCGAGCGAGTACCAGTGCCAATGACCTCTTTATGTAGGATACGTATTACATAATGCACTCGCTTCCTGGTCAAACTGGACTTATAGTTTAAGAGCTTACGTGAATTACTTTATATATAATTTTAAACGATTTCATATTTCTGTTGCTTGTTAAAATGAAATCAATTTATTGCTACCGGTTTAATTCTCTTATCTATAAAACAAAAAACCGGCCAAGTGCGAGTCAGACTCGCGCACCGAGGGTTCCGTACAAACCTGTAGGTATATAAGTAAATGGTAGTATAGACCTGAGTATTTGATATTAATTTCAATTTATGACCTATTAAAAAAAAACTACTTACTAGATCTCGTTCAAACCAATTTTCAGTGGAAGTTTGCACCGTAATGTACATCATATATTTTTTATAGATTTATCATTCTCTTATTTTAGAAGTTACAGGGGGGGGGACACACATTTTACCACTTTGGAAGTGTCTCTCGCGCAAACTATTCAGTTTAGAAAAAAATGATATTAGAAACCTCAATATCATTTTTGAAGACCTATCCATAGACACCCCACACTTATGGGTTTGATGAAAAAAAAAAATTTGAGTTTCAGTTCTAAGTATGGGGAACTCCCAAAATTTATTGTTTTTTTTCTATTTTTGTGTAAAAATCTTAATGCGGTTCACAGAATACATCTACTTACCAAGTTTCAACATTATAGTTCTTATAGTTTCGGAAATAAATGGCTGTGACATACACGGACAGATAGACAGACAGACAGACAGACAGACAGACAGACAGACAGACAGACAGACAGACAGACAGACAGACAGACAGACATGACGAATCTATAAGGGTTCCGTTTTTTGCCATTTGGCTACGGAACCCTAAAAATGTCCACTGTCTGTAGATAAAGTTTCAAATGTATGATGAGATTTTTCAATTTATTTTGTTCCATATGACGCGTTCGCCATTAAAATATATAATTCATATAATTGCCAGTAAAATGTATGCTAACTCTTCACCTCAAAGGATTCCAATGAGAACCTCGGGCTTCATACTCATGTTTACTTACTACGGTGGTTCTACCTGCGTTCTCCGGATAAAAAGTGTCCAGTTTCTTTCTGTCATCAAAGCTATGCCAAAATTCATCAAAATTAGTGCTCCCGTAAAATCATTAGGTATTACATACTGTTGAGATGTCGGCGTCACTCGGATGTAATTTCCGACTTTTCAGTTGAATTATACAACAAAAAATAAATAAAAAAGGAAACAAGAAAGATTCATGCATCATGCAGATCACAAACAACGAACACATTGGCTGTCTAACACCGGTCTACAACACTCCAAAAAATTCCTAGGCTCTACGTTCAAAGCCCGGGAATGCATTTGGAATATGAGCAGGGGGCAAATCCGTTACCTGCTTGGGGCCTTTACTGGGTACTTTGGAACCAACGACATGCTCATGAAGATGGGTCTAACCGCGACATCCATGTGCAGGTTGTATGGGGAACATACGGAACGCATGGAGCACCTTCTGGGCACATGCGATGCACTGGCTGGTAAGTGAATGAGTCTCCTAGGGATCGAATATCCAAAACCAGAAGACTATAGGCTCATATCTCCTAGCCTCGTTGTAAAACTCATGAAAAGAGTTTTCAACGAGACTGGGGAGGAGTAAGTTATCTAGGGGACCACAATAGATCCCAATGGGTCGAAGTGTCCGAGCTTCATGCAACTATATTTCCCACAGGGAATCTATCTTATCTAAGCGGAAGCCTATGCCCTACAAGAAACTTTCGTGCCTAATTCAGTAAGCGTAGCGAAATCCTAAGTCCATGGATAATTCGCTAGTACAGATAAGGAAGGATTCTTCTATATATTCTGGTCAGAGTTATTTGAACAGATTCATCTAATCATACCAGTATGATTTATTCAATCACGTAAAAAAATAATGTACTGAATCGGCTTCGAATTTCTTTGACTGCTTATTAAATTTTTAAGAAAAGTAATTCCGATGTTCCATCTTCTAGATTGTATCGATACGGTAAGAAGAAATATTTGGACGCACAAGTCGAAGTATAGCTAGGTACGCTAGTGTCTTATGATTTCCAGATAGATACAGCGTTTTATATTTGTAAATATAAAATATGTTAGTTGGATTTTGTAGAATACCTATGCCAAAATAATGTTTACTTACAACGTATTGGCACATAAAACCGTTACAATAGCACTGTTATGAACATTTAGCGTTGCAAATGTCACATACGATCATATTTTTGTTAGCCTTGATCAACTCTTTCCTACTGACTGATGGATTAAATTTAGATACTATAAAAGTTTATTTCAAAATACATATTATAAATGGATATTGTTATTTCATTTAGGATAGCTATCTCAATTCGCATTGTAATGTCTTATGAATGTTTTATTTTAGTTCTCTCGTCAAGAAAATTAAACCATAGTATTAATAAGGTACGTAAAATTCAGTTTCTTTATAAAAATTTAAAGCTTCCACGGCAATATAAAACTTCTTATAAGACAATGTAGGACTCTGATTATTTACCAACTAATTCCATATCATATTTTATGCTTCATATAATGAAAAACATGACCGTCATGATATATTTATGGTAGTTTCTGACCATCACAGACTATTATCACCGTAAAAAAAGCTCAAATTATTCCGTAAAAAATAGCCATGAATTAAAATAACTGGTAGTAATTTATATTTAAATTGTATGTAATTAACCATGTTTGTAGCTTATGGGAGGTTACTGGGCATTTTAAGATAAAAGGATTGATACAAGTCATTTAAAAACATATAGTTAATCGTATAAGTTATTAAATAGTTTCGTATCGAAGTTAATTCAAATGTACATACGTCTTTATTTTTAATAAGAACTTTAATAATGTACAATGTTTTCAAATAATTTTAATACTCTTTATGTAAATGCAAAGTGTCTATATAATTTAACGTAAGCCGATAGCTGGTTATGGTACCAAGCGTTTATGATTTTTTAATACTTAGATCTAGATATAGCTTTACTCCAGGGTCCAAATAAAAAAAGCAATATATCATGATAGCAAAGCTTATGTTGTAAGAAACATGTCACTTATGTTACCATTTAGTAGTATCGGAATTTGTAAGTGCTAAATATTTATCACTTAGCTATCGGCTACAAGAAGTGCTTCAGTATAAACCGATGGAGGAAAATAGTTTCAGCAGTATTTCGTCAGAGGCGCTGTTCAAATGTAGCTTTTGCTAATGTGAAAAAAATATACATGAGCTACTGAAATCAGGCAATGTAAATTCCGGAAACTAATTATTAATTAATTGGAACTTAAGTACCGTGCTGCTTTTATGAAATAAGATCGTTTTAACATATTGATTTTGCAAATTATTATTCAGTCTAGAGATTTTTATCCCAAAAAAATAATTGTTTTTTTTTACAGATAGTAAGTAGCGCTGCATCTGCGCTGTAACGCAAAGAAAAGTTATAGACATTGTATAAATTAATTATTTTTCTAGAAAAGTGGCGCACAATAATTCTCGTGGCTGCCACGCGCGACGGGCGGCGCTGTCGTCGGCCGCAGCGCGCATTGCTTGTAGGAAAGTTGTTTATGACGTCGGAAAGTGTCACGTTGAACCATGGTGAACCGCAACCAGTGTCTTCTGCGATACCTGGCCTACTCACCAAATTGTCATTCTATCAATCCGTCACCATGACTTTATCTGCACCATCTGACGGCTGCCTATAATCGCAGCGTTTAAAATATGTCGTCGTCGTACCGTTGTACGATATTAACAATTATTGCACCGAGATATTGTTTGCCTGAAGATTAATCATTTTTAGAAAAAAATAGGTACTAATTATTATAACACTGTGGCCTCATGAGGATTATCTACTTTTATCTCAAATATAAATAAATATTTTTATATGAGTTACACAAAAAACTGTCACTAATAAATATTCTTACAAATATAAACTAAAGATATTATCCATAGAAAATTTATCAATCGCCTTATTTATCTGCTGAACGATCCAATTTAAAAGGATTTTTATTTGCTTATAGCAATTGACTATTTATTGAAGTACATACACGGTCACTGCCTAGTCAACATTTATTTACAAAGGGCCAAATTTGTTTTCGTTTGATCATCAACTAATACAATGACAAAACGTAGATCATTTTATTATTTGTTACATACTTGGAGAACTAAATAAGTAAGGTATTAAAAATCGTATATCTATGGGTATACAGAAGCTAGAGAATAGAACAAAAGCTACGTTTGCGGAGTACCTAAACGTGGCTAATCAACCTGTCAACATCAAATAATACCAGCTGAATCGATCAATCTGCGTGAACGCAACTTGAATGCGCCTACAGCTACCAATAGATACATAATTATGAAATAATTGAGATCTACACAGAGATTTCATGTGATTACGTGTAAATAAACTCCATTTTTATGCATCGATATACAATTATTGTTGATCGCAGAAACATTACATAATAATTTACATAATACGCATAATATGATACATAATTTTATAACATTAAATGTATAGATCTCATTGTAATCGACTGTACAAATTAAAATTATTTCCGATTAACGGTAAGGTTCCCAGCAGGCTGGCAGTATTTCCTCTTTGGATAGCCAAGCTGATGCGTTGGTGGAAAAAGCTCCCCGCCCGCTGGTCTCCAGAGACCTCGATCGATTTTGATGACAGAAAGCAAAACGGCGAGCTTAATTACTTATCTTTAGAAATCATCATGAGGAAATCACTATACGCGGGTATTTTGTAGAACCCTAATGACTGATCAACAGAAATTGGAATAGGTAGAGTATATTAAGATAGGTAACTCTTTATTGTACAAAAAGTATTATATAACAGATAAAAAGTGCTTAAAATTAAAATTACTGTACAATAGGCGGCCTTATCGCTAAGAAGCGAGCTCTTCCAGAGAACCTTTGGATGGTGAGGAATTTAAACACCTAAACATCGAGGGAGTAAGTAATACAGGGTGGATAATACCTCTTCTTAAGTCCCGGAATGATGATGATGACGTTTTAATCTAGGGATTTAAAAACCACTAATTATTTATTGGACTTTATATATAGCTACAAATAATTCTAATAAAAAAAATCATATTAGATTTTTTTTCTTACGTACCTATTTGTTACGAATGTATTCAAATTGCAATAAATAAATTAGCAATTTCTTATATCCCGCCACGATTTTAGAGGAAGTTACTATTACTTTATGTTACTTACTTCCTCGAAGCTTAGGTACATATACTCTACCTATTCCGATGGCTGCTGATCAATGTTCAAGTTGTTGTTACAAATTTACGGAAAATTACGCTGCAGGTACTATAATATCACCCAATATATTGTTATATTTGGTAAGTAGGTACATAGTTATGTTAAGAAATTGATTGATGTAAAGTCTTAACTCATTAGCTCGTAATGATTACATTTCAACTGAGCTCCATAACTCTGAGTGAGTGGGCGACTTACAGAGCGAAGCATTCGTGACGCGAATCGACCTCTCGCATTTTGTAATGTTCGGTGGCAAAATAGAGGTCATTGACAAGGCCTAGTTGCAACAACATCATTCCATTTGTATCAACAACGATTTTTGTCGAACGTTCGTTAAGAAAATATAAACTTCAGTTGACGTTTTTTTTTAGTTTGTTATATGATAGGTATACCATTAATAAAAAGCATTTTTATGAATTAAAATCAAGTGTGTTTTTATGTTTTTGCAGTTTCACATCCGTTGTTTTCATAAAGAAGGTACCTAAGTATATTCTCTTACTGACTGCCTGTTAAAAATATAGGTACCTTCTTTTGTAATAATTTCGCAGTATTTCATAACAATGAAGGGGTTTAATAACTTAACTTCATGTTATTTTTTTATTAAATCATCTCAAAATACGAGTATAAGGATACGTCAATCATCAGTAAACAGTCTTTTGATATACCCAAAACTGTTTAGACAATATAAGCTTTTTGTCGATATGTTTGAACAATGGCGTGCCGAGTACCTAGTCGTGATCTAAGTTGGCGGAATGGGGGGCAATGGTAGGAGTGGGAGAGGGGTGGAGGGGGGCTCACGCACACATCGACGCAACCAACGAAACGAAAATTTGTGAGGTCAACGAACGCAAGTGGCCGCGCAACCAAACGTCAGGTTGATTCACTTTTCATCTACGCTCACTTTGTAATGGACATTGTAAACTTCTTTATTTTTAGTAATGAAAACTCACTTTTTCGCATTTAATTTCCTACTTTAGTCTTATATAACACTAATTTTGAGCTGCAATCTAAGATTTTAATTGTAATTCATTACAGAAGTAACAGTAACCACCTACATTTGTAACTATCATTAGTGGAGCGTATACCGACTTAGAGATATAAATAAATTGTGTCCATAATATTATTTAGGTTTTTAGTGCGCAATAGGGATGTTACAGTTTTCATGTTTCACTATATAATAAACAAATAATCAGTAACTAAATTCAAAGTTGATGATAAGTTTTTTTTTTATATATTAGTTTTAAGAATACCACTTTTATTTATTTAAACACTAGCTGTCCCCCGCGGTTTCACCCGCGTTTCCGGGATAAAAAGTAGCTTATATCCTTTTCCATACTATAGGCTATCTGCATGCCAAATTTCATGATGATCCGTTGAGTAGTTGAGGCGTGAAGGCGTAACAAACATACAAACAAACAAACTCACTTTTATATTATTAAAGTTAGGATTAGGATTCATAATATTGCGTAACATATATTACACTCATACTACTAGAATGCAGAAACATATATATACCCTTTATCTTATGTGATAAACTATCAATAACATGTATGTTATACTCAAGATTTGTATAACGAATTAACCAAATATGGGTTGGTAAAGATGTTTACAATATAATGGTGCTGATTCTGTTGTTTACAACTAAACTAATTTTAGTCTCACTATGTCTCTTTCTATCAAAGAATATAAGAAAAAGATGTAAGAAATTTAGTTCTTTCAAATTAGTCCAATGTTTGTTTTCAAAAAGAAATTGGACTAAGTTTTCAATATAAAAGTCCCCGCAAATTAAGAGGGAAAAGACTAATTTGACAGCTTTAAATATGTTCTATCCTTTTTCAATAATGTTTGTAGGAAAGAGATGTGATGTGACTAAAATTAGTTTAGTGCGATTTACAACAGAATCGGCATTTCTGAGGATATAATTTTTAGAATAACAATAATTTGTGAAGCTGTATTTAATTAACTGGTCATTGATTCACAGATATGACTTCTCAAAGGGAGCTAAGAAAGACATCACCTGTTCAAACATTGAATGCGATGTGAATATTTTGTAATAAAAGTGGTAACGCAGAGAGCATGAGTTTTTACTTTTTATCGAGCATGCGAGTGCCGAGGCGGGTTCAATAACCTCGAGACGTCCGCATTTGGCGGGAATCCACCAGTTTGCGAACGTGCAATCTCTGTAATGCCACGTGACACACAATTAAATACATTTAAGTTACATTGACTCCTTATTTAAAATAATTTTTGAAAGAAAGAACATATGATAATTACAATAGCATGAAAGAAAAATGTGTTAAGCTGTTCAATTAAATTGAAGTAATTCTTATGTCAACAGTCAGATACACGTTACCTACACAGTTAAACTTTATCATGGTAGATAACAACAATAGTTTATCTTTGATATGGAAATATCGATATTCCGCAGTCTGCACGCAAAAACTGTTTAAATGTACGCACCTGTGTTTAAGGTTTGATTTTAATATTGTATCTATATGATAAAATGTGTTTTTTATCACATTTATTTTACCTTATTTAAGAAAATTAGCTACCCTTGAAACCTTAAATAACATAATACAATTTTGTAATTAAATAAACAAAAAAACCTTTTTTAGATACAGTTATAATAAATTGTTAAGACAATGTGAATCAAGCGCAGGGTGTAGCGGTGCTACGAGCTCGTTGATGTCGTTTGTATAGAATGCGCTTGAAATCAATTTGTCATTTTAATACTGTGTTTGTTGCAAAATTTTACTAAAGAGTTTTATTAATGTAATTTTATCTTATATTGCATTATTATTTAAAGGGAATATGTATTGAAAATAAATATCCAAATAATTCCTGAGTTGTATGCCAGATTTTTCTAAGTTCATTACAAACCGGTGTGGTAGAGTCAATTTGTTACATTCATAAGTTCTACCAGGGTTAAATTTCAATATAAGACTTTTAATTTAAATAAAAATATAAATTTAACATTACGCATAATAACGGTGGTAAATTCAACTGTATGTATACCAGTTAAACGTTCATAAGTGCCTTACCAGGGCCTAAACTGAATAAATGACTTTTTGATTTTGAATTTTAATGATAGTTACTATCTACATTATTATTAAAGTTTTTTTTATAATCAAGTAGCATGAACAGCAGTCTCATTATAATTACAATTTTATCAGTTGTTTTTTCATGTAGGCTGATAACTCATGCAGTAATTATTCAGTAGCGCCATAGTGCGATTATGGTGATGGGGACGTAGGGTTACCACCCACATAGATTTTCCTTGATATTATCACGTTTAGGTGTAGCTTACCGCTGTGATGCTATAAGTCCCCTTTTTAAAGTATTGGTTAATTTGAACAAAACCAACGAAAGAAAGTAAACTGTATTAATTGATTCCATGATATGATAGCCCTGCGTGTGGTATGGTGTATAGGTGTGTGCAAAAAGTTTAGTTTCCGCATTGCACCGCACCGCTCGCGCTCGGTGATCGCGCTGCAGGCTGCAGGTAACGTTTCCGCGACCGCCGCTTAGCCGCCTGCAACACGAGTGCCAGAGGTACTCAACTGCGTACTGTATATCTAAAACAATGCTATATTTTTAAGCACAAGGTATTTTTTTATATGGATAGTATTGTTATTAGCCACAAAGTTACTATTGGTATGGCTGATTGTACTGTTATAAAATAAATATCTTTCTGCTCGTGAGCACCTTTTTACCCCCTTAGGAGTTGAATTTCAGAAATTCATAGTATAATAAATTCATAGGGGAAAATCGCTTTTCCCATACAACCTCATACTCTAACTTATGTTTTTGTGGGATATCTATAGGACATAAAATGTTGAATAAAACTAGCAAACATAGTGAGCCAACGAAACAGTTATGGGTTATGGTAGAGTATCCAAAAATTTCATATTACATGTGCTGAGAGCAATATAGCTATTTATGCATTGCAATACATTATTTACGAGTCAACATTATCATTCTACGCAAACTGTGTTGCGGGTTAAAGGGAATTAATTATTAAGGTATAAGAATATTTAGACAAAACAACGTGTTTCATTATTATTTTAAAGTTGATATTAAAACTTAAGACGGTAAAAAAAACGAAAACTATAAAAGCGCTAATCAATGGAAATAGTACCGATGAGTCAAATTCACGAATTTTTAAGTCATATTCACATGTGTCAGATATTTGTAATAATTCTCAGAAATATTCATATTGTCTTCATAGCCTTACCTTATATGTTTAAACATCGTTAGGGAACATACATGCCCGAGATGTCAAATAGGCATGTTATGTCTGCTGGCCCCCTAAAAAGGAAGCTAAGCAATATTGATAACGCAATTCATTTTTTCGAATTTAAAGCAGATCTTATGCAATTCATCAATTCCAAATCTTTTAATGAATTGAATTGTATATAATGAGTAACTATTTTATCAAAAAATATTGGAATAACTTAGGATCTGCCGAGAGTTCGAAAAAATGAATTGCGTAGCAATATTGCTTTAGCTTCCTTTTTAGCCTCCCAGATCCTGACTGTCCCCTAGCCGGACTACATAAAGCCGTAAAGTAAACATATGTTCTTATTTTAAAATCATGAAGTTTTAGCAATGTAAAGCTATGTTCATAAATTACCATATATCTCGCGATAAAGTGTGCATCGACAGTATACATGCTTATTCTTGTGCGAATAAGTGCAGGTTGACGACGCCTGTCGCCATCGGCGGCTAGCGGTTCGCAAGGTTCAGGTTCACTCGGGTTCATTGCCATAGTTTTGTAACCCTTCTTGTGTAACTCGCTCTCGGCGGCCCTTCTCGATCGCCTCTCACTTGGACTCAATATTGCACTTACCTTATTTACTTTTCACGAATGTTGCTACACTTAATCTACACTTATGACGTGTCGATTTGTATAACGCTATACATTCTGTTCAATCTTTTGTCTTTGATCTAGAGCACATGTTTAACTGTTTACAATCGTAACCCTTTTGTATTATGTTTCCTAAGAGGAACTTCATGTCGAATTATATTATGCCAAATTTTGTCGCCAAACGCTTTTGTACGACACTTGTCTAAATAAGTCTGACAATTTTTCGAAATATTATTATTTTTAGTAATATGATTGTTTCCTTTATAAGTTGGTAATGGATTGATTAAATAAGAGAAACAATATTTAACAATGACAATGGAAACTAGGAAGTAGGAAATAAATAAAAGTCTATCATTGACTAAGGATACATATATTTATTGAATATTTTTTTCATGAGCTTATAAACAAGAAAATGCTATATATTGTATGTAAAATGTAAATGCGGAATGTTTAATTGAGCAGTCGTGTAGGCTGCGGTTCCGCGTCTAGCGGGCGTCGACCCCACAGCCTTTCGAGAGTATCGAACCGCATGGATTACGTCACCCGCGCAACCTCCCGCCATCCGCCATCCGCCATCACCACGCCACCGCGCCGCACCGCGCCGCGCCACGCCGCGCCAACTCTGCCACGACTCTTAAACTGACATCTCACAAACTGTCCATGGAATATTCCAATCATTGTTGCGATAAAAAATTGCCAGTTCTAATAATACGATATGTTTTTCTGCACTAAATTGGAGTGGCCTTCAACTTTTTATAGAAATATTTTATGTAAGAGTGTGTACTTAGAACCTTATAGTTTATTATCGTATTGATGTTGAAATCGCCAAGAAACTACTCATATGTTGCGTCAGTTGTGCTTGTGTACCATTTATATTCTAAATCTTATGTGCTTACCTCATCACCTCCACTACCACTACCTTGATGGAATTGTAAAAAATAAACCATAAAAAAGATATTGTTAATTTTTATTATGGCCATATAGAATGTAAAACATTCGGTTACATTCCCATCCAAATAAATTTATCGTAAATAGAGCTCATTGGGACACAAGATAACTCCGGTAAAATGTGTAGGTGTTCTTTTCTCAGTACTGAGAGCTTTATGCGTGAGTCAACTAGTACCAGGTATTGATAAACATAAAGAATTAATAACAAAGGACCACCCAACAACGACTCAAACAAAGGGTAATTTAAAGTCTCCAGTAAAACGCATTACATTGACACCTTGGACCAGCAACGTGGAAAAGTTCCAGATTGAAGACACAGAAGCAGGCGTGGCCTGACCATTGTATAAAAGAGCGCTCACCTTGTTAGGAGCAACTCATTTTCTGTTCGACCTTAGGCTTAAGAAGTTTATATGTATTATTAAATATATCATTGGCTATTAAAATTGAATAAATATTTTTTTTAAGAAAGTTTAACTTTCAAGTATTTTGACTGGCGCCCAACGTGGGGCTCAGATTTAAGCAAGTTTTAAAAGTGTTAAGCCTACTTCAGTTCAAGATCAAAGTAAAATCCTTGGTCGCTGAATAAACTAAATACTACTTCGCGTGACTCTCAAGTCTTTAAAATCTGGGAACTCAAGATATAAATTAGTCAAGATATAAAAAATATGTGGAACGTGTTCATCAGCTGGCAATTATTGTAAGTACTTAGTAGCATTTCCTACCAACTTCCAAAATTCCGCTCCTAAGATCACCTGTTCTTGTATTCAAAACTAAGGATCGTTGTAAAATGACTGACTCTACTTCTGATAGTAAGGGTATACCAAGCTTCGTGCCTACAGCACCAAGTTTTACAGAGGTTATGAAAATGGACCCATTTAAACTAATGGCATTTGTTCCTTCATATGATGGAGAGCCACTAGCAATTTATAATTATATTAATAATGCGACACAATGGTTAAACTATGTCGGAGGAGATACACCTCAAAATGTAATGATGTTGTTAAGTAAACTTACAGGCAGAGCAGCCTTAATTATTTCTATGATTGATCACCAATTTAATTGGGAAAATATTAAATTAAGTTTAAAATCAGAGTGTGGGGACACTCGAGAGTTTAATACGTTATTAATAGAATTATCTAATCTTAAGAGAAAAGGATCTTATAAAGATTTCATTTTTGAGCTAAAACAAAAATTGTTTTTTATAAAAAGTAGATTAATGGATTTGTATAAAAATAATCAATCAGTGGACCAAGTTATGGATCCATATATAAATATGGCACAAAATACTTTAAGAAGTAGTTTACCTTATCATGACCAAATTTACGTAAGTAATTGTAATTTTAATGACACGGTTGCGAAAATTTTACAGTTAGAAGCCGAAGGTCGTTTTG
The DNA here is from genome assembly GCA_947623365.1 of Achlya flavicornis. NCBI lineage: Eukaryota > Metazoa > Arthropoda > Insecta > Lepidoptera > Drepanidae > Achlya > Achlya flavicornis. Next base: position 9,080,636 of record OX392474.1, read on the forward strand.
AAAATATTAAACAAAAATTCTCAAATTATTTACCAACACCAAAAATAATACATCAAAATCCAATGCAGACACATTTTCCTCATAATACCCATAAACAAGAACATAAATATCCGCCTACACAAAGGTCTATTATGAACAGGATAACCAATCCTCAACACCCCATTAACATGTACAATCAACAGCGTAATTTTATGCCATACCAGAACAATGCATTCGCGAGACATCCGCAATTTAAAAATGATTATGCTAATAAAAATTATCAGTCACAACAAGTCATTCCGTCCAGACTGTCTGAGGACGTGACAATGCGAACAGCTACCGCGTTAAAACCCGGTCAAGTAAATATTGGAAAAGGTTTTGTTTCTAAAGAAGTTTTCCTACATGAGGACGAAATGAATCCTGAATATGGAATAGAACAAAGTGATTATTACGAATACGCACCTGACTACCAAGACAGTGAGTATTATAATAATATTCCCGAATATATTCCCGAAAATGAAAATTTTCAGGAGGATACAGTAAACAAAGACCCATCTTAGAATTTAATCATGTTAAATCATATTTACCTTATTTTGAAACGGAAAATCCTAAATTAAAAATATTAATTGATACTGGAAGCCAACGTTCGTTTATAACTAGTAAAGCACAAAGAAAATATTTTCCTGAATTTTGGTCACCTGAAAAATTTATTGTTAGGACTTCACATGGTATAACTTCTCATAATGGTGTAATAAATACCCCATTTTGGTGTTCATATTTTGGTAAAGATAAAGGACCTATGAAATTTTATATTTATAACTTTAGTGATAAGTATGATATTTTAATGGGTACCGAAATGATCGAGCAAATTAATGCGACAATAGATTTAAAGGAAAGAAAATTAACAATGCCAGAAAAAGAAATATTAATATTCAATATGACTGATGAAAATGATTTAAATATCCAAGATTTGTGTGAAACATATAAAGATTTATTTACAGAAGATGTTACAAATAGTGCAACAACAAAAATAAATCATCACATTAATTTAGTTGATATTGAACCTATTTATCAGAGACCTTTTAGACTACCGCAAATTCAACAGCAAGAAGTTAGCAGACAAATTAATAAATTATTAGATGAAAATATAATTAGACCATCAGAATCTCCATGGGCTTCACCCGTTCATTTAGTTTCTAAAAAGATGGATCAATCAGGTAAACAAAAATGGCGAATGGTAATTGATTATAGACGGTTAAACGAAAAAACAAAATCGGATAAATTCCCATTACCGAATATAGAAGAGTTGTTTTCGAAGTTGCAAGGTAATAAATATTTTACGACTTTAGATTTAACATCAGGATACCATCAAATAGCGATGAATAATAATTCAATTGAACAAACTGCATTTAGCACACCTGATGGCCATTATGAATTCCTCAGAATGCCATTTGGACTTAAGAATGCACCAGCCACATTTCAACGTATGATGAATAATGTATTGAAATCAGAGATCGGACGTGATGTTTGTTTAGTCTACCTTGACGATATAATAGTCTATTCAAAGACACAACAGGATCATGTGAATAAATTACAACAAGTGTTCGAAGCATTAAGAAAGGCGAACCTTAAAGTCAATAAAAATAAATGCGTGTTTATGCAAAAGGAAATAGAATTTTTAGGTCATGTTCTTAATAGAGATGGATTGAAACCGAATCAAAAGAAATTAGAAGCAATTCAAAAATTCCCGATACCTAAAACTTTAAAAGAAGTTAGAGCATTTTTAGGATTAATTGGTTATTATAGAAAGTTTGTACCAAACTTAAGTAAAATCATTAAACCAATTACGGAATATACGAAAAAAGATGCAACTATAGACGTTAATAATAAAAAATATTTGGAAGCTATAGAGACATGTAAACATTTATTAATGAATGCACCTATATTAGCATTCCCGGACTTTAACAAAACTTTTGTTATTACAACTGATGCTTCAGATATTGCACTAGGAGCTGTACTTAGTCAGAATAACCATCCAATAGCTTATGCATCGAGAACATTAAGCAGTACTGAACAAAAATATAACACTACCGAGAAAGAATTATTAGGAATACTTTGGGCAGTTACTCAATTTAGACCTTATGTATATGGTAGACAGTTTGTATTGAGAACCGATCATAAAGCGTTAATATGGTTAGCAAAGCTAAAAGAACCAAATCAAAGATTAACTAGATGGAAATTAAAGTTACAAGATTATGATTATAAAATAGAACATGTTAAAGGAAAAGATAATTTTGTAGCAGATGCCTTAAGCAGAGTAGAAATACACCATACAGATGGCGATTCATTAGAAGTAAATTTAGAAGAAGATTTAGCTTTGTCAGATTCAGATAGTAATAATTCAATTCAAAGAAATTTAAATGAAGACTTAACGTTATCAAATAGTTCAAAAATTAGTAGTAGTCGAACTGAGACTGTACATTCGAATCAACAGGATAGTGATAATGGAATACCTATTCTTAATGCGTATCCATCAAAAAGATTAAAACGTGTAGTATTTGAAATGGCCTCATACAAAAGGGCTGAACAAAAAGATGGAATTTGGTATTTTTATATTCCACCCGATAATGAAGAGGAAGTTATTAAAGAATTTATGATAGAATATTTACCATCCGAAAAATATGCATTTATGATTCCAGATGAGGAATTATATTACAAAGTATCCGAAGTTTATCGTAAATACTTTGATCATACGAAGTTTAAACCAGTTAGGTATACAAAATTGTTAGTAGAGGTTAATAATAAGGCAGAGCAATTAAAATTAATTAAGGAATATCATTTACAAGAAAATAGACATGCTGGTATAGAAAGTGTTTATAAACAATTAAGAGAAAAGTATTATTGGGAAAACATGAGAAAACAAATTAAAAAGTTTATTTTAATGTGTGAACCATGTAAAAAAGAAAAATATAATAGACACCCTCATACAACTTTATCATTAGAAACAGAAACACCTCATGAACCAATGGATGTTTGGCACATAGATTTCATGTCATTAGAAAGACAATGGTATTTAACTATTATTGATAAATTCTCAAAATATGCTATAATAAAACCAACTGAGAAAAGTAAAGTGTATGATACTTTATCAGAGGTATTTGCAATGATAGGAGCACCAAATAAAATTGTGCACGATGGAGAACAATCGCTTTGTAGTGAAATATTATCAGAATTATTTCAGACTTATCAAATCACAAATCACACTACTTCTCCTCAACATCATAAATCGAATTCAGATATAGAAAGATTACATAACACAATCCAAGAATTATTTAGATTACAGAGAGATTCAGATTTGGATCAAAATCAAAAGATAACTTTTATTACTCATGCGTATAATAATACAACACATAGTATTATTAATATGTCACCATTTGAAGTACACTTTGCACGAAAGCCAAAGATACGAAGTTTTGATAATTTAAAAGTTGTTATTCAACGCTATACAACGCAACATAAACAATTCGCAAATGATTTAAATAAAAATATTCACAAGTTATTAAAAAAACAAAAGGAAAAACGGAATAATAGAATCAATAGTAAAATGAAACCATCAAAATCATTTAAAATTGGAGACATAGCATACGTAAAAAACGGTAAAGCAGAAAGACATAAAACAAATTCTAGATTTTTAGGTCCCTACGAAATCGTTAGTTGTGAACCTCACAATAAATATAAATTATCTAATGGAAGAATCTATCACGTAGAGGAACTTTCTGTTACAGATGCCTCGTTGCTTACGGATACAAATTCCGACCACTCAATTACGACGAGCATTTGATTATTGTAGAAATGAAGCCTACCCGTATTATTGAAGGAAAGTGGACAGTCATTCATAAATTAGATATAAAACCTATAGTTGATAATAAAGATTGGATTGTTGATAGAATCGAAAGTGCTATGGCAAGATCTAAATTAGAAGATGTTAAACATATTTACGATAGAATTAATATTATAGTTGGACATGTAAATGAAATTTGTAATCATTTAAATATTCAGACTAGAACGAAAAGAGGATTAATTAATGGATTAGGTTCTATTATAAAGGCTATAACAGGAAATTTAGATCAAGATGATCTTAATAATGTTCAAAAAGATTTAGAAACTTTAAGAACAGCTTATAATTTACAAATATCAGTAACTAATGATACATTAGAAGAGTATAATAAACAATTAAATAAGATTACACATATTCAAAGAAAAATAGATAATCAATTTACACATATTGCTAATGTAAAATATCAACAAAAGATAGCATTAGGTTTGTTGTTACAAGCTCAAACATTACAGGATATTGCAGAAAGGCTGACAACAGCTATTACCTTTGCAGAACATCATATGTACCATTATAGTATAATACAGTCACATAATTTACAAGATACATTAAACTTAATTCCTAATGATGTTATGATTTCTAGTAATATAAATAATGTAGAACCTTTTATAAAAGTGAATAGTAAGATTATTGGTAATATTGTATACTTTATGCTAGAAATACCTTTGGTAAAATCAGATGTTTATTTAACAAGAAAAATTGTACCTGTTGTCCAAAATTTCCCTACCTGTACCTATCCCATTATGCGAAAAGTCACTTTAGCCTATAATGATCAAGAAATGTATGAAGTTCAAGATTGCACTGAGTTTGATCAATTAATTTGCCAAGGAAGTATCTTACAACAAGAAACATGTGAATCGGAAATAATACTCAAGAAAAGTACTGACCTTTGTAATGTTGTACCTATTAAATGTCCTAAAGAACTTATACAGGAACTGTCACCACGAGGAATGTACATTTATGTGAATAAAACTACAGAAATAAATGTTAAATGTGAAAAAGGAGACGAAACACTATGGATTAAAGGACCATATATATTAAATGGTGAAAATTGTCAAGTTACAATTGCAGGTATCATAAGATTTAAAACAAAGGAGTCTGAAGACATAATAATCCTGTCAAAATTAGAAATAGTAAACAAAGAAGAGGTACCTGAAATGGATCTAACATATGATACAACAAAGATTTCAACTAAATTACACCAATTGAAACAAATAGAGAAACTACAAACTCAAGAGACTCATACTTATGTTCAGTATGGTCTATCAAGTTTTATAATATTAATAATTATTGTATGTTTTCTTTATAAATTTTTCAGTACCAAGGTTCATTCTAAACCATGTACTTCAAATTTGGAAGGGGAGAGTCAACTAGTACCAGGTATTGATAAACATAAAGAATTAATAACAAAGGACCACCCAACAACGACTCAAACAAAGGGTAATTTAAAGTCTCCAGTAAAACGCATTACATTGACACCTTGGACCAGCAACGTGGAAAAGTTCCAGATTGAAGACACAGAAGCAGGCGTGGCCTGACCATTGTATAAAAGAGCGCTCACCTTGTTAGGAGCAACTCATTTTCTGTTCGACCTTAGGCTTAAGAAGTTTATATGTATTATTAAATATATCATTGGCTATTAAAATTGAATAAATATTTTTTTTAAGAAAGTTTAACTTTCAAGTATTTTGACTCGTGCATCTCATGCGCAATATGGGAGTGAAGTTTTTTGTAATAGTGAGTTGGATGGGCTGATTTTTATTTTATCCTCAATTTGATAAGCAGTTTTTTATACATATAGGTACAACTAACTTGATTAGTAAAATGATGTAGAGTTTTATTTATAACGTTCGTAGCACGTAGAACAATGGTGCTACGTCGTAGCCATTCAATTGGAGTGGATAAAAGTTGCGCTCTCAATATTTTGGGCATTAAGTTTTGTGTCCGAACTTTCGTTTCGGTTACGCTCACTCCGCCGATAAAGTAAACATCATCCGCAGTCAACGCTGCAGTCATCGACCCATACCACTCCCAAGGCCACTCGCTTACACAACTCGCTACTAAACTTTGGATATATACACTTCTTTTACATTATAAAGTAGCCTATTCCCTTTTCCGATAACGTTATGATTTTTTGAAACCTCTACATTGGCTCTTGAAATGTTGCAAATCGTTTTCAAAGACATAACTGTAAGTGAATAACTGAATAAATTATCCACGTAACGCCATTTTTATTCCAAAAGGTGTGCTTTGTTTTGAGAGAAGTCGCCATTATAGCGACTAAACAAGCACGATGTTCTCAATACGGTGAACTCAAGCGATCGGTTGCAGCGAGCGGCGCGGGCGCAAGCGCGGTGCGCGCTGCCAACAAAAGTACTTTCGGCCGAGTAACGGGACCGCGCGGAGAAATGCTCTACGAAATCGAAACACGCAGTACCGTTAGCCGGCCCTCGCCCTCAGAGCCTGTCGGGATAATCTTGGTAAATCACAGCCGACCCGGGCCCGTTACCCGCATCATTATAGGTACTATAAGTGCTTTGTGGATAGGATATTTCCCGCTATGCTGCACTAGGAGAAGTGATTTACTCTACCTACTGTTTACTAAATATTGCATCTTTATTGTTGTTGATTCTAACCGTTATTTGGATGAAAAGAAATTTTTATTTTTAAAGCAATGATATTGAAAAATACAGCAAAATATTTTCAGTAAAATAACAACAAAAATACTCATATAGGTATGTATTTTAGTATGTGTATGTTTTATGAAAGTTTAATTTTAACTCAGAGTATATAAATACTACGTACAAATTTTAGTATGATATTAATTAATGATACATTGACGATTGTTAAAAAACTTGAACGAATAAAAGCAGATGTGGCGCCATCTAGTATGTTTTCATTAAATTATCATGTTCTGCCACTGGAACAGTGTGTGTCTCACGTATACTTAGCAGTAGATAGAACCGAGATTCATAGCAAATTCAGCTATGTTGATTTTGATTACATCCATAAGATGTCGCTAAACTGTATTGTAAGGAGTAAAGTTATTTATGAAAAAAAAACGTCACGGTGATTTTGTCACGCCGGTGCCGCTCATTTCTGTGGAAAATCTGTCATAGTGCTCGCGTTCTACTCAACCAAACGATTAATTGTGTAAATAAAATAAAACACGTTAATACAAAAGTTCGATAAACTTTCAGAAAAAGAATATTACCTACCTGACCTAAGTACTAGGTACTAATTTAGGCGACCAAATGAAATATCGGACGACTATTTGAAGGCTCATCATAATCGGAGTTCCTTTGGCGTTTTGTCTGTTTACATTTGTATAAAACCACTTGTAGCGCACCAAATTTTCACCATCACTCGTCGACTGATCCCTATCCTCCTATGCTCTCAGACTTGATGTTTATAGATATGCAATACAATAATAGTAGAAACAACATATATAGTAGGTAGTTTTTAGATTATCTAAAAAAAAATGAACGAAGTAGTTGTCGACTGCAATGAAAAGATTTTGTTAATGTTCAAAAAAATACTACAAAGAAATAACGATAGTTTATTCAATTCAATTCAATTCAAAATCATTTATTCAAATAGACCTTCGCAGGCACTTATGAAAAGTCTGACTCTAATACTCTAATACCCGTTCGGAAGGTTGCATTTGCTGAGAAGAGCCGGCAATAAACTCAGCAATTACTCTTTTCAAAACAAGCTTAGATTCATTACATAATATTTACATTCTAATCGCACTGAAAACAATTGCGTGCCCCGGCGCGGTGGCAAAATTACAAAGTAGACTGAATAAATATTTAATATGTAAATAAATAGCAAACTTAAGCAGACCAGCCCCCACAAGCAGCACCTGTTCACAAGTATGATGCGTGTGGCAGCCATCGCCCTCCTCGCCATATTGGAGGGAAGTGAGCGACCCGTCACACGACGCCGCCGCAAGCAGAGGCCTTAAAGTGAGCATGACTTACTTAAGTCTGCCTTAGAAATAAAAAATAACTAAAGGGAAACACTAAACACACAATTTGTTATCACTGTGACTATTCACAAGTTTAGACTAAATATCACAAAATAAAAAATATAACAATTTTACAAAGAAAAAGCGGTCGAAAATGAAAATTGGTCGTGACAAAAACTACGTGACAGTGACAAAGTGATCCATCCCGATCTGTGATACAAAAACAACAGTCTCTTAAAGTTTCAAAAGTACAATCATTATTTTGTAAGCAATTACTGAGCTGACTTGTGTGTTTAGCTTGGCTATTGTAATATACAGGGTGTAAAGGTTTTTTGATAAAAAGAAAATTTGATTTTAATATTAGCAATATAGCAAAAGAAACAAACTTGCAAGCAAAAATTTGGTATGAATTTTTTTGAAATTAATTTTCAGCTGAAAGTTATTATAGAGAGTCTGTACCTGATGTAGTTTTCACCCCCTTCGGATGCATATGCACTTTTTGTTACATCCAGTATATTAAATAGACGATAACAGTCGTCAACACCCCAGGTGACGTGACCTTCTGCCCCTTCATTACCACTGAAGACACTGAAGACTAGAATTTCCTCAATTACTGTTGAGATTACAGATTTTTAAGCACAAAGAAAGTTTACATGTCTATAATATCAATGTTATTTATTTTGTGAAAAATCAGTAAACTTCCGTGCTCAAACACAGGGAAAGCTTTTGGAAAAAAAAAATGTTAAAGCCCACGATGGAGATACATTTTCATCAAAGAACTGTGCCCTGTGACTTCAATCGTGAAATTATTATAGCTTATATCCTCAAGAATTAGGCTAATAAATGCAAAATGTATGCGAAAAGTTTTTTAAATTTCTGACATTTCTAACCTAAGTTAGTCTCAATTTTGATCCTTTCGGAGACAGGATCGAATAAGCTAATAAAAATATTTTTTTTTTATCTATAAGTGCAGATTGTAAGTCTTCAAAAATTAAAGTCAGTCACAGTCACTTGGGAACATATTCGCGTGGCTTCAACCCTTAAGGTAGCTGCCCTTACTGACCCGTCTAAAATTTCCAACCTGTATAATGCCGGTTTTTAAACTGATTTCTTAAATATTCGTGGCGATCCAAAAAATAGATTGCGCAAATTGCCTTTTCTGCAAAACAGAATATACATGTGGAAAATAAGAAAAGAAAATCAACATGGCTGAAGCTATATCTGTTGTTTGTCTTTTTTTTTACTGTATAAGCGTTGAAACTAAATTTACTAGCTATTGGGATGAGGACTGCATCATAGTAAATGTTTTATCAACTAGTTCATAGACTAGAAATAAGTAGCATTCTTATCAATAATGGGAAGAGAAAATCTAATGCACTTAGTTGTGTAGAAATTAAGCATAAGATTTTCGGTGGCAGACCATTTCGATTCGTTGATAATTAAGGTATCATTGAATTGCGTAAGGCCTTTTATTTCGGAAGTACCATAAACACAAACTGTACAGAAATTTTGTTTATTATACCATAATTATATTATAGAGTAAATAATATACTACGTGTATACTACGTACAATTATAAATAAGATCGCCTAAAATAAAAAAAATACCATCAGCATTGTACTGTACATTACTTACCGCTATTTCAATAGATACATAGGGGTTAATATTTTATGGGTGGAACGCAAAAAACGAGATCGTTTTTTATTATTTTAGTTCTTTATTTAAAAAATGAGCGAATTGATTGGCTGCGCGGTTCCGCGGTCGACCCTCAGCGTAGCGCGCAGCGTCCCTTTGCCAAGCAACCAATAGCAACGCGTCAACCCTGCGAGGGTCCTCGCCCTGTTCTAATAATAAAATGTGTTCATAGCGCAAAATTTTAATAAAATGCCTATTAGCGAAATATTTAATTTTTTCTCAATAGTTTTAATACAAAAATGGATCAATAACGTCAGGCATTTAAATTATATAAATAAAGTATGTAGAATATTTTTTTTTGAGGCCTGTACAATACCTGAGCAAAGAAATGAGATACTGATGATGAGATGAGATGCTTGCTATTGTTAGTACTTAGTGCTCTTCAATTGAATCCCAATCAGGCACTTCTAAGAAAGTTCTAGATAAACCAAAGTAAGAGTAGTATCTATATCTTTTTTTATAAAGGTAAAGAGGCATTTTAGATAATATTTTTGAAATATCATTGATGTAAAGCAAACAAAGTTATTGAGTACTTACTCTACAATAGGTGCCTCTCAATAGGAAACGCCCTAAGTTTGTTAAACAAATAACAAACTGATAGTACCAATATACAAACTCATCGTTACTTAAACATGTCAGAAGTTTGTCAAATTCTAATTCGCGTATTCAACGCGAGAGCGCTTATTTTGCGCGTGTGTAAACGGTTGACGTGAATGATTGAGCCTGTTCTAAAACTGGGGAAAAAATTACACTTTTGTGTGGGGTGCAACCGCCCCCTCGATGCATCTGGGCTTGAAGCACTTCGTATCCGAGAATAACGTCACTCCACAATCGATGACATGACAGATTTTTGTTATATATAAATAGAGTTCACAATGTTTTTATCGCAGTCATGATTTTGTAAAGTTACATAACTGTATTTTTTCAAAAATATAAATCACTTTTTATCAACGAGTCGGCCGTTTTCTGTGTCTTTTCTAGATGCTAAAACTATTTAGGTATATGTTAACTACCTACGACACAAGCTTTGCTTACTTTAGGTACTGGGTTTAGGTAATGTGCATAAGTCTTATGAAATAAATAATAATTAATTATAATTGTGCACTCTTTGCAACAAAACATCTAAACAGCCTAAATTGAACCACAATAGTAGGTGTAGGGCTGATAACAGTAGTATCGTCAATCTATAAGTTCTCTAAGGATCTTTTACAATAAATATTTGTATTTAATAGACTATCGTAAGACTCGTCTCACTGTTGTGGGTGTTGATGATACCGAAGGCTTAGAAGGAAACTGGCTTTTCAGTTTTGGTGCTTGTCGACAGATTTTTAACTTCAGATGTTATTTAGTTCCCACGAGTTTTTTTTTCGAAAATAGGTTTGACTCATGTTTTATTTCTGACTTAATGTTTGTACCTATTCTGAAGAAGCCCCTCTACAGCTGAAATTATATATGGTGTTTTTTTTTTGATACAATATTATTATTTATATTAAGAAAATCAATTAATGTCAATAGTTTGTTATTATAATTATATTCAGTAATTTAGAGTTTGTAAACTGACTTATCAAAACTAGCACATTATAGTTTTTGGTCATCACTTTATGCTGTATATGTTGCCATTTTTGAATAAACCATATTCTATTCTATTCTTCCACCACCACGCGTTGATATGGCTCCCACAAAAGCTACGGTGAAATGTTATATTTAAACATTACTGACCATAAATTAGCTCTTAGGTCGGTGTGCGCATTTTATGGATTTCATGATATAAATTATAATTTTAAGTAGAGGCACGTGGCTAAATCCTGATGAATGAGAGTATTTTTTATTGATTCGGGGCTTTATTCCCAATTCTCATATTGGTTTTTTGGGCCCATTGTTTGTTTTTTTCCTCGTTTTTTATACTTGGTCAACGAAGGGTCAGTTTTTTGGATTTGCCCTTCGTTGTGATTGATTGACAGGCAACGGTCACTCGCGAATTAACATCTGCGTTCATTCCAAAATAATAATAATTCATTGCAAAAATGAGTGACAATTATTTTTTGTCAATGCTTGAAGTTTTTTCTGCCTTGTTTAGCAATGCGAAAATATATTGATTATGTTTGTTAATATTTGACAATATCATTTTTGCTCCATGACTACAAAAAATAACAGCATATGGTTTGGGTCTTTGAACTATTTCAATACATTCCAAATGGGTAACAATATTAATGAAATCTTAGCTAATTGGTGTGTTAGTCAGTTATGGCTTTAATATCGACTGGTAATATCTTATATCATCGCATTGTTTTTTTTTTTACAAAAAAAGATCATCCATACACGCTATGTGCAAACAAATATATATCTTCATTGTGATCGCAACCAGCCCTCATTAGCGCGGATTGATATTCTTATTGTCCACTGCAATTCTGCTGCACGCGACTCATCCATAGTTTTTGTCACCATTCATTTTTTGCGCATTATTTTTTTATAAAAAACGCCCCACCCTATTTACAAAATAACAGGGACCTTTGATCCAAACGCTTATTAAAAGTAAATATTTCATATTGCCTATTAAGGATAAGGTTATATTGTTAAGGTTTTTTTGAGATTTTGAAATTATGACCAGTTTGAATAATTCATCATCATCTAGAGAGAGAAGGAGATATCCCGTTCTCAAAGTATTCAACTGTTATATTATCAATATGTAACAACATCTAAAAATAAACATTCTTTGATAGTCTTGACATAACATTAACTAATATCTTAAGTAGTTAGGTACCTACCAATTTTTTTGGTACTTACATTGTTAACGTTAACACACAGCGTTTGCGAAAATGATAAGTGAAAATAAATATGCGTTATAAATCTACCTTTTTGTTTTATCTAAGCATAAGTCAACGTAACATTAAATTTTGGCAAAAAATTTGGAGCATTACCCATCGAGAGTGATTTTGTGCATGCAGTAGGGTGCTGGATGGGTCAGGTAATGCTAGAGTGACCATGAACTTTAATATTTTGGTCCATTAAGCTTGTCGAGAGGAATAAGATCTCAATGCGGATGAAATGGATATTATTCAGAGATATTTTAGAATTAATAGAGAGTAAAGTTTTGAAAATTTCTCCTATTTGTTAGTTTATTTCTAGTTTACAATATTAGTTATTTTCAAAGTTACTATAGTAGGTACTATATTTCCGATATTTGTAGCGTAACACTTATTTGTAATTATAGTCTCTAGCAAATGAAGTTTATATTATCAGGCTTAATATTCAACCTGTCAGCGTAAAATTTGGTAAAAGTAACTTGAAGAAAAGACTCTGACGAAAACGGGATTTCTGTATTTAATCGAATTGTAAGCTTTCGGAAATTTTCGTAAAGTCTTAATTCTTACAAAATATATGGTGACAATAGCGGGCATTGTGTCCACGAGCTGACCAGCAGATGTGCGACCGAAGCGGCTGTTTGTACTCACTCGTCACAGTGCGCATGTGCGCCCCACAATCAAATATGGCCGACATTATTAACTAATGCTATTTACAGATTTTGAGCCTAAACTACAATTAAAAAATAAACCTAAAGTATGGTTCATATTATCATTTTTCATAAATAGTTTGCTTAGTATTCCGTAGATCCTGTAGATTTTATACTCAGTTATTATGTGATTTTGTGCTAAGAATGATCAATTACAATATTAAGTGCATTTGTATCGTATTAAAAGGGATTAGGAATGCACATATTTTCATATTCTCAAATTGTTTTAAAATTATTTTTCCGTTGTTTTTGTTCAATTCCATCATAAAATAATATAGCGTAAAACGAATGGGAATCCAACTACTAACAAACTAATTTATACATTATAGTAGAACTCTGTATTATATCCGTTTATAAATTTTCTTGTGTATTCGTATTAGAGAATTATTTTGATGAGCGCTCTATGCATAGAGTTATAATATTATAGTGACTGTACGAGATACGGTCTGCGCGCACGGGTATGGTCTAAATGCCTTGAAACGAAGCGCTAAAATACGTAAAATGAATGCCAATTTCTCGTTTTTTATCGATACATTTACCAGGAACAAGGAATCCATATCGACATTTGGTCTGACTGTAAATGATCTAGTTTACGAATGCATCTATATGGAAACTGCTCACGCTTCGCACAAGGTAACATTGTTAACGCTATCACTCTATAATATTCTAACTCTATGGTTCTATGGAAATGGTTACCTATATAGCCCAGAGTAAATAATGTACTACGTACAACCTATACATATATACACTGACGAGCAATATAAAAAGCCACTTGAAAAGTACCTAAGTCATAAAGTTCTTTCTTCTTACTCGAAAATCCTTGGGATATGATGTCAATAAAGTAAATGATTTGATTTAAATTTATATTATTTTGTTCTGCCTATATGTAATTGTGTTTTATTTTATTATTATTATTTTCTTTGTTTTTTATATGGTATTAACATTCACACATAACGGAAGTTGTTAATGAATACATTCATTTAAATTATACTTTAGATTTTATTGATAAAGCCCCGATTTCGTCACTGAATCACTGATGATCATTAAAATTCTTAGGGTACCTACTTTCTGAAGTCTTAGAAAATTGAAATTTGGTATGTCAGCTAGTAATGTACACATACAACAAAAAAAATCTAAAACTTGGAAGTTTTACCCCCAATCCCATAAACTAGGAGATGGAAGTTTGTATGATACTTCCGAAAATGTTGATGTAAGAACTATACCTATAGTATAATGAAAAGTAATTAACATTCAATACATTCTTCACCTTATTTATGCCCATGTGACGGTAGCGAAACGGCCAAGCCACATGTTTTGACTGCGGTGTTTGTGAAGTTCAGGCTTGTAGAATTAGGGCGTGTAGAGTTATAAGCTTGGTTCTAGAAAATTGCACTGAAAAATTTTTTTATTTAACAGTAACACAAAATTTTACTACCAATAACCTAAACAGAGTGACTTGCGAACAAAAAATTACCAGTGACAAAACTAGTTTTGGTTCATTACTAAATTGTTTGATTAAATCTAAGAGATATAAGATTAAATGTAACTAAAGTTAGTTTCCGGACAACAAAACTTCAACATACATAACTAGTTTTGTAGAACCTTTTTTTCAGTGTGTTTCTAAAATAAATCTAAATCTTTTCAATGCGTTCTTAAATACATTTGAATGTTGCTTTTCACTTTAAGAAAACGATTTCTTGGGTGTTTTTTTATACGACTAAGTCGGTAAACAAGCATACGGCCCACCTGATGGTAAGCGGTTACCGGTTTCGGAAATATATCATTATAAGATAGTGGCTTTTTATATTGCCCATCAGTGTATAAAGAGAATTGTCCTGTTTGTGAGACTGACTGACTAACCTATTAAGGCACTTCCCAAATCGTATAATTATTTGCTACCATAGTAGTATAAAATAAAAATAAACTTTGATGTTGGAAAGTGGAAATGTTGCACACAGGTTCCTTTTATAACGTAGGCAAGCACCAAGAAAGGATTTTTGGAAATTCCACTAACCTAAGAAACCATGAGGCGTAAACTAGTTGGGTATAAACGTTTATGTGAAAACGTGGAAGCTTGAAAAGACGTCATGCAGTTACCATCATAGATACCTCATAATAAATAATAATATTCTGGGACATTATCCACAAACATCCATATAGGTGCGGGTTCGATGCTCGAATGTACACTTAGCTCAAAATCAGATAATCTAATTAATAATAATGTCACTTAGAACATTCCTTTCCAGCAGAGGAACTTAGAGGCAGTTAGTTATAAACAAGACCGCGTATGTATCACCTTCGGATACATCATCACTTATCATGGTGAGGTTGTAGTCAAAACAAGATTCGTAAATGTAAAATATTCAAAACCGGCCAAGTGCGAGTCGACTCGCACACGAAGGGTTCCTTAAAGACGTGTCTTGTATGGGGGCCCCCTTTATTTTTATTTCATTTAATTACTTGTTCCTATAGCGGCAATAGAAATGCATATTCTGTGAAAATGTCAGCTGTCTACCTATTACGGTTCGTGAGACATAGCCCACAAACACACAGACGGATGAACGGCCAGTAAAGGCTTCGTGATAGGGTTCTTGTGGGAACGGAAACCTAAAACTAATGAATTCTCGATCTTCACGTTTTCGTGGAGTTTCTGCATAAAGCGTTCAGGGCCTTTACGTTAAAATCAGTTTGCCCGACCTCATGAAATCATCCTTGGAAATCTGAGTTATAAGAGTGAAAACTGTATAAAAATAATATAACAAATGATTACTATTGTATTTACTTGTTGTAAATGGGTAGCGTCCCCCAACCATGCGCGTCACCCCAGATTCACGCAAAACGCACCACGCAGTCTTTCGCAAATCGCCACACGCGCCACTTCTCTAACATGTACACTATTAATGTTTCTATTTATATTTGTAGCACTATAAAAAAGCTAATAAATATTCGATTCAGTCATTGAGTAGAGTCTAAGAAACATTCTGCAGGGTCACGAGGTTTTTATTGTGGTAGTACGTGTCGTTGTGTCAAGTGCCGTGTATTGTATACTTTTTTATTTGAATGATGTATCGTTTCATAAAAAAGACTATGTATCGATGTTTTTGAATGGCTGGTCGTATGTGGTAATACGCCTTGGTAGGTCTTTCTGAAGAGGGGAGGCGCGTGGCATACATGAAGGGTGAGACACTTGTGTACATGAACAGTATAAATAATTCAATCAATAATCCGTTTCATAATTCTGTTGATGGACGTAGTTACCTTTTTTTTGTACCTTAGAGCACGTATGTGTTTACGTAGAGTGACCCATACAAAAAAAAAGTGGTTAATTTTTATTAAATTCATTAGCTGTTTTTTTTGGCCTACTAAAAAAAAGTCTAACAATTTCATTGCTTACTTATATTTTTTCTGTGATTAGGAATTGGCATAAAGCCGAGAAGATATATTTAATGTTGGCATAACCTCTGTTTTAATTATCATAGAGTATATAAGCTCTGAATATATATCAACGAGTATAATTTCGAAGTGCAAGTCAATGGGGGAGGCCTATGTTCATCAGTGGACGTCCATAGGCTGATATGATGATGATAAGATCTGATGCAAGCTTTGATTACCAGATATCTGAAATAATTTAAATGAAATATCTATTAATATTTAATATTACAAACTACTAATTAGAATTGTGATCAGAAAATCAATTCTGCAATAATGTGATGATTATCAGTAGTGTACATTTTCCAATTGGAATGTTAAATTCCAGACAAGTAATATAACATTTATATTGACATCGGATTAAATATTGTTGTAACTGTAATGGTGCGTCCATGCTACGCAAATCGAGCATGAGCCGAGCCACCAACACTTACAACGAGCCTACAACACGCCTACAACGAGAACGATGCGAATCCTTTTGTTCGTGAAAAAACTGACAATCGCGCTCGTTCGAAGCTCGCAAGCCCGTCCACGCTACGCGAATCGTCCTCGCAGTGTGCTCGTTCGTGGCTCGGCTCGTGCTCGGTTCGCCAAGCATGGACGCACCATTAGATAATTAAGTTGTTGACATTAAGATTTTTGAGTGCAAACTTATTTAAAAAAACTGACATTTCGATGAAATTTTAAAAACAAATAGGTGAAGGCTGTCGATAAATTATCAAGTGTGTGTATTTGAAATAATGATCTCAACAAAGAAGCATGAGGTCCAGTTTTTAAATATATCTGTCACTTTCTAATGGCATATAACAAAAAGATAACCCCGACTGGGTTATCTTAAAACCTGGATTTTACTAACTTGGCTTATTAAACCATCTCATGTAATAAGACTTGTGTATGTTTAATTTACAATGTTAGTTTAACTACACATAGCCTATAATTTATTTTCATATACCGTTTTACTCTAACTAAACTAATATAAATATAGCATTATTAATATAATGGAAAAATGTTGACTCTACCAAAAACATACAAAATACATGCAAAAATATAAGTTTTTTTAGAGTATACTCATTATTATAAAGAAATAATAAAAATAATACATAGTAAAAAAATGTTCCAGTAACAAAATAAAATATACAACTTATTAAATTATAGTAGTTTACGACTTTTTATGATTTTTATCAACAAATAGTAATAATTAAATACAAGCACTATATTATTTGACATATTATTATTATATGATTAATTAACTTCCTGAAAATTATTATTGTTATTAACGTTGAATTTGTATTGAATTTTTTATGCCTATGACTGACTCATGTGACCATGTAGTATTGTTTTGAACATCCACCTGTACCTATATACACATGATTGCAAATCAATGATGATTATGATTATGCTAAATAAGGGATCCTAAATAAATCTCCCTTCTTAGGGGGATTAAAAGTAGCCCTAATCGGCTTTACCATGAAAAAAATAATTCAAAGGTTCAGTAAGACGACAAACAAGCATACGGCCCCCCTGATGGTAAGCGGTTACCGTAGCCATATGGACGCTTGCAACTCACGAAGCATCATTCACTCGTTACCAACCCTTTGCTTTTCCCTGATAAGCTTTTGCGACTCTACTCACGCGCAGGAACAATGTCTACGGTATTCTGTAAGAAGGATATAATTCCCCAGTCGAGCTGTTCTTTGAGCGATACTCTACCTCTCTTAGAATAAAGCAATATCAAAGGTCTCAAAATAAATAAAATCCCCCAAACGGTCTAGTGTTCCCAGGTTTTCTTCCATGTATTAGTTGTCTGGTTTCAAGCTATACCTACTTAGTTTGGAATCAGATGGCCGTATGGGGATGATGTCACAACATATAAATAGATATTTTATGGTTTAGTCGGAAAATGACTTTTTTTGAGCTAAATCTTTAACGCACGTGCAGACAAGTTCAGTGAGCACTTTCAACATTTGCAATAACGTTTATTGTTAACAGATTGCAGTGTATGCGCAGCCGCAGCGGCCGCGGCAGCAGCAGCGGCCTCGTGGGCTGCCACTCATGGACCTGACGCTATCAAGTCGCCCGTACCAGTGGCAGTTGCGCCTGTCGTCAATGGGACCATCAACGGAACTACAAAATACAACGGAAACTGTAAGTATAATCATTGTTTTTAATACTTGATTAAATGATTCTAAAATTCAAGAATTCCTGCTTTCCGGAGTATATGTATCACACTCTATAGAACGTGCAAGACCATAGAACTGAATGCCATAGAAATAAAAAAAATAGATTAGTTTTTCAATTTTCTTAAAACTTTTAGGTAGTCGGTAATGTTGAGACAGAGTTATGTTGATATGACACAAATAACTCTTAAAAAACCCGTTGAGCTATTTTTACTACGTATAGAGAAGCTATCATAAGCAAAGGTAACTTATAACCATTTTTATAAATAAAGTTTCAACGCTGAAGAGAACTTTAGTTCTCTTTAGCGCTGAAATAATAATTAGTCGTCTAAGCTGATAGTAGAAACACGTAGCGCTATCAGAACGCTTTTAGGAGCATTTTTCTCACAAACACCGTGATTTTCATGGCGCTTACGCGTTTCGCTCATCGTTCTACGACAACAAGTGAGGCCGGATGGCCTTACTTGAACGGAACATATTTGTGATGTGTGGCGTCTTCTCTATACGTAGTAATAAAAGCTCAATCCAAAAACCATATTATTAGTTTAGAGGTTGCATATTTTAAATTATATTTATATATTATATCTAATAAGCTTCTTCATCTTATTAGATTTTTATTAGACGGTGAATTATGTATATTTAGGAAAACACCAGTTAAGAGTAGAGGACAATTTCTAATTAGAATATTATCAAGATTAATAACCACAGTACCTACCTCACTATTAACATACCATTTCCATTTCATTATTATGCTTAATAATTTTAAGAAGCTAAGTGCTTCGCGTGCCGTTTACACCATACATGAAATACCTACTGTAATATTTGGGGTTACTTTAAGCACCACCCCTTCGTAGGAACCGCCTCTATTGAAAACACAACAATACATAGACCGCCTGTTTTGAAGCGGAGCTTTTTACTGTAAGCTTTAAAGCTTCACAAAGATGAAAAAGATGGCGCTGTACAATTTGACAACACGGACGCCATCTGTACCTTGTTTTCGAAATGTTGTGTATTGCTATAGAACCATCCATTCATATTCTGTAAACGAAGTTTGTAAAGTACGTTAGGTGTCACTTAGTACAACGGCACGGCAAGGAATATAGAACTGATTATGAAAGAACGGAAACTTTGTATTGTTTTTATTGTAATAGGTAAATAAATGCTTAGAAAGAAAATTATTTTCCCGGCTCTGTCAAATAAAATATATTTTTTAAGTTGAGCTACCAATTTATATCAGCATTTAAAAAGTTTTCTTGTAAAAGCAAAAAACTCATACAACCATGCTACAAAACTACGTATTTGATACTCGTTTCATCTCCATGTCATAATTTATTCTACGGCGCAATATTTGTTAATCATTCTTTTTATTACCAGATTACTCATACTTCCTCGAAGGGAAGTGTAACAATCGATTTAATCAGAAGTTGTCTAATTTACTTGAATGCGTCATAGAAAAATAAAATTTGCTAACTAGCAGCAAGTTGAGCTAGCATGGGGAGACGTTTATCAGAGAAAGTGAATTCTATAATCGGCAGTTTTATTATTATGAAAACAAGTACATTTTTTTTTGTGAGAAGGCCATTGTTGAATGTTTTTGGCGCATAATCGCATGTGGATTAGAAAGATAACAAAAGGTCCGGCTGGCCTGCTCGTCAGAAAGTGACATTTCTCTGAAGGGGACGCTCTTAGGGTGGTCAGACATGAACATTAAAATTTCGCAATATCTGGTTGGCATTATCCGAAACATAGAAAATATTAACGTGAAATTAATGACAATAGATTTTAACTACTATACGAGGGGCTTGAACACCTTTTCATGTTTATTTAAATAAACTTTAGCTTTCGATCTCTTACAACTCCCAACTTGATTATGTTTAATTGTTATGGCCACTTACAAAATTCAAATCTTCGATTTCATCTTCAAATAATATTAATATCAAGAGCTGTACCTGGAAGGGATTTACATTTAGCATTAGCATTTATATGTCTGGGTGATCTTAAATTGTTTTAAAAACTAATTATTTATAGTGTTGTTGAAGAAAAGTATTAAAAATGAATGAGTAGCTAGTGGATCATAACAGAATCGCCCTCATGCTCCCTACAAAGTTTGATAGAGAACAGCAACTATGTATGTGTACGATTTTTTTTTAGGTAGTTTCACGTAACCATAGCAAATAAAACAGAAAGTACATCAATCAATCAATCAATCATATCAGCCCATGGATGTCCACGTGTCGAAGTGGAAATCAATGGAGTATGTTCAGCAACATACCCCATTGATTTCCACTTCGAACGGTTCTGGGCCGCTTGCATCCAGCGGCGCCCAGCGACTCTGACCAGGTCGTCGGTCCACCTGGTGGGAGGTCGTCCCGCTCGGCGCTTTCCAGTACGTGGAAAGTACGTATCTACAAGTAAATTTTTCCATATGTTTTATAGCATTTAGCATTTATTTTCACTTCTGCTCGTCATAAATGATTTCACCCACTTCAAATAGCTTATTTGTTAGTTTTAACTAGCTATAATTAATAATACCAATGTGCTAAGACATCAAATCTGATTTACTTCGACTATGTTACAATTATTTTACGTAATTTGCAAAAACGGAACTGAATATCCTCTAAATCACTATGATTAAATCGTGTTACAGAAGGTTGTTGGCACTTATAGTACAGGGTTATCTTATTTTATACACCAGCTGGACTAAAATATTGATGTGGTTTCAAGCATGCAATGTTGTTTATTTATGTTATAAATACTATATTACTGTTTATTGTACAAATAAATGTACAATTTTATCTCATCATAGGTCATAATAACATTGATTGTTTAATCAGTTCAAAAAAGAAGAGGTAGAAGAAGAGAAAGTTTTGTTAGAAAAATAGAAGACATTCTCTATTCCTAAATTACATTACCAGCTATTTAAGAGCTGTGCTCTTGTCGGTGTAGCTTTTTTCATTCTGCTCTATCGTTAGCAGCATTTTGTGCCTCCTTATATGACACGAGCCCGAGATCTATGTTTTCCTTCAGTTGATCTACATTATTCTCGGTCTTCTCCTTCCTCGCTTTCCCTCTATATTTCCTTCTATTATGTTTTTGATAAATTTGTCGTGTCGTATATGATGGCCAAACATCTTTTCCCTCCAATTATCTATCGTACATTTAATGTATGTATATTTAGGAAGCATTATCACCAGTGACTCTAGATGTACCTAACCCAGACATTAAAAGTAGGATAGCCAGACATTACCACATTAAAATTTCACTATAATAAATATCAGTTTTTGGCCTCTATACGACAATCCTACCATTAATATTTGCATAGTTTTTTTAAGTTAAAAGTAATTCCTTATGCACCAAGAATCAATAAAAAAAATGGTTCATTTTATTTATTTCATTTTAAAACTTCAAAATAAGGTATAGATGAGATTCAGCTTTGGAATATCAAAACATTAAGTTTTTTATAAACTTAATGCGATATTCTGGGAAATTCTTCACGCATATAGTCATCTGATCCTAAACTAAGCACAGCTTGTTCTATAATACTCTGCTAACTGATACCAATAACCTACATACCTATAACGTAATTAAAATCTAATATATACGTATTTAAACTCAGGCCTTGAAAGAAGACATGTTTAGAACTTTAGAGACACAATTATTGTTAGTCCTGGGTAGAAATCAAACTCACGTTCTGTGGGTCCTGTCGTTCAGATCGTGATGCTTTATTTATCTTTAATTAAGTTAATTCAATGATCCTTATTTCGTTCATACATTCAGCCTAAAGTGATTTCTTGACTAGCTTATTTACGATAGCCCAAGGGTTCGCAAACTTCTGCAGTTTGCGGCACACTTTCAGGGTTATTATTTGGCTCGGCGGGCCGCCCCTAGTTAGTCGAAATAGGGAATGATACTAAATGTAGCTGAGTTTTTAAATCTATATTGACACACAAGAATACATTTTTTATTTAAGTAAATGTATGAAAAATAAAATACAATGGTAACTTGATCAACGTGACGTGTGAGCTTGGTGATCACCACACATTTGTTGTAGGATGTTCACACGTACGTTTGACACAGCTTCTCTCATTTCTTGCTCTAAATTGATCGTTGAGCAATATTTGTTCCTTATTATAGCTGAAAATCCGGCTTCATATAAATAAGAGCTAAAGAAATGAGAATTCGGAGCTTTTAAAGATGGATATTATTTTTAGACCAATATCCAAAACTCTACCAAATCGGAAAATTGTTTGAATTCTGTTGGAGCTTGTGCATGGAAATGCTTTTGGATCCACGCAAATTTTTCGATATGGTCTTCGGCAAAGTATTTCGAAAACAATTAAGTGAGCTTCAAAAGGTGTTCCTCGAAAAGGGATATCAAGCCTTGCGAGGCAGACGCAGCGCGCGTGATTTAAATTGTTTATTTTGTAGCCGCGAATACCTTAGTTTATTTCCTTTCAGGAGAATGGTAAACAGGACCTTGCTCACTGCTAGCCGGGCCACCAGGGCACCTCGGCGCTCGGTTTTGGGAACCCCTGATAGCCTATTAATCTTCCTATTTAGTATTATTCTACTTTTTACCTATGCTACACGCACGTACCTATTCTAATATTGCTTTAACAAATCAAAATTACTTTATATGACGTTTTATAATTTTTACATAAGGAACTTGAACTAGTATTCACGGTGCTACCTTTTCGAAGAAAATCATAGTATATTCAATCAGTTTTATTTAACGTGGATAGATAGATACCCGTCACATACGTCTATATTGACATTTGACATAGATAGCGCAGTGGAACTTCGAATAGTCGTTAAATGCTTATCTATTGAATCTTTCCTCTATGATTTCATATAGTTCAATTCCAATTTAATTCATAGCGCAGTAATTCTTAATTTATTTGACGTTTGTTTATTTTGAGTAAAACAAAAAAATGCTAGAATATTAGGCTGCGAATAAAGATCAGGGTTGTTGAACATAACTTCATCATAACAGGGTCGGCAACGCGCGCGTGATACCCCTGGTGTTGCAAGCGTCCATAGGCTACGGTAACCGCTTACCATCAGGCGGGCCGTATGCTTGTTTGCCACCTATGTGGTATAAAAAAAAAAAAAAAAACTTATTTAATGGATTTTTTAAGATATTACGACTTTTTATGTATCTTAAATATTATTTTTGAATTTATATCATATTATATTATTATTATTATTTCGACAATATTTTGTCACGTGTACCTATAAATAACCGGACAAAATTTCCAAACAATAGAATTTTTTCTCAATACTTTATATAAACGTAGTTCAATATTTTCAGTGTACGCACACATTTAATTTACAATAGTAGGTATAAGTTTGACTAATAAATAGACAAGACTTAAATGTTATAAAAACTTATTAAAAGTGTCGTAAGTTTGTTATTATAGTCCCGTTCTCGGGTATATGATGCAGTCGGGCGGGTATACGCGGCTTCTATTGAGAATATTTTTTGTGAGGTTTGGATATTGTTGGGTGTTTGTAGGCAGTGTGTGTTAGGTAGTCAGTTGGTGCCGTTCACCCTGTCTATAGCGTGCCCGTGACTGTAGGAAGCGGCAAGGAACGCTCACCACGTTGCGCTACGCCAACAAGTGACATATTTTGGGTTAGGTAGGGTAAAGCGGCCGGCGCTTTCGGGCAGTGCACACGTTCCGTTAGCTTCTCTATTTTAAAAACTACTTGCTTGACGATATCCGGGAAGGGACCGACCGCATCACCGCCGCGGCCGCGTCGACTCTACACCACTGTCACTCATTTTCGATGCAGTCGACCTGCGTACGCGTCGTTGGTCGCTTCGCGCGCACGCGCGTTCGCTCTCATGCACCCTACAAATTTTGATAGTTGATAAGTTTTTAAATGTACGAATTGTATACACGGTAAATGAACTTAGCGTAAATAAAGTGCCTTTTGTTTCAACGGAGGATGTATGTAATGAAGAGGTGATATTTGCGGTGCCAGTTATTAAGTAATAGTTACCATGAGCGGGAGGGAAGGCGGAAATGCAGTTCCCTCTTCGAGTAAGTAACGACTCAAGATTTTTTTCTCAATCATCTTTGGAATAGTGATTTCTTTAATTTCCATATTTTATTGTTTGTGTTTATTACTTACTAATGATGCGTGTATAATCAAGATACTTGCAATGCTGTTTCCTGTATGTATTGGAACTTAACATGGCCCTTATCGAACGGATGTGTTGTACGCAGTGCCCGGGAAGGCAATCACAAACAGTTGTTTATAACATCATTGAAATAGTTCAAATTGAGGTTAATAGAGTCTCGTTTCACTGATGTCGCACATATGCGTGCCATGTTTACGTCGTTTAACGTTGATCAACAACAAGATACACTAATTATGTATATATGTATGTTCTTTGTAATTAGAAGTTTGAGTGTAATGACGCAATATTTTTAAGAACGTCTTATTTGTATTTTACAAAATAATAACATTTTATGTTATGACGAATCGAGTTATTCAATATATCGTTCTTGAAAGATAGGCCCTTATCTATTAACAAAAGCCCTTGTATAAGGACTTCAAGTATTGAATTAAAACCATTTGACGTTCTTTGAAATAAGGTCTATCATAAAGTAGTTAATTATTTACTATTCCTACGATATCGTTTTAGATGGTGTAAGTTGCTTGATTGCGTGCAACGTTGTTATTGCTGCGTCATTTTCCACCCTAAACAAACCAGCTTAAAGTTTATATTACAAAAATGCTTTCTATTTTTATTTGTGTGTGTGATAAAAGCGTGTGTGTGTTTAGGTAAGCCAACTGCATTTTGGAAGGACCATAATTTCACTCCCCACTACTTTCGTATACTACGTGTTTTTGTCGTCGACATACCAGCGCTGTAGTGACGATGACGCCGTATTATCGATATTTTTAGGCTGAGAAAAAATATGTTTATATTGTTAGTGTTATGTAACTTTAATATCTTACATATTTACAGGTAGATGTATGATTTTATATGTTATCATTGATATATAGGTATATTATTGTACAAGTAATTATATGAATTTAGCAAAATAGCATTTTTTTTGTTGATATTATTACAAAAATTAACATGTGGATGTATATATAAACTTTGCGTATGGGAATACTGTCATATTTAAAAAAACCGGCCAAGTGCGAGTCGGACTCGCAAACGGAGGGTTCCGTACAATATTAACTAACTCATTGTGCTATGAAAACAAAATAACAAAACAAGACGTTTGTTGTAATGGCGGCCCCTTTAATTTTAATTTTTAATTTTTATTCTTTGATGTTATAGCGGTAATAGACATACATATTCTCTGAAAATTTCAGCTGTCTACCTATTACCGTTCATGAGATACAGCTCATTGACGGACGGACGGACAGCCGAGTCTTAGTAATAGTCTTAGTTTGGCACCCCTCGGGTACGGAACCCTAATAAAGAATTATCATAGAGAGTTATTGAAGAACTATTCGTTTTTTTAGAAAGTCGATATTAAGTAACGTGACGTCCCTACTGTAGGGTCCGAGTTCGTAACCAGTCAATTAAATCTGAATGGTAGTGTAGTAGGCTGTCTCTTTCTCTCTCAGTTCAAGATCCCAAAGCACAAGCGCCACTTGACGATGATTCACGTTCAAATTCCATACCTACGATTGATAACAGCAAAAAGTAGTGAATGGCAGAATGTTTTAGGCCATTTAATTTGTTTGCTGGGCATGCGTCCTACAATCATGCTACAATCGGTATGCGTTTTGTTTGTACGATGTGTGTAACCGTTTCATTATGATATTCGCGGCACAGCACAGGCAGGTACTGGGTGTTGTTGTCCCGGTTAAACTTACTTGAATATTTAGATAACTTAACAATGTTATCTTCAGATTGAGGCCTAGAGTTATTAAAACGTTAAGCCAAGACTGTTCTCAGCAATAAAAAGAAGTCAAGATGAAAATTATTTTTATTATCATATAGAAAGAGAAACATATCTGAATGGGTACATTAACCCTATGCCATACTGTTTGGATAGATAGACGGTTCCAACTTCCAATAGGATCAATATTTGTATGAGTTCCATTCAAAGTTAAAGTCAAAGCCATTTATTCAATTTAGGCTCCAGAAGGGCGCTTATGATGGTCAAATTTACTTAAGTTACCATCAGCCTTAACTGAGAAGTATCCAACAAGAATCTCAGCTTGCTAATTATTTTTTATTTTATGTAATTGGCGGAACAACTGAATTAATAAATTTTTACAAAATTTATTTCAGTTTATAAAAATGAATGATTTTTATCGCGGCATATCTTAAAAAGAAAGAAATACGCGAGTGTTGATTAAAGTTATTATCAGCAGGTTCTCATATTCAAGTCCCGAAGTACGCATATGTAATTCACGCTTATGATCTTCTATAGTTTTTTATTTTTAAAGCCGACTTCAAAAAAGGAGGAGGTTCTCAATTCGGTTGTATGTTTTTTTTTATGTTTGTTACCTCGTAACTCCGTCATTTATTAACCGATTTGGAAAATTATTTTCCCGTTTGGTCCCATTGTCTTCAGGTCAGGATTTTATTACTTTTTAGTATACTTTGATGTCGGTTTAAGTTTTTTGTAAATCAGTTTTTAAATTAACAAATACGTCATGAAGAAAAACATTCAAGTTCGAGTTTTTCGCAATCTTGAAATTTTCGCAATGGCATATATTCCAACAAACGTAATTTATCTCATGAACTTTCGCACTACAGTCAATTGGTGTTTCGAAATAGAGAAATATAGTAATCATGGAATCCAATTTTGTAACTTAATTTTTGTGTAAGTGTGCTACAAACAATATTCTAAGAATTGGAATTCTAGACTTAAATCCACACATATGGGAAATCTCAATAGGTATCGTTGGTTTGCTGTATTTATTTTCAAGTAATAGGTATAAAGTTATAATGAAAACTGGTGATAGAGTGTAATCATAGATGGGGTAAATAAAAATAAGGCGGTTGTTCGGCAGCTAAAAGGGTCGATGACATTGCTACAAAGACTCGAATACTGACACAAACTGGGTAAGGTGGCAGGTGTAACTCTGATGATAATGATAGTGACGCGGACGCATCGGAACCATTTTAGAACGATATGTAAAGAAAGGGCGGTCTGATGTTTCCATTCGTAACTTTCTGAATTAAAATGGATATCGTCTATTCGAACTATCGGTTGAGTGACAATGTGGGTGGATTGAAAATATGTACATCATTTGATCTACATATTTTCAATCCAAAAATTCCTTTCCTTTTTTGTGTTTTTAAATAGAAACACAAAATTTGAAATAAAAGGAAGTAAAATATTGTATGGTAATTATGGATTAAATACATTTTGAGATACTACTTCGTTTGTTAATTTTCAATAACAGTACCACAGAATATTCAATAGTAGTACAGAAAACCCACTTCGATGAAGACATTTAAATATAAAACCGGCCAAGTGCGAGTCGGACTCTCAAATGGAGGGTTCCGTACAATATTAACTAACTCATTGTCCTATGAAAACCAAATACCAAAAAAAGACGTTTGTTGTATGGGCGCCCCCTTTAATTTTTAATTTTATTTCATTTTTATTATTTGTTGTTATAGCGGCAATAGAAATACATATTCTCTGAAAATTTCAGCTGTCTACCTATTACCGTTCATGAGATACATACAGCCCACTGACAGACAGTCGGACGGACGGACAGCGGAGTCTTAGTAATTGGGTCCCGTTTAGCATCCTTCGGGTAAAAAGCGACTCTTCCAAGGACACAATAAAGTGCAATTCAGATCGCATTCAGGTCTTTTTTTTCTATGAGACTGCATTCGCCCTTTCCCCCCCCCCCAGGGGGAGATTCATAGAGATTGCACTAAAATTTGACCTTGTATATCTTACCTTTTTAAAATAAGCATACACAAAAAACGTTGAAAAATTTCAATCTTTCGAGGTTCCTTGTAGGTAAAACCTCATGGAATTTGACTTATTATTATTATTTGCCATGATAGAGATCTAAGTAATTCTAAGGGCTTCTAAATACAGTTAATACATGCCTGTGCAAGACAAACTGATAGACGGGAGGCGGTTGGCTCAATAATCGGGTCCCGTTGGCACCCTTTATGGTAAGGTACTTCATGTACCTAGTTAATTGGAACCCATTAACTTCTTTCTGCATCATCCCTGAATAAATAAGCAGAAAGAAACATCAATAATACTGTTGGTAGATATTCAGTCGTTATGTCTGAACAAAATCACCAACATGACATAGTGAATATTATAGAAAAGTATTTTCCAAACTAAGAATCGTTAACGGAATCTACAGGTATACTCTGCCATATAGACGACTAGCTGTCCCCCGCGGTTTCAACCGCGTTCCTGGGATAAAAATTAGCATATGTCCTTCTCCATACCATAGGCACTTTCGCATTTATAATATTAGTTAGGATATTGGATAGATGTGTGTGTATTTTCTACAAACTCTTATGTTTGAAATTAAATAGGTATACTGAAATTTGGGGTATAACTAATGTGAAAAGCACATTTACTCTCCAAACAATACCTAATAATAACTTAGCCATGTTGTTAAAAGATATTGGGGTGCGCACAAGCATGCAGTGAATGTTCGACTTAAAATATGCCTAGAATTTCCCCTTCCTGTTTTTAAAATAGCATGTGGTTAAATTTAAACGCCATGCGCCATCTTAAAAATAGCATGCCTAATCGCTTAACGATAAACTAGAAATGTCCCGATTAGTGTCTCGACATTGTTAATATGTGTTTAGTACATTATCTTGAAAATAAAACAATTTTAAATACATGTGTAAAAATAAAAATGCAATAACAAAATTTTAATGTCAAAAACTAATCAAACTTTTAAAACATTTGACATTTATCAATATCATTTTGTGATATTATTATGGTATTACCGAATGTTAGACAGAAGTATTCAGGAAAAATACAAAATAGCTACATTGGAAATATTACAAGCTACAGAAAGATGGTATATGAAACAATAATCAGCATGCCGAATAGTGTGTCAGTTGCATAGAAATTCCCGAGTGTATGTATGTTGAGGTGTAGGATGGAATGTGCGTAGTGGCGGGCGGGCCGAGGCCTGCGCAGCGCGGCGCGGCGAGGCGGGCGGCGACGACTCACGCGCATGCTGAGTAAACAAAACTACAAAACAGGCACATACACGACTCGGATGCGCCGTAAGTGGTGTGCTCGAGCTACCACTGGCCACATACGAATATAAATACCATGCTGCGGCGGTCGCTACCGCCGTCGCCGCCTTCCTGCTCTAATGCTTTAAACATTATCATCAGGTTATACTTCACAGGAATCGCTTATGATAACATCTATATGAACATTCTAGCGTATCGTCACATGACGCCAACCATCAATTTTATGAATTTCTTTCTAATATCAATATCCGTAATTCGATGGATCGACATTGCGGTATGAATTTAGACTAAAATCGTGTCAAACGATATACAATTATTCAAAATTACAATAGTTATCTAAATTATTAATAGTTGTTTCGAAAGCTGACTATTAAGTTTGCTTTGTAGTTTGCACTTAGTTTCCTAAGAATAAAATAGTTTGAAAATTATTAATTTTATTGGTAAAGTACTTAAAATTATCTTTGCTCTATTCTAATATAGATATGTAGTACTTTTGAAAAAAGTAGATCCCACCAAAACATTTTCATGTAAAATGTTGCCAAGTCGTGACCTTATAACTCACACTGTCAAAAAGTTATCAGATCTCATGTAGAGCCAAGCTTATAACTCTACAAGCCATGCTTGGACTTGGTAGAGTTTGTGAAGTTAGGGCTTGTAGAGTTATAAGCTTGGCTCTATATGATATCAGATAACTTTTTGAAGGTGCGAGTCATAAGGTTTCGTCTTGGCAGCATTTTAAATGAAAATGTTTTTGTTGCGATTTCACTTCTTTTTGTAAGTATTTTATATTTTTTTTGTTTTTTTTTGTAATAATACAAGCTTCAATACCAAATTTCAGCAAAATCAAAATCAGAAATTATTCATTCAATTTAGGCCCTGATAAGGCTCTTGTGAACGTTAACAAATGACTCTACACCGGTTCCAAATACAACTTGAACTGAGAAGACTCCGGCAAGAAACTCAGCAAGTACTTTTTTTTCAGCTTTCTAGGACTTTAGGAAGTACCCTAAGAGATTTGATGATCATCAGTGAGTCAGTGACGAATTCGGGGTTTTTTAGATATCAATAAAATTTAAAGTATAAAAGCTATGTTATTGAAACTTAATACGTTTAAGAAGTTCACTATTGGCATCATATATCGAGAATTTTGTTTATCTGGTATAAGCCAAACCCAAGTTATGAGGGTTCAAAAAAACAACGAAGCGCTTGGAGAAAAGGTAGGTAGTGCCTTTGCGCTTTGCTTGGCTCGTCTTGGCGGATTGTAACTACGTAATTTACTTGTTATGAAAACTGAAACTAATGAAACAAGAGCAGATTATCAACCATACTTAGTGTGGAATGCAACGAACAAACATTGTTTCTCTGCGTTTATTACGTCAACACTTACTTTTTTTTTGATAACAAAGCGTAATGTTTGAACATCACTTCATTCATGACATTACTACCGAGGTAGGTACAAACAGCTACATTTTACTTAAGAACATTAGATGAATTTAATGATGTCCAATTTGTTTCGATGTAAATACTGAAAAAAAGATCCATATTTATTAATCCAACCGCTTGGTTTTTAATATTTACATTTTCGTATTATACGTTAAAAAAGTCCCCACGTAAATTGGAAACGAGTCTTGTCGCTTTCTCATTAATGTGGCTTAGGGAATAATAAATATTGAGTATCTGCCGTAAGGTGAGGTTCGTCGAAGGCGCGCGAGGCGCGGGCGACCGACGAGGCCGGCTATAGATGCAGTGTTACGGCAATGAATGAAAAGGTACCAGAAACGCAACCTAAATACCAAACATTCTTCCAGTCCCCGTCGTCGCCACGTGTGCTTGCTAGCTCGCTTTTACCGCTGCCGCCGCCAGAAATAATATGCTTAGCTTACATACCAACCAACACATGGAAATGTAGGTACCTATATCGAATTAGCAAACCCACCGATAAACTTTCATATTACGGCCTATGATATAAGCCTGCATTCTTTTTGACGTAGATTGGTGGGAACAGATGTTATAGTTGTGTATATATCGAACATTCTTTAGTGTTGTTTATTACTACTTTACATAACATTGATATAGATATAGACTTATCCATAGATGGGTTAACTTAGTCATCTCTGGTCAGTCATTCCATCCTATATCAGCACATCCGTATTTTTCTAGCGAGAGATGTTAGTCATATTGTTTTTTGGAAGTGGCGTTTGTTAATTTATTAGTCATCAATTTATATGACTACTTGTTCGTAAAAGATACGTAGAAAATTAAGTGGTACATATAGGTACGGTATTCTTAAATAGAGCCTAGAAGGCTCTAAATTTTAGAGTCATTATCACTAAGCGATCAATCCGTAAAAAGGCAAATAAAAATCCAATACATAGGCATGCAGGCACAATTGCTAACTACTACTAAACTGTAAGGCATTCCGAAAGTGTAGCGATTGTGATGATGGAGCAATTGCTATGAATTAATTTTCGAAATTCATCTCACTCAATACCACCTGGCAAAACTTTTTGCATCTAACCCTTTAGTCTTGCAATTTTTGCCACAGTGTTTTTTTTTATTACCAGTGTTGACAAGAAATAAGTTTCCACATATTAACTTTCCTTCCCGAAGATGTACGAACGAGCTACTGATAGGGATAGCTTTATTGTTTATGCATTCGAGTATTAAGTCATAGTTGAATCTCAATAACTTCAAATTAACAATACTTTTCATAATTATTTGGTAAATTAATGCGGAAAAGAACTCGGTCACACATAAACATAATTCAATGTATATTCAACGTTTACTACGTTGATGACATAAACCGAAGTGTCTTTTTATTTCATTCAGTTCCCACGTTATTTTTTGTAAAGAGCGCGCGATAAGGGGAATAGTATACCCTTTCTTAGTCGTGTAAACGATCGTGGGCCCTTATTTATTGCTAATAGACTTCCGAACGTTAAAACGTCTATGCATGTATTTGAAATGAAGGGACCACAGGAGGTACAACCAACTTAATGCAATTTAATTATTATAAGGCAATAGGATATAGTTATCTCTATTTACAGATCTTTAAAAAAATGAGTTATTAATTCGTTTTACTTGATTGTTTTTATTTATCACTCGCAAAAAATTACATATAATAGGAAATAGTACAATAAGAAATAGAGTCAGTTAATTTGTACTGAATGAAGCTAGAATGTGCGAAAAAAGCTTTTAGATTCCGATAACCTCTTTTTTCAAAACATGGTTTTGAGCAATCCTGGTTTAAAATAGCCTCGTCTCTTTTTTTTATATGACGTTCGAAAGTGAGTGTGACTGGTTTTACTAAACTTGCTTTAAACCTTCTGTTGTAATAACGGGGTAGTTGAACATACGGACGGACTATGAACTAAAGTTGTTCTGAGTAGTAGCTTTAATGCATAAGTAATCGTTAAAATAATAATCACATCAAAGTGTTGGAAAGCTATTTCAAAAGAAAACATGCAATCACAATAGCTACATAACAAATTGGTTGATAAACATTATACGAATGATGGTGTAAAACTATGTAACTATTCTACAGATCAATGATATGCTGTCTATTGAAGGCATTCATTGCTGACCATTGCATTGCTGCAACGTCTCCGATTGGGGCTGACTAAACCTAGTCCATTTCAACCCCACTAAGACTCAAGCCTGCGCGTTCACCGCTAAGAAAACACCATTAGCTGTGGCTCCACAATTCCAGAACACGTCTCTGACCAGCAATAAAAGCATCGGAATCTTTCGCGTCCACATTTCTAGCGACGTTTTGTTCCCAAGTCACTTAGAAGACAAGGTTAAGCTGGTATCCAAAAAGCTCGGTGCCCAACAGAGCGAGGCAGTACTTCACATCGGGGCAAAGGCTGCAACTGTACAAGTCGCAAGTCCAGCCTCATATGGAGTACTGCTGTCATCTATGGGCGGGGGCACCTGGATACCAGCTTGATCCTCTAGACTCGGTTCAACGACGTGCAATCAGAATTGTCGACGATCCCGAGCTCACAAGCGGTTTAGAGCCCCTCAGTCTGAGGAGAGACTTTGCCTCCTTATGTGTGTTCTACCGTTTGTACAACGGAAAGTCTTCTGAAGAATTGTTTAAGATGAAGCCTACGGCTACTTTCTACTATCGCAACTCTCGCCATTGATGGGGAGTCCATCCTCACATATTGAATCCAGAATTGTTTCGAACTATGCGGTTTGAAAGGAGTTTTCTTCCGCGGACGCTCAGACTGTGGAATGGTGGTTTTCCCAACAGAGTACAACATGCGGTTCTTCAAAAAGGGTGTGAAAAGATTTCTGCAGGGTCGGCAACGCGCGAGTTATACCCCTGGTGTTGCAAGCGTCCATAGGCTGCGGTAATCACTTACCATCAGGCGGGCCGTATGCTTGTTTGCAACCTTAGTTGCATAAGAATAAATGTACCTACCTGTATATTATGTAGGCAGTATTAATTGTAATTTTTACAAGCTTTTATTTAACTTGCAATGTTTTGTATGTATGTAACAATGTTCGGGTGGAATCTTGCAAGTCGAATGTCACCCACTTCCAGTGGTCAGATTGACTTTATATTTGGTATACATTAGTATATTGGATGACAATGCAACTACAGTCAACAAAAAGTAGTAAAGTAACCAAAAAAAGCTTGTATTGAAAATGATTTTTTTTTACAAAAAAATAAATCTTTTATCTACCTTTGTAATGAATCGGAGGTCTGTATTATGTTATCACTTATGACTAAGAAATTACAGAGAGAATAAAAACAACTGCATTGGGCTGAATGCAGACGGCAAGGATTTGGACGGACTGACGTCAAACAGTGGCTTGTAAAAGGCTGATGATAATATTGATGAAATTCGTCAGAAAACTGCTCAACAAGCACAGTTAATAAATAATCTGACCATTTGATTATAATTTGTTCACGTTGTACCTTGTCTAAATACGACCTCTAATATATTTTAATTACAAAGTTTAACTAGGGTAATATTGGTTGCAGGTGCGAGCGCGAGCGGCAGCGGGGTGACAGGGGTGACGCGGCGCGGGCGCTGCAAGTGGTTTAATGTGGCGAAGGGCTGGGGGTTCATTACCCCTGACGATGGCGGCCAAGATGTTTTCGTACACCAGGTACTAGAGTGACGTAGCTACCCTTAAAATTTCATGGTCCTAATATGACGAGCGGTTCAGCCTATGCGTAGATATAGCAATATCATGCAGCCAGTAAAACAGGATTTATTCTATGTACCTCTGTATTTATAACTATAGTGAAAATAGTATTTTATCATAATAAAGTCAAATATTTTCAAATAAGTCACTAAATATTCTATAACGAATATTATAGACCTAAAAAAGTTTATACGCGCTACTTCGTAAATACGAGCCCGTACTATAGAAAAAATAAATAAGCGTTGAAAAAGTATAGGATACAAAACAGTGGATAAAAAACGGGTGAAACCGCAGGCCACAATAAATTTTCCTAATCGTCTATGTATGGTATGTATTTGCTAAATAAAAAAAAATTCACGGCATTGGGAAAAAAAAAAGAAAGTTTCGCAGAAAATTTGAAAATTTAAGAAAACTTAACGACTAGGTATATAAACTTTTCCAATGTTACCTTGCAGTCAGGTAGGGTAGGGTGGGGTAGGGTGGGCTATAGGGTAGTATACCACACAAACGAAGTCGCTCCGGGAAGCTAGTTCATAGTAATTGTGTATATATGACGGGCCTGCTGGCGCGGTTGGTTAAGACTGGTTAAGATTTCACCTATCGCGCCGCTGGTCGTGGGTTCGATTCCCACACAGGACATGTATTTGTGTGCATGAACATGTCTGTATGGCCTTAGTCTGGGTGTAATTATGTATATTAAGTATGTATTTACAAACAAAAAGTAGTATATGTATTATATCAGTTATCTGGTTTCCATAGTACAAGCTCTGCTAAGTTTGGGATCAGATGACCGTGTTTGAGGAAAGTCCCGGGATATATATGCACTTTTTAATGTTCCCGGTTGTTTTGGTGGTCATTTTGATAATAAAAAAAA
Organism: Achlya flavicornis; assembly: GCA_947623365.1. Lineage (NCBI taxonomy): Eukaryota > Metazoa > Arthropoda > Insecta > Lepidoptera > Drepanidae > Achlya > Achlya flavicornis. Next base: position 9,116,516 of record OX392474.1, read on the forward strand.
ACTGCTATTAAGAAACTTCGTTCTTTTTTCCTTCTAATATTTATTTTAATGTTTATAAACTGTAATTATTTATGATATTTTTCTTAGCATAAGGGTGGTGGTGGTGTCGTTGTTGTGTAGGTTACTCTAAAACACAATTTTGCTAATTTCCTTTAAATATGACCTAGCGAATCCTAGAATCGTAGTAACTTACATTTCAAACATACAAACGCACACAAAATACATAAAGAGTAGGTATATATACGTATCTATATAGATAACTAACAATTAATTTGTTATTTTTATTTGATATATCTACTCATTGTAATATTATAACCACATAACGTGATCTGATGTGAACGAAGGAAATAAATCCATTCACGAAATATTTGGGCGTATCTAGCGGTTGACCCGATAGTGCGCTTATTTGTTTGTTCGGCTTATCAAGGCCGGATGTTTTTTCTATACATTTGCGCCACAAAGTTGTACTTCGTTCGGTTGCAGCGACGCTAGCGGTAAAACTTATATTAGGTCAAGACTATGTTACTGGATACCGATAACGTTGATTTTTTCTCATAAGTTATAAGTAACACATAGTTCTATTTCATGGAATATGGAGTAAATGAAAATAGTATGGAGGTATTTTCTATTGATACCAGCATAAGCGTTTTTGTTAACTAACTTTCGCTCTGCGGTTTCACCCGTATGAACACCCTTGCCCTTGCTTATACAACCTTGCCCAAAGAGTATAGATATACCAACCTGCCTTCAATAGGTATCTAATAAAGTATGTCTGTGTTAAGTTTTTACGGAATCGTTTTTGATGAAAACGTGATGAAAACTGTCAAAAGGATAGATTGGACCAATAGCTAAAAATAATAAGACTTTTATTATTCGTAGACCAATCCTTACTATCCTTACTAATATTATAAATGCGAAAGTGAGTTTGTTTGTTTGTTTGTTACGCCTTCAAGCCTCAACTATTCAACGGATCATCATGAAATTTTGCATGCAGATAGCCTATGGTCCGGAAAAGGACATAGGCTACTTTTTATCCCGGGAACGCGGGTGAAACCGCGGGGGACATCTAGTAGGTAATAATCCTACGAGGCGTGCATTTTATAAACTGCGAGAGACAGCTCATAATACTGCTAGGTGTTATGCGTCATTTATTTCAAATATTTTAATTTTCATGAGATGCTATATATTCAAAAAAATTAATACCTCGCTTTAGCTATTGCAAAATACTGAAAATAATTCCAACTTTATTTTATGTTGAAATTTTGAGAAATGCTGTGCACGGAAGGATTTTTTAGTTTGTTGTTGTTGCATTAAATTAAAATAATAGTACCAGAATTATAGAGAAAATAAGTATTCTTACTTGCAATCAGAACAGTCACGGATTATCTACAGAATGCAAAATCTCTGTACTACAATACTTCATGTAATACTTATATACCTGTGTTTTTTTCAGAGCGTGATACAAATGCCAGGATTCCGTTCACTTGGCGATGAAGAGGAAGTGGAATTTGAATGTCAAGAATCAGATAAAGGATTGGAGGCGACACGGGTCTCAGGGCCTTCTGCTGTTGACTGCCAGGGTTCTCATCGACGCCCTTTGTCAAAGAAACGATTCAGGAAGATACGGTATATTTAAAAAACTACTTTTGTACTAACGTAGTTACCTAAATTGATCGTGATACTTTGATTTTTTGCATGTCGAATCGATATACCCTTCAACCATTAGCAATCTCATTTTGTTTCACAATACCTGAGAAAGTACTATATTTCCTATATTAAAAAATAGACTGCTTCAATACTGAAGTCAGCCATATCCTGGCTATATGTATGCCACTTAAGTAATTTTAAATTGTATCATTGCAATCGTCATTAGCCCTTACTGCTTGTACAGTATTATCATAACTAGGAGTATTCAGCAAATAGTCCACCTCGTGAGCCTATACGAAGTTTATAATGGTGCGTCCATGCTTGGCGAACCGAGCACGAGCCGAGCCACGAACTAGAACACTGCGAGCACGACTCGCGTAGCGAGGACGAGCTTGCGAGCCTCGAACGAGCGCGATTGTCAGTTTTTTCACGAACAAAGGGATTCGCATCGTGGTCGTTGTAGGCTCGTTGTAGGTTCGTTCGTGGCTCGGCTCGTGCTCGATTCGCGTAGCATGGACGCACCATAACCTGTATTGAACTTGGCTTGACACGCTACCGCGTGTGTAGATCTCGCAATGGTGGTAGTTTTACCTACTTTTTCTAAGTATTCCAGATACACTGAAAAGCAATATAAAAAGCCACTAACTTATACAATATTTCTGAAACCACGTAAGATAGCTTCTTGATGTGAAAAACAACAAAGTCAAAGTCAAAGCCATTTATTCAATTTAGATTTTTTTTGCCCAGAAGGCCAGTTATGAAGCTCACATTTACTGAAGTTACCACCGGTTCAGAAAAATAATAATAAAAAAAAAAAAAAAAAAATATTTTGTAACCCATTTGTTTTTTGTCCAAAGTTGGCCTAATTTGGATTTTCTTTCTTTAACATATGCAATTCCTTTATTTGTTTCAATTTGTGGATTTTTAATGCGTTATTAAAAACATTTACGGAAATATTTCATGATGTTAATAGCTTTTTTATATTTCTCGTCAGTGTATTTAATAAGAACTCATAGTTTCGAGGCTATCCAAATATTATCTATATTGTTTTTATCTTCAATATGGTTTAATATAACTATATAGTAAAATAGTTTACAGCCATGACACAATAGTTAAACAGGGGTTATCGTAATATCTAATCCCGGAAAATAAAGTTTCAGGAGAATGACGCGATAGGTACTCGAATAGAATGTTATCAACTTCCTTCGATAATTAATTTAAAGTTGAGTGTGTACTATATATAATATAACCATCGTCATTAGATGTTATTATATTTGTTAACCTGTACCTAACAAAATAAATCCGTCTACAATAATGAACAATCAAACATATTCAAGTATTCCACACATATCGGAACGGATACTATTTGGATTTAAAAAAGTAACTTTTGAAGACAGAATAAATAAATCTAGGATCAAAAGTAAAGTGCCTGAATAAACATAAGAAGTGAGTTCCACTTTCGTAATTGAAAAACTTTTTCATTAATTCGTCGTAAAGGTTTTCTTTTTGTTGTTTCAGCTGCTATAACTGCGGCGAGTTCGCTAATCACATAGCGGCTAAGTGCAGCATTGGGCCACAACCAAAGAGATGTCATAATTGCAAGAGCGAGGACCACCTGATTGCCGATTGCCCTATTAAGGTACCTATACAAATTAACCATTTCACTGACAGTTACTAAATATCTTTTCTTAATCGAAAGCAGTAGTGTAGGTACCTATTTTATTATTATATTTATAAGCTAAAACCCAGTCAGGAGGATTGGATTTATATCAAATACAATCCATTGATATTGCAAAGTACATATAATTTTTGTGTCATCCTAACTAATAATATTATAAATGCGAAAATGAGTTTGTTTGTTTGTTTGTTACGCCTTCACGCCACAACTACTCAACGGATCACCATGAAGCATTTGGCATGCAGATAGCCTATGGTATGGAGAAGGACATAGGCTACTTTTTATCCCGGGTTTTTTTTTTTGAAATAAATAGATAGATTTCACAAAAAAATTACCTAAATTACCTAATTAAACTTTTTAAACCGTCAGATAGATATATCTGACGGTTTAAAAAGTTTAATTAGATTAATTATCCATGTAATTAAGTCGTAAAATAATTTCTAGGTTGAGAAGAAGCGAGATGACCCACAATCGAAAAGTTCATGCAGCTCCCAAGGGAGTCAGTCAAGCAGCCCTCATCAGTCATAATTCCATCATTCAAGCTACATTCACTACACAAACCTGGTGAAATATTGTTCAAACTTTAAAGCGGCATTTATTCATTGATTAATCACATTTCATACTGAGGTACGTTAATACATTCAAATGTAATAACGCTATTTAATTCTTCGTACAAAATTATTTTTTTGAAAGTAGATCCAAAACTAAGCTTATATCGAATCTAGTCTTGTTTCGTAATGACACAGTAAACAGATGCATTACATAAACTTAAATTCATCTACATTTTAAATAATTATTTAGATTCTTTGTGCGTAATAAAAACCAGGTACCAAGGCAGGTTTTACTGGACCATATATCGAAAAAACTGGAGCTTTTCTATTTCTTAATTCAAGTTAAAAATTACGGTAAATTATACATATTAATATTTATATTTTAATATTAAGATTTAAATCAGACATATTTTTAAATTATTACAATATTTACAAGAAATATACATACAATATTTATAAAAAAATCCTTGTAGCTGCTGTCAATCGGTAAGGTTCCAAGAAGGTTGCAGGCTGCAAGAGTTTCCTTTTGAATGGCCAAGCTAATGGGATGGGGGTAAAGACATACCTTCCAGCCTCTTGTCACTACGGGAAATACTGACTGGTCCTAGTACATATGGAACGTTGGCGACTAAAAGAGCCCTGCGGATAATATAATTAAGAGCTGAGTGACGTAAAATACGGTCGGCCCATAGACTGCACGAAAGCCCATGTTTACTGAGCTCGTTGACGAGTTCTCCACAGCGGCAATGTTAAAATGATTGACAAAAACAAATAGACTGACTTCATGCTATCCAGTCTTACATTGTCACCATGTTTAAGACTGGAAAGCTTGAAACCTGATTCACTACGAGAGATACCTAGCAAGCATGAGCGGTCCGAATCTTTTTTTTTTTTCGTGAAAGAGGTTTGTCTCACGCTCTCAGAGAGAAACTCAAGTTCGGAATATTTGTGCATGTACAAGCTTTCTGCCAGGTATTTCTGGAATCGCACAGTTAAGAACCTCAACTGATTATGAAATGCAAGAGCTTTTCCGCACTCCTAGACCACCATAACACATGGTCTGCAACCACACTTTGTTTATTGTAGAACTTACTTATATTTTAAAGATAAGTCGAGACAAGACTTATAACTATCAATAGGTAATCCCATTACCTACCTAAACACTCATGAAAAATCTTAAAGAATATGAAGCTTAGTTTTGGATCTACGGTAATTTACGACGGATTTTTTTTCTCCGACGATGTTTGTATGAAAATATGACCAAAAAACGGAACCATAAGTGTTCGGTTAGGTTGAAATATCCCTCTGCATATAAATCTCAAACTATAACATTTACAGAGACAAAATAATTTAGAGACTAATGCAACTATCTACCTCAATTAAGTTACAGAAAAAACTATAAAAATAAGTACAAGACTGATCAGTACAAACCCATATTGTAGTACAAAACTTTACAATTTATACATATTTTTTATTGATAGTATTTTTTATGAACTAAGTTTGCAAACGTAACGTAAGTACAAAATTTATGTGTTCGAGTGTCAATATCTTAATTATTTTACGCATATTGGTATTTACCCAAAGTTAAGTGTGTGTTTATATCATTATTATTAATTTTGTTGCTATATTCTATGATGACAAACTTTATGTTTATATTTTAGTTTATAAAGAAATACATTTTAAGTTAGAAGTATTGTGACTGGCTATGATCAAAATGAAAAGGCGCAAATTTTATTGAAGGCTTTTACCTACGCCACACTGCGCACTGCATACGACTTTCGTATGAACTTTTGTCATATTTTAAAATCAGAATAAAATTTAACAAACAACCATAGTGATCGGGGTGGTTATATCAACTTTGGGTCTAGTAATCTCCAAGGCAAGCAGTGCTAAGGCTGTTCATACCCAAAAAGTAAAATTGATAAGGCAATGAATGTAATGTAGTGCAAATTGTAATGAGAAGTAATCCCTAATTAACCATGAGAAAAATAAGGTATTAGTATATACCTGGTTTAGTAGGTGTTCATGTATCTTACTACCTTACTTACATTATAAATGTTAAAGTTAATGTGCCAAAGTCAAATTAATATTGTTGCAATAATTGTAAAGATATTTAATTAAGAATTTTCAGTAAGACAGATTGAAGATTTTCAAATAACTTGCCCTGTTTATTTATAAGAATAAGGTTATCATAATATTTTAACAAAAACAACAATAGACAGTATATCTTATAAACAAGAAGAACATATTATGCCAAGTATAAAAATTGCGATTTACGTTTGCTCAAAAGCCTAATCATAAGTAAAAGTCTTAATTAAAATGTGGGTACTTAATTAAACCTGCAATCGATTATATTTTTTCTCAAAATCTTTCTGTCTGTTAAGTATAGCGTTAGATTTATTGTAATTGTATCTGTATAGAGATCGCATCCGCAAATTCTCCAAAGATTTACATCAACAATAATGTGGAATTTACATGATGATGATGATAAGAACTACACTCAGTCAGTACAATGACCGACCCATGTCCCATATAACTACTCAAGATTCAACCGACTGCGACATTTATTTACTAACTATACTAGCTATCTTTAGTTGAATCTCTAATACATTTTCTCAGTCTACCAGTGAAATACAAAGGAACATTCCCTATAAAAGCCTTGTGGGTAGTCTGTCAGTTAGTCATAGAAAAATATTAAAGAGTAAGTAAAGAAATGCAATGAATGTATTTTACCAGTGATGATGAATATAATTATAAATATAACTACAAAAAAGAAAAAAAAAAAGTCAACGAGAGTTTATGAGCTTAGGACATTAATCCATACACGTCAGAACTAGCTTACGGTATTACCAATTTAAATGTGGAAAAGTTGTTTTGCCACTTGTGGTGTTAAAAAAAATATTGACGAGAGAGAAAAATTAGAGAGATATAAACAGTACTGTCCATAGTCCATACTAATTCTATTTTTTGGCATATATAAGAAATGGCATAGTAAATTCAACTGAAGTTTCCAAATGCTGACAATTCTATCTTTTAAATGATATAATACAGTGTCTTAAATCAACACTAAAAGTAGAGAAAATCTTTGCTGAAGACACCTCTTGTGTATTAAATTTCAAGCTTGGGTCAAATTCTATGCCGGTGATTGTATTTATGAGCTATAACCCTCTATTATTACTTATTGTGAAATTTTGCCGCCCTCAATACGCTACACCACTGGTTTTATGGTAAAAATAGAGTCAAAAGTAAGTAGACACATTATGTTTTTTTGCCGTTCCTGTGATGTGTTTACTTACTACATTTACCCTCGAAGAGTCGATATCTGTTTTTTTGCTCAGTACGGAATCAGATGCTCGTGTATGAAGAAATTACCCAGGATCTAGCCCAGGATATTAATTTTAATAGATAACCTACCATTATCCTGTAAATTACTGAAATTGTATCAAGTTGAAAATCTGTATCCAACTATCTACGGGTCCGAGTGCGTTCTGGCTGTACAAAATGTGCTCTTTTGGGATATTTGTTTAGCATCTTATTCCACATCATGCTAAAAAAACATTAAAAAGAATAATGTGTCTATTTGACATTTGAAAATGCCTTTCCTACAACAATATTGTAGGCATTATATAATTATAACTATAATATTACTCATCGCTGGACATTTTAAAATTGTTCAAAATAACACAATATTCCTTGTTTTTTAAGTATCTCTGTACAAGCAATGTTTGAAATATCATATCATTTATTGGATATGATCTACAAAGAAACCCATCGATGTTTTAAATAATTTTTTGCCTGTATTTTTTAGAATAATAATAACTATCTTATAATAATATGTAGTGCAAATAATGTATCGCATAATAAGGAAATATTAGTTTTAAACTACCTCAAATTTTATGGAAAATATTTAGTTTTAAGAGTGAGGCCCTTTACGTAATGTATAAATAACACCACATAAGTGTGATTGAATCTTACCTCAATAATTGTGTTCACATTTATTTATTTTGATTTTGCATAATGTTCATTAAGTTCACAGAAAATTGTGTAACCACTAGTAGTACCACTTTGTGACTACAATTTTACGCGAGCTTGTAATTGATTAATGATAACAATATTTTGCAGTAATAATTTATATATGTATGTATACGTGCTGAAATTATTGTTTGCATTGTATTTTTAATTACGAAAATAGTTTAAATTGCCATATGTCATACGTTATATGCGATTAATAGGGTTTCAAACCAAACAAGTGTAAAAGTAACCCTTATGGTGCGACTTCTTCTATCCGTCCGTTTGTCACAGCGGTAAATTTCAGTTACCAGTGATGCTATTGATTTGAATTTTTGCTGACCTGCTTTAATTGGCTTTTTTTTGCAAAAGTGGTCGTAGTGTTGGACCTTTTTGAAGAATGATGAAAAATTAAAAATAAATTACCATCCTCGGGCCCTCTTATATCCGAAGTTCTTAATTATCGCAATGCGAAAAATATAAATAAACTAGCTGCCCGGCGCGACTTCGTTCGCGTGGTTAGCACCACGCGAACGAAGTCGCGCCACCTAGCCTACCCCACCCTACCCTACCCTACCCTACCCTACCCTACCCTACCCTACCCTACCCTACCCTACCCTACCCTACCCTACCCTACCCTACCCTACCCTACCCTACCTGAATTTTCATGCTATAAACCTCACGGAGCCCGAGACCTTTCCAACGAATGCAAAACCGTGGAAATCGGTTCGTGCGTTCTGGAGTTATAGATAGCATCAGGAAGGAAAACCCGACTTATTTTTATATAGTAGATTACATTGATGTAAAAATTACAGGAAAAAAATAGAACGATGTTTCTAACTACCACAGTTTTTCGAAATCAACATATATTTCGTTAATTGTTCCGGTTTTCTGCTAAAGTTATCGCCCAAACCAAGAGATCATATACGTCTAAGGAGAACCCTCGGTGCGTGAGTCGGACTCAGACTCTTGACCGGTTTATATTTTATATAGCTAATGTGGCACAATTTTGGAATTCAAGGGTAAAAGTACAGATTCAAAAGCATATTAAACTCCATCGACGTAATTGTTTATGCTAATGTGACAATCTATAACAAAGAACGACGTTATAAGCTCTTTTAAAAGGTGAAAATATAAATCACACAAATGAAATGCAACCTTAAAGTTTTAAAGTATTCCACATAAGTTACAAATGAATTCTACTGAATTACTTTTAAGCATGATTTATGTCAAATTGGAACTTGTATTTGTCGTTAAAATATCACTTATACTTCTATCATAATTTCACTTATTTTTCAAAGATGTTGTATGCCACATAATCTTCATCATGTAGTATAATGATAGTTTCAGTGTAGGCTTAATCATTACGGGTAACATACGTTTTCATTTATATCTCTAGTTAATGTGTAATTATTTTTAAGGTTTAATGAAAGACTTTTTGAAAACATCTACCTCATAATTTAATTCGTTAAAATATATAGTTTATTCATAAGTTAATTAACATTTATAAATTCTAGCAATTATATTTCCATTATATCTTTGCTGAATGCCGAATTTCTTAAGGATTTCTTATGTTTAGAGTTTAAATTTTGTTTTTTATTATTATTCAAAGAAAATTAAATTATAAAATTAATAATGGTGTTTTTATTGTTCCTTTACAAAATAATTACTACTTATTGACAATGTGGAGCTGTCTTTTTGCCTCGAGTGTTATCGTAAATTGGACGGTTCATGTGTCGCAGAGAATCTCATTTTCAAACAACTGTAGTAATAGGCGAACGTACAATCATCGCACGTAAAATGTAATCGATAAGTAAACGCAGTGGTGCGTCCATGCTACGCGAACCGAGCACGAGTACGAGCGATGTCAAGTGTGGACGTACAACGAGCATAGAACGAGCATACCTAGATAGATAGAGCCTAAAACGAGCGAAAATTATATGGGGGGGGGGCACGGGAGTGCCCAGATATTGTTCGCTTGGCGAAACGGCCAAACCACATATTTTGACTAAGGTGTAGAGTTTGTGAAGTTAGGGCTTGTAGAGTAAGGGCATGTAGAGTTATAATCTTGGCTCTATATGAGATCTCCTAACTTTTTGACAGTGCGAGCCATATGTCTTGGCAACAGTTTACATAAAAATGTTTTTGATGGGATATTTATTAACAGAACAACTGCTCGGTGGATATTTACAAATATCAATATTAAACCTTATAAGTAGTTGTGTTTATTATGCTGAACAACTTTTAATGCGGAACCGCTAGATGTTAGAAATCGCAGGAAATTATAGACATTTTTCATACATTTTGATCAAGCAAATAAAATTAAATAAATGTATAGGTGCATACAATATACATGAATATTGTAGTATGTCTTGGGAGTAGTAAGTATCGAGATCTATGGTATTGCCTAATATTCTACCTCATCGGTGTGTTAATATTATTTTTAATTATATTGAATTTAATTTTGTATCTTAATTTTACTGTATTTTTTAACAGTATTACAGTTTTTTGATATAAATTCAAATAAAATTATAATTCAGTTTAAATAAATAAATAACTAGAGTTATATCACACATTGAGAACGAATGTTGAGTTGATCAATATTGTGATTTTAAATAATTTTGGTATTATAAAAGCAATCATTTTTTTTTACAAATAGTTCATATAAAAGTACATCTGCTTCGCTAAAATTCATAAAGTTGATAGGTTGGTTGGTTGTTAGATTGCAGTACTTACCATAACAAATAATTTTATTTTCTTTCATGGTATTTTGTGATGTCTAGCTCTAAACAAAATATCTCATAGACTCCAAAATTGTTGAGCGTTACCTTAATAAATATGTACTTGTTAATAAGTAATTATGTACATCACCCTAATAGAGCGAACTCGCAATTGGCCGGATTTTTATGAAAAATGTGAATAATAATTAGAGACGCGTCGAATATAGGTTCCACTGGATGCGAATATTCGGTTTAAAATGTATCGAACCAAATATTCGGTTGAATTATACAGTTAATTTTCTACACGCATTACCTATCGAAAGATGTTTCTATAGATTCACGGGGAGTGCAGCGAGTAGTGTTACATCTGTCAACCGCGCTGCAGTTGTTTATTGTAATCTCATGCATAATTATTGTTATGAAAAATATGAAATTTTAAAATCACAATTCATTATTCGTAGATAAAAAAGGGTTTATTGAAGGTAAACTGTTGTGACGTCCAGAATACCTCAGAGTCTGAAGACAAAGTTCAGTGCGTGTTGCCAGTGATGACATACGGGACAGAGACTTGATCTTTTACTGCTGGCCGCATAAATAAGCTCAGTCACTTAGCGAGCTATGGAACGAGTTATACTCGGAATTTCTCTGCGAGACAGGGTCCGAAACGAGGACATTCACAGGAGAACAAAAATTACCGATATAGCTCGTAGAGTTAGTAACCTGAAGTGGCCATAGGCAGGCCACATCACTCGGCGAACCGATAACCGATGGGGAAGGAAGGTTCTCGAGTGGCGACCACGTACTGGAAAGCGCCGTGTGGGACGACCTCCCACCAGGGGGACCGATGACTTGGTCAGAGTTGCTGAACTCCGTTGGATGCAAGCGGCCCAAAACCGTTCCAAGTGGAAGTTAACGGGAGAGGCCTATGTTCAGCAGTGGACAGCCTTAGGCTGATATGATGAAACTGTTGTGTGGTGAAACTAAAAAAGCATAACAGAAACGGTTAAAACTTTACACGCACGAGTATTTGGCCCAATACGAATACGGAAATATATGCTGAATATAGAATACTGAACCATTACCAAATATTCAGCGCATCTAACAGCAATGTAATAATATCAGCAATTTTATCTTCAATTTGTTAAAAATAGGTAATTCTTTAAATCCTTTACATTAGTAGGTAATATTATCTTATAATAAGTATTAATTAATATTATTATTCCAGAAAATACTTAAAGTAGCTGTATCAATTTAATATAATCAAGGTAAATGAGCTCCTGCAGAAAATTACCATGAGTGAGTGACGGCACAGTCCTTGGAGGGAGATGGGTGGCATGCGGCTCGCGCGGGTGAAGGGGCGGCGGGGTGAGCCGCGCGGAGCGGAGATGTCACGTTTTTCAGCGGAGCCGGGCGAAGATGGGCGCTCGGAGGATGCAGTAGTGCGGGGCCCCGTCCCCGCCGCCCCTGGCCCCTCACTGACGTAACGCTGCCGTGTCCGCCGCCCGCCCTAGTGTGTGCCGCGCCGCGCTCCGAACGGGCCATCACGCATGCCGCGCCCTGCGCGAGTACAGTGCAAATCACTTGACGTTTCCCATTTTTTGCTCTAATTCTGAGCTAAATTAGTGAATAAGGTGTATGTCGAGGTTGTGTATAAGTTTATGTATGTTCGTAACCGTATGTCTCAACCCGGATTTGCTACAAATAGACAACACCGCCCCTAAAGGCCAGATGCATCGGTGTCATTCTCAAATGACTTGTCGCGTTACAAAATTTTCTTCCATCAAAGGCTTAACTATAACTTATTTTATACATATATAGCTAAATTTTCTGGTTAATATTAGGTTTATAGATTAACTGTTTTAAATTCTTTGATGATATTTAAAAATATTTAAGAGAAAATAATGCTGATATATATGTTTATTATTTGCTATACATCTTATTGAATAATATGCGGTATACGCAGTATAATAATATATAATATCTCAATATGGTATAGAGTAGTTGTGAAACAAGACAAAAGTAATTTGTGAATACGCTTTAGTTCCAAAAGATGATAGACTAGGACTTAGGGGTAGGTAAACATAGAAACATCTCGTTACATTGGAAGCAAATCATATCTTGTAGGTGAAGCACGAAAGTAAATGCAATAAGCTAAAGAAATGCTCGTTTACAATTATTCAGTTCTGTGGTCAACAAAAATGTGTACCAAATAAACCAGCAGTCAGTTCTTATCAAATTAATAAATTGGATGATAATTCGCATTGATATGATCTTATGGTAAGTTAGATGTTATCGACGCAGACAATCGTATGTAGTATAACATTAAAGCTTTTAGCCATTAGAAGCATCATACTGCATCTTATGTATACCTACTTCGAGCTTCCAAGACCAAGTCATCTGGTGACTGGCTCGTGCATACCATCATCCATTTTCATTGTAGTTATATTTATTCCGACAGCATTATAAATGGCCTTGAAATTAGATGAATGTATTTCTTATATTTTGATAAAAATGCCGCAGAAATTCATCTAGTACAATATAAAATGTTATAAGATAGAAAATTTACGATATGAAATTTAATAATAAGTACGTACTTTGAATTGTTAACTGCTTTGACTTGTTGCACTGACTAATTATATATTTTTTTACTTAGGTAGGTCTATAATAAAACATTGTGAAAATTTTTTTTAGTGATTGATTGGATATTTTTTTGATTTTTGTACCGAAAGGGCGCCGACCAGGATCCTATTACTATTACCCTGGCCTACGACCATTCGTCTATATGTCTACCTGTCACAGGGCCGTATCTTTTATAATAGATAGCCAGTTTCAAAACATGACATAAAGCAGTGAATCAGCTTTGTGCAATCAGGTTGGATGAAATGGCAAAAGGTCACAGGAACAACACCTCAGTTGTGCTCTACAGATTTCCTTGAAGATAAGAGAAAAATCTATAAGTCCGTGATAAGGCCTGACTTAATGTATGGTTCAGAATGTTGAGCAGTTGTCAACATCCCGCTTATACGAACTACTTCCTCGTTTTTAGGGATCCGAACCAAAAAGATAAATAAGGAACCATGGTGCCACTTCAGCCGTCTGTCTGTCTGTCCCAGCTGTATAATTTCAGTAGCCACTAATGCTTTGATTTGAAAATTGGAACAGTTTTAAATATTGCTTACCCAACCTAATTCGACGACACATAAACATTTTTTTTTATTAATAATTATTTCTTCATGAGATCTAGCCCCCCTTCATCTGAAGTGTGCGGTGTGCATGATGTTGGGGTCTAGCGATGCGATTTGGGCGATCTCTGATATGTGTGACGTGTTAGATTACCATGGGGGTCAGAGAGATCCGGTGAAACGGCTGTTCGCTGGCCGCCCGCCGTAAGTAGGGCACCCGTACCTGGTTATTACCTATAACCTCTGACCTAGCAGGCTGTCCCGCCAACCATAGCCGGTACATAATCCAGACAAGTGTATGTCTTGCCGAGGGAGGAGATCGAAGTGGAACCAGACCTACACTCCCGGGTGGAACCGGGGTCTCTACCGTCCCCCATGTCAATTCCAAAACTTGTCGCTGCATTCGGGTCACCCTTAACCATCTTGTACATTTGATCTTTCCAAAGACCGGGGTGTGCATTTTCATCCGGGATCTGTTGTCAACGTCTCAATAACCTAGAAGACAGAGACCTGTCCACTTCTGGGTTGCACGTAGACTACGGTGGGACCACTCGGATATACGAATACCTCTACAGATCTCATCGCGTACAATTCTGCATCATGGTTTTCGGATTAAGTTTCAAGCAGAAAATTCATTCGCTTCTTGCAAATTGCGGTCGAGCGAGCTCTGTTATGCCTTGACGTCTGAAAGTCGAATGAATCAGACGGTATCCCTGCCATTGTGCTTAGGCCGTGTGATTCAGAGCTTTCTTGAGTGCTGACGCACCTATTCAGGCTTTCCTATACCACGGGACGTATTCCTTCTTCGTGGAAGACTGCCCTTGTCCTTGTCTTTTATACCTAAGGGTGAGCAAGGTGGCCACTATATAAAATCTCAGTAGTTCGACGAGGGTTTGCCCTTGTCCATCCGATCCCCAAAAAGGGGGAAGTAACAGATCCATCCAACCTATAGCGATAACCTCCCATATCTCTAAGGTGATTGAGGGGCTCCTTTATTGTCGTTCAGCTGATGATAGAGCTAAGTGGTACTTCACGAAACTCAAGCTGTGGCAGCTTTATAAAGCGCAGATTAGGCGGCATATGGAATACTGATCGCACCTCTAGGCAAGCGCATTCGCTTATCAGCTTGATCCACTTGCCTCGGTGCAAAGGCGGGCCACTCGTACCGTTGACTATCCCAAACTCACTGGCAGTTTAGAACCTCTCGGCCTTCGGAGAGATATTATAGGTTCGCTTTGTGGGTTTTACCGTCTGTATAATGGGAAGTGTTCTCAAGAACTTTTTGACCATCCATGGTACCATCTTCACCTTTCTACCATCGTACTGCTCGCCTGCTATGTGGAGTTCATCCTCACATCCTCGAGCCGCCTCGCTCATCCACACAACGTTTCAGTCGGACATTCCTGTCACGACCATTAAGATGTGGAATAACCTCCCCATTACGGTTTTCACTCAGCGCTACTGTATGGGGTTCTTCAAAAGAGGGGAAAAAAGTAATAAGAAAAAAATATCGACTTCAAAATATTGAATTCCACATAGCAAATATTATATTATCAATGATATATATCATTACCTATACTATGCATATTATATATTTTATACGTACACACGGCTACAGATCAAGCTATACATTTCTAGTATAAGCTGACCTCCCATTGTACGGAAATCGTATACACTGCGAGATCAGCTTATACTGGAAATGTATAGCTTGATCGGTAGCCGTGTGTACATGTACATAACTTCATGTTCATTTATTATTAATTTATATTATTAATAAAATATACTGGGTGGACATTTCGAGATGGCATATTTTCGAAACCTATGTTGGATTAGTCATGCTGTATAACTTTTACTATAGGACCAACACTGAATTCTCAAAAAAAAATTTTTTCTTTTTCATGCATTATGATTGAGCAAGGTTGACATTTTGTAAGAAAAGTTAAAAAAAACGCGTCTGTCATTTGTTTCTCGTAATCAGTCATATCGTGTTTAGTTGCGCTTATCGTATAAACATTTAAATTTTTTAGTGTTATTGTGAAAATGTGAATATACAGTGAGAATGCGAGATTTATGAACATGATAGATTTATTTAAAAACTGAATTTACAACGTTAACAACAAAGTATAACAAATTAACATAACCAGGATAACGCTGATTGTAAAATATGCAATAAAACCTACCTTAAAAAAAACATCTGAAATCGATGCAACCAGAAGCGTTCTTATTATTTTATTTCTTCACCCATATAGTTTCTTATAAAATATCTTAAGATCCACATCCGCGTACAAGGATCATCATCAGCCTATAATGTCCCACTGCTGAGCACAGGCCTCCTTTCACAAATAAGGGTGAAAGGGACTGGGCGATACTCCACCACGCGTGCCCACTGCGGATTGGTGGAGGTAGCCTAGTAGTCAACCTACTGTTGGATTTTTTCAAGCCGCTTAGGGGGCATCTAACTAGCTTAACGACTATCACAATTAAGTGATAACCGGGACCAACGGCTTTCGGTGCCTTCCGAAGCACGGAAACGCTCGATTTGAAATACCACCAGGCGGCCACCCATCCAGGTACCGACCACGACAGACTTAGTTTAACCTTGCCGATCGATTAAGAACGGCTAATCATGCTACACCACGAGCGCTTGAACCGCGTACAAGAATGTGAGCCTTTAAATATCCGGCTCAGCCTCCGCACACGTCCACAACTGTCCTTGTTCTATTGTAAAATAACCAATACTAAACTATAATAGTGTAATTTTGTAAATACATCAGGTTTCCCTACTCTTAAAACACATAATTAGCATGTATATTGTATGTATGTAGTAGTCATATGAAACGCTTGTACACACTATTACATTGTTAGTTACTCTAATACAGAATTATATAAAACTGTCCTCCCCCTATTAAATTTATTTTAACCGTAATTTCTGATTAATTTTTCGATAATTTTTTGAGAGAGGTAGAGTAAAGCGTTTATACGCTCAAAGAGCAGCTCGATTGGGGAAGTACCTTACAGAATACCGTAGCATCCTGCGCGTGAGTAAGGTCGCCAGAGCTCATAGGGGAGGGGGGAAAGGTCGGTAACGCGTGAGCGATGTTTCTTGGGTCGCAAGCGTCCATATGGCTACGGTAAAAAAAAGGAAACGTGTGGTATGCCGCATTACGGCGTTCGGGAATACTCTTATGTAAACGGTTATAGAATATTACACAAATGTGCATTGGGACGAATCGTTGCACTTTTTGAGAAGGGAGAGATGAGCTTTTATTCTTGATAGAGTACCTATCAACTTTTTAAAGATCATGTCTTTTAGAAAATCAGCTGATTCGGCAGCTAATTTAGCATCGATGAATTTCATGAGGTGCTTGTTTCTTCATCCACCATCTACCATCGGCGCTTTGGCGATTGAGTAAAAAATATTTGTACTTCTGGTAAACAGCATGTCTTTTAATGAGTGTAAACATAATAATATAGTGTGTTGTAGTTGCGCCGCCAGTTCCACTCATAAATAGATCCTGATGAATCGGTATATTTACGGTGGTTAAAGAACATGTAACTACGTGTATCTATAGAATATCCCTAAAACTATGAATCAAATCGAACAATTGCACAGGAGAGGTCATCAATATATTATATACCCCGTCTATGTCCAGTATTTTTCTGCATCTTTTGTGACGGTTCAAAAGTTTCATCAATTATATTCTTTACAGAAACACGAAGTGCTTGAGCTAAGAATATTTACTCTAAGGAAATAAAAAAATAGAAAAAGATATCCTAAAGGTATAAATTCACGTGTGAACTGAATGAAATTTTGTAGAGTATTTCATGAATAAGATGATAGGACATATTTTGGGCTTAGCCCTGCGAAAATCGATACTAGTAGTGAAACCTGCAGCTCATACATTTATCTATCCGTATATGGTAAGATATTTGAAAGGCTGGCTCGTAAAATGTAGCCTTCTGCTTGCCAATAACGTAGTTATTCAATACGACTTACTTAATACTAATATCTTTCATATTCAATATAATCGTAAATATGACATTTGTGTTAAATTAATACATAAATATAATGTGTAAGTTCCAACCATGGACGTATAAAAAAATCACGTCGGAGTGTCGCCTTATACAAATTTATACGTCCTTTTTCCAACATGTTATGAAAATATAACTGACCATGGATTTTGTAACAATTCACACGAGGACTTGATCCAAAAGATGCAAACCTATCCACATCACGAATTTTAATAACAACAAATGAAACCAACGCCAAAATGATTTTGCACTAAAAGCATAAAGCAATATTAATCCAATTAGAGTGCAAACCTATAACGCGGCGTTTTACATTTGCGTTAAAAATAAATTGTGAATGTATTGTGTATTTTCAATTCAATATCTCTCAAGATTTATTGGTAATATTTAATAAAATATTCCAATTAAATTCCGTCGTAAAGTTCATAGTCGGAAAATTTCAGTAGCATTATCTTTATCAGCTAAACTCTTGAACTACTGTATTCATTTTGCTCTATTTCTCACCCACTTGAGGATCCACCTTTAACTAGGTACCTACCTTAAAATGAGACGTATTCGGTACTTATTTTATTGTTTTTGAGTAAAAGTCGTATTAATACTCATTAACAAGTTTATTTTATGCCTATTGTGGGGCTTACAATTAAGGGATATTCAGATGGAAAAAAAAATTGACGAAGAACACATTTTAGATAAAGTGAGTAGTTTCTATTAGATATCTGTATTAGATGTCTTTTTAAATTTAAATATATTTATCAAGACCTTGCATATTTTATTTCGCATAAACCGGCTACAAAGGGTTTAAAAGATAGCTACTCAATTAAAAAAGAAATATAATTATGCATTCAAGGTCGTGATAAATAAAGCCAATTTTACACATACAGGTAATTTAATATTCTGATTAGCCACCTTGCGGTTTTACTCATATTCCCGAGGGAGGTAACGTTCTCCTGAGATAAAAGCGTCTTATTTCAGGGCCTATATGAATAAGTGTGGAAGATTTCATGTCCGTTCAGCCATCAGAGGGTGATTGAGACAAACATTCATACAAACTTTTAGATAAAATAAAATAAAAAGATTTTTTTTTATACTACTAAGTCTGTAAACAAGCATACGGCCCGCCTGATGGTGAGCGGTAACCGTAGCCATATGGACGCTTGCAATACAGGAAGCAACGCTCACGCGTTACCGACCTTTCCCCCCTCCCCTATGAGCTCTGGCGACCTTACTCTCGCGCAGGAACACAACTTTACACAACATAAAGTTGTTTGGCTGCGGTATTCTGTAAGGTGGAGGTACTCCCCCATTCGAGCTGCTCTTTGAACGAATAAACGCTATGCTCTACCTCTCTCAAGCTCATTAGATATTTTTAAAGTTCTATAATAATATCAAGTTATTTCCTATATATAAGGATATAAGATTTTTTAAATGTTATATAACAACCTAGGTCTTAGATACCCAATCGTTTCTATTTCTCCACCATTAGCTATACTTACTCTCCCTTGCTACGCCGTAGCCCTCTACAATAAATACTTCTACGAAATTATTCTTACGAGCAATATAAAAAAGCCACTTGCAAAGTGCCTACAGAAATCTTAATCCCCTAAGCCACACAAGTTAGTTCATCATATATTGCAATTAAAACCACATTAAAACCATAATAATTTTAATAAGTATTTTATTATCTATGTACTTATATGTACTTATATGTATTTATATGTATGTACGTCAGGGAGGATATTTGCTGTCGCCGTCTCCATGGCCTAGAAGACCGGGACCTGTCGATTTTGTGGGCGCGCGTAGATCACGGTGGCCACACCAAAGTTTACGCGTGCCTTTACAGGTCCCACAGCGGTGACGCGGACACAATCCGGTTATTTGAGCACCTGCAATTGACGACTGACAAAGTACTGGAGCAGTACCCCTCCGCGGAGTTAGTGATATTAGGAGACTTCAACGCTCACCACGTTGAGTGGCTTAGTTCTCGATCCACTGACTTCGCGGGTAGGACTGCTCACGACTTTGCCCTGGCGTATGGCTTCTCACAACTGGTTGTTTCTCCTACGAGAATCCCAGATATTGAGAGCCATACTAGTTCCTTACTGGACCTTCTGCTGACTACGCGACCGGACAGATATACAGTGATAGTGGATGCGCCACTCGGCTCATCGGACCACTGTCTCGTCCGGACACATGTGCCTTGTGCGTCGACCAATTTGATCCGGTCACCCGGGCGTCGACGCGTGTGGCACTATAAGTCAGCAGACTGGGATGGATTGCGTGAATTCTTCGCATCGTACCCGTGGAGGCAGCTCTGCTTCGCATCAGATGATCCTGACACCTGTGCAGCTGCCGTCGCTGAGGCGATACTGGCGGGAATGGAATGTTATATCCCAAACCCGCTAGTGGCTGCAGGGGTGAAGAAGCGACCGTGGTTTAATCGGCCCTGCAAGGATGCTAGACAAAATAAGCAGACCTTGTATGAGGCTTGGACCACGGCCCAAACTAATCAGGACCCTAACATCTCTGATGCGAAACGCAAATTTAACGCTGCCTCGAGGTTCAGTAAGCGTATGATTGCCAGGGCTAAGTACGATTTCGTCGGCAGGTTTGGTGAGAGGCTGACTAGCCTTCCCTCTGGGAGTCGCGCTTTCTGGTCTCCAAAAAGGCCAAAGCTGCTGAGGGAAACTTTTGCCAGTCGTCCTTGCCACCACTACGTAAGCCGGACGGGAACTTGGCCCATAGTGCTAAAGAGAAGGCTGACCTTTTAGGCTCTATCTTTGCCTCGAACTCGACTTTGGACGATATGGGCGCTACACCGCCTACCATTCCGCGGTGTGACAGCTCCATGCCGGAGATAAGCATTACCCAACGGGAGGTCCGGCGGGAATTGCTTTCTCTGGACATCCATAAGTCGAGTGGGCCAGACGGCATACCGGCAGTGGTGCTGAAGCGGTGTGCTCCTGAGTTGTGTCCAGTACTGACGCGTCTTTTCGCGCTTTCCTACACCAAAAAGGAAGTCCCGTCTTCGTGGAAGACTGCCCATGTGCACCCAGTGCCCAAAAAGGGTGACAGATCAGACCCGACGAATTACAGGCCTATCGCCATCACCTCCCTTCTCTCCAAAGTCATGGAGCGAGTGATCAACACGCAGCTTTTGAGATACCTTGAGGATCACGATTTGTTGAGCGACCGACAGTATGGCTTTCGCCACAGTCGCTCAGCTGGTGACCTCCTTGTGTATCTCACGCACCGTTGGTCACTCGCCATCGAGAGTCAAGGTGAGGCATTGGCAGTGAGCCTAGATGTGGCGAAGGCGTTCGATCGGGTCTGGCACAGGGGTCTTCTAACGAAGTTACCATCATACGGGCTTCCCGAGGGATTGTGCAAATGGATTGCCAGCTTTCTGTCCAGCAGATGCATAAGAGCCGTCGTCGACGGTAGCTGCTCCGATAGCATGGACATAAATGCTGGCGTTCCGCAAGGCTCTGTGCTGTCCCCAACACTGTTCCTACTGCATATCAATGATATGCTGTCTATTGACGGCATTCATTGCTATGCGGACGACAGTACAGGGGACACCCATTATACGGGCCGTGCAAATATCCCTCGTTCCGAGGTTGAGGAAAGCCGCGAACGGCTGGTGTCTGAAATCGAGAGTACACTAACTAGTGTCTCCGATTGGGGTCGACTAAACCTAGTCCATTTCAACCCCACCAAGACTCAAGCCTGCGCGTTCACCGCTAAGAAAACCCCATTTGCTGTGGCTCCACAGTTCCAGAACACGTCCCTGAACATCAGCAAAAGCATCGGGATCCTTGGCGTCGACATTTCTAGCGACGTTTTGTTCCGAAGTCACTTAGAAGGCAAGGTTAAGCTGGCATCCAAAAAGCTCGGAGTGCTCAACAGAGCGAGGCAGTACTTCACATCGGGGCAAAGGCTGCAACTTTACAAGTCGCAAGTCCGGCCTCATATGGAGTACTGCTGTCATCTATGGGCGGGGGCACCTGGATACCAGCTTGATCCTTTAGACTCGGTTCAACGACGTGCCATAAGAATTGTCGACGATCCCGAGCTCACAAACGGTTTAGAGCCCCTCAGTCTGAGGAGAGACTTTGCCTCCTTATGTGTGTTCTACCGCTTGTACAACGGACGGTGTTCTGAAGAATTGTTTAAGATGATGCCCACGGCTACTTTCTACCATCGCAACTCTCGCCATCGACGGGGAGTCCATCCTCACATATTGAAACCTGAATTGTTTCGTACTGTGCGGGCTCAAAGGAGCTTCCTTCCGCGGACGCTCAGACTGTGGAATGAGCTCCCCGCCGTGGTTTTCCCAATGGAGTACAGCATGGGGTTCTTCAAAAGGGGTGTGAAGAGATTTCTGCAGGGTCGGCAACGCGCGCGTGATACCCCTGGTGTTGCAAGCGTCCATAGGCTACGGTAACCGCTTACCATCAGGCGGGCCGTATGCTTGTTTGCCACCTAAGTGGTATAAAAAAAAAAAAAAAAAAAAATTATCACGTTGCTTTTATTTTTTGAGATCACGTGGAGGCAATACGAAAAATTTGATTATTAAGTTTTTTTTTGTGTTTTTGTCCAAATGGCTCTATTTTTTTTTTCTTGTTTAACACTTTTTTTGTTGTTTCAATTTGGAGTTTTTTTTAATGCGTTTGTTAAATAGGTACATTTCAATCAAACCAAAATCAAAAAGTCATTTATTCAGTTTAGCACTTATGAACGTTAAATTGGTACATACAGTTGAATTGACTACCGGTTCGGAATACACGACTCCAGTAAGAAACTCAGCAAGGCTTTTTTTTTCAATGTTCCTTTTCACTTCAAGACGCTATCTTGCGTGGTTTAGGAAATATTTCTTGACAACTATAGTGGCTTTTATAAATTGCTCGTTAGTATATGTCATCAAGGACAAATCCCTTTAGAGTAATACTGAACAATCAAATTCCGAAACTAGTCAGTGATTTGTCACTGATTTTGAATAGTAAGGACCAATCACTGCATCGTGTGTTTTTGACTTAACCAATCAGAGCGCATTGTCGGCGATGGGAAACTGGCGGAATATATTTCAACCAAAATGAAATGTCATTGCGCTTCATTGGGTTAATTGTTCGGATGGTGTATGTATACCATGAAATAGTAATATTTGAATATGAAGATTGAAACAAAAAATAAGTGAATACAATAATATCAATCATAGTAGTAATTTTATAAAATTGATATAGGGTTATCGCAGATGAAATATTTTCCATACAAAAAGTATATTTTAATCGTAACTATATACTCGAAAATACATAAAATTATATAAAATTATTGGGTTGGGAAAAATATCAATCTTAAATTTGGTTTGTTGAACGATGAAAAGTATTTTTTACTCTGTCATCCCTTAGATGATAAGGGTGTTCTTAAAGGAGCGAGTTAAGTATTCTTAGTTACTCATCGATGCAAATATGATCTTGTTGAGATCTCTGAAAATAAGATCTTGTTTTAAGTTCAAGTTTGAAATAGCTACACGTATCTGAAATTCCAAAATCCCATGCTATCTATCTCATTAAAATAAGAAAAGAATATTGGTAAAAGTACATTACATCAAAGCTTCCAGTAGTTTTAAAAAGTTTCATAATATTTTAATGTTTCGAATATACTACACACTTGTTACCATTAATATGTATCTTATTATAATAATGAATAATCATTTTCACATTATCAGTTCAAAGTAGCTGCATGCTAACTATGATTAGAATTTACCCTTCCTGTTATTATACTTTATGTTTGACCTACTCATTCTTGAGTGGGTTTAGTTAACAGGAAACAGAGTAAACAGAGTGGTAGACAACATCACGCCGTGAACAATAGTGTAACTATGATACTATGCATCCAATACAAAGATAATGAGTAAGAGTATGCTTTGCGCTGAAACCTAGTAACGTACAACGATAATGTCAGTAAATAGTTTGATTTCGAGCTTGTTTGTTACAAACCAAGTTTGTAACCTGGTTGACTAAAATATTTATAATGTTGATGGTTCACCTCTAATAAAACAATAACATTAATAAAGTTTAAAAAAAAACAATAAAAATTGCAAGATTAGCTTGATTAGCCGTTCTTAATCGAGATAATCAAAGAAAAAAAGAAAGTAAAAATGGACTAATCGGGCAAACTGACGAGTTAGTGTAACTGGCGAATTACGGAAACTGATGAGTGATTACCCGACTCTATTTTATATTAACTATGAGAGGCTATGAACTCATACGATTTTCAGTGCACTGGGCAGCAATGCCCTCTCGGTATGGTGTTCACTTTCATATATTATCTCAATTGTTTATTTTTATATTTTTTTATACCACTAAGGTGGCAAACAAGCATACGGCCCGCCTGTTGGTGTGTGGTTACCGTAGCCTATGGACGCTTGCAACACCTGAGGTATCACGCGCGCGTTGCCAACCCTGCAGAAATCTCTTCACACCATTTTAAAGAACCCCATGCTGTACTCCATGTGGAAAACCACGGCGGGGAGCTCATTCCACAGTCTTAGGTCTTAGAAGACATGAGAGAGTGCAGTTATCCGATAACTGCACTCTCTTATATCTTCTTTTAGTAGTCAAAGCTATGTATGGAAAAATAAAGGAAAATTATAATGACAAGTAGTGATTATAATTTTCCTTTATTGATTTAGGCAGACTGATTTTTATAATATGTTAAATGTGACCACTATCAAACACGATCCTATAAACGTGTAATTTATTGAAAGTCGTATACTTCCACTTTCATCACTTACCAAGAAGTCCGAGAAAAATCAACAGTGGAATATTTTCTTACATAATCAGTGTACTTATTCGTTGTCTTAATAATAAAGCCTTAATAATTGCCTTAAAAAGCCTGTCTTTATAATTAATTATTTCTTTCAGCAAATTACGCTATTTTAACAATACCCTTTCAATCTATACTCTAGGGATCTTATCTAGGGAATTTTTGTTAGTTTATTAAACATTATATCTTATCGTAAAAAACATCTCTTTAACTTAAGGTAATTAAAATAATTTCTAGAAAAAAAACATAACATTATGGGTTCACGTTATATGAAGGGACGCGCGTCCTTGAACTAAATATATTTTAAGTTTACCCTTTTGCTCCTCATAACTTCCTGTCGGAATTTGACGTTTATTCTGTATTTAGGTAATTGCGTACTATAGATAACTATAATGGTGCATCCATGCTATGCGAAGCGAGCACGAGCTGAGCCTCGAACGAACAGGATTTATTCGTTGCTCGCGATTTCAAGCGTGGACGTACTTAACGAGCCTACAACGAGCGCGATGCGAATCCCTGTGTTCGTGAAAAAACTGACAATCGGGCGGAGCGCAGTCGAGCACGCTACGAATGCTCGTACGAGACTCGCAAGCCCGTCCACGCTACACGAATCCTGCTCGCAGTGTGCTCGTTCATGGCTCGGCTCGTGCTCGGTTGGCCAAGCATGGACGCACATTACACATTTCAAACGTCTACGTGCAGTCGTTTCTGACAATACGGTCGAGTAAAGGTAGGATTTAGCACTACATAGGGTTGCGTAGTACTTTTAATTCGAAAATGTGTTGGCAGACAGTTGTGTTGGATTAATGACGTTAAGACATTTTGTTCGATTATAGCTCGTGAACTAAAAGACTCATTGGAAGTTTAGTTTTCCTTGTAACTTCAGTTCTTGATCTAGCGCTGTAGAAAATTTTGAAAAGTTGTTGTACGTGAAAATAACGTAAAATAAATGGAAATAAATAATAGCTTCATGTTTTACTTTTAGTATAGTATATAATATGCAGTCCAGGGGAGCTAAAGAGGAAGCTAAAGCATTATTGCTAAAGGATCATTAGCAATAATGAGCTCCATACAAAACT
The DNA here is from genome assembly GCA_947623365.1 of Achlya flavicornis. NCBI lineage: Eukaryota > Metazoa > Arthropoda > Insecta > Lepidoptera > Drepanidae > Achlya > Achlya flavicornis. The sequence goes on from OX392474.1 coordinate 9,142,235, forward strand.
GAAACATCTTTACATTCTTCTATCCCTAAGGAAATTAAGTTTTTTTTTATTGTATGGTCTAGTCTTTGGTCTCTGAACCGTCTATTAAGAACGATGACGTCGCCATAGAGATCAAACCGATCGCATATAGGCAAGAATATATTTTGGAAAGCAGGAGCCTGGTGGAAAAGAATTTTTGAATGCAGGCGTTTTTGCAGACAGGCGTCAGCATCTTGTAGGCGTTAGAAGATGCCAGATTGGCCTCAATCGGAGAATGCCTGTCTGGAAATTGGAAATCAAAGCGCACAGGCCACCAGGAACTTCATAACATGAAGGAAACTTACATGGATGGCTAGTGAGCCAGACTCTATCGAAAGCCTTGGAGATATCGAAGGATGCTGCAATTGCTTCTCTGTATCTCTCGATGGCTTCACTCAAGGGTGTGCGGCATATACAACAAGATCCCCAGTGGACCATTATTGTCGGAATCCGAACTGTCGTTCTCTGTCGAGGAGTTCGTTATCTTCAAGTTATGCCAGTAGCCTCCGATTCAAATCACACGATCACCTCTATACCCTGCAAGACTATGGCAGTCTTGAAGAGTATGGAGGTGATCGAAATCGGTCGATAGTTCGGAGAATAGGCATGGCTGCCTTTCTTAGGCACAAGTTGCACATTAGCAAGCTTCCAGACTTTTGGAATTCGACCCATTCGAAGCGAGAGGTGAAACAGGCGTGTGAAGACAGGACTGAGATAATTGGGGCGCACAATCGCGCAGGACCGCAGTTATGTTTTGGCAGAGCGGTAACTTTGATCACGGAGAAACATAGGAAATATTTTATGCCGAGAATGCGGATGGAACAGCAGCAACGCATATATGCTATGTCCTAGTGTCATGACCCTTATATATTAAAGTAAAAAGATTTTACGTACAGACGTGTAGATGGATATGAAGACGACACTATAATGGTTCCTTGTTTAGCTATTGAACTCTAAAACCTGTGACAGTTAAGATAGGATAGAAAACCCAGTGTTTGTTTTTTTACTATTGATAGGTAGGCTTGTGTTATGAGGCGAAATATGGAAGCTCACAAAAATAACAATCACCCCGTGCGCTATGATGTTCTTACTATAGTTTCTTTCACCGGGACCTTAAACTCATTGTATGATTACTAAAGAAACATACTATTTTTTCGATATTTTTTAAAGTACGAAACATTGATTAGTTTAGTTATAATAATAATAAATTCTTTATAAAGGGTAAGTTTAATAGTACCTATAATAAATGTGTTCGAGACCTGTAAATTGATTATAATATACCACTAAGGTGGTAAACAAGCATACGCACAGCCTGATGGTAAGCGATTACTGTAGCCTATGGACACCAGGGGGATCATTCGCGCGTTGCCGACCCTGCAGAAATCTTTTCCCAATTTTTTTTGAAGAACCCCATTCTGTACTGTAATAAGTATACGTCCTAAGTTTAAACTACCGACCTATTTACTTATGTGTTACATATTATGCCGTATTGAATTTCCATTTTTGTGGTCAGTATAATAAGTCAAAGCTATCCTAATTAGATATTCAAAGGTGTAGAATCACAATTAAATAGTAGGTTGTGGTCAGGGTTCCTATAGGAACTATGGAGTGTATGATAGTGGTTAAGTAGTCATGCACTCAACCTTGTCTAGAATGAACTATTAAAGCCTTCGGTGGGCCACAGTCAGCATCCAACAGTCATGGACCAAAATCGAATGTTGTCTCGGCTAGTATGCGCGCGCAGCTCCCGCCCCACGCCGCACCGCTACGAACGTCCATTGATGATCTTCTTAGTCTCGACAGATACAATTATTAATACTATTCGTATGTACAGTACTGCAGGATCGGACCTTAATTTTTGATATTTTTTTATTGATTACGTGGTTCTTAATTTAAGATGAAAATATAAACCGTAGCCGGTGTATCTTATAAAAAGAGGGCGCTGGCCGCCGTATTCGCTAGGTTTGGGCGTCGCTGCGTCTCGGCTTTCGGCGGGCGGTTGGTGCGCGGTGTCGGCCGGTGCGACTGTGCGCACACAGCGCCGCCACGCACGCTTAGATCGCGACCCAGTCTGCTCTGACGTTTAGCCGAGTCGCCGGTGTCACCCTGCCGCACCGCTCGACAAACCGTACCATCATCGCACATTACATTCTGCGCACTTTGGGATTTTATAATATTATCGAAAGTGGTAGTGTAGCCGTGACTAGATAAAGATAGCATTGGCATTAGTAGACGGTGCGATTTACTGGTGTTACAAGTAGCGGTGCGAGCTTGCGGCGCGAGCAAGCGAGCAGCCCGGAGCTGCGGATCCGCGCCGCGCCAGCAGCTGGCGGTGTTTACACGCCGCGCCTGCATCCGCTCCGCTCGTGCGCTCGCTCGCTGCAACATACGACACCCTTCATTTACTATTCAACGCAGTGAATTTTTAACTTTGCGATCGACCGACGATAGAGGTATTTAAATGCTTATCAAAGCCGTCTCTCAATAGACAGATCGGCGTAGTGCACATTAGTGTCACGAGCTCAGAGCATACTCATCGAAATTGTCATAGTTTATTCAGAGTGATTTCACAACTTCGTAAATATGGGTGCTAAAGAAAGCGTGGAGGCTGCTAAATTTTCTGCGCAAAATTGGAACAATTTCGAGGTTCGTAATACAATTAAATTAATTTGCACATGGAGTGTTTGTATCCCCTACCTCCCTCGTGAATGTCTTATTATGAGGCATTAATGCCATTAATAAATAGTAATATGACTAAACGTTATGTGAAATCATAATTCAAAATCCATGCACAATAATGTCGTGTTCAGCAATAAGTTTTAATGCATGTCCACACGTTCTGTTTAAACTAATATTATACATTTTAATAAAACACTGATTAATATCCATTTAATTGTCAATTAAATCCTATTTATGTAAAATTTATGTCTTAACGCTATTATATTAACTTTCGCTATATTATTTTATGTAAGATAATAGATACAAATTAGACTCAGTTTATCCAGAAATGTTATCAGTAATATAATCCATTCGTTGGTGTTTCGCTTCAGTTTCAAAGAAATTTATTTAATTACATAAGATTAATAATATATGTCTCATTGGAGGTAATAAGTAATATCAAGATACGTATACATGGGCATGGCCATACATATCCTATTACCTAAGGATATACATACATGCACATGATACTTACTATATAGAATCGTTATGTAAACATGCAATACATTGTGTACAGTTAATTATAATACCTTACTCCTAGAATAATTAAAATTTAGGAACAAATATCGAAAATAAAGTTATTATTTCACCATAATATCAACGCAAGTTTATAATTTTCAATAGTTAAAGAGCAACTGAAAAATATCGAAAATAATGAAAAAAAAATCATTAAATTTTTGGCTATCAACCTACTTATTATAGACCTACACACCGTTAGCAGTGTGGTATGTGTGGATGCCTGTACATAACAGGGCAGTTTTAAATATGAAGCCAAACTGAGTTGACCCACATTCAGTTAGACTAATCTGGAATGATTGAAGGCACCGCCAAACGCCGAGATCGAAATGCGGCGCTAAAATTTTAATTACTATTTTATAGGATAGACTCAGACTAGGTCATCAATGTATAGATATTTTGAGAGTATACAACGTGTAGCGGAAATGGTATATCTATCCGAAAGGGATGAAGGCTACATCGGGTATAGGACTCTCTATAAAAAGTTTCAGCTCAAAACAAATTACTCAAAAAATCATACCACATATTTATTATTATTATTATTACTGTTTTGGATATATCCTTTCCGTTAGCCAAACTCTATATTAATAAATACATTTTAATAAAACACTGATATAATCCATTTAATTGCTAATTAAATCCTATTTATGTAAAATTTATGTAAAATAAATTCGTTATGGGTCTAATACCTACTGTTTTAATAGAAAAAGCATATTTCACTTCATTTTATATTAAAACAAATAAGATCACATTGGACGTGTTGCTCTAAATATTAATAGATTTCTGGAGTGACACCCAACCTGGTAGCTTGAAGTAAGGGTCATCGATTTTAAGTTCAGACAAATCGATGATTAGGATGCACAATTCACAGGTATGATACCTATATTTATTAGATGATTTTGAATCAGTATAAAATATCGAAAAGATTTGAAAGATTTTGTCAATTATGATAAGTTTGATCACGAATATCGTATCATAATCATCATATCACGTGATAAACAATCCTACCTGCAGTATTAATATTTATTAATGAGTATTCTAATGTACTATGCTACTAGTTATTATCCTTTAAATTGTTTTTTGGTATGAGTTAACGATACTCTATAGATAGAGAGCAATTGGAGAATATTGGACAAATTCGGAGAATTTTCCGAGTCCACGCAAATGAGCTTGGTTCATCCTTCCACCCATTTTCATGAAACTTATGAACTTAAAATGGAAATAGTTTTCCATTTCAGTGCTAGTTTGAAAATCAAAGTTAATTCAGAAATGGTTTGAGCACATTACAGGAAAAGGAAAACACTGTAAATTCAATGTTCAAAAAATATGTACCTAGATAAAGTAATAATCAATCCATAATGTTTTTTAACATTTATTTTAAGCTGAGTATATACTGCATAATGTAAACATCAGTCAACTTGTGTGTTGTACTTGGTTTACATTCGATGATGCCATGCGTGCGAATTGAAATTTACTTTGAACTCAAGGTGTGTATGTAGGGGTAAAGAATAGTATGACTACATTGCTGAAATAACGTTACGAAAATACCTCCTGTGTGGGTCAAGTGGTTATTTTTGCAAATTGACCTCAATATATACGTCATTTAATTTTTATGTATTGATTTATTTCTCATGCATGTTTATTTCGCTTTATAAATAGTACGCTTTTAAAAAATAATTCCATAAAATACATATAAAAATAATAAAATATATTATAAGATAAACATTAAGCTCAGCCACGAATAATTTATTTGAGTAATGACTACTTTCCTATAAGCATTAAATGAATCAATCATTATTTTTATCGGTCCTGGAACTTATGAATATTCTTGGGTGGGTTTCGTGAGCATGTATTCCTTCATATTAAAAATTTCCGACCCCTTTTTAATAAATAAGTATTTAACATTACACTGGGACACAAAAATAACTAGTCAGAAAAAAACGAAATATTTACCTAAATTGTAAATAATAAATTTCTATTTTCTTTATTTTTTAGTTATTGATATTTGTTTTTTATAAATTGTAACTTGTACAAATGAAACCTCTTTTGAGAGTTCCATCAGTTACTATTAGTAGGGAAATTACACTTTGACACAATTTATATTATACAAGCCAAGATGCATAATTACTCGAGATGACAGATTCATCGTGAGCACTATACTAAGAAACCGATATACAGACTTATTTAAATTCGAGATACCAACGTGAGCTCTGACACGATACAGCGACCACTTTATGAAGTGTAAGGCTTTATGCCTATAAAGCCTGCTAGCCTTAGCAAGTGGCCCCAAACTCCCAGAGAATATCGAGATGCCAGAGCTTAGCTTAGCTTAGCTTTAGCTTTGCTCGAGAGCTCATCTGATGGGCAGAAGAACTTTGGCCCAGGGCTATGCTTTCCGATGAGTCGAGTTTTTTTAAGGACATACAATGTGAGAAGACGAAATTGACACGAAAGTTTTTGCAAAAGTAATTCTATGGCGAATAACTAGAACTCAGCCTAAAGAGCAGGCTGGTTTCAGGGCAGGCTACTCTACATTAGAACACACATACATTACACACATACATACATTAGAATACTGTAAGATGGGAAGATGAAATAAAGATTATAGCAGGGAAAACATGGACTATGAGAGCGCAAAATAGGACAGAGTGGAAAGAGATGGAGGAGGCCTTTGCCAAAGTATATTATTATTATTATTATTATATGAGAAGAATATAGTCACCTAGGAGACACATATAGATCACATATAGTCTTCTAGGAGAGCGGTATCAACGGGCGTGTTTTGAAGAAAAGGTTCCGTCTGGTGGAGGATTAATAATGTCATGGGCTAGAAAAAAACATCTATTAGTGGTCATAGAAAATTGTTGTCCGACTGCTCTCAAATACGTAGAGGAGATTTTAAATCATGACCATGCATCCATTTCATGTGCAGCTACTTATTTTTCATTACTTATATTCAAGACATAGGTATAGCTACACTGATTGGTTAGCTAGCAACCTAGACTTACATCCCATGGATGCTTCTGCGGCTTACGAGCCATAAATAATCAAAAATTGTTTTGAAATTTGGTAAACAGTATGCCAAATTAACTTACATAGTCATACCTACTGGCTAGTGGAGTAAAAATATATTAAAATTTTAAAGTAAGACTTATTTATTGAGAAAACTGATAAATTATTTTTTAGAAGTATTTTCTTAAGTTTGTGTTGAATTTTGTAAGAAATAGTATACAAAAACGTTTTTGTATCAATAAGACAAATTTTATATAATTTCAAGGATCCCGTTATATTTGCGTCCCAGTGTTTGTGTTACTGTATTCTGCTGCAAAGGCAAATTACGAATTTATTTGTTAAAGTCAATCTGTAAAACACAGTGCAATAACTGTGAATTGATGGGATACCCGTAAGGTATGATGATCCCAATTCTAATAATAGTTGTATTTGATGCCAAGGTTTGTGATTGTGTGTGAAATGCAAGAGATGTTTGCTTATGTTTTGCAGCATGGTGTTGTGAAACATCCGTACAGGCACGGCACTCAGCGCTCGCAGAGTCTCAACCGCGGACACTCGCTCTCGCGCACCGATGGCACCTGGTGACATCACGGGACCGCGGGTATGTCAAAGTCAATGCTATTCAAGTTTATACATACATTCGATTATAGTTTTTTACTTTACGAGTCTTGCTCTACATTTAATTATAAAATACATACCTGTATTATTAGTCGATATTTTTCAATCACTGCCTAATTATTCAGTATTGAAAGTACTCATTAGTACGAACTAGCATATATTAAGAGGGGAACAGCTCTAAAATCGCGAATTGTAATGAAAAATACCCCCAACCTACACTTTAAATCTACAATAGCTAATTCATTATTGACGTATTGCCATACCGTTTACCGTTTAGTATGTAAACAACCAAGGTAACACACTATTCTGTGTCAAGGGTCCTTTGTTGAAATAGTGATGCACATGTGACATTGTAGGCAGCATAGTGCAGTGCGCCGAGTGCGGCACGCGCACGATGGGCAATAAGCTGTCGTCGTGTTCTTGCGCGCCCATCCTGCGCAAAGCCTACCGCTATGAAGACAGCCCGTGGCAGAACTCCCGCAGACGAGACGGACATTTACTAAGGTAAAATAATAGAAGCTATTTATTGTGCATAAAAATAATAATAATAATATCGATGAATTGTAACTTGGTGGTGAAAAAAAAACAGCAGAAAAACTTCTCGCACAAACGTCAAAAAAACAGTTTTGAAATGTCACGGTGTGTCAAGGTGTGGTTGAAAATGGTAAGCACACAAAGCTTACAAGGTAACTGTCTCTGTATAAGTGCAGCTGCTGAAAGAGCTGGAGCTTTGGCGACAAATTTTCAAAGTGGTAAAAAGCAAAGCACCCTACCAGTGATTTATGTTTTTTTTAAGATTCGAACATACAGAGTTCGAGGTCACTGAACAACGATCGAGACAACCTTCATCATCATCTGCCTGCCCTGTTCCCAATCAATTGGGGTCGGCGCAATATGTACGCTTCTTCCATTCGTCTCTTCTATCCGTCATACTAGTATCCACTCCTTTCTTACCCATATCATCTTTCACACAATCCATCCATCTCTTTTTCGGTCTTCCTCTTCCCGAGACAACCTTATTATTACTATTAAATCCATATTATTAAATCCACATCGAAATTTGAATTCTTTCATGAACTGTTGTTCAAGCTCATTGATGAATGTACCTACGTATTCTGTCAGTTTTGTCATGTGGAAATGGATTCATTAATTTACTGTGCTGTTGCGCTATGTTCGTACTTACACGTGTTCGAGAAAACTGTATGCCAAGCTACGGAAATGTTAATACTTTTATGATCAACACGGGCTCGCCGTTTTTATTGATCTCTTCCTGTGCTTCTTATATTTCTTTGAATTTTAAAAATAATGTAAAATAACTTTGTTACTTTATAGGATAAAATATGTAAAAATAAGGTCAAAAGGTCTTTTAAACACATACATTTACGAAATAGGTACTGACAGGTCATACGTCTATGTCTTTCATAGTTTTTCTATATTACAAACTTTGACGCTGCAAGGACTTATAAATTCACCTACAGTGCGGCCGCCGAGAAAATGCGTTTCTGGCACCTGTTAATAATGGCCTAATCTCGGAAACGGCTAATCCAGCCATACCACCACACTGTAACTATATTTATAGACAGTAAGATTGGTAGTTCATTGCAATAATCTTGGCTACTTTGGTTCTCCTGCACCTTTTATTGTGAAGAGTGCGCAATATTACCCATTTAGTTAACGTTTTAAATACCTATATAAAATAATTTTAAGAATTCTTTATTCTAGATGCAAATTATTCTGGGAAACAAATGAATCTAGTTGCGGTAAAACAGTTCCTCGGATAATTATGTAGATTCATATCATATTATGAACTCTGTATTCTGACAAAATAAGTGACCACCTAAACAGCTGTGTTTAGCCACGGTACATGTTTAGCTTACCACGATAAAGATGCATCTTCAGTAAGATTTGGTATAATACTTGGTGAAATTAGAATAAATAAAAAGCTGTACTTAGAGCTCAAAAGAGGTGCGTAAGGGCGATATACAAGCATCAACAATCCGAGCCGTTGGTAGAATTTTAGAGAGTCTTTGCTTTGCCATATAGAATTACTTTACTATTTAATTTAGTTACCTACCTCTTTCATTGAGCTAACCTCTTTATGAAAATTATAAAAGTACGGACATAGCAAAAACTATGTGGTCCGAATAGAAAACCAGCCGTTTTCAGTGCGGTGGGAGTGTATTCTGTATGAATCTATTGATTAACAGCCTTAAGTTATTAAAAAACCCATTGAAACAAATGTTTAAATGATGATTTATATGAAAAATAATTATTGACGTACGCTTGCTTTAATTCATGCTGTAAATGAGGGATGTGAACAAAACATATTTTTGAATATAATAAGTATGTATTTATGTACGTATGTATGTATGTACTTAATTTGTAAACTTAATTTTAATTACCTAATTAATTTGCATACCAAATGGTTGACCGTGTCTATTCGCAATGATTTCTCAACTACTCAAAACTACTAAAATAAAAACAAACCCTTTATTTCTGATCATAATAGATTATAATTGAAATACGATTTTCTTAACTATTATCGTTCATTGATGCAGTGAAACAAAATTTATATTGATTTCAACTTATTGTTTGACCCAATTTTACCATAGGTGGTGTGCAATTAGGTAGCGAAACTTCTGAAACTAAAGTCTGCCTTGTCTCCATCTAAACAAGATGAATTGCACCAAAATCAAATGCGGATGCGGCTTTAAAATTGCACGTTGTACGGTTAGGAATTATAGAAATACAAAAGTTAAGTATACAATTCTTTAATTTCTTATTTTTATTATACTCAAGAGGATAGTTATTTATATTATGCATTCAACTAAATATTGCATATATTATTACGATTCAGTCAAAAGAAGATTTTATTTGTTAGGTTCTCAACAATAAAACGTCTACTATAAAAAATTATATTACACAAATAAGTTACGGACCATTGTAACAAACATATCACACAAAATATGCAAGGTGCAACGACAAGTCAGGTTTCATGAAAATTGGCACAATTTCCAAGCATTGTTTAATTTCCAGACTATGGGCGGAGGTGTTCCACGTGTCGGCAAGCGGCGCCGGTACTGTGAAATGGCAGCAAGTATCCGAAGATCTGGTACCTGTCAACATCACTTGCATCCAGGACTCCCCAGAGTGCGTGTTCCATATCACCGCATATAATTCACAAGTCGACAAGATACTTGACGTGAGACTACTCCAACCAGGTACCTAATTTTTTTTTTGCATAGACTGAATATAGATGTAGATCTGATTTATCTGTTGAAATGCTGATCATAGTGGTAAATCTTTTTGTTGGATATATTATAATCTAATTATAAATGCTTATATAAATATTGTGTTTAGGAATAGGAGTTTACTCAGTATCATCAATAGAATCTTTTATTCCAAAAATGATAAATATTACCTAAATGCAAATGTTTCTGTTTATGTGTGCAAATTATGCATATAATATTCGTGATTAAAATGCATTTAGTTGTTTATCACGCTTTTATTTTTAATAACGTTATTCACACCTCAAAATCGATAATGGGTGTAATATGATTTTGATATACCTAGTAAAAATAACGTCGTATGTTCCATAAACAGTTCTTTTCTATACCCCCACAATAACGCAGCGCAACAAAATTATCTAGTCCGGTGGCCAAAAGAGGAACTAACGAAGCCAGTTTGAAATGTCAATCTGCCTGCCATTCGCCATTGGTATTTATTATAGTTTAGTATAGTTATTGCATTTGGTGGAGAAAACATCACCAAATGCAATAACACTGCGGCTCTCACTGGGTCAGATAAGTTTGTAGGACTGTATATCAATAAAACTATCATAAGGATAACCAAGAAATATTTAAAAGCAATATGCCCTTAGGGTTAAAAAAGAATGTTATGGACACATGTCTTATACCATGTGAACAACACTCTGCCACTGGACACTAAGCACTTTGTATGAATTCGGTTGATGTAAATAAAAGAACTGAACTTTTTACTATTGGTAAGGTATATATTTGAAATGCGACTAAAACAAGGTCATAAATTGGAAGAGAATCTTAACATCGCGATCTAGAAAATAAACATGTCAGTAACAGTATCATCTAGTGATAACAAGGAACAAAAATATTATACATATTGCCCACCAAGGACAAAGTGGCATTTGTCCTTTTTATATTGCCCACCATAACACACAAGTTTACAATATGAATGTGAATGAGTATAACTAAAACAGAGTAACTGAATTAAAGTTGACATAGAAATATCTTTTACACAGTCATAAGTTTCAAATCTTAATATAAGATAATAGCTTTAAATAAATAACATTTATCAGAAACCGGAAGGAAACATATCTTAGTGACTGGACGACTGGTTCCAGATTTAGTTTTTAATCGAACACAACTCGAACAATGTCGTCCAATCCAGGATGAGTATCAATAACTTTGCTATACAAAGGAGACAAATCTTAATTTGGAGTCTTTGCGAAGACCAACGATACTATTATAGAATTGTGTAAGATACTTTCTGAACGAACATCGTCAAAATCTTGCATCATATTTTGCGTATACTCAAGGAACGCACATTCGAGGATTTGAAATTTACATCGGGAAGAGTTACACATTATCTAAATAAAATATGACCTGACGATTTGTTTTGCACCCAAAATCCAGTATCTGAATTGAATAAAGCCCATCATAAGTTGAGGTCCACCATGAAATGTTTATTTATGAGCATCTGCCACAATCAAATTAGCTAATTAGGAATTGCGTGGCACAATAATGTCATGCTTTCTACTTTCATTGAACGGCCCTTGCTCTAATCTACCAAAAACTCTAAGCAACTTATTTTCATCTATGAATGGATTCAAAATACGGAGACTACCTACTGGTTTTAAGTAAGTCTTTTTTCTTTTTTACTATCGCTAAATTAGATGATTTAAATCGACTCCTGGCAATGTGAAATGAGTTCTGCACGTCAGGACCTTCTGTCATCATAGGAAGTTTTACGATGTACCTACCATCATCTCGACTAGTGGTATTGTTAAAAAATCCCTCACATTGCCTTTCATCATAATAATAGAAATTTCCTTTAGGGGGCTCTACTTCGGCTTCAAGCTTCCTACATTTCTTGAGTAATTCATTCTCATTCATGTGATGACAATGCATTACACTGCCCGCATTGGTTGAACTACTAACCTCACCAGACAAAACCCAGCCCAGACTTGTAGCTTGAGCGACTAGTGAACCATGAGGGCCCTTCCTGACTCCTTCTTCTAATATTTTTCTATAGATTTCCGCTCCGAACAGTAAGTCTATTTTGTTTGGAGTTCGAAAGTCAGGATCTGCTAATGTCAACGCACTTAATTCTGGCCATTTTATAGCCTCCATTTTGCATACTGGAAGACGCCCTGTAATAGACTTCATTACATACGCCCTTACCTTAATGGTAACATTTGGATTGATTCGCGAACAAACCTCTAGATCTACCACGCCACTAGTGATAACTTTTTCGTTTCCAACTAGACCTGAAATTTTCATTCTTACGGGAGTTTTCTTAAGTCCTAAGAGTTTCACAGTTGATTCTGTTACAAATGACAACTGTGAACCTTGGTCTAGCAAAGCTCGAATTGTTATAGCTCCGTTTTTTGACCAAGCCTTAACTAAGGCTGTTGCTAGAAGAACCTGCTTATAAACTCTTCCCGAAGAAAAACAAGAAATACCCGGCGATGGTATTTCATCTGCGTCTTTTATCTTTAAACCTTCAGATGATGCAACATTATCTGATGGGAATTTTTCATTTTCACCTTCGATAGTGTCAGAGTATACCTTACCCTTAGGGTGCAAAAGCGAGTGGTGTTTCTTTTTACAAATGCGACACCGTATGTTGGCTCGGCAGAATTTTGCCGTGTGATTGTTACCCAAACATTTGAAACAAACATTATTTGTTAATACAAAATCACGTCGATTATCAACTGATTCTTTAGCAAACGTTTTACAAACATAAAGACTATGCTCCTTGGAACAAAAAGGACACTGAACATTATTTGCGGCATGCAATGTAATAGTAGCTTTAGCTGTAGCATTATACTGATTATCTTGATTTCTAGATCTGAAAACTGATTTGGTACCAATAAATTCCAATGCTCGGTATCGGTTGATCAAGAACTCTTTCAACTGTTTAAAAGTAGGAATTTTTTCGGAAGAACAAGCACAAATATGGAATTCCCACTGCCTTCGCGTTTCCGGATCAAGTTTCAAAGTCAGGATATGTATGATGATAACGTCCCAAGTGGACACATCAATACCAATATTCTTCAGTTAACTTAGGCAATCGTTAGTATTGTCTATCAATTCTTTAATACCTACAGCTGATTAATTTATCAGATTTCTTTGACTAAACAATCTTTTTAAAATACAATGACAAATATATTTTATATTATCGTAACGTTCTACTAATAATTGCCAACATTGGCTGTAGTTTATACTGGTAATTGGAATGTGTCTAATTAATTTCTCGGCTTCTCCCACCAAATAACCTTTTAAATAATGTAGTTTTTCAACATCATCTAATTGATCATTACCATGAATTAATGATTGAAATAGATCCCGAAATGTCGACCATTCCAAATACTTCCCCGAAAAGTATGGAATATTAATTTTAGGCAGTTTTATATGCGAATATTTTACTTTAGACATTGCATTTACATTCGAATTAACAGGACTAAACTTTGACAACCTAGTTTTTAATTCAGTTTTATAGACTATATAAGTTTCCTCAGTACTATCATATATATCATCCTTATAATAAGATTATTATAAGGATTATTAGAAAGATTTAAAACATACAGATGTATGTTTTAAATCTTTCGATGCTGCACTGCGACATAAATCTTTATGACCAACTATGAATGCATTCCATAGTTGCTCTACCATTTCTAATCGACTCTCTAAATGTTCTTTAGTGATACGATCCTTTGGACTCTTTTTGAAATTGTTATAAGCATTAGAAATGCGTAAACGTAAATCTATTTGATAATTTAAAATGGACTCCATTTTCAATCAAAACAATTCCTAGAACAAATTTCAAGAAACAACAGAATCTCTATCAATTTAAAATTTTAAAACAAAATTTAAAAACATCCGAAAAATTTCTAAGTTCAATTTTTTTTTTGAAATTATTCTATGTCCAAACTTTCTGTGTTCTAACTTTCAAACAAATAAATGACATCTACTTAATTCAAATTTTCCAGTTGACGTATGAATTCTTCTATCTTCAAAATACAGATAAAAGTACTCACAAACTCAAGTATCACTGCACCTCAATGACGTCACTACTTAACTTCAATGACGTCGACTCCCTCTTCCGAAGTTTGTTCCTGACTGTATCGCCTCCGATACCGTCTGAAGATCTGCGTCCTAGTTGACGCCCTGCGATCTCCTGCCTGACCACGTTCTGATGGCAATCCACCATCCGCAGTCACCGAAACTCAAAAAAATACACCATAGTACACACATATGATACTCTCACGTCACACGTGTACTATGCTGCCCTGCCGATATACATCCGGCTCGAAGGACCATGAACAACACTCTGCCACTGGACACTAAGCACTTTGTATGAATTCGGTTGATGTAAATAAAAGAACTGAACTTTTTACTATTGGTAAGGTATATATTTGAAATGCGACTAAAACAAGGTCATAAATTGGAAGAGAGTCTTAACATCGCGATCTAGAAAATAAACATGTCAGTAACAGTATCATCTAGTGATAACAAGGAACAAAAATATTATACACCATGCTTGACATATGCATGCCAAACATGGAAATTTACAAACAAAATAAAAAACAAGCTAATCACATGCCAGAGGGGAATGGAACGTAGCATGCTAAATTTTAAAAAAATACATAAAATAAGACACACAACGATAAGATCAAAGACAAAAACAATAGATGCTCTTAGCCACGCTCAAAGGTTAAAATGGAAATGGGCCGGACATGTAGTACGTTTAAAAGACCACAGATGGACAAAAACTATTACAATATGGAAAGGCCCACAGGGAAAACGCTACAAAGGAAGACCTTATACACGCTGGGAAGATGACATCAAAAAAATTACTTACAAGACCGAGAGAAATGGCAATCTTTGGAAGAGGCCTTCACCTGAGAGGGGTTCCTGCCACACAGTGTAATATTAAAAAATAATACTAATTAATTAGAATATTGTAGTTATAAGGAAATAAAAGGCTTTTTATTTTTATTTTATTTATTTATTAAGGATAACCATAAAAAAAACAAGATGTTGGACAGAGAAGTATTCATCCAAGAGAGGAAGAATGTTTCGAGGCTCAGATTACAGAAGAAAAGGCAGTTGCGCGCGGATCACGAAAGACAGGCAGCAAAGCAAATACAAATTTAAAATCGGAAATTTGGGGCCATCCTGGGGCCTGTTTTATGTATGTACTCTGTGATTCTGCACTCTGCTATGTACAATTCACTTTTCAAATATTGCAGTGTGAAGAGTAAAACTGTTTTTAAACTATGACTTTTCGCAAACATGGGAGGAGTTAAAATGTGCTTTTTATTGACAGGCACTCGCATCGGTCAAGCATCGGAATGCTTCGTTTACTGGAAGGACCCGATGACCAACGACACATGGGGGCTAAACTTCACTTCTCCGATTGACGCTAAACAATTTAGAGAATGTTGTGTAAGTTGCATAATATTCATGTTATTAATTCTCCGCTGATTTTTCAAGAAATTATTCCTCTATTACAAAATTGAACTATTATTATAGTTAGATTTTTATTTAAATAATTCACAATTAGTAAGAAATTGATTAATATCGTTAGGTTTTAAACAAAAAACAACAAGTTACAGCTGTCCACTACACATGCAATACAGTCTATACAGAAGACTGTTTGGCATGGGCAAATTATAAATTACAGGTCTAAGAGAAAAACGCTGAAAAGAACCATGAGCTGAATTTTGAAGAAAATAAATGTGGCATTAAAATTTATTTAGAAAAAAATGTATTTTCGGAGATACGGAATATTATCAAAAAAAATGTATTTCAATTTTCTGATGTTACGGCACAATACGATCAATATTATGTATGAAAATTTTGGTCACAAGTTGCTAGACGTTATCCAAATATTGACCTTTATCCTTGACCATTTTTTATTAAATCTATCATTCTGCATAAAGTTTGACGAGGTAGAGCAGATCTTGCAGCGAATCAGCGAACTAATTAGCTCCTAGCAGAATGCTAGCAATTAGACAAGCAATTAGAGGTACATTTTTATAACTTATAGCAACTTGTTACCAAGATTGTCATACATAGTTTTAGTCGTATTGCGTGCGACTATTTGCGACGAAAAAGTTAATGATATTTTTATTTTCATCAAAATTCAGCTCATGGTTCTTTGCAGCGTCTTTCTCTAAGACCTGTAGTTTAGAACTTGCCCATACTGGCTAGAAAAAAAAACAACTGTATATCTAATCTAAATATTTATATATATTCCATCAAACTCAGATTCATAACATAATACATTATTGTTTATGCAATAACCTCATCATGTTCATGATATTTTAATTTTGGAAGTTTTTCATCATTCTTTTGTTAAGAACATAAAATAAAGTAATAAAATATGGGTTTTCACCGAATTATTTTATTATTTTAGTCACCGTCATTCAAATTCTCACGTAAGGCTTCATCGAGCTACAGCTTGAAGTTGGAGCCACCAGGTAACAAGCAGAAATTCAAGGCAAAGAGAAAACCACTATCCACGCCCGCCAGCCCTAACCGATCTAGGTAAGAAATCCATTGTCTTGTTTTTCTATTTTTGTTTTGAATTTAGTAGGTATGTCATTTTTTTTTTCGAATTCTTAATTATTTTTTAATGTTGTTACATTTCATATGTTCAATTTCGAATACATTTGTCCCTTTATGCGTGATTCTAAAATGATATCCGTTATAGTTTGACCTACGGCCGAGAACCACAATGCACATGTATGACACAAGAACAATATGCACGACTGAGGGCTCAAGATCCGCGATATCGTAAGTGTCATCATTCATTTGTGTTTTTAAAAACGGCTGTATTTTCTGAAAAATTCAATAGTAGTACATTATATTTTTTTGTTTATTTATTAAATATACCCTTACATTTACAATGCTTACTAATCTACAATATTTTATAAATATGATAAAAACGCCATGTATCATTGCACTATCCCATAGTATCGCTTATAAGGCGCAAATTCTGGGAAGTAAAGTTGGATGAAAATCTAAAATAATTAAATTTTATGAAAATACTATTCTATTTTCCATTCATTTATTCAACTTCAGGATTTGGCAGTCCATGTAATACACCCTTTATATAGCCTATTATGAAACAAATGTCAAATCTTAGCTTATTAAGTGTTGTCTTGACGTTATACAATAAAAGCCTCATATAGGTTCTTCAACTCTACCTCGCACAACAACCCGTGCGATAGAGACCGAAGCAGGTGCAGCCGGCGGCACCACCGGCCGTTCCGACAAGGTGGCTGCGGCTACTTCCTCTACTTCACTCTATGACAATGTCACCAACGCGCAGCCTGCTCATCAACCGCCGCCTAAGCGTAAGTGACACATATTAATGTATAAACCATAGCTACATCAGTCTAGGCAAAATAATAATAGTAAAATTCTGCAATTTTCTAATGCAGCAAAAAGTATTACTTTGCCATATTAATATAATACTGATAGGAGTATATTATTGTTGAATGTATTCATATGCCTATAAGTTCTGGTCAATATCCTAAAAACTATAAAAATAAAACAGTTCAGCTAAACAAACTAACATCAACAAAACAAGCTAACTTATGTGGATCATCCCTTAACTAAACTCTGAATAAAATTGAATAAAAAATACAATACTGCGACTTAATGCCTAATTGGTTTTAGCGGCCGCTCGTCAAACGGAATCTCAGCCACCAACAAGACCTCCAAAGTCGCAGGAGACATCGACTATGACAACTAATACTTCAACTGCTCCAAAGACTGTAACAGCTTCTGTTGGAACGCATGGAACTAATGTAAGACTACTTCTCTTGTTTTATACCTTATACTATGTTAGTAAATACTCAGAGTTACTAATTACTACGAACAGTAAATATAATAATAGCTATATTTTAATTTGCTGTACCCCCACTGAACTTTACAAGGAATGTGTATTTTCGTACCGTTAGTATACCTATTGTTACTGTACGTCAACCTTATACATTTCTAATATAATATTTAGCTAACACCGGAAATCGAAATAAAGGAAGAAAAAACAGAGTCCTTATGATTCCAGAAAATTATACCAAATCCGCGCAACGCAATAAAACGTTACTGGGACCTTTACTGTACCATAAATTCAGCAGGGTGCTGAGCAACTTCCGTTCTTAAAACCACATGGATTACAAAAACGCAATTAACAAATGGCTTGTCAATCTACTTTATTGTCAGTAGTCCTTATTGACAACTAATGAATTATAGTATCGTAATCAATATTATCTATACCAGAGCCATCGAGTGGAGATCAAATATGTAAACAACCGACCTCTACTGAGTTACTTTACGGTAGCGAGCGATCATGGGATAATGACGTCAGTTGGTCGACGACAGCTGTCGTTGTGTGATTCACGGTACAGGAAAGCGGTCGGCTCTGGTATACGCAGTTCAATCAAACTTATACACAAAATAACCACACTCACATATACTCATATACAGTCGACATACACTCTCTATACCTGCTTGTGCACTGGTGCATGCCAGAGAGAGCTATTACACAAGCAGTTTATTGCTTACATTATACATTGACCTTCATTTGGCCATAAAAAAATATTTGAAGTGCTATTAGATTTGTGGTAAAGATGTCTGATGTTTCAAAATAGTAAAAATCCTTAATAATATCGATTTAGCAATTTACTAATTTGCTCCACACGTTATCGAATCTCTCTCAGGCGAGTGTCTAGAGAATATATTTCGCCGAGTGCAGGATTTTGTTCAGAAAATACTCTTTAAAATTATATTGATTCATTTATAATACATTTATTATTACAGACCAATGAAGAGCCACAAAACGTTATCGGTGGTTCATCGAATCAACATACTCAAGACCTGAAATCAGAAGGCGTTCAAGCGGGTGGTACCCTAACATCTTCCAAGTCTTCCGCCACATCCACAAGGTCTGGGAAGGAGCATTTGCAACACATGCCCAAGAGCGTTGATTATGGAGATGGAAATGAATCGGTAATTTTAATTCAGAATATAGATAGATAGATAGATAACTCTTTATTGTACACCAGAAAACAGTTAACAAAACAGAAAGAAAAGAACATAATATTAATAACTGTACAATGGGCGGTCTTATCGCTAAAGAGCGATCTCTTCCAGACAACCTTAGGATGGAGAGGAATTTATAAACATTATAAAACGGTAGTGTCATTTTATGATAAAAAATAGATAGTAAATCAATAAATAAATACGAATAATAATTAAATACCTACATATTAAAATGATGGATGAAGATATTTTCTTTCGAAGCATATACGATTACTCTGACCTAGAATATCGTTCCACATTTTTTATAAATATTTTTCTATACCAGCAAATTTATAGTTCATAACTACCCAGTAGTCATACTTTTAGGTATCTTTATCGTTGATTTATTTTTAAAAGGTATTTGAATAAAACTGATCGTAAATCTATGTTCTTTTAGTCACGTGAATCAGACAGACACACTGCGCATCATCACAACGTTATCAATAACAACACATCTGGATCACGTCGAACTAAATCGAAGAGCACTGAAGATATGAATATGGGTGAGCTTATTTATGGACTGTAAAACTATAATCCAAATATTGCTTTCGTTGGTGATTGTACCTTAAAATATATTTTTTAAACCATTAAGTATTTGACGTGAATTTTAGTTCTGTAATAATATGTCACTACGCTTTTTCGAGTAACTAATAGTTATATACAGATGAGATGACTAAATTGTTGGTTTAGTAGTCCTGAATAACTTTTAAAATGATATAAAAGAAGCTTACAGCAGCTGTGCTTTCTCGTCTTAGTAAGCGATGCTCGTTTATTGATTTTGTTTATTTCACTACCAAACTTTTTTTTTTTTTTTTTTATACAACTAAGTCGGTAAACAAGCTTACGGCCCGCCTGATGGTAAGCGGTTACCGTAGCCATATGGACGCTTGCAACACAAAAAGCATTGCTCACGCGTTACCGACCTTTCCCCCCTCCCCTATGAGCTCTGGCGACCTTACTCACGCGCAGGAACACAACTTTACACAACATAAAGTTATTTGGCTGAGGTATTCTGTAAGGTGGAGGTACTTCCCCAGTCGAGCTGCTCTTTGAGCGAATAAACGCTATGCTCTACCTCTCTCAAACCTTATCAATAAAGAAATATTATTCGACCAGGAACTTTAGCCGTTCGTCTTAGTTATTTTAATTATAATTACTATTTTAGTAGGATATCACGTTGAGGTATCTTGCTGAACCGAGGCCAAAATTGCTTGGCAATTGGCCTGCCCGAATATGGAACTGCCCAAAGTCCCTTCCTCGCAGAGGCTCTGGGATGGCCCCCTCTGTGAGATGGTATGGAATCAATTATTAGAAAAGTCTGCCAGCTCCGCGGATAGGAGACTACTCACTGCTGTTAGTGCTTGGGAATCGAGACTTTGGTTGCAGGCGCATCCATCGTCACATATGCAGACACTTTTGGACTCCACCACTTTTAGAACCGCCGTTTGTTCGCGTTTGGGCTTACCTATTTATGCATCACATCGTTGTTAGTGCGGCACTGCTGTCGACCAACTCGGTCACCACGGACTGTCATGCAACAAAAGCGCTGGCAGAATTGCCATACACGCCAGTCTGAATTATATCATCCGCCGGGCCCTTACCAGTACCAACGTAACAGCTATTTTAGAACCCAATGGTCTGTTTCGTGACAATGGTAAGAGACCCGACGGAATGACACTTGTACCCTGGAAGTTGGGACGGCCTTTGGTATGGGATACCACGTGTGTCGACACCTTAGCTCCGTCTCATCTTCCAGGTACAATAAGTAAGGCTGGTGCCGCTGTCATGTCAGCAGAGAACCTCAAGCAGCGCATATATAGTAATATAGATACGAGCTACATATTTGAGCCGTTTGGGGTTGCAACTCTGGGTCCGTGGGGGCCGAGCGGTCACCATCTTTTTCGCGAAATATCTAAACGTCTGGTCGAAGCATCTCGTGACCAGAATGCTGGCATATACTACCACGCTACTACTACTACTGGCTACGGTAGCCGCTTACCATCAGACGGGCCGTATGCTTGTTTACCGACTTAGTCGTATAAAAAAAATATACTGCTGAGAATGGCTGGATTTGAAAATCAACTAAATAATTCGTATGAAAAGTTTTATAAATTTTTGGCTCTATTTGACCAAAGAGTTCTCACTTCTAAGGTTTTAGTTGCCGTTGACGAATCAAAATATAAATTGTTCGAAAATCGAACTGGTCACCGCGAGTAGATAAATAAAAAATAAAAAAGGCGCGATTGTAGAATCAAAAGAAAAACAAAAACGATGTTTGGTTGTCTCGCAGAGGGTAAAAGTAGAGACCTCGAGGACAAAGCCTGTCTTCTCTTCGGCTTTATTCCCTTGGTGCATAATCTACTATTAGCCTACTTGTAATATGACCTATATGATCACCGTCAGTATCTAACGTCGAATGCATCGGTCCAAAACGGCCTAAATTTACCTGTTTGCCCTGTGTCCCTTCTATTACAGATATAACAATTCCAGATTCGAGCACTCTGAAGCGCATGCTAAAGCCGATGCCATCAACGGAGAGTCCGGTGACGTCGCCGGAGATGGGTCGGCGTCGGTACGGCGGCGCGGGTGGGGGCGGGGGAGGGGTCGGCGCGGGCGCATGTCCGCCGACGTGCGCGGCGCACGGGCACCGGCCGCAGCAGCACGCGCACCACGCACATTACTCACATGTCGTCAACAACAACAGCAGCAGACAGAGTTCGCAGCGGTAATTTAATAACATACTATCACTAAAACAAGAAAACTTTTAGAACGTTCCTTGATTGCCACAAATGAATATCACAACACTAGCTGGCCCCCGCAGTTTCATCCGCGTTTCCGAGATAAAATGTAGCGTATAATACTCGGGGATAATGCTTCCTAATAGCGAAAGAATTTTTCGAATCTGACAGCCTCTACATGCCCTTACTCTGCAAGGCCTAACTTAACAAACTCTACACACCGTAGTCAAAATATGTGGCTTGGCCGTTTTACTACTACAAGAACTATTGTATAACAAAAAAGTAATGAACAGTGAATTAATTTTTCACCTTACTCTCATGCGACGCTAGCGAAACGGCCAAGCCACATATTTTGACCAAGGTGTAGAGTTTGTGAAGTTAGGGTTTGTAGAGTAAGGGCATGTAGAGTTATAAGCTTGGCTCTACATGAGATCTAATAATAATAATAACTTTTTGACAGTGCGAGTCATGTGTCTTGGCAACATTTTACATAAAAATGTTTTTGGTGGGATTAGTATAGAAAGAAAACATATAAACAATAGATATAGAAAACATTCTTGAAATATTAATTGCTATTTTTTTTAATGTGGCTAGTCGGCCTATCTTTAAAATCTTCTAAATCTTAAAATCTATTATTTAAAAGTCATTTCCCATCTCTATTTACTTATAAGCTTATAATATTCTAGTAATTAGTAACTGTTCAATAATGCAAGTCATTCTTATAGGTACTACTCACGTACCATATCTCAATCTTTATCCTTGTACCATACGTGAATGAATACTATTCCAAAAGAACCAGGGCCAACCAACTTTTTTTATTTATTTGTAAACAAGAATACACTAGAACTAATCACGACCCATGATCTCATATAACTCTTTTTTGCTTAAATTTACAGTTTAATCGTTTTTTTTTTTTTAATTTTGTATAATGTTATATAGTCGCGGAGTTGGTGTGGGAGCGGCTCCGAG
Organism: Achlya flavicornis; assembly: GCA_947623365.1. NCBI lineage: Eukaryota > Metazoa > Arthropoda > Insecta > Lepidoptera > Drepanidae > Achlya > Achlya flavicornis. The sequence goes on from OX392474.1 coordinate 9,165,177, forward strand.
TGGGTATCCAGGTCGCGGCCTCTACCTGGAGCTGGGCGGCGGCGGCGGTGGCGGCGAGCGCGACTTGTCGCCGCCCTCGGATAACGTGATGTTCGACAACCAGTGCTACGCCACCACGCCCTCCTCCTCCAACGGCAACTCCGACCAGGAGCCGTGCCAGCGCCGCGACCCGAGGCAACACCATCACGCGGTTAGTATTCATGCCTATGGCTTTATTAAAGATCAAATACAAAAAAGGATTACTGATTACATTATCAAGATGCCGGTAGGTTACTCGTCTGTTATCGATATTCCTTAAAGAATATATATACGCCTACATACTACAATCTTGGTTCTGGATATAAAAAGATGATAGTGCTGTTAATAAATAAATTAATTAATTGTCCTAATATATTTTTGAGATTTTGACAATCTGAGAGCATAGTCTTAGGGTCAATTCACACCGACACGTGACGAGATGTGACGCACCGCGCGCTTTATAAGATAGCAATACAATATAGAACTTTATTTACTAAACAAAAAAAAAACACTTTCACAGCCTCGCGGCAATGCCCAGTGCGATACAAAGTCAAGTCGCGTTGCGTCTCGGTGTGAACTGACTTTAAATTTGTGTGGTCAAATTAAACATCAAATTTCAATTTTAATCTCTATCGTATTTCGTGATGTCAACATACAGCAGAAGCCTTGCCTGTCTCGCCAAGCCTCTCAGTCGAGCGGCACGCAGGCGCCGGCGCCCGGCTCGCCCACCTCACGCCTCCTGCTGGAGTACGAGATGCACCTCAGGAACACACTGGCCAAGGGTATGGATGCTGAAAGCTACAGTCTCCACACATTTGAGGCTCTTTTGAGTCAGAGCATGGAGGACTTAGGTAAGGGTGTATATTTGTTAGTGTAATATACATTATTAGATCTAAAAAAAACTAATAATATGCTTAAAATTATTTTGTTATTTATTTACTAATTAACTAACATACCATAATAACAAAAATACATACTTTCCTAGTTTTAAGTTAAGGCTTAATATTTAATATATTTAAATCAATTATTTTTCATTAAAAACTAACGATTGAATAACTTTCGAAATCTATGCTCTGACGAATATCATAATGTTATCTCGATCAGACATCAATAAGTATTAGATTATTTCACTAATCACTAGAAGGGTCTGTTAGATATTTACTCACCTGCTACTCCATTATTGTTTATAAATAAAATAGGGAATTAAATTAAAGATTATTAATAATTTTCATAAATCATGTAAAACGATCATCATAATATTTTATTTTACGTTCCTACATTATATCTGGTAGTTTGAGGGAGTTTTTTTTTACATACCACTAAGGTGGCAAACAAGCATACGGCCCGCCTGATGGTAAGCGGTTACCGTAGCCTATAGACACTTGCAACACCAGGGGTATCACTCACGCATTGCCGACCCTACAGAAATCACTTCACACCCTTTTTGAAGAACCCCATGCTGTACTCCATTGGGAAAACCACGGCAGGGAGCTCATTCCACCTGAGCGTCCGCTGAAGGAAGCTCCGTTGAGCCCGCGCAGTTCGCACCCGCTTCAATATAATATATATAATATGTGAGGATGGACTTCCTGTCGATGGCGAGAGTTGCGATGGTGGAAGGTAGCCGTGGGCATCAATTCGAACAATTCTTTAGAACACTGTCCGTTGTACAAGCGGTAGAACACACATAAGGAGGCAAAGTCTCTCCTCAGACTAAGGGGCTCTAAACCGCTTGTGAGCTCGGGATCGTCAACAATTCTGATGGCACGTTGCTGAACCGAGTCTAAAGGCCTAAGCTGGTATCCAGGTGCTCGCCCATAGATGACAGCAGTACTCCATATTAGGCCGGACTTGCGACTTATAAAGTTGTAGCTTTTGCCCCGATGTGAAGTACTGCCTCGCTTTGTTGAGCACTCCGAGCTTTTTGGATGCCAGCTTAACCTTGTCTTCCAAGTGACTTCGGAACAAAACGGCGCTAGAAATATCGACGCCAAGGCTCCCGATGCTTTGACTGATGTTCAAGGAGGTGTTCTGGAATTGTGGAGCCACAGACCATTAGGTTTTTTTTTTATACGACTAAATCGGTAAACAAGCATACGGCCCGCCTGATGGTAAGCGGTTACCGTAGCCATATGGACGCTTGCAACACACGAAGCATCGCTCACGCGTTACCGACCTTTCCCCCCTCCCTAATGAGCTCTGGCGACCTTACTCACGCGCAGGAACACAACTTTACACAACATAAAGTTATTTGGCTGCGGTATTCTGTAAGGTGGAGGTACTTCTCCAGTCGAGCTGCTCTTTGAGCGAATAAATACTATGCTCTACCTCTGTTAAAAGTGCTCTCTCTTAGCGGTGAATGCGCAGGCTTGAGTCCTGGTTGGGTTGAAATGGACTAGGTTTAGTCGGCCCCAATAGGAGACACTAGTTAATGTAAATTCGATTTCAGACATCAGCCGATCGCGACTTTTTTCCACCTCGGAACGAGGGATATTTGCACGGCCCGTGTAATAAGCTGACCCTGTACTGTTATCCGCATAGCAATGAATGCCGTCAATAGACAGCATATCATTCATTATCATAAAAATATGTTATTATTTTGCAAATTTCAATAGAAAGATTGTCAAAGAATCACCTTATTACCAGTAGCTTTCAAGTAAATGACTATTGCATTGTGTTTTTAATTGTATTTTGCATTGTGTAGAGTACAACGACAACATGCCGCCGTCAAATCAGCGTAGTCCTTATCCACCACGGCGACGTAAGTATTTTAATTTTAATTAATAAATTAATCAATTTTATCTTATAAAATTAGCACATACACATGCAACTGCATTATTTTGACACTCGTCTTTGCAATATCACGAAGAACGCACAAATAATACGCACACTATGAATAAACCTAATTAAAATTTAATTTGAACCCTATTTTTGTTTTTCTTGAGGACCGACCCAAGAATCCATCCTACAGTCTTTGAGACACCTCAAGGAGGCTGCATTAAGGGATAGAGGTGAACACATCCATTTTTTTATTATTTAATTGGTACCATTTGAATTGCTAAACCGAGTACATTCATATAATTAATTGTTCTTCTATGTGATTGATTGGTCTACTGTATTGTCATCTATGCCTATTGGATCAGTGTCTTTCAGTAAAGCTTAGTTTGAATCCACAACAAGCATTTTAACACAATTAAAACAATAATACGTCTATTTTTATTTTACTTCCTAAGCGGAGATATTATTACTATTCATTCAATTACGTTTTCATTTTTTTAAATAATGATTAACTTACACATCGTTGGCTTTGCTGTCATCATTTTGGAATGCATACGAGGAATCAGTAGAAAGACTGAATGTCTATCAAAATCGAATGTCTTACTAGTCACAAATATCCTCATCATCATCATCAGTCCATAATGTCCCACTGCTGAGCACGGGATTCCTTTCACAAATGAGGTTGAAAGGGAATGGGCCGATGCTCCACCACGCGTGCCCACTGCAAATGAGTGGAGGTTGGTTAGTGGTCAACCTATTGGAGTTTTCAAGCCACCTAGGAGGCCTCCAACTAGCTTTACGACTATTAAAACCAACTGTTTTGCGTGCCTTCCGAAACAAACATAACCAAATTACATATTAAATTACCCCAAAATGTTTTAAATTATAATGTGGTCTGAAATGATTGAAGTTATTGTATGGCTTTATGTTGTGCTTACTCTTTCTGTTTTGTTTATCTTTCGAGTAAGCGGTGTTCTCTTTCTATCAGCTCTTCATGACATATAAGGGAGATATATTTAGCATTGAGATTTACTGACAGGTTCAATAACCAAAATCTATGTATCGTTTAGCAAAAATAATACATATATAAGTACTTATTTTGTTTACTATCTTTACTGTTCGGATATTTTATTACATGACTTTATATCGTAGCCATTCCTGATAGTAGACATTGGACTTGAGATTTAAAAAGTAGTCACCTGTGTTGGGGCTATTTGAGACTGTTATAAGAAATTATTGTGTATAGTAAGTTATTTTATTGTACGACAAAGCAAACAAGCATACGGCCCGCCTGGGGTTTATTAGTAATAAAAAAAACTACACTATAATTTTAACCTATTTATTAAAAATCTGTGGATTTAAAACTCACAGTGTTCCTATCTGTCGCTGCTGGCTGGGCATACGGGGGTTTTCGGCACCCCAGTATGCCCATTCGGCCGCGTACTCAGCAGCAACGGCGTTGCGACGCCTCCTCTTCCTTGACGTTGGTTGTGTGGTTACAAAAAGACGCATCAAATTGAGGACCTCCTCCTTTTTGATGATAGAAATATTTTCAAAGCTTTTTAATAATGATGATCGACCACGAAGCAAACATTCTTATTTTTTCGTTTAAAGAGAGTTTCAGAGTAAGTGATAAAATATAAAATTTTGGATTTTTATGATTTAGGATATTATGTCAACTCAATTGACTATACAGATTTAATAATACAAACGCATTGTCTCAAATAGCCCCATAATTCCCTAAAACATCAACCTCACTGATTAATGCATGAACGAATTAATTTTCACAAAAAAAACAAATAAAATTAAGCTTGTAATGTTATTGTATTAGGGCCGTCATCACAATGCTCCGGAGGTGGCAGCCGATCATCGACGTTACCGCTACCTCACCGCCTAGGCGTCGAACGACAACATAGCGCAAGGTCTGATCGTGATGGCTATTACAGGTACTTATCACCAATTATGTTTTGAGTAATAATTAAAAATATGTAATAATGGATAAGCTACTATATTAGTGGCCCGCTATGATGGTTGTTTTGTCAACCCTTATTTATATCTGAGTCAAAAACAGACACATAGCGAACAAGGAGAGATACCCTCATATCAAACTATCATAGCATGCTAGTTTAATTTTATTCTAGCGATTCTCCTTCCTCTTAAGAAGGCAACCGAACCTTTCCAGATCTTATTTTTTCCAATGTCTAGTATTATTAGTTCTGATGACTGGAAGCTAGTCACCGTTAATTCAAGATTTTGTTATATGGGGACTGTTTTTTTTTAGATACTGAGAAATTAACTTGTATAAGTGTTACTGTAAAAGCATGAACTTCGGTATATTCTAAGATTTACCTATAAAACCTAAATGTCTACGCTACCCCAACCGAGCACTTGCTGAACACACGTGGAGCACGAATTCGCGTGGCGTAGGCGGATTTGGGAGCCTCGAACGAGGGTTCGACTCGTGCTTGACTGCGCTCTGCCAATTGTCAGTTTTTTGACGAACACAACGATTCGCATCACCTCAGAGTAGATAAATACTGGTACAAGCATCACGCTGCTCAATTAAAAAAATAACATGTGATAGAATGCGAACTATAAATATAAGTTTCGCCATTATTTATATCAATTTCGGTTTAAATTTCGATATTTATTTTATAATTTCTTGTAGTGACCGAAACGAGTTGATACGGGAAAGAGAAAGAGAACGGGAAAGAGAGAGAGAAAGAGGCTACCTTAGTGACCATAATTCCAGGTTTGTAATAATTATTATTACTATATCTAAGTCCAAGAAGCAGTAGGAAAGTCCTAATTATTACCCTTCGCAAGTCAGGATAAAAATAAATAGGAGTACGTGCTCATCCTACTTTAGCAAACATGCAATTCTTTGTTGGATAATAAATCGTTTGATTTATTTATTTCAATTATTACTCGGATGAATGCTGATAATATGATGGTAAGGAAGGCCGAATAGAAGCATCCATATTGGTGAATTCAGGATAATATTTCATTTTTGTATCCCACAGAATTGATTTCTTTTTCCATATCGTAACTAACACAAAGAAAGCCGATTGTAAGCCTTCGATCAACAATAACGTCAGCAGTATCTATCTGCCTCGCTACTTTATTAAAAATTGTTAAATCTACAATGCCCCTAAATAAATTTGTAATATAAAAATATATATTTATGTTATAAATGTTTATTAGGCATTTGCATTTAAATAAATCTTTTTATAAATAAAGGGCCTATTTTATGTACCACTCTTAACTAACCAAATATTAAATCCACAAAATCATAAATCAACAAATTTTTACGGGTTAGGCAAACTCAAATCTATTCTCGTTCTTGTAAAGGTAGATTATGTGAGGATTATTTATAGTTAAATCCCAAGATTAATTTCGAACAACAATAGAAAATAAATATTTATAGAAAGAAATTGGATTCACGCGTCATTTTATTTTCCTTTTACAATTCTGTTTTCAGGAAATTGCTTGTGAATTAACCCCCCATGGCTCTCTAATAAATTTTTTATTGTTATCCACAGGGATCGCACAAGAGATCGTGATCAAGGCTACCTGAGTGATCATCAATCCAGGTTGGTATTTTTTAAATTAATAATCGTTATTTGCTTTAATAAAATGTTACACTTGAATGGCACTTAGTACGACTGTAGATTCTAATAGTGTCTATACTACGCGAACCGAGTACGAGCCGAGTACACATGGAGCACGAATTCGCGTAGCTTAGACTTACGAACCTTGAACGAGCGTTCGGCTCGCGCTCTGCCACTTGTCAGTTTATGACGAACACAGGGATTCGCATCGCGCTCGTGTTGTAGGCTCGTTGTAAGCTCGTTGTACATCCAAACTTGACGTCGCGAGCGTCGAATGAAGACTGGCTCGGCTCGTGCTTGGTTCGCGTAGCGTAGACGCACCATACCAGTTTCGCAGACACGCTACGCTAAGTTACGTTTGCTAAGATTTGCACTGGGTATTTTATATACAGAATCTACCTTGATGTAAGTAAAATACATTCATATAAGTAAGTAGTGCATACATTTTGCTAAGGAAACTGTCAAACCGTCATTGTAACATTAATGAAATTAAATCGATACAAGATTTTAACTACAACAAAAACGTCAGTGAGATAGGTAAGGAAAATGCGCCAATTTCATACAAAACTGCGCCAGCCCCGACGCAGATGGAACCTATCTCAGGTTTTTACATCGCTTTCGGCATTGATGTCGCCGCACACACGAGACACTCACGCATTACCGACCCTTTCCAGACAGTTGAGGTTGACAGAGTTCATTGGGAGGGCCCAATGAACTCTGTCAACCTCTGGCTCTGGTTCCTGTATGTGAGTAACTCGCAGACACACAACATAAAGTTATTTGGCTGCGGTATTCTGTAAGGTGGGGAGGTACTTCCCCAGTCAAGCTGCTCTTTGAGCGAATAAACGCTATGCTCTACCTGTCAAAATGTGTAGAATTTTTAAGCAATCCGCCATATTTTTCTATAAATGTTGCAACATGCATATGTGCAGCCAACAAACAATAAAATTCATTTTTGATTGTATCAAAATGGTAAATAACCTTGCATAAAAAAACCGGCCAAGTGCGAGTCAGACTCGTGCACCGAGGGTTCCGTACCAACCTGTAGGTATATAAGTAAATGGTAGTATAGACCTGAGTATTTGATATGAATTTCAATTTATGACGTATAAAAAAAACACTTCTTACTAGATCTCGTTCAAACCAATTTTCGGTGGAAGTCTGCATCGTAATGTACATCATATATTTTTTTTAGTGTTATCATTCTCTTATTTTAGAAGTTACAGGGGCGGGGGCACACATTTTACCACTTTGGAAGTGTCTCTCGCGCAAACTATTCATTTTAGAAAAAAAATATATAAGAAACCTCAATATCATTTTTAAAGACCTATCCATAGACACTTAAGGGTTTTATAAAAAAAAAAAAAGAGTTGCAAATCTAATTTTTTTTTTCTATTTTTGTGTGAAAATTTTAATGCGGTTCACAGAATACATCTACTTACCAAGTTTCAAAATTAGTTCTTATAGTTTCGGAAAAAAGTGGCTGTGACATACGGACGGACAGACAGACAGACATGACGAATCTAAAAGGGTTCCGTTTTTTGCGATTTGGCTACGGAACCCTAAAAAAGATTCAGGCAAAGAATACTTGTTAAGTATGTATCAAATCATGATATCATGTATCAAATAATATATTATATTATTACACCGTACACATATGTCGGCGCCTTTATAAAGATGGGACATCATATTGATCGGACAACGCGCCATTGAGCTACTTTTACACCAGCAATGGTTCCCCAAGGGTAGAATATTTCTCCAATTCCGTTAAACATGTACACAAAACTTATAATGAAAGAGTTCCAGAAGACTTAAACTACATGTTAAGTACAGAAGCCTAGAAATGAAAAGTCATTACTTTTCTTTCAGTGGTGTATGTGGCGCGTAATAATTTACGTTAGGAATTATTTATTGCGTCTATACAAGGTTAGACGGCAAGGGTGACTTGACCGATGAAATATAAAAGTAGTAAGTACCCGTTACCATGACCAACTTTTTCTATGCGATCAACTCAGAAATTGTCTAACCTTGTACATTTATTGTAGGAGGGGTTCTAGTTGAGAGACCGCACAAGGGTTTCATATGTATTGGTGTAGGTATAGGTAAGTATAAAGCGGACCTCTTAAAGCCTTATGTAGCCACTGAGATAATATGTGTATCATTAGATTGTTACCAAACGAAAACTTTCTGAAATCTAGGGTAAATTCCTTCGAATTCTATTGAACGATTGGACTCTATTCTTTTATAAGCCCCAAATAGAGCTCGACTTATTTTTTGATAACATATATATAAATAAAAAGCCCCTTTTTTAATGTTATTATATATAAAAACTCGAAGCGCTTGTGCCCAATGATATTATATTTTACTTGTAAAATCATTGGTTGTGTCCTAAAGTTTGGTTTTGTTACGAACGCATATCTGCACGTTTTATTCCTAATGGCATGCCTCGAATGTATTTTTTTATGTATGCATTTCATGTATTTTGGAGTATTTTGTTTGTACCCTAAATATGTATCCCTATTATCCCTGCTTATATGCGAAAGTGGGTTTGTTAGGGACTTTATTTTTCCTTCTTTCACAGAGCGGCGCTAATTTTGCATAATGATCGTTTATGGCCGGATAGTGATATCGACTACGTTTTTACCCCTTACAAAAACGAGAGGGAAACCACGGGCGACAGCTAGTGAATGCTATTTTTGATACTGAATGGATGAATGTTTTTTTTTAACAAGATCCAATCAAAAATATTATGTGTTTTGCAATTTGTGCTCTGTATATTTATATAACCGTCGTAATCCATTTTATTGTTTGTTTAGGTTTTAATTAAACGTACACATGCCAAATATACCTACAGTTCAATCTAAATAAACAGTATGAACAGGGTTAAATTTTAGCCGGTTATAAAGGCGTTTATTATTATTATTCATCATCATCATCATATCAGCCTAATATTATTATTAATTAAATATTACTTGTCAACGTATGCCACATATATTACCGTTACTACAACAAATAATAAAAATGAAATAAAGTTAAAGCTTCAATTAGTATTCATTAACCCCCTTATTCATAATCAATTTTTAACTAAATCAGTGTAATAGTGTCCTCCGTCTCACTCTTTTGATCACCAAATGTCACGTGTCAGATAAAGACTTCAGAATTTCAGCTAATCAACGTTTGATAACTTTAATATGAATAAGGGGGTAAGTATTTATTGCGTTGCGACATATCAATATAAGTCATGCAAGACTATTATCTATCTGTGATATTACCGAATTTTTTCCTAAGAATTCGACTCAAGTCGTCTGCTACTATGATTATATTGTGACAGAAGGAACTCTACTTTCATTGTAGGCATCGATAGGTGTAGGTAGGATTACTTATCGATCGATCAGTTATTTTCTTGGTAATCTATTTTCATTTCGACTTTTATTCCCGTGTGTATATAAGAGCAGAAAATGAAAAATGACAAAGCTAATGTTCTTAAAAATAAAACAAACCTTATAGGTAGGTTATTTATGATCCATATTGGAAATATTGGATCATAAACATAAACTGGTTGGGCATAAACGTAACTGGGTTACGTACTGATGGTAAGCGATTACCGTAGCTTATGGACGCTTGCAACGCCAGGGGCATCACTCGCGCGTTGCCGACCCTGCAAAAATCTTAACATAGTTCACACCCTTTTTGAAGAACCCCATGCTGTACTGTACCCTTGGGAAATGGATTTTAGATATTGCAGGCGACAAACCTTAATATGTTTGGTAGTGTTCTTGGAGTGGAAATATATTTAAATTTTACAAGAAATATTTTTTTGTAATATTTGTACAAAATTGTGTACCAAAATTCAAGGTATATTCAAAATTCTGTAGATTACAGAGCTTGTTTTTCTCTTTTATGTTGTTTTTAATAATTACATTTAGTTCAGATTTTTTAGTTTTATTAATGAATGAGTTGTTCAGGTAAGTATTAGACGTAGTACCTATATTATTAAGTCTGTTGTATTAGTAAGTAAATGAGCGCTACAGTAAAGTAAAGCTAACAAACATCGCGGCACCGCGGCGCCCCGGGCGTTCGCCAACGACGAGAAACTTCTTATATCTCACACAAACTTTAACGAAGCTTTTGAAAACATCAAGCTATTTTTTAAAGGACCTACCGTGACTTTTAAAAGATCACCTACAGTGAAACCCCACTTAACATTTCGTTCGTCGACTTCAATTCATTATTGAATTTTGATTAATGTCATGTCTTTAGTAACACTCGAATATTTATTTATATTATATTTTATAATAATTTCAACTTTTTTTTTTTTATTGTAGTAATATGTTTTTTAAGCTATTGCATAGCTTCTATCGCGGGCCTTGCGCGCGCCTAACCTAACCTAACCTAACACCCCTCACTCCGACCGGCACAGCGGTGATACTGTTTGCATTGAATAGGCTCCGACAGTACTGAACCGATTTGAAAAATTCTTTCACTGTTGGGAAGCTATACTATCCCCGGTTGACATAGGCTATATTATATTTTCAAAAAAATTAGGGATCCTTACTAAAACTCCAATAATGTAACCCAAGGTGTAAAAAAATTACCTACAATTCACCTAAAATTACCATTACATCGCGTGCGCTGCGAAAACTATTGATGATAGAATAAAATAATGTACTACGACTTTGTAGAACACATTATTATTTACAAAAAGTGTCGCGATACCATATGTCTAACTATTATAGTTATGCCACAATAAGTGTTTTTCTATTTTAAAAATTTAATTGTATTGCCGCCGCTAGAAAAGGCTCTTTATTTGTATTTTGGTATCAATCCTTATCAAAATAAATTACTTCATATTCAAGACTGCTTCAATACCTTTATATAACATTTTGAATTATTCAATTCGGACGTTCCATTCAAAAGATATCACGAGTTTAAAAATATAAGTATTAGCAGAAAAATCACGTCACTGGGGTACGGGCCGTACGGGAGTAATCTCTTTGCGTGTGGCTCAGTGTTTGTAAAAAACGGTTTGACCGATTCTTATGAAATTTTGAAATTTTTTTCTTATGTAGGGTAGGATAGGGTAGGGTAGTAACACAGGGTAGGGTAGCACCACTCGAACGAAGTCGCGCCGGGCAGCTAGTTTATTTAATAAAAGAATATATATAATATATACACACACACACACGTATAGTTTAAATTCTCAAATGCAATAGCTTTACCGCGGCAGTCTGCGAGTGCCACATGTTTTTTTTTTTAGTTTTCTTAAGTTGTAGTTATTAGTATTTCATTATTTTAGTTTAAGTCTTTTAGTATAGTTTTGTTTTAAAGTATAATATTTAATTTAATATGTCAATAAATATATTGCATGTGGGTTGCCTACCAAATTTCAACTTGTGATAAATATAAACCATTTAAAATGAAATAAACGTGTAAATTATGAGCTACTGGTGGTGCGAGCACTGAAGCACGTAATAAATAAAGTTGTGCTGTTAATTTGACATGGAATAGTAGCTAGCTATTTCCACTGGGAAACTCGAGAATGTTCATTTTAAATCTGTTTATACATAGCTTGTTAGGATATTATATTCTATGTACCTAACTTAACTATTTAAGTAACAGAATACTTTAAACACTTTTGGGTATGGTTTTTCCTGTTTTACTACTATGACTTTTTCCGCCTTACTAATATTTTTAAATAAATTCAATATCTCGAAGGATTTATTTACGTGCTGTTTGAGATGTTTGATGTGTTTTTCTTATATGAATAGTAGACATAAATACAAGCTACAGTTGTTGGCATATACCTACTACATACCTACCAATTAACCAGTGTACGCTAGATATAAACGGCAGTAGGTAAGCACGGTAAAAAATATCTATCTCTTTACCGTGGTATAAGTATGTAAAGTAACAAAGGCGTATGTTCAACAGTTTTGTGAGTGCATCCCGTTGCGCTTCATGCATCGGTGAGTCCGCCCGGGCGGCGTGGTACCGTCACTCGGACGGGTGGCGCGGCGCCCCACCGCCCGGGCCTCGCCGCTCGCCCTGGGACTCCTTGCCCAGCCTCCGACATGAGGGAAGCCTTAATGATTCCGGCTATCGGAGCAACAGAGCTGATAGTTTCGAGCAACGGTACGTTTCGTATAAAAACTTTGTACTTATTCAAATAATCTTTATTATCGGCAGCAGTATAAGCCACAAAAGCTGCTTTTTATCCTGAAATGTGTGCGGGTTGAAATAAAATTTAGAATCACATAAAAAAAAACTTGCTGAGTTTCTTGCCGGAGTCTTCTCAGTTCAAGAGTATTACATATACTCTGAGGTATTACCAACCGGTGGTGTAGAGTCAATTTGTTACCAGTGCCTTAACAGGGCCTAAATTGAATATTATTTTAAATACCTTTTCTTTCTTTTTTCGCCTTTAATAACATTCTAGTTTAGGAATTACTGCAATACCGGAGCTGTAAATTTCCAAGGGCATTTTCTGTCATACATAAAACTGGAAGTACAGTTGCGAAAACAAAACATTTAAAAAATATTAAAAAGCTGTGAATACACTTCAATTTTCATTTACGTATCGCACAGCGCGCGTTTCGTATCATTGGATTGTATCGATGCGGCGCTGAAATTCGAAACCGAATGATGTTCCCATTACCGGCTGTCTTCCTTTCAGAAACAAAGGCGACGCGAATTGAACGAACTCGTTTTGATGTCCTTTGACAGAACCAGTTTCAATAAACTGAATGATTAATGTACCATTGAAATATTTTCCATACAGATAAAATTATAAAGATTGGAGTATGGTTTTCTTGAGAAATTGAAAAGCAGCAACGCGTGGAGTGATACCCCTGGTGTTGCAAGCTTCCATAGGCTACATAACCGCTTACTAGTGGGCCGTATGCCCGTTTGCTACCCAAGTAGTATATATGTATTAAAAAAAATAGGTACTATTTTCACTTTTTGAATACTAATACGATACGATACGATATGCTTTATTTTACTATTGGTAGGACTATTTAGTACCTACCAATAGTAAAATAAAGCATAATTACCAAATAAATGTAGACGAACCTAGTAGACGAAAGTATTCAGTAAATTAGATTGTCAGATGAGGCAATTAAAAATTGAAGTAATTTCAGGGGTGTGTTCGATCGGCAAGATAGCGTCCGCTCTGAGTACACAAGTGACCGCGAGTCTACGCGGTATGGCATTGTGCAGCAGGCTTCCATTGACAGTACCGACTCTAGGATCTGTTACTTGACATCGAGTGAGGTAAGATACCTACTTGTATTTTATAATTCATAGTCGTAATATAAATAAGCTCAGAGTCACTCAGCGAGCTATGGAACGGGCTATGCTCGGAATTTCTCTATGTGACAGGGTCCGAAATGAGGATATAGCTCGTAGAGTTAGTAAACTGAAGTGGCAATGGGCAGGCCACAGCGCTCGAAGAGCCTATAACCGATGGGGAAGAAAGGTTCTCTAGTGGCGACCACGTACTGGAAAGCGCCGAGTGGGACGACCTCCCACCAGGTGGACCGAAACCTGGTCAGAGTCACTGGGCGCCGCTGGATGCAAGCGGCCCAGAACCGTTCGAAGTGGAAATCAATTGGAGAGGCCTATGTTCAGCAGTGGACATCCATGGGCTGATATGATGATGATGAGTCATAATATTATCCAGACAAAGGTGTACCAAATGGGCTTACTGAGGACGGGGCTTTGTCGTCCCTCTATATGTCTGTCACAGGCATGCAGCAAAAATCCATTGACAATTGCTTCATGTTCACAGAGCTGTTTCGTTAAAACTATAATAAGATGTTATGACTTACTATTTCTATCATAGCAAACAACAATAAATCAAACCCAAATAAATTATTCGTATTCTTATTCCAAGGGGTTATTGCCCCGTACAAGAAACCTTACAAAAAAGTTATTTGTTCCTGCTTATTCTTTTGACTTCATTTTGTCCTTTTTGAATAGAAAAAACAAGAATAAGACTTCTAGGATAAAATTACCGTAATGTTCTCCGCTTTCGGCTATAGCTAAATTGGACTACTTGGAAGATCCACTTTCTATTCGCATGTGGCGGGTATAGATAATCTTGGTGAGAAAAGTGCGGGCTCATTTGGAACAAGTCAGGATACCACCATTATTATTGTATAACGCTAGCTTGCCGCCCCGCGCCCTCTACTTTACCCGCTTATGGATGGCATTCTCTCTTCTAACTTTTGAGGTAATAGAGAGACGCAATGCTCCCTTTAAAACATAATTCTATTCTATCAAAACTTTTATAGATTACGACGGGTGGTTAATAGTTCATCATGGTTTTCGTCTATCTGTTCTCTGCGCACGTCCTCGTAAACATAGATATTTTGCTAAACTAGGCGCCTTTAATCTCACCAATTCCAACCTAGCGATTCACATCCACATTCTTCAAGTGCCTGTTTAACACATCTTTATAGTGCAGAAGGTGTCTGTTTTACTTTCATTTGCTATCTCGCACTAATTCTGTCGTTTATTTCGGCATCGAGGTCGCATTTTGAGGTTATTGCACTCCCGAAGTACTTACTGTAATTTTTCCACTGACTTCAGGACGTCTTGCCCGATATTTTATAGAGACATTACCTTGCGCTACGTCAATACCCTGACCGGGAAATATGAAAATTTATCACTATCAGCAGTCGCACCCGATCATAATAATTATCAGAAACTTCTCCAAACCACCCATTTTTACCAGTATTGTCCATAATGCCTTACAATGCATACTATAGAACGAATTTCCTAGATTAACAAAATGGCAAAGAAGAGGAGCAGACTCCACGATTTATGTTGCAATTAGTTTACAAGCTGCGGTAACTGCATACGAGCAGGCTAGATGTATACTTGTTTTGATACCTTTATAGTATCTATTCAGGAAAATGGCAAAACCTTATGATCATAAAATCATGATTCTAAATACTCTTCAGTTAGTATTTAATCATAGTACATCAACGATTATATCCTTACAGAGCCTTGAACAGGTTGTGGTTTTGCATTTAGTAATAATTACGGAGGATGATAGAAAATACACTAAAATCTTGAAACAATACAGGGAAACCGTGTATAACCGTGTAGAAAAAGGATAACATACTAAAATTGTTTTACATTATTTCATCATGTCAATTAATCAGTATCTCAAGCAACATCTCAATAATAATTTTCGTTGCAAATCTTCTAAAAGTCGTTATAATTAAAAAGAAGCCGAGGCTTCACAGGAAAATCCCCGGCTCACTGACAATAGATTTCAAGTGATAATAATATATCTGAACCCATATCATACTGTCACGCATACAAAGCAGCCAACTTGTAAACCGGGTAAGTTATTGTTTCGCTTACCGTATTGTAGTAGGTCCTATCTCACGTACATATATCACTCTGCCTGTGTGTCGTTTTACGATGCATATGTAAAAGTCTTTTGCGCATGGTCCGGAACTCCATTCAAATGACAATAATGCGAGTCTTCGGCTTTTTACGGAATAAAGTTTTTATGGTGCATAATGTGCAATGGTTCACTCTTTTCGAGCGATGAAGATATCGACTGTGATTGAAAGCATGTAATCACTTCTTCTTCTACATCTTGTTAGTGTAGATTCCTCCCCTCTGCTCTAAAATCAAATGATTATGTATAAAATGGTGATAGGTATCAAGAACAACTTGTGATCTTCGGATGTCCCAGAAGTTAAAGAGTTACATTTTAATCGAACCTTTATTACACCTGTCCTCCGTTTATAATGGATACAAAACGGTTGCATGAGCAGCTGCGATGAGAATGAATAAAGTGAATGCGTGGAGTTACAAAATCAATCAGATCAAGAACAGGTTAAATTTACACAAATAAGTTGGGGAAACTTTAACAAGACAACCATTTGTAATAATATTGGAAACATATCTAATTCACACACGCATCAAGGCCGCGTGCAGTTAGCTGTCAAAATCAAAAGTATTTTATCATATACCTTCGCAGCTAGTCATGAATAGTCTGAGTCTAATATCGGTTCGCAATGTTGCATTATGCTGAGAACTTGCAATCAACTCAGCTACTACTGTTTTTAAAATAAGCTTAGATTTATTACATAACATTTAGTTTCTACTTATAGTCTCACTGAAAATATTTGCGTGTCCCGCCAGCAAAAGCACAAAGTAGACTCAAGCAAACCACCCCTATAAACATTGTCCCCCTTATTACAAAATATGGTTTAAAGTAAAGCCAGGTTTTACTGTCATTTGGTCACTTTCTAACGTCATATAATAAAAAGGGACGAGGCTATTTTAAAACCTGGTTTTCCTTTAAACCATGTTTTGTAATAAGGTGCTGTCTGTTTACAATAGTGACAGCCATTTTTAGTGCCCCACAGCATAGGCCTCAATATACTTACTGACCTGTTACTATATTATCCGCTTACCGCACATGCGCCCGTTGCCATGTTGCATTCTTGAAGTATGCATCTATAATAATAATTCTAATAGTTTCGGTCATCTTAACCCAACACACTTTGCAATGTTTGCGGTGCTTAGTTTCGGTTCCGATGACCGAATCTATCAGAGCTTGTAATTTTTTATATATATATCAATTATTATCACGCACATGAAAATAAAAGACACCAAATGCGATTGCAAAGTTTCGCCAACTAATCTAATTTAGCCGTAGGTATATTAAGTTTGAAAGTAATGCCAGTGACAGAAAAGTTCAGAGGGAATCGTTTGGAGTATTATGGCAGGACATATTATGAGGACAGATATATGTCGTGGAACATTTCATCCCACGTGGCCATCTGATGAATGCAATGTTACAAAAATAGTCATAAATATAACATATGTGTAGAAAAGATGACCAAGAAAGAAATGACAAATGGAAGAATCATATACCTATATTGAAAATTTTTGCTAACAATGCAGGCAAATGATGCCGGGTGGCGCATAAAGTGCGTAAGTTTATTTTCCTTACTACACAGGAAGAGCCTTTTCAATAGCATAAATCAACTGTAATACATAAAAAAACATATAATTTTAAATGTTTCTTTGTTTGTCACAATGTTAATTTCATTAAACAGAAATGTTGGTTCAATTTATACTATTTGTAGAAGTGCAGCGAGGCTGCACCTGTTCGTTGCGCCATATCGGTGTATCGATCTATTCCCAGATTTCTAATTGAGAATCTAAGCTGTTCTCGATAATACCTCAGACTTACTAAATTCACGCTCAGAGTTGATACAAGTGGAACATTGCTTTGAAGCACCTTTAAACGCTGAAGTTCAATTATGTATCAAAAGCATTCTAGAGTATCTCTAGTAATTGAAATCTTTACAGTTATAACAAAGTTTAGAGTGAAATGTCGCTGGTTTTCGAGAATACCGACACAACAAAAAAAAAACAAAAAATGGATCTAAGTATGTAAAACAAAATTCATCATCAAAATTTGATTTAACTTTTTATCGGTGCTTAATACTTTTTCTGTCGGCTTATTATAATCATTCATAGTATAAGCAGCTAAATTATTCCTCGATCTTATTTAATTTACGACCAAGAATCTTCAAACAGACAGCTGAATTGATAAACTGCGGGTTGTCAAGTAAAGGTTCAAGGGTAAAGCTTTAATAGAAATATCAGGCAATTTAGTTTGACCTTTTGAAGTCTTAAAGAACAAAGGAATACTCGAAGAAGGTGCAGAGCAATAAGACTTTATGATTAGGCAACATTGAATTATGGCTTATACTCAAGCCGTTATTTTTTTAATATACAGTGAACTTACTGTATCTGTTGCGTTATCGGTTATCAGATGTATTTAGCTTAAAAAAGCATACATATTTAATTCGCTGACTGGCACGAAAATAAAGTAAATGGAAGTTATTTATTCTTCATACAAAGTAATCCGCAGTCACGGTTTTAATATTTGTTAATGAAGTAATCATTATGACTGTATATAACATAGAAAGTGGTTTTCTGAAAACTGGACATTATGTGTAATCCTAGCAGCCAAGTTTATTGTTATTTATTGTCTGCACTATGTACTCAAAGTGATAATTTTCACTAATGTTGTAAGAGGTAAGTAGTGTGCAGTATAAAAAATAATGGTCAGTACAAAGGAGTGAGCCCTGGGATAGTTCGGTCGCCATCGGCGGCGATCGTTGGAGTCTGCGCAGAACGCAAAGCAACGCGCGTCGCTGCGCCCCCCGTACTCCTCAAATCCTATTCTGAACAAACCATTAAAAATAATACTTTGAGGTTATCTACACTCGGTTACTTATTATACAAGTCGAAGCCAATCGTGGGTTCCAAATGTTTAAACACGACGTTAAATAGACGTGTCGAATGTCGCGAAAGAGAACATTGAACCGAAAATTGAGACGTTTTGTTTGTGTAAATACCAAGCTTTTACTATCAAGTGCACGGACAAAGAAGATTGGTACTCGCTATGTTTCGCTCCATTATTGAATATAATTCTACGGTTGTTACAAACTGATCTTAATTATACAGTTAAAACTGTTGTGAAATTACTAGTAATTTGGAAACATATCCTGCGAGGCAAAGGGAAGTCAATTTTAAGGCCTATGTACGAGTGAATTGTTGACATACATAGTTTTTCCATTTACAATAATAAATAAGTTAACTTCATTAGTTATATTAAATGTTATTATTAAAGTAGAGTTCCTGCCTGTATATCGCTTGATCCACCTGTGATATTTCATCTTGTTGATAAATGTTATCCTTTGTGCGTCTTTTTAAACTGCCAATGTTAAATAATTTGTTGCAACTCATAGAGTGATTTATATTATGCTGATAGGTATTTACATTATTAAGACAATCATAGTTACTAAAAGAGTCTTTCGTATCATAAATATTATACCAATGTTGGACATAGTTTCTTCTTATTCGTAAAATTAGATAAAAGCTTTAAAATGTTTGTAAGATAACTGTATGGGGGCCATCAAATCAAAGAGTGCTGTGTTCATAAAGGTACGGATTTATTTACCGCCATATTATATACATATTTGACCGCAATCCCAACATGTGACAGTCATGATGTGGCTGAAGGTGGTAAGCACACAAGGGAGCTTAGAAGAACTGGCTCTCAGGCACAGCTGATAGAACACACCGTTAGGTGCTTGGTGACAGATTTTCTTGAGAGTGGTAGTCAGTTGGATACTACAAAGTACACTTCCAGCAAGTTATGCTTCTTAACGATGTTTATCTTCACCGAATGCTCAGGTAAATGTAGACTATAGACGCTTGCAACACCTGGAATTTGAGTTCAATACCCTGCGGTAGCTCAGTAGAGTAGCTATCATCATCTTAAAATTTAGCTAAAGGGTAGGTATTATTTCTCTACTTTATTTTATATTTTTACCCGACTGACACGCGAGGGACGGCACTGTTTTCCCAACGATGTTGATATTGAATAGATTAGCCCACTATGTAAGAGTACGTACACTAAGAATCTTTCGGATTTTATGAGATAACTTTGCCGATGTAAGTCAACGTAATTTAATTCCTTTATGTTATAGTACAATGCATTAAACTATGTTCGCTAACATTATATTATAAAAACCAGTTTGCTATTTTGTATTCAAACTGAATTCTCCGAAAGAATACAAAAAAGAACATTCGGCAGCATAAATTGACTCAATACAGAGAGACAGAACGTGGCTTTCTTGTCTAATGTGACTTTTAAATCTTCAGAACTATACCTAGTATTTCCTGAACGTGTTTTTACAAGCATAATACCTATCCTCGCATCCTGTTCTGTTATCATGAAATGCAAATATTGTGTCTTGTTTGGGCGTCACTCCCCATTATATATCTCGGTAATAGGATACTGAAGGCCTAATGTTTATACTTGAATACGGGCGCGAACCACGGCTGCTAAGGCACGGCCACTGTAAATTGTGTCAGGGTCGAGTTTCTATTGATCTCCCTTCTTTCCCACCGAGAGCCAACCCGTCCCATGAGTTTTCTGGTTTATACAGCATAATACGTGCAATTATATCACGCGGTTCTATCATAGCAGTTATATATGTTTTTCCTTGTTAACCAATAAAATCTACAGTATTTAGAATCACCTATCAACCTATATTTTAGTTTAGGACTGAATGTCGATCAAGTAATTTAATTTCTTTAAGCCTATGTGTTTTTATGAATGATTTTTTACTAATACCTATGTATGGTTTTTGTTTTGATAATAAAATAAAAATAAGAAAGAAAACTAATTATAGTAGGCAAGGCGAAAAAGGAAAACCTTTTATTGTCGATCCGTCTTGGTCGTCACTCTACAAAGAAAAGTTATTATTAGAATTGATGTTATTCAGCTTCACGTTTTTTTTAAATGTATATGTATGTATGTAGTGTTTATGGAAAAATATCCGTGTGATTTTTTATTAGTGTTCCTAACCTTAAAAGGAAAAACATAACCTTATAAGATCACTGGTGTCCGTCCGTCCATCTTTCACAGAGATTTTACTCCATGCCATGATGATATAACTTAATGACACGCACATAAATAAATGTATGAATACTAATTTCAGATTTATATCGGGGGATAGATTGTTACCAATAAAAAAAACTAAGTCTTTAATTTAATATTCAATGGTCGTATCGTTAAGGAGTATATTATTATCTCTGTGGTTATGGTAATAAATGTGCAGAAAATGACCGTCCCCCACCTAGTATTACTTCCTTCTAGTTTCGTTTTTAAAACTACAATTTTGATTTTAATAGGGTAAGTAGATATTAAGCTATAGAATACAGGAAAATTGCGGATAATTTCGACAAAGTTATAGTAGCGGCAAAAAAAATATTTTCAATAAAAGTAGTTAGAGACTTACTATCGCCTTTTAACCGATATATTATGAATTAGAAACGTTTATTATCCGGAGCATATAGCGTAGAAGTCTTTTACATCATGGTATTTAGATGTATACTTTAGAAACAAGCAAAGGTTTATTAATTTGAAAGGACGCACGACACTGAGACAAAAGTTTAATTTGTTCTCTCGACTACTAGTCAGCCTTGATGTATAATTAGGGTTCCATGAGCATCCAAGAAAAAACAAAAAACAATTGAATGAAAACTAAAATTGGGCCTTACAAATTTTAAAGTTTTTAGTAATTTAATTTACTAGGTCGTATTACATCACAGCTATAGAAACATTGAACTCAGGAAGTTTTTCACCTCCGAGGCACCATTTGATTTTTTTGGTTCAATGAGATATATTCTTTATGTTTGAATGAGATTCTAAACATTCGAACATAAAGTTTAACTGAGCCGGGAATCGAACCTACACTCCAACCCCACAACTTTTTGTAGTTTTAGTACGGGCGGATCCCTATTAGTGCGAGCTTGACTTTCTCTTAACCATTTTTTTTTTCTATTTCGGACTACCTTATCTTATGGGGACGAAATGTTCAAGTGTGTTAACCACGTTCCGGAATGTGTCAAGCGGCTCAGGACTGTTTGTAGTCGACAAATATGTATGTAGCCTCGGTTCAGAAGTGGAAATACCTGAGCTAAATACCTACTACAATGAATATAATACTGTATATAGCATGTACGCTATTCATTCAAAAATAATGAATAATAAAACCGGCCAAGTGCGAGTCAGACTCGCGCAACGAGGGTTCCGTACAAACCTGTAGGTATATAAGTAAATGGTAGTATAGACCTGAGTATTTGATATTAATTTCAATTTATGACCTAAAAAAAAACTACTTACTAGATCTCGTTCAAACCAATTTTCAGTGGAAGTTTGCACCGTAATGTACATCATATATTTTTTATAGATTTATCATTCTCTTATTTTAGAAGTTACAGGGGGGGGGGGGGACACACATTTTACCACTTTGGAAGTGTCTCTCGCACAAACTATTCAGTTTAGAAAAAAATGATATTAGAAACCTCAAATTCATTTTTGAAGATCTATCCATAGACACCCCACACTTATGGGTTTGATGAAAAAAAAGTTGAGTTTCAGTTCTAAGTATGGGGAACCCCCAAAATTTATTGTTTTTTTTCTATTTTTGAGTAAAAATCTTAATGCGGTTCACAGAATACATCTACTTACCAAGTTTCAACATTATAGTTCTTATAGTTTCGGAAATAAATGGCTGTGACATACACGGACAGACAGACAGACAGACAGACAGACAGACAGACAGACATGACGAATCTATAAGGGTTCCGTTTTTTGCCATTTGGCTACGGAACCCTAAAAAAGTACATAAGAAATAAAAAGTATTTCGAAGACAAATATCTAAATATTTTTCACCGGTGTCTGAATAAATTGCTGTGAAAACGGCTCAACATGACGTATTTCCGCAGGAAACATGTAATACGTTGAAGACAGGTTATATATTGTTGGTAATGTTAATGCTATTCGCTACGAAAGCTTTTAGAGAAGGCTATAAACTAACAGTATTTTTTCTTTCTCCAAAAATGAGGTAACGGTTTTCTTTATAGCCAATTAACTACAGTACCTACGACTTATACTCTACCTTTGTTTACTGCTGGTATATAAATAACTAGCCGTTTTCTAATTTCTTAGTAAAGCCCACTATTTAAGTTTTATTTTCTAGATAATACTCGTATAATACAAAATATAGGATAACATATTATATAAGTTATACAAGGACAATGCGAATATTTTTTTTTGTTGCAGGTAAGTAAATTGACAAACTCAACGAGGGGTAAGTATTTTTTAAGTATGGTATCTGTTTTTGGTTTTTGTTATAATAATATGACACTGTATTTTTTTAAACAACTGCAATATTGAGCTTGTTAATTTTGGGTCTGGTAATTCTATGAATGTAAGAATGTGTTCCTTTTGTTGATGATTTTATTAGCCTACAAAAACGCCAAACATTTTCCTATAGTATTAATATGTGTATTGATTTTGTCCTCATTTTGTATGTTTTAGTTTTTGAAGTATAATTAATGATTTTACATGAATTTCCGTTTCCAAATCACCGGAACTAATTCCTTGGTAAATAACGTTGTACATGAACTTATTACTCTCCTACTGTTATTAGTGCGCCAGTAGACTGAGGATTTTTTCTTACTAAATACGTCCGTACGTAATTATTATATTGGTTTTCTCGTATCTAGAATTTTTTTCATCAAGAATGTGACCGAAATTTATTTTTTTGTCCCATACTAAAATATAATGTGTTATCATGATATTATCTTATATTCATCTGGGGGCATGGAAGTGCCCTTCGCCAAGACGAGCCAAGCGAAGCGCAAGAGTACTACCTACCTCGAAGCGCTACGTCGTTTTTTTGAATCCCCAGAACTTACGTTTGGATTATACAAAATTCTCGGGATATGATGTCAATAGTGAACTTATTAAACATACTAAGTTTCAATAACATAACTCATACTTTAGATTTTATTGATTTCTAAAAAAAAAACGATTTCGTCGCTGACTCACTGATGATCATTCAAACTCTGAGGGTACTTCCTGAAGTCCTAGAAAGCTGGCTTGTAGTACACAAACAACAAACAAAGTCTTAAACTTCGAACTTTAAACCGCAAAAAAAAATTACAAAATGAAAAAGTAGTGTCATAAGCAACTTACAAAAAGTTATCAGGTCTCATGTAGAGCCAAGCTTATAACGCTACACGCCCTTACTCTACAAGCCATAACTTCACAAACTCTACACACTGCATTCAAAATATTTGGCTTGGCCGAAAATGAAAAAAAAAAGAGCTTTTTAAATTGTTATCAATTTTTTTTTCTGCTTCTACGTCACAATATGAACAAAATTATTCATGACAATCTTGGTCACAAGTTGCTAGAAGTTATCAAAATTTACCTCTTATTGTTTGTCAGTTTTTCTCTAAGACCTATATAGTTCAGAAGATGCTCATACTGGCTAGAAAAAAAATCACCTGTATTATAAATAAAATAGGTAAGTAATTGATAAGACGAGGTCTTACCTCAAATTCACAAAAATGGGTTTCTTTGAGAGTCAAGTATGATGTAACGCAATGAAAATACCTAACACAAAAAAATACTCTGGACAGAAGAGGGTTTTGAGAAAAATGTCAACCGAATAGAATATTAAAAAGTGCTTTGGTATTCCTAATAAAAAATGTGAAGTTACGTCACAAAAAAATCTTTCGCGTCGAAATTCTCCGTATTTTCAGCGATGACAACAATTTTATTTTTATGAATATATTAGATACAGAATTATATTAGAATGTTAACCGGACACTTATTCAATTTAATGTTATTCTGTATAATCTAAAGAAAACCCATAAATAAATGTCCATTTTATAGAGTCGACACATTTATGATTTACAATTTTCAAACCTATTCCAGTGAAGAACGAGTGCTGTCAAAATCGTAGTCAGTCCGTGCCTTATCTTTTTACAAGCTTTTATTTAACTTGCAATGTATGTATGTATGTTTGTTCGGGTGGAATTTTGCAAGTCTAATTTCAACCACTTCTAGTGGTCGGATTGACTTGATATTTGGTATACATTAGTATATTGAAAGACAATGCAAGTACAGTCAACAAAAAGTACAGTTACCAAAAAAGCTTGTATATTTTTTTTTTTAACTAAAACTTATTATAATTATGTACATTCGAATGTCGCTATGTATATTGCAAAGAACTTCGGTCAGTCCGGTTTACAATATTCCTCCTTTGATTTTAAGCGTAATTCGTTTTGAAACACGTAGGAGTGCTCTGTTATCTCCACTCGCCCCTGTTAGCAGTGATTGCAAGGAGAAATGTCTGGCTGCCGCTGTCGTTCGCATCGATGCCGCATCTAGCGCTGCTTTTCTATTTGATACGTGCAATGGCGTCCGACGGTAGCGAGCGGATAGCGCGGGACGGATGGGTGGTAGGGTGCACGTCGGTCGGGGGGGACACGTAAAGCTTTACGCCTGCGCGGTACACCCATCGCCATATTACTCTCTTGTAACGTACTCTCGGTTCGTTTGCTCGGTCAATTATCTTCGACTTATTGAAGCAACGACTTATTGTACTATGTATTATATCTTTATCTATTATAAAAATAAGTTATAATGGGCTGGTTGGATTGGATTATAACTGAACCACGGCACAGGTCGAAGGTTTGAATCCTACTCAGGATAATCATTGTGTGCATGAACTATTTGTTCTGTGCCTTTGTGTCAATATAATATTTGTACAAGAATATATTAACAAGAAGTACTACATCCGTTATTTGGTTGCCATAGTACAAGCTGTGCTTAGTTGTAAGATATTAAAATGTCCCATGATATTATTTGTTTGGGATCAGATCAGTATCTGGCCGTATGTGAAGATTGTCCTCGGATATTTATTTATTTGCTCATGACATATTCTTGGGCTTATTTTTAACATAATTGGAAGTATGGATTAGCTTCACAGATATTACGCACTTTTAGCGTAAGCAATATTAATTAAAGCCTAATCATATTGAGTGTTTTATATGATAAAATTCAGAAAGGTGCGAACGTAATTAAATTGATCCTAATGTTCAGCCAGAAAAGCATTAATAATTTGCAATTCATTAGCAATGCTTGCTTACTACACACTTTTGGATACTCTATTAACCGCGAAGTTATACACATAAATCATGGGTATGAATATCGAACTTGTAGGTAATGACTATTTAATGATTATGGACTTGTTAAGTCGACTTATCACGTAAATAGAAGTGGGTACCTTGTGGAAAATATAGGTTTGTGTTGTATACATATGTTTATTAACATTGTGAAACAGGTAGGTACATGA
Source organism: Achlya flavicornis (assembly GCA_947623365.1). Lineage (NCBI taxonomy): Eukaryota > Metazoa > Arthropoda > Insecta > Lepidoptera > Drepanidae > Achlya > Achlya flavicornis. The sequence goes on from OX392474.1 coordinate 9,191,359, forward strand.
AGAGTAGGTCACGGGGTGTGTAGTCCGAAAGAGGGGAGGCGAGCTAATGACATTTTGTTTACAAATTGATTGATCGCCGCTGAACTGCGATATATGACAGTCTACCAATTTATTATTTATTTTTGATCTCACTTTTTCCGTTGTGATAATTCTTTACTACCCTATTTTCCAGAAATTATATTAACGAGACGATTTTTAGAAGAGATATAACGTTGTCATTAAGAAGACACACTTATTACTTACGTATTACTTTCTAGATATAAAAATGTTACAAAGAATGTCTATTCGGCCAAACATTTCTATTTAGGAACGCTCCAACTAGCATAAGAAATTATTTCGACTCAGTTAACCGGACAATCTTACTTCAGCGATTATGTAAATACAAACGTAATGAGCTAACCAGATACAGCCGAAAATCCGCCTAATATTATTTTTAAGGCACAAAAAACATTTCTGTATGTTTATTCTGCTAACACAGTTAAATTAATAAATCCACAACTCATTTTTCACTGACAATTACTTTGAAAATAAAAATAATTGAGTTTTAATTTCCGAAGTTATACATACACCTATATAGCTTTTTTTTATATTTTATTCTTGTTTTGTTAGTTCATATTATGATCACTTCAGCGTTAACCTACGCTTATTACCTGTACTTCGAGATTATTTACAAGACACTTCATAAGCAGAGTAACGTTGTAAGTATAATAAACTAACTGTACCTCCTGATTTCACCCGCATTGACGTCATATTATACAACCTCCCTCAATAAACGAGCTATTTAACGCATTTTTTTTTCAGAGCTACAATAATAAATATATATATACATAAGTTCCGAATTATAAACATAACAATAGTATGCATTGTATAAAATAACATGTTAAAGAAATATGTTTTAACGTTTAAGATAACATGTATGTGAATGTGACAGTTTTAATTTTTAATTTAGGAGTAAAAATATTTTTTTATATCTATCTTAGGTTATTAAAATAAGATTTATTAATTTTCTGAATAATACGGTTTTTTGAGTTGCACTGGTTTACATCTAGGGGTGCGAATGTACGATTCATACAAATTCTTTAGCTTTATAGTATTAGCCCAGAGTAAATAATATACTATTCATACTATTGAAGTGTCTGCTTTAGAAACAGGATAATAACAGAATTACAAATAATCGATTTTTAGCTCGTCCATGTAAGATCGAAAGATTTCAAATATAAAAATTAAAAATTAAAAAAATATATTAAAAGTCAAGTTCTATTCCCTAGAAATAAAGCTCAATAAAATTGATTAAATAGCGTTTTGACTAAGATTGAATTCTCAATCTGTCCAAACGATGATTTTAGTGTCATGTGATAAAATGTATGTGATTTAAAAGACATGGTATTAGTATAGATGGTGTCAGGGCTATTTTCCGACTTACTTATTTTCCATATTCCTATATTGTCCATATTCTAAAAAATCCAACTTCTTATTTTTTCATATTCCTTATTTTCCGCATTATTATATTTCCATATTATTACTTTTACAAATTCCTATTTTTCCACATTACTTATTTTCTTCAAGGCAGTACAATCGTAACAAAAAAATTAAATAAAACTAATTGAATTGAATCGAATTGATTACCAAAGTACCAAGTATCCCGTGAACTCACATAGACAAAGCGACAGTTAAGACTTTTGATCTATGGACTTATTTAATATTTAGTTTAGTTATATACACGTTGTCGTACGTATATTCAGTCTCAATTAAACGCAAATGGGTAACAAAATGTCCTCTTAGTAAATGTGTCTAATAGGAATTAAAGCCATATAAGTTAAGTAATAATTGACATGATCGGACATAATTTGAGATACCTACTGAGAATTCCATGTTTTTAATTTTATTATGATTTTATTTATAGACATTATGTAATTTTGCTTTACGATTCAATTTGTCATATTATTATTTGTGTAATGTTGCCTGTAATTCAATTAATTTTATTTTAAATATTTCTACACCATCTGTGATGGTAGAATACGTCGGCCACTTTTTTATTTAAGAACAGATGTACCGTATTTTCTGAAATAAATCTATTCTATTCTATTCTATATAACATATTTATATTTTCATGAGTTTCAGAATAAATATTTTTCTTTTGGTTGTCTATGTACAGGATCTATTAGTTACTGAGTACGGGTCGGTCTGAAAGGATGAAAGGAAGTTTCAAATAGTTTCATGCTTTATAGCATTATGTTTGGCCGAATACATAATCAACTGTATTATAGAACCTTTTTCAACCCTAACCACGTATAATGATACTGAATATATATGTAAAAGCCTCATATCCAATTCGTGGGTTCGATCAATGAAACAAAAAGAAAATAGGATCCTAGGTAACCCTATCTTGGATGAGGCATATATGTAGATCAGACTTGGTATTCATTCGCTACCGGAAGAATATATCGAAATTGTAATTTAGTAAATAAAAAAGTTATGGGTTCAATTGGCTTAATTGTGTATTTTACTAAACACCCTGCGTGTTCTACATTAGTAATTCAAAATACTTCTCATGTACTGCTGGAAAAAATGTAATACTTGAATTATATGAGTATATATATTTTCTACAAATAATTATATCCGTAAATGTTTTACAAAGAATATTTTACCAGTTATTGAACTGAAAAAAAAATTTGGAAGAAGGCGTTGAACTTGGAGACATTCCGTCGTCCCCCTCGAGACCATCTTCCCAGACACGTTATTATTTGGTTCAATACATCTCATCTGGTGGTAAAAATAAAAATATACTTTGAATACAAAAATGATGGATAGCTGTCGTAGCTAGTATATTTACAATACGCGCGACATCCGCCACGGAAAAATAATATCAATCAATACTATCCTATGGTGTGCTCTACTAATCTCGCACGTAAGTCACTGTTGTGGAGCATCTACCCTTTCTATCTTGTTTATGATTAAAACGTACATTTTATGAGTTTATACTTCTTGTTCCTAACACGAAGACGGTAAGAATATTTTCCGCGTGAGAAAACTCTGAAGCGAAGCGTGACAGGCGCGCAATAACATTCTGCTATGTTGTAGTCTAATTAGATTAAGCCGGCACTGAGCAAAACTCCGCTTGAATCATAGTTTTTACTTAGATTTTATTATTCAAAAAAAACATTTTGCAAGTTTTAATTATATAACATTGTAATAATACTTAATTTTTATCTTCTGTGGCACTTTTTGCTTTTCCCGTAAAATTAATTTAGTAAGCAAAACAACAATGAAGACAAACCAGCATTTTTTATTTCTAGTTTTTGTTCAAAGTTGATCAAAGGTTTACTCAGAATATCACGTCGGTATAACAGATGGCTACAAAACGGTTACGAAAGTGCTACGAAAGGGAAAGTTCGTGATTGATTTGTTCTTATCAGATCGGTTATTATTTTCGTATCAATTTTATTACAAATATAAAATATTAATTTGACCAGAAACATAATATTTAAAGGCTGAGTAGTTATAATACGTACTAGGCGAATAAAGCGGGGCACACGGGCGCCGCCCGCCCTCAGGCGCGCTTGCTCCGAAAACGCCCGAGGACTTACGATCGTTTCATTCCGAATCGTAACGAAGTTCGACGATCGCGACCACCCTCCGACGACGCGTGTTGGATCCAGTCGCAGCGAGGGCCGCCAGGGCGTTGGAGCGGTTCTGTGTGTGCCCAGTGCTTGGTTATGTAACTCAAAAAACTTATTTATATATTAACTCAAACAAATCAACGTCCAACCTAATTGTGAATGTGTTCAATGAATATTGTCATCGTCAGTCAGACTATTGTTGGTCAAATTAGGCATCAATTATTGTATTTTGTGCAATAGTGATGTGTACGCCTATACTGTGATTTAACGTCAGAAGAGATGTATCATTACATTTAAATAATTCAATCAAAAACCTTCATTTGTCTCAAATCTAGTACGAAAAATATTATAGTGACAATGTAAATGGGCGACGGCACGTATTTACACTAGATAAATTCCATTACAGATCTTGTATACTATGATTGTTTGAACGATTATACCAGATAAATAGTCAAATATAGATCATCATAACATAGATTTGTTTACTTAATTAAGGGATTATAAAAGACAAAGTAAAGAATACAGTGATGTCTCATAGTGACCGCTGTTGTTCCAATTAATGGAATAAATAGAATCAAACAAATGAGAATTTGGCGCAATGCAGGCCGCTATGAAAACGTCCACGCAGTGGTCCGGTAACCAATTCTGAATTCATGATTGTTAGGTGAATTTAGCATTCCATGCATTTATTGCAATTTGGCATTTCGATTATTTCAATGTGTGGTTTAATTTATGAGTGAGGTAATAATGAGCTACTACAAATTGGCTGGTAAAATAAATTTCTTACTTAATCCCCAATATTAGTTGGGTAGTAAATATACTCAGTATATCCGGTAGGATATGGACGTCGAAATATTTATATTATTTTAGATTTTCAGATAAAAAGGAACTCTTTATGTTCCTATCACAAATTATTCTCATAATATAACTGAACATTTATACAAGAGAGAGACTTACTAGCAAAACCCGTACCACAAATCTATTCATATTCAGATTTTCATTTGGTAAAAAGATATATTTTATTATTTTAGCTATATTTGTTATTTTATGAACTTAGTACAATTTATTAAAACATTTCTTAAAAGTTAGAAGCAACTAAAACATCTGCAAACAGTAACGATCATCTTCAAATCAAATGTACTCAAATAATTAATCTGACCGTTCTTATTTAACGAGGGGCAATTCATCAGGTTTAGGTTGTATATAAATCCGTTTACTTTTCGCCTCTTGTTTATTTTCTGTTGTTTCATTATATTTGTTTTATCCAGAAGGCGTAGTTAAAAAAATCCAGATTGTTTATAATGGCATAAAATGGTAATGTTCATTATTAATAGTCGTGATTACTTTAACAATAACTCTATAAATTAAAAAAAAACTATAAAATATAAATGAGTTTGAAGCTAAATGAAAAGTTTAGTACATAATATAGCAAATTATTTTCGAAGCAATCATCATTCCGTACGCGTGTAATCCCGGTATAAATTTTTATGACTCAATCTTTTTCATAATGTCGATTGTAGTCGTTTTCACCTCTTGGTTAGCCTACATCTAGTTACGTTAATCACTTACAAGGAAGATACATTTAATTATTGATTTCGGCGGTCTGTAAGCCTGTACATCTTATTAGCATAACAATCGATATAATGGCTATAAATAACTTAATATTAGTAGGTATATATCGGTGGGTGACAAGGGTATTTTGTAAATTATCAATTTTCCCTCGCAATCGGGTGGGACCCTTCCGTACTGGACTTTGGAACGTAGAAATTTAGGTACTTACTCGATTATTTCCCTCGTTTCGAATGAAAATCCCTTGGGTCCTCAGTCACGTTATTTAATAACTTACAGGTTCTCTCTGTTCTTAGGATTCCGAACCCAAACGGTAACTAGGAACCCTTATGGTGTCACTAGTTGGTTAATTTTATCTGAGTAATCGTCCAAACCAAGAACAGAAATAAACTATTATTATTATTAAACCAGAAAGAACCGTCAGGATCGTTATGGACAAAATCACTCTTTTACATGTATACAGCCAAAGGGGGAAACCATACCAACTTCACATTTAGGTTTTAACATGAACAAATAATGAGTAAAACTTTGAGAGAGACTAATAAGTCTATGTAGTTCATGCTACTAATAATCAGTATTACTAATTAATACTACTTATATTACAAGCTGTTAGAACCGACTCCAAAAAGGAGATCATTATTAAGTTTAATTCGAAGCGTATATTTTATGCATCGTTATTTAAAAGAAATACTTCTTTCAATATTTTTATAAGAAGCCAAAAAATCATCGCCATCTCACGCGTTACTGACCTTTTCCTCTCTCCAATGAGTTCACGACAGAGTACTATACATCCAGTAAGTGCATGATCTTTCTATGTGTATTACATATAGGTATACTATCTACGCATTATTAAGTAAGATACGCGGATGAAATTGACGTCGGAAGCTAGTTAAGAAATCGAATCTTGCATCCGCCCCGCGGTTTCATCCGCGTTCCCACGATAACTATGTCCACACTGCCAAATTTTCCCACGAAAAAATCCGACTATGTCATGCAAGGACGAATAACGAGTAAACACACACATTGTAATGGTAATATTTTGAATATTTTAGCTATTTAGTTAACGCTATTTTTATAACATTCTACTGTTACTAAGAAATATAAATTGCTTATAAAACATTAGTCAAATCTCATAGATAATGGTAACTAATTGTACCAACTTTTCACCTTATTTTGCAAAAGTCCGTCTAAAATAATCAAAATCAAATATATAAAGAATTAAATGATTAGTAATTAATTATTTAAATTATAAAATACATTTATTTTACACACGACTAAGAGCTATGTGAGGCCAAAAAGGCAACTTCTAATGGTGCGTCCATGCTTGGCGAACCGAGCACGAGCCGAGCCTCGAACAAGCACACTGCGAGCGCGATTCTCGTAGCGTGGACGGGCTTGCGAGTATCGAACGAGCGCGATTGTCAGTTTTTTCACAAATGGGATTCGCATCGTGCTCGTTGTAGACTCGTTCGTGGCTCGGCTCGTGCTCGATTCGCGTAGCATAGATGTAACATAATGGTGCGTCCATTCTACGCGAATCGAGCACGAGCCGAGCCACGAACGAACATTCAACGAGCCTATAACGAGCACGATACGAATCCTTTTGTTCGTGAAAAAACTGACAATCGCGCTCTTTCGAGGCTCGCAAGACCGTCCACGCAACGCGAATCGTGCTCGCAGTGTGCTCGTTCGTGGCTCGGCTCGTGCTCGGTTCGCCAAGCATGGACGCACGACGCACATAAGCTATTGTGCTGTATGCAGTGCGTGATTCCGCAGCGCCTCTGATAGAGTCAAAAGTCATTATTATAATATATTGTTAAAGGTATTTAGGTATTATTTACACTAGTGTAATTGATATCAGTGATATTTTTTTCTGTTTTTACAAAGGGTACAATGAATTAAGCATTTATTTATATTAAACATCATAGCGACGGGATATAGTTCAAATGTGATGACGCTTTGGTGCGGTGCGTCACGCCCTACTTCACTTGGAGAAGTTCGCGCCAGCTATTAGCGTAATTAAAACGCGACGAAACTACAAAAGATACTTCATGCTCAAACTATGACAACACCCAACTAACAGATCATTTGTTAGTGTCTTAACTATCATAAGGTTTCCGAGTTTTTTTTTACATATACCTATGTAAGTTATTTATTTCGTACACCTTATATACCAAATAACATATTTCGCGGGACACTAATGAGGATACCACTAGGTCGTCCACGCGTATTTTGTATTTATTTGTTGTAATCTCAATCAGTCGTGAGGGGAGTTATAGGCATCTATGTACGAAGGAAATAGTTGTATGGCATTTATTTATATGTTTCGTAATATCATCATCAATTATATTGAGCCCAAGTATCCCCACTACTGAACATAAGCCTTACCCTTTGGATTTCATAACGAATGGTGTTGAGTTGCTGCTGCCAGTGACTCTGATAGAACCTGGTAGAAGGTCGTTACTTCTTTCGTTTATTTCTTCCCCGTCGATTATCGAAGATCAAGGGTTATGGCCTGCCCAATACCCCTACAGCTTACTTTTATATATTTTTCCTTCTACGAATATTTCGGTTTCGGACACTGTCGCATAAAGAAATTCTAAGCATAGCTCTTTGAGTGCCTCTGAGTGAGATCATATTTATGCGGCTAAAACATTCACAAACTCTACACACCGTGGCCAAAATATGTGGCTTTGCCGTTTCGCTACTACAAGAACTATTGTACTACAGGAAAGTAATTAACAGTGAATAAATTTCTCACCTTACGTCCGTGTGACGGTAGCGAAACGGCCAAACCACATATTATGACTTTGTGAGAGTTTTTGAAGTTAGGGCTTGTAGAGTTAGGGAGTGTAGAGTTATAAGCTTGGCTCTACAGGAGGTCTGATAACTTTTTGACAGTGCAAGCCATATGGTCTCGTCTTGGCATCATTTTACATAAAAATGCTTTTGGTGGGATACTTTTGTCGCCAAACTCTGTGGTAGATTAGACGCGATGCAGATCAACTTATTCGTGACTAGTTTTGTCCTCGCGGCTCCTCCCACGTTCTTGGGATGAAACGTAGTCTATAGTACTCAGGGATAATGTAGCTTCCTATTAGTGAAAGAACCATAGTTTGAGAACGACTTTACCGATTTTATCCTCTTTTTTTATAATTTAATTAATTTATATTATAATTTATTTTTATAAATTAACTAATTTTCCAAGTTTTATAATACTCTGGAGAAGGTACTTATGGGATAAAAATTAAGAAAGTTGCGTGGAAAATAAGAAAATTTAAGAAAACTCAACAGTAGGGTAGGGTGGGTAGGATATCCATCGGGTACGCGAGCGAAACCGCGGGCTGCAACTAGTATTATAATACTGTTTGAGAATCCGATAACTGAATATTTAGAATTAAATCGTAAATATGATCCGTTAACAATTATTTTTGCTCAAACATCCATCTGACAGGTTGTTAACGTCCTTACAGGCTACAAGCACTTCAAACGCAGACCGTTTACATCAGATTCTCGTTATAAGCATCCACTTATTTGTATACTTCCCTATATTTTTTCTTCACCCATTCCAGTATACCTGCTATTCATAAATAGCTTTTTTGTATTTAATTGAGTACCAATTCCGAGTTACGTAGCTTTAGTTTAAATGAGGGATTAAACTTATAATTTAGTCGTTCAGACAATCACAAATGTATTTGTCAACCAGTTATTTTTGTTGGTCAGTGTAAATTTGCCAGCGTCTAGACTTTTTCTTATACTAACGAACATGTCAGTGAAATAATTGGGAAAAACAAGTGGCCGGTGTAAAATTAAAAAAAAACATTCTGACAAATTAATTATATATAAAAATGACTCTAGCGCTATGTGAAATATATTTCGATTATAAAATGTAGCTACATTAGCGCACCGAGGGGTGTCTAGGCAGAAGGAGACTATAGTCGAGACAGGTGAGCGCGTGATGAGGTGACGCACGCGCACCGGCCGCTGACGCCGCTCCTCGCCAATGATGGTGGAGACGCACCGCGTGCCGCCGCCCAGATGTGTGCGTGCGCCCGAGCCTCGCACCAAGCCTGCCTCTCAGTCCGCACCGCCTTCACTTGCTGGCAGCGGCACTGTGATGCACATCCGCCGACGCAGACACAAGACTGTGCACTTCGGAGAGAATCTCTTGATGCAAGTTTGCGCTGACCGAGCGCATTTGGCAGCGTTAGGGGCACGAGTGCCCGATGTTTCATTTTGTCACAAAGCTCATACAGGGCTCCGCAAGGGAGATGCTCGTTTCTGCTGTGTAGCTCATCACTGTTGTCTCGCAGCGGGTGCTCTCGTGGCTTTGACGTCGAACGGACGCCCTAAACCGCGCAGAGAGCGTAGTGGCGATTCGCACTCGAGCGGCGGAGAGACGGCGGATAAAGGAGAGGGCGGCGGTGGTTTAGTATCGAAAGACCCAAAACGTAAAGCTAAGCATCATCATCATCATCACCACCATCATCACAAAATTCATAGCTGTCCTTACCATGATATTGCACCACCACCCGGAGGCGAACCTGATGGAAAAGCAATCGTGCCGAAAAAAACCGTCTCGCCTTACCTCTACATACCAAGCAAATTAGAACCGAATGTACAACAATTATTCAGTTTTATAGAGAGCGTCCTGAGTGCATGGGCAGCTGAGGAAGGACTTACGAGCACAGGGGAGTACTCTGAACCAGACGAACGCATGGTGCGAAGACGCAAGCTGCATAAGTACAAGAAACGCACGGATGTTTTAAATATTCGTCGTATAGTGTATGAGGTTTCTATACTACACGGGACAAAGTTACTCGGCAATGTAAGATATCGTCACTATCACTGGAAAGGAACAGCACAAACTTGCAACGAGGCATTTCTAAGAAAGGTAAGACTTAAGTTATTGCTCGACTGCTTCAACTTTGTATTCTTTACTGGGTGTATTTAAATAAAGTCGGGCCGGCTGTTCGCTTCACATGCTATTTTAACATAATTTCCTATTAATATTGTAAAATGTATTTTGAGTATATTAAAAAAAGCCTCTTGCTGAGTTTCTTGCCGGAAGTCTTCTCAGTTCAAGTGTATTACGAACCGATGATAGAAACATAAATTGTAACGTTCATAAGTGCCTTATTAGACTGTTTTTTCTGTTCTGTGCTTATTAGGGCCTAAATTGAATAAACGATTTTGAATTTGATTTATCCGCGTACATAAATCTAAAAATAGAAACATAAATATTGAATGCTTTATCGCGATCTAATTATATAACTGAAGGTAAAAGGCGTCCCTAAACGGCCGGTATATAAGTCAGCTACATTTTGACCTTATTTTAGTTCCCATCAAGAGGATTCTGCAATTTCCTTTTTGCTAATGAGGCCTTTTATTTTCACTACTCTATTTAGATATGGGTTTTCTTTCTACTTTTCAATGAAATGGAAATAATTAAAATTGGTTTGCTAAAAATTGTGTGCATATTGTGAAAGTATGATTAGTTTCTAATTTCTAACTAAGAGTAATTAGTGTTTTATTCGTGCATGTGGGCTGAAGTACCTACTGAAAGAGTTTCGGACTGCGTTATCAATCGAAGAGTTATACCAAATGAAATATAGTTATGTACCTACTTATTTATTTATGTATACATTTAGGTTTATATTATTTAGGTCGCCCATATGTCGAAATACGTACGTAGTTTTAAAAACTAAGTAATGTCAGCCATTCGTAATCTCACAATTCTCCGTACGCGCAATATGCCTAAAAAGGTCACATAATTATGTTTGATAGGTATTCAGTAAGGCTATATACAAATAATAAGTATTAAAGACAAATATGTTTGACAGAGTCTCAGTTTGGCAAAGTAAATATTATTATGTGTGCGTGTCAAACGCATGGTAGGTAGCTCAGAGTATATAAATAAGGTAGTATCTCCACAGTCTATTAAACCATACAGTCGGTCGACGAAGCCGTCTAGACAGGGCAATCGTGCGGGGTGTGAGGGGCGAGACGCGGGAAAGCCGTTACCGACCTGCGAACAAAACGATGTTAGTAGCTCGGTAAACAGAATTCAGGGCTAACGCGTGTTTGTGTCTGTAATTATTTTATATTAATTTGTTTATTTAAAATGGTGCAAACGACGTGTGCTGTGAGAGACTGCAAGTCTTCATCCTATTTAAATAAAAGTCTGCGTTTTCATCAGCTTCCACACACAGAAGAAAGGTAAATAATGGTTTGTTATCGTAGAGTGCATACAATAATAATTTTATATTTGTCACGTTAATAACGCCAACAAAATGTCCGAATGGCGGACGGTAAAAAATATCTAATAGGTACACAGGTATAGGTAACAGGCACAGGGCATGAGTGTTTGGAAATCTTTTTTTTTTTGTTTCAATAGTTCTGCTGATGGAGTAGGAGGGTAAGCACTGGAACTCCATAGCGGAACTTCGTATCCTAGCCGTGTTTGGGGTTGTTGGAATGGTCGTGAGATGAACTTTGACCATGTATGGTTTCCAGGGTCTGATGATGGAGTAGGAGGGTAAGCACTGGAACTCAATAGCGGAACTTCGTATCCTAGCCGTGTTTGGGGTTGTTGGAATGGTCGTGAGATGAACTTTGACCATATATGGTTTCAGGGTCTGATGATGATGTAGGAGGGTAATCACTGGAACTCCATTGTGGAACTTCGCATCCTAGCCGTGTTTGGGGTTGTTGGAATTGTCGTGAGATGAACTTTGACCATGTATGGTTTTCAGGTTCTGATGATGGAGTAGGAGGGTAAGCACTAGAACTCCATAGTCGAACATCGTATTCTCGCCATGTTTGGGGTTGTTGGAATTGTCGTGAGATGAACTTTGACCATGTATGGTTTTCAGGGTCTGATGATGGAGTAGTAGGGTAAGCACTAGAACTCCATAGTCGAACATCGTAATCTAGCCATGTTTGGGGTTGTTGGAATTGTCGTGAGATGAACTTTGACCATGTATGGTTTTCAGGGTCTGATGATGGAGTAGGAGGGTAAGCACTAGAACTCCATAGTCGAACATCGTAATCTAGCCATGTTTGGGGTTGTTGGAATGGTCGTGAGATGAACTTTGACCATGTATGGTTTCCAGGGTCTGATGATGGAGTAGGAGGGTAAGCACTGGAACTCAATAGCGGAACTTCGTATCCTAGCCGTGTTTGGGGTTGTTGGAATGGTCGTGAGATGAACTTTGACCATGTAAGGTTTTCAGGGTCTCATGATGGAGTAGTTATTATAATATTGTTTAAAATATAATAATGCTAACAATGTTTTATTGTTATCTGCAATAAATAAATAATTTTGTAAATATTGTTTACTTGTGACAACCCTGGCCATCGCGATACTGTATAGACGTTGTCGGCATTTTTCACAAGATCAAAGGCGTCGGACGACTGTATGGTTATTAGACTGTGGTATCTCAGAGTATATAAATACTGGTAGTATGTTATGTTTTGTTTATTAATTTCATGTATTTATAATGTAATTTTATTATTATATCAAAATATTAGCTTACTGCACTTCTCCATATATGCCAAATATCATACACCTCCGTGCGCGCAATAAAAAAGGGATCGAAAGCTTTGCTTCCCGTATTAATAGATCCATAGGCAAATTTCAGGCCGAGACCCAAGAAAATAAGATAAACTTCATTAAATTGATTAAATAATAATAATATTAAATGTAATCTTATAATAATATTTTTTTTATGATTTCATGCGAGAAATTCAAGAGAATTTGGTCTGACATTCTAAATTTGAGAGGACGAGATTAAAAAAAAAATTGTCTGGTCATTTGCAGCAGACAATCCATTATAGGTACTTATATAATCGGCACATTCTTATTATTGGGTTATAGTATGAAGTGTTATGATAATCAAATAAGGCCCTTTTGTTTATTATTATACACTTTCCAAATTACTTGGGGTAGCGGATAGTATGCATTGTGTTGGTGCTGAAAAATCGAATGAAGTTTTTGGCCTGAAATAGCCAACAAGATAATTTTATTCAATTGAATAACGTTTTGTTTTTCTTTTTCCTGGGTGAGACAGCTAAAAGTATAAGTAAAAGATGTTAATAGCTTTAAATCATATCAGTATACAAGAGGCAGGACACATAAGTTGATCAGTAAGACCGTTCATAAAAATGTTGAATAATAATGGACCCAAATGCCAACCCTGCGGAAATCCAGACGTAAGGAGAATTGAGGAAAATGTATTTGTAGTCTGTACTAACCGACTACTATTTTATAATATGAACTGATCCATCTTAATGATCAGCCATGCAAACCATACCAGTAAAGTTTGCAACAAGGCTGTTAATTATTAACTTTATAAAACGCTTCCTAAAGTTGTAGTAGAACAAACGCAATTTCAAAAACGCTAATCTAAAATTTTGTTTGTCACAAAAATATTTAGATTACCTGAAGTTATGGCCATCGCTGCTTCAGTTTGAAATTTTCAATTAAATGCCCTGTGAACGTAACAATACTTATTTTACCTGCAATAAATAGCTAATACCACATTAAAATCTAAACAAACAGGATCCACCAAGGATTCAAAGAAATTAAACCTATTTTCAAGCAGCAAGACGTAAGATATATTTGTAACACACTGGCATACAAATAATGTATTGGTTTGTGTCAGTAATGTCTGTACGGTCTGCGGGTTTATCGATTGTGTGCATATTAATTTCATGCCCATATATTATGCTTTACAGAGTACAACTAAAACTTTTAATTACTAATGATTTACCCGTAGGATTGCAGTTAGGATGCGATGCGCGTCCCATAAAAACATATGAATGCAATTTAATTCCGGGAACTATTATTCAAATTATTAGGTTTATCACATTTTTTATTTGTTTTTTTATTAAACTTATAACTCAAAATATTCTAATTTACATGTGCGAGGTCTTGATAGAGTCTTGGCCATCTTTAGCAAAATGATCACAATGTATCTCTATTTTTTGTATTCTAATTCGATATTAGGACGGACTTAAGTGTTGAAAATCCGTCGCTAAGCATCTAGCAGTATTTCAGCAGTAACACTTAAGAGCCAGTTGCTTTCTAAAGTGCAAGTTTGATGAGGTAGTTTTAGTAAAAACTTGGTAATGCCTTTTTAATAATTATATTTAAATGGTGATTCTTCTAGTTTTGTTCAAAATGACATGTTCATACAAAGACGTCTGACTCTAGGCAGTTTTACTGCCAACTAAAATGTTTAAAAGCATTTGTAAATGTACCTGTAGCGTAGGTACGCATCCACCAAATGGCGAATGGCTTCCTACCACATTGGGACAGACGTGGAGTCTAACGATTAACGTTTTCGTTAAAATCTCGTTATAGGTGGTAGCAAATCGATATAATGCACACACGTACCTTGGACTGCCACCAACACTAGTTGAGTTTCCACCTTGTGATCGTTCTTGGATCTTCACTTGTACTTCTTGTGTTGAAGGAGAAAAGAGGCGCAAGGTGCCTAACGCCGTGTCATACGACGTTTCGATATTGCTTACTTAGACGAGATTTGAACATCGATATTATGTTGATTATTTAGAAAAATATCACAAAAATATAAAGAAACGTTTTATTACTCGTAAGGTAATGAAACCTTACCTATTAAAAAAAACAACGGGTTGCCGGGAGTGCCGGCAGAAGTGAAAACTTGAATATTAACGTTGTGCATTTTTGAAACTAGACATTTTTCCCATAGTGTTTTTATATAAGGAGTTTTCCAAAATTCATCCCCTTGGGGGTGAAATAGGTGACCGCGAGTGAATTCGCGAAGCGGAAAGCTAGTTCAAGATACATATATAATACTTTTGAATAAGTTTTTTTATTAACTTAAAATGGGAACAAAAATGGTACTACCTCAGAGTATATAAATACTACGTACAGTACTACCTTCCGGCTAGCAAGAGAATATTATTAGATTTTGAACATAGCCCTAGTATAAATACAGTCTAATTTGCAACTACTCTCCCTCCGTCTTACGAATTTTCGATCAGGTCACGTGACACCTGACCATTTTTTACCCAACCCAAAAAAATGGCACAACGCCGCTTAAGAAGTTTTAACTTCAAAAATAAGTAACAACATTTTTAACATCAAAAATGCTCCCTGTTATTTTAATGTCACCCCATTTTAGTCCCTGATTTCTTAATTTTGCAAAAAAGATTGCAGTTGTCCAATATGTGAGAAACATCTACTCAGTTTTAATGATACTATTGAACAACAAAAATATAGTTATGCACAACTCAGCAGCAAGGGCTTGAATTTTGGAGGTATACCTTCAGGTCCAGCACCAGCGCCTTACCCCGTTACTAAACTTATTAAGGAAATCTTTAAGTTTTTATATTACACTTTTATAGTTGGCTATACACAAAGCGTTATATAGATGATTTGCAGCACTAAAAGCTGCATGTCGAACAGTTTCATCACACTAAAACTAAACTCTAAATTTCATAAAAGCATAAGTTTGTTTCAGAACCATGAATCCCTGTCAACTAAGTGAGGTACAATTTAATATTATAGCCGAATATAGTTTTCGCTGTAGGGAGATTGGCCATGGTAAAATGCAAATTATTATTAAATGCAATATGACTGAAGCGTTTCAATCTAACTATCATACAGAGTCGACAATCTGCCTCAATTTGTCATCTAACTTAATTAAAGCACAACTAGCTGCTCTAAATAAATGTTCAATACCTTGACTACATTTCATATTATTTATATATTTTTTTCACGATATTAGAGTCGTTACCATTTTAAAAGTTCTTCATATTGGTGAGTATCCGTCCCTGCCAGATTGTCAGTTATACAAAATCTCCCTGTTTAAATTAATCGTGATCGTATTCCTACGGTCTATCATTGAATGAAAAATACTACGATAATGCGCCTTGGCGTGCTTTATCTATTATGCTTGCCCTCATTGGCTTGCCCTCATTGGCATCCCTATTTTCGCAATATATTTTTTACGGTTTGAGTTTGAGAAGTTAGGGCTTGTAGAGTTATAAGCTTGGCTCTATACGGGATCTGATAACTTTTTGACAGTGCGAGCCATATGGTCTCAACTTTCTCATGTCTCAAATTTTATATGTTTTTTTTTTGGTGGGATTGCACTTTTTAAGTTGCTTATAACATATTTAATAATAAAATAATATAATTGTAAATTTAATTTAAATCGTCTGTTTTTATACACCAGTGGTACTAATAATATAGCTATGGATTTTTGAAGCGCATTTAAAATAAATATAATATTATAATATATCAGTTTATTCAGTCATCACATCATTTTTTTCCATTAATTCTCACTAAAATAATTTCAAATTATTATCGTGAATTACAAATTTATATGAAAGATGTCATTATTTCATATTGGCATAGGACACATAATATATAGATATGATGTGTTTTTTAATCCAAGTAGTCCATGCCCTCTTAAAAAATCATCCTGTATCAATTTTCTCCTTACAACTGAGCATGTATATAATACTAGCTGTCCCCGCGGTTTCCCTCGCGTTCACGGGATAAAAAGTAGCTTATGTCCTTCTCCATACCATAGGCTATCTACAAGCCAAATTTCATTGCGATCGGTTCAGCTTAGACGTGAAAGATTTCAAGTAGAAAATTGCCTATTTTGATTGTTGATATTTATTAAATATTGCTGTATAACAAACTTTATATGCAACTATTATAGTTTTTTTATTAAGATGGCTCGTGTCGTAGGTATATAATATATTCTTTTTCCTGGTGAAAGGCAAATGCAAGGGCGGGCGCAGCGGCGTCAAGGGCCATCGAGCCGAGGGCGCGCTACCGTCGCGTCGTCCGCATGCGCCTCAAAGCAACTCTTGCCGTGTTACATTGTACCGTGATCAAAAGCACAAAAAAATACAATTATCCTATTTTTGTATAATAAAAAGATATAAAATATAAAAACAATACGACAGAATCTATATACACACAACTAGAACTATTCTCATATTTTCTTCACCAATGTTTTAGCATCTGTATCTAAATAACTACTTAACTATTAATAGTAATAGTTAAGTAGTTATTTAGACCAATACTATTTAATAATATTATTTAGAAAAAAAACATTTTTTTTATTATTCTGATCGTTTATGTTTTAGGGATAACTGTGGCCAAGAATTAAGGATTAAGTATTTTAATTAAGTGAATTAGCAAAAACTTTCACAGGTTGAGGGCACACCTTTGAAGGATTCTAATTACCAACTTATTTAAACAGAATTCACCTCAAAAGAAATAAATTCCGCATAAAGTATGAAACAGTCTCATCTCGTTTAGCACTCGTTCTTGTACTTTGCGCGCCTGTAGCTACACAGGTAGGTACAGAAGAGGCGAGGTAACAATTTTCCGAGGTGGAAATGACGGTGGTCTAAGGGGAAAACTGCGTTACACTGAAAACGTTGTAAGCATATCTAAACGTAAACTTGCTGTGTTGTACAGACTTGTACACTCGAATTAACTTTAGTTAGTATGATGAAGCATGCAGTGTGATTTATTTTATTTCATACTTATAGGTATTGTTTGTCTCAAGTCAATTTTCATAATGATGATTACAAACATTTACATTTCAAACATAATATAAAGGGAATATTCTAATATGAAATGCTCAACAACAAACGGTACCTGCCTATTATTCAGGGATTCTAATAATAATCCTTACATTAGGTAAAAGCTTTTATTTTCCACTCTCAACTAATCAGCAATAAACAAATTTTGCTACGCTCTGACTCACACCTTTCATCGAGATTCACATTTAGTATTAATTTAATAATAAGTACATACATTTTTTTATTCTCAATATAAAATATTTCAACTTAATTACAACGTGTAGGCAAAGGGGTCCACTTTCAAAATGATTGCAGTTTTTCACTTGTTTTGTATTTTTTTTATATTACTATCCCACGAATGCGTTTGACGTCCGATATATTCCACTATGTATCGGTGTTAAAATTTTAATCAAAATGCTTTTTTTGTCTTGAACTGTATTGAGTTTTTAAATTCAAAATTGCTAATACAACACGATACGAAGCTTTTATTAAAGACTATAAATATTTACACTCAAAATTATGTTATTGTTCGTAATGTTTTGAATGTTGTTCATCGCAATGTACGTTAGTAAAAAAGAAAATAAGATACCAATACATTCTTTCTGAAAAAAAAAAGCGTTTGTGACAATAATTATATTGCTCTAGTATGTAGGTGTATCTATTAATTCCTTTATCAACGAGTAAGAAAATTCAAGTAATTTCATTGTGCAGATATCGGACGATGATCGCATGTCATTGACGACGGCGGTGTCGGATGAAGAGGATCCCGGCGAAAGCGCAATGAATTCGCCTTACAAGGGCAAGCAAACTGGGGCCGCGGCGGCTTCCTTCAACTGCACTGGAGCCGTCAGAAAGGCAGGGTAAGCGCTTTTAATTATTTGACTATCTTATGACCAGTTCCTATGATTAACAACATGTTACTATATTTACTATATTTAGTACTATATTTATTCTTACTCCATTTTAGAAAAAATATGTAGTTTAGTTTAGTTAGAGGATTCGATCCCGGTCGATTTTTCTAATCCCACTACACGGTGTAGTGTAAATATTTGTCGTTACATATATTAGGAATTATATGTAACGTATGTTGGGAATTTATCATAAGTTAAATAAATGCCTTTGTTACCTGTGTCCGATCCGATCTATCCAAATTGATATTATGGAATTAAATTCAAAATTAATAGTAAATTATGATACATGTGTGCAAAATTGGTAATTACAGACGAGGCAATAGCGATAAGAGAGCCGAGAGTGTAATGATCAAAGCACACGCGTGTCATACGACGTTTTTCAACACACTAGCGAGGAAAAAGCAGCCTCTTTTTTTTTTAAGTTGGTTTTTTCATAATAATACCTATCATCATCAACCACACAATGAGAATGTTAACAAATATGGCGCGCATGTTTTTTTGACAGCGATGCGCTGTCAAACTGGTTTACCCGTTTAAATTAAGAATGCTTCGTCTACACACATATCAATGACAATGAACCAATCTTAACATAATCGGGATTATACCTATCATAAAACTGTGCGGTAATGTAAAGTAAAATGCACTAGTGCGTAATAAGTTCCGTTATGATAGTAATGTGTTGAAAAGTTATTTTACAGGCACAATATTTACTAGTCGATTACATTCGTTACTTTCGTATAAAGGCCATTTCAGAGAGCTTTTCACAAGAATTAATAATTTCATCAAATCTCCAGTAGTACACGATCAGGAAAAGGAATAAAAGTAGCCAATCGTGATGGATATGTTGCTAGTTATTTATACTTCGTATGTTGCTAGCTACTTCTTTGTTAAGTGTAGCTATTTGTTATTGCAACTTGCTACAATGCAGGTGAATTTCGACTATTTTATAGTTTCTTGAATGTCTTAAAATCTTACTGCAATATATCCTTAAAAACTTACTAACTATTGTCAATTTCCCACTCGTTTCAATGAATAAATTGTATGGATTTATCGTAAAATAAACTCAAACCAAAAAGCTTTCCACGTCGTTTTCATGAAAATACGAAAAAAATGGAGTTAAAGATGTCGATACTTTCGCAGCTTCGCACCAATGTATTTTAAAGCTATCATCGTTAAATAACATTTGTATTTTTTCTTCCGTGTATACCCATACCCCTCTCTTCTCTCCACCCTTTCCATTGAGGTTTTATTAATGTAAGTAAGAAAGACTCGGAGGATAGAAAGGCGCTGTCGTATAGTCCTTACAAGTTTCAGTTAGGAAAAGCCTACGGCGTCCTTTATGTTCCTTGAGGCTACAATTTCTCTTCCATGAATCCCAAATGACCGGAGGGAAATCTTAGCCGTGACCCATTCAACGGCGTTGTAAAACCGTAGGGTGTACGCAGACGAGATGAAGCTCTGTCGTTACGAAAAGATTTCTTGTACATTTTTCCTATTACTACTTGTTTTAAAAGCAGCTGCATGAGCCGTCATATGAAAAACGTTCGAAAGAATGTAATACATTGTAAGAATTCTTTTATGGTAAATCGCTAGGAATACTATTTGCTATTAATTTTACTGTACTGATTATGGTGTGAAATACCTAAAAATTGTTTAAGACAAATCTTTTATTTTAATTTCTTTGCTTCGTATGTTCTCGTTAACATAGCTGTGATAGTCTAGCAATTCAGTACTCATCATCATCAGCCTATAATGACCCACTGCTGAGCGCAGGCCTCCTTTCACAAATTAGGGTGAAAGGGAATAGGCAGATACTCCACCACGTGTGCCCACTGCGGATTGGTGGAGATAGGCTGTTGCTAGTGGTCAACCTATACTGTTGGAGTTTTCAAGCCGCCTAGTAGGCCTCTAGATAGCTTAACAACTAATAATCGGGACCAACAACTTTATGTGCCTTCCGAAGCACGGAAACGCTCGATTTGAAATAGGTACCACTAGGCAGTCACCCATCCAGGTATCGACCACGGCGGTGGTGGTAGCTTAACTTTGCCGATCAAGTAAGAACGGCTAATCATGCTATACACCGAGCGCTTCACATTCTATACTATCAACAGTAAATAGCAACAAATTCGAAATTATCACAGGTTATTCTCATAATTTATTGATGAATGAGTGATGATTGAGAGTAATTCTTATAGCGACATGCAGCCAAGCGATACAAACATCACGATTAAAGATCAGTGGTATCAGGATTCGATGGGCGAAAAGGTAAGCCAACGAGACAAGATAAAGAATGTAAACAAACTTTAAATTTTTATTTAAAGAAATTATGTTGATAGCTGCTTTACCAACCGTTTCCTGTACCACGAATCACATAATGACAGCTGTCCTTGACCAACTGACGTCCTACTGAGTTCTACTGAGTTTAGTAGAGGTCGGTTATTTACATATTTTATCTCCTCTCGTTGGCTTACCTTTAGTGCAGGCAATAAAACAACGTTATACTATCGCTTTTGAAAAGTCTCGTATCTCGAGAAGAAGCGACGCAAGAAACTCCTTATGGCCCCGATAGGTTTATTTAAATTATCACTTCAATTACTCTAAAATTATGGGTGCAGTAGCAACTGCATTGAGGTGTACATAGATCTTGATTTTGAAAGATACTTCTTACACTCTCCTGAATAAAGTCCTTTAGAAGTAAAAGCTGACAGTTATGACATAAATTAACTGTCATTTAAATATGACAAAAGTTGACAAAATGGACATATAAAAACATATACCTACAAAGTTGAGTCTGTTTTATGTATGATATTATTTTGTCCACCGTAGGATTCTTTCATATAATACATTATCTTACAAACATAATTACAGAAAATAGGAAGAAAATACAAGCCAACAAAATAAATAGAATACAATGTGTCCATTTCAAAATCCTGCAAACCATAATGTGTAATTCATACTATGTCGAAAACGGGTTCTACGACTTCGACGGTTTTTCGAGTGAGAACAACCTTTAAATTGGCTAAAGATCATGAGCACAAACGAAAAACAACTCCAGTCAACGTTATTATTTGGGCGATGGAAGTCCTCGGCAAACGAGCTCAAGGAGTGCCAATTCAAAAAATAAGATCCCTAATAAAAAGGCATTTTGTGCTCCCTTGCAGACAAAAGGACGTCGATAAAAAAATTAACATGACCGTATTTTTCGCTGTTTACTTTGGAATTCTTGAAGAAATAAATAATTTGTTCTACTTGAAAACAGCAAATCCTTGCATAGCGTAAAACTTGTGAAGGTTAAATATAACGAATTTGTGGCAGTATGTAATTATCGGCTATGTCCTTACTTTGTGACTGTGCTCTCAATTAGTAATCCAAATAAAGAGCTTTTCTTGTTTTAAAAATCTGTTTTAATTATAGTAATTAATAACAATTATTTACTTTCGCATGTATCCTACACACGATCACAGCTTTTAATTTGTTATTCAAACAAAAATACTATTTTGGAATAGTTAGTAATAATAATAATATACTTAATAGTAATGTGAAGAAGTTTTTACAGCGCTTTAACTGCCAGCCTTTCTGAAAGCCTACTAAGTAACCTATAAAACTCTACAGACCTAATGGTGCGTCCCTGCTTGGCGAAACGAGCACGAGCCGAGCCACGAAGGAGCACACTGCGAGGACGATTTGCGTAGCGTGGACGGGCTTGCGAGCCTCGAACGAGCGCGATAGACGGTTTTTTCACGAACAAAGGGACTCGCATCATGCTCGTTGTAGGTTCGTTCGTGGCTCGGCTCGTGCTCGATTCGCGTAGCATGGACGCAGCAATAGACTCTACAGATCTTAGCTACAGTGAGAGAAGTGTAATGATTAAGTCGCGAGGCTGCAATCCAGCTAGAACATCTTTCAATGGTGATAATTGATTAATGTTTAATACACATTTTTTAATACAAAACATTCTTCTGTACAGATTCCTAAGCGTGAAGAAATGGCTTCTACGCAAGAAGCATCAAATTGAATTGGCACGCAAGCGTGGCTGGAAGGGATACTGGGTGTGTCTGAAGGGAACCACGTTACTGTTCTACCCGTGTGACTCTCGCGAGGGACGTTCTGTGGAGGCTGCACCTAAACACCTCATCATAGTAGACGGTGCCATCATGCAGCCCATTCCTGAGCATCCCAAGCGCGATCACATATTCTGCTTGAGCACTGCCTTCGGGGACGCCTATTTATTCCAAGCACCCTGTCAAGTAAGTTAACGACTATATGACTACGAAATTACTTAGTTTACTGTTAGCACTCGGTATTTGATACGTTTGTACAGCCAGCTACATTTTCCTTGAATCGCTTTATTTGAAACGATTTAACAAGAAATGTATGCTATATGCGTGTAAATATGATAACAGATTAATGTTCCTTTTTATCTTGTAGATTGAGCTTGAAAACTGGGTGAACAGCATTCACAGTGCATGCGCTGCGGCTTTTGCGCGTCATCGAGGAAAGACCGGAACACTTCATTTACTACAAGAAGAAATTTACCGCCTTGAGAAAGCTATTGAATCGGTAAGTAAACTCATCATGACACAGTCTGTCTCTTTACATGAGATGGTTTAAGCTAAGTCTAGTAAAACCTATGATTTATGATGATCCCGGTTATTTCTGTTATATGACGTTAGAATATTACGGATATATTTAAAACTTACTTTTGGTAGACTTGCTCCCGTTGGTTCTCGCGAGGGACGCGCGTCCTATGATAACAATGGTGTCATTGTTATTTTTTTAACCGCGAGCTAAAGTATTAACCATCTCACTTAATAAGGAGGCATATATTTTAAACATTTTCAGTATCATTGTGAAACACTTTATCAGTAAATACTTCTGATGGGAACATGTACTACGTAGCTTATTATTCACCAAAATTATTATTCAAAAACAAATGGAAGTGTTAAGATTATTACGAATAAAATATGTAGATCATAAACCAGGCTTGCTCTATTATTATACTCGCTGCGCATCGTATCGCATCCGCCTGAACCAACAGTGAAGCAACAAGAGAAATATACTTCGACTACCACACGTTACGAACACCTGACTGTTTTTTTGTAAATTTCCTCTAATAATGCTTCGCTCGATCTAAAAATAATTGCTATACAAGAGAATATTTTGAGGGAAATTTTGTTTTTCATTGCCTGTTAGTATCAGACATTGATGAACGTGAGCAATCTACTGAAGCTAAAGCATTCCACAATAACAGATATTATTATTAAATAGCATTTACATATTGGAAATTAATTGAATACAAAATATATTTGTAGCATGAAATCATATCCTGACAAAATCAAAATCAAAAAGTAATTTATTCAGTTTAGGCCAGGCCAGTTGACAAGATGGTTTTCGACAATCGTTATCGTTAGTAAACGATCAACCTTTGTATGGGATTGACATTTCAATCGTAATATCACTTGATTTTTAACAATCTCTTATGTCAATCCCATACCAAGGTTAATCGTTTACTAACGATAACGATTGTCGACGACCATCTTGTCTAGGGGGACTGGTAAGGCACTTATGAACGTTAAATAGGTAGGTACATACAGTTGAATTAACCACCGGACATAAAGTCTTCCCTCCGTAATTTGAACGTTTTTTTTTGCATTCATACTAATATTCCTGCTGGACACTGAGGTTGTTACTTGACAGTATATTACTTGCAAGCTTCATTTTATGTAGTTAGGTACAGTGTATCAACAAGCAAGCATTAATGCAAGTGGTAGATATAGATGTAGAGGTATGAACGGGGGGATGTCGCCGGGCGGCGCAGCAGTGTGCGGTTCGAAGCGTTCCT
Source organism: Achlya flavicornis (assembly GCA_947623365.1). NCBI lineage: Eukaryota > Metazoa > Arthropoda > Insecta > Lepidoptera > Drepanidae > Achlya > Achlya flavicornis. The sequence goes on from OX392474.1 coordinate 9,215,901, forward strand.
CGTGTAAATCGCGCCAATTTCTGACCCGCACAGGCTGACCGCAGCACGCATCAAAGCCTTTGTGGCTGCCTCACACTACTCCATGTTTACCGCATACGAATATATGCTTTGCCAGACATGTTTGCTATTAGCTATGTTCAAACGATTGACATAGAATCGTCTTTTCAGATCATACATGACAACTTGAAAGCCATTTTTCAAACTAAGTAGATTTGACTCCAATTGGCGGTGTTTAAATTTAAAACAATGAATAAGTACGTATGCAAATTGGATAGCCGGTGTTCAATCGACTCAGGACCACTTTGTATATGTGCTGATGTTATTCTTGGAAGAGGACTACTCTCAGCAGTGGACCTGAACATACAGACCAGAATAAAATGTTTTTTAAACTTCGTTTACTTTATACACAAGTTTTGGGGCTATTTAATTCCAATAAGGTAAATATGAATTGGGATAGAGGTAGATAACAATATTTTTCGTAATAACTTAATTATGAACTGGGAATATTGTTAAAAATACCAAACAATAATGTTTTTATAAAATAGTGTCGCTTCTACTTGACATAATTAGATGTTTCATTAAATTCATATTATGCGAATATTCAAAATAGATAACTTAATTAAGGATAGAGACGCATGCTTATAGTTTGAAACAATCTAGGTATTTTATCACCATGCAGGTGGGAGCTCGCGCTTATCAATATTCATAGGACACGTTATACTCGAGCTAGGATAGAGGAACGATCGCTCTATTCAAAATATTACACGCTCACATAATCTAACCTATCTGAATCACACTTATACACTTGCAAATTTAAAATTTAATTTCAAAGTGTTCCGTATATTATGCTGTAAAAATATTAATTGTATGGAAATTGTTTATACTTTTCATAAACATTTACCCCTTTCCTCACAAAACGCTAAATAACGTCACATTGTTTACATGACCATTTAATTTATTAGTTAAATAGCGTTTTATGAGTAAGACCTCTAATATGACAGAAAACTAAAAAAATTAACACCGAAACGAGACGTAGACGACGTGACCTGACTGAGTGAACTGACCCTATGATATGGGTTTTTCCTCGATTTGTTAATGTTTGCACATCTCTAATGCAACTTCTATTAGATTGCAAACGTAAATTTTCATACAGGACCACAAACTCAAACACATGGCAGATCTTCAGCAATCAGTTGTGTCTGATCCTGAGACTCGAGCCCAACTCGCTGTACAGATGCTACAATGGGAAGAGAACCTAGAAAGGTTACATTGCGAACAGTTCCGACTGCGCTGTTACATGGCCAGCCTTCAAAGTGGCGAGTTACCCAATCCTAAGGTATGTGGCAAAACCGTTTATTACCATTATTACGTTGACAGAGCTTGAAATAGAGAATATATGCTATAAAATATTTTTTTAAACATAATTTGATTCTGATTATATTACATAACTTCTGTTTGTTCATATTTAGTAGATCTTCTTCATTTCCTCCTGTTAAATTGGGATATTTATAGCTAAAATAATTCCTCTGCCATAATATTTGTCCTCAATAATCAGGCCAATACATTATAGGTACTCTTCCAATCCTACATCATCAAAATACAATTATACCAATAAAACAATATTAACGTATTACATAAGTTCATCATCCGATAATAGGACAGGAGTCGAAATGTTGAAATTGTCAAGCTATTTCATCGAAGTGACAGAGAAAGGAAATTTGGTGGTTCTCCCCGATCAAATTGACAGTTCCGTTGACCGGGAGAGCCGGGATAGAATCTATTATGCCACGACCTATATCAAAATATGTCATAATGCTTTTCCACATGAATGATTATTACAACTGCTTCCAGTTTTAGTTTGGTCTGATAAACAGATAAACCCTTTGCTGATAAAAAAATAACTAAATTACGGATTTTAATCCATCTAGTATAAATGTGAAAGTTTCTGAAGATGTTTGTTACTCGAACACGCCGTAATGGCTGAACGAATTTAAATAAAATTTGCCACATAATACATAATAATAAATTAGATGCCCTGGGAACGTAGATTCAACCGCGGGGTGGAAGCTAGTTTTGCAATATAAATAAAAAGTACATACTTAGTTACATGTATGAGCTAGCTAGATGTTGCTTGCTGCGTCAGGTCTTAAGTGAAACCATTTGTTACAGTCATTACTGACACACGTATCTCGTGGCACTAAAAGCACATTGAACAAGTTGGGCGTGTTTACGGTGTCCTCATTCCACGCATTTATCTGCGCTCGCTCACCATCTCTCCTGAACAACTTGCTGGCTGGTCGGGGCGCGACTAAACGCAGGGCACCGAACCTTTCACGTTCTAACTCCGGCTCCAGTCGAAGATCAATGCAGGTAACACATTGCAGCTCTCCTTCAAATATCTACATCTATCTCATAGATGTGGTCCAGAAAAAATAGAAAATCCAAAATAAACTCACTTTATGTTTGAAAGAAGTCACAAAACTTACTGATTAATTAATCAGATAACTTCAGCGAAGCTTCGAGGTCGCTGTTTGCTTTTCTATGTGGAGCATACTGAAGCAAAAAGAAATAACAGTAACAAGAAAAACATTAAGTTTTGTTAGCTGTACTGATGATCCCAAATCCGGTTAACAACATTTGTATTTGTTTTGTAATTAAATATAGCTAAACAGGCGCTGAATACCTCTTTTGTTGGAAATATTTGAAAGTAAAGTTCAATTAAATTCAAACAAAAAAGACAAAGCTTTCGAAAGCAATGCCAGAGTAGCATGCACCTCGAACCATAATACAGATCGTCACGAAAAGGGACTATTACTTGCCTTTAGTTGCCACTGACTACCTCTCATTAACCGCTATTGTTTCTTGAACAAATTTCAGCTAAACTTGGTATAATTAAATTGGTTGACCTTCCCGGTGTCTATTGGTCTAAGGCTTTCCATTTGTTTAGTTATAAGACATTTAATATATCTATCGACTTTCAACGGATTCATTATATTTATTCGTGTATTGATTCGCTTATATCTAGGATAGAATCTAGGATGCTGATTAAAGTATGGGATTTATACAGTTAAGATGGATTAAGATATTATATATCTTTTTATTATAAATCCAAAATGACATAATGTTTTTGTATACACACCATTGCTACTTTTATAATTGAATTTCTTGATGTTAATATTTTGTGCCATGACATATTTTTTGTACCTACACAATACTAAGCGTGGGCTAAATGTTTTACATACAAAGGTTTTCGTTTCGCTGTTTGTTTGTAATAACAGTTTGGTACATATCGCACAAGGTAAGGAAAACAGTATCGATTACATAAAGTTAATTATGAATGAAAACAAAATCACCTGCCGTAGTTTTGGTCAATGAATAGGCACGATTTTGTCAATTACATGTAGGCTTGATACTTTGATACGGATTTTATTTATGTAACCTGGTAAATAAGTGCTCACAAGGCGCGTGTGATAGAAATAGATAGAATAGAAAGGTTGGAAGCAGAACTTCCAAACTTTGTTTGGACTAGTCAGGAGACAAACATAGTAAAATTTCCCCCCCTCTCGGAGGTAAGCCTTAGGAGGGGCGTATAAAGAAGATTCCATTTTTTGATAAACGATACATCATTGGAAATATCCTTTTATTGCATTATGAAAGCTATTAAAATTTTCTACAACTTTGATCGATATACTTTTTACCTATTCCCAATGGTTGTCTAGATAATAGCTCCGAAATACGGTAATTTAAAAAAAAATGTTTTCACCTCATGTTTTTTTTGTCATATATTGCTATATAACTTGCAAACAGTTCTTCTGAGAAAAACTGCGCTTTCCTATGACCCAACTTTCCTATGACTCATCTCTTTCGAGATGTCAAACAAAAATCCAAAAGACGGGACCTTCTTAATTAATAATGGGACAAGTCCGCTTTTGTTCACCTGCTCCTCATATATAATCGAATATATAAGGAGACAAGGGATTTACACAAAATAAATGCACAAAGCTACTAAGCGTAGATATACCTAAGGTTTATACCCAGATGAAAATGGGAAATAAATTATTGTTCATGCTCCAACGACTTTACGTCCATTAAAAGATGTCCCGCGACGAGGGTGAGGCTGCGGTCCGCGTGTCGCTCCCAGAGGGCACGACCGCAACAGTGGGAGTGCGTGAAGGCATGTCCGTAGAGGAATTCTTGGCTGGAGCGTGCGCCCGACGCTCCCTCAACGCGCTTGAACACTTCGTCAGGGTAAAGAAGCGACGAGACATGGAGGACCACAACTACTTCGTGCCACACCGCAGCGATCTTATTGAGACATATGTAAGTATACAGGTTTTATATCTCAGTTCCTTCTTTACACATACTCCTAAACCAGGCTACTGATATTATAGAAGTTTGTCTCTCGGCGCTTAGAGACTCCTTCTTGGTTAGGGTAATGTTTTGGTAATTTTAATCCCACCAAAAACATAAATGTGAAAATGGGAGCCAATTTCAATATTATGATAAATTATGGTGTGGTTGTCGCCTTCACCAACAAAAGACTTGAGATCTAAATGGGTGCCAAGTTCTTTAGACAATCCTGAAATTTATAAGAACGTATAACATTCTTAAGTAAATTTAAAACACAATTTCTTGTTTTGTTTTCTGCTACAACAATGTTTGCTATTTGAAAATATGCCTTTTTAAATTTGAATAGTCGAACTAATTACACTACGCAAATAAGTAATGATCTATTAAACTCAACATTTGACTTGGCTAGTTTTTACATACTAGTCATCTTATATTTAGCTAATCAACTCATCTTTATGTTAATGCTAATTATTGTTTTTATATTATAAGGTTCTATTCTTCTAAATATTTGATATTAAAATGTTATATCCATACTAGTCATTTTATACTGGGTGGAGATATCGAGATGGCATATTTTCGAAACCTATGTTGGATTAGTCAAGCTAAACAACTTTTACTATGGGCCCAACACTGAAATCTCAAAAAAAAAGAATTACTTTTCATACATTATGATCGAGCAAGATTGACATTTTGTAAGAAAAGTATTTTTTTTATTGAGAATTCACTATTGGCCCCATAGGTAAACTAACCCAACATAGGTTTCGAAAATATGCCATCTTGAAACCTCCACCTGTTATTTAGCTTATCAACTTATCATCTTTATGTTAAATGCAAGTTATTTTTAGTTGTAAAAGGTTTCATCGTTTCATATTGTAATTGAACTACTGGAAAGCTGTAGAATATTATGTGAGGTACCGTAGTACCTAATTTAAATATGAAAGATGTTTATCTACTGAATTTTTCTTACCGCATGACGTTGTTAATATATTATTTATTATATACCCGATTTAACTGCGTTTACTCTGTATTGGGGTCAAATCCCCTTCAGAGGTTTTGGCCAACATAAAAATATAATTGCTCAATGGGCAAAACTATGAAACTTGGAAAATTCAAGTACAAGCTTTACTTGTCAAAAATCAGGTATGGAAATACGTAAACGGTACCACATGACGGAACCATTAAAAAACCTACAACTAATGAGGTAGCGGAGGCCGGAAATGGCAAAGGCTGACCTTATCATGGCGATGAATCCAGGTGAGTTGAAACCACAGACATTGTAACGAACCTGTATATAAAATCCAAAAAGATGCATGTGCCAAACAAAGAATATTCGTAGGATACCCAAGATCAACCAAAGGATATCTTATATGGATACCTAGTGAACATAGAGTAATAGAAGCTCGAGATATTAAATTTCAAAAAGAAGAAAATGCGTCAAGGTATCGGAAAAACAAGACAAAAGTTTAAAAAGAACCAGAAAATATTTTTCAACTAAGAGTCGAGAATACACGATCAAAGGTAGGACCAAATGTTCAAGAAGTTGAGTTGAAGATGGAATAGAAGAGAATATCGATAGAGAATAGATAGAGAATTTGCTGTAGAGCTGAATCTAGAAATACATCAGCTGGATATCAATACAGCATACTTAAATGGTCGATTTGATGAAGGAGTTTATATGCCAAAAGTACTGCAGGAGAGGCTGAATATGCTTATCCAAAGAGAAGATGAACAATCAATAATTGTGAAGCGTGCTAGGCAAATGATGGCTTTATGGTTTAAAAAAGGAAGGGCGGCAGTGGTATTTAAGATTGGATGAGAATTTACGAGGTAAGAATTTATTGCCTACTATAAACGAACCATTTTTATATTTTCAGCGAAGTGGAGATGGAACTATTTTGATTGTGTTATATATAAGTTGATGATATTTTAGTGGCGTCCCAGGATATCAAATGGATAGAGATATTAAAGAAGGATTTAGCCGAAGAATTTGAGCTGAAATATTTGGAATATTTAAATACTATGTAGGTATCGAATTTGAGGAAAAAGACGGAGTTATCAAAGCAAAAATATATTAAAGATGCTCAAAAGCATGTAAGTATGGCATGGAAAAGTGCAAGAATGTATCCACTCCATTCGTAGTTGGGTTGAACTTTGCTAAACCAAAGGAAGAAAACCTAGATTATATTTGTAAAAAACCAGAACGATGGCCGTATCGCGAACTGATAGGCACGTTAATGTATTTGAGCGTAGGTAAGAGAGCTGACATCTATACATATAAAATGCTTTGTCCTGAATGACTGACTGACAATCAACGCACAGCCTAAACCGCTGATCGTAGAGACCTGAAACTTGGAGGGTGTGTTCTTTGTATGACGTAGGCATCAGATAAGAAAGGATTTTCCGAAATTCTACCCCTAAGGGGGTGAAAAAAGGGGGCAAAGTTTGTATGGGACAACGTGATTCCTTGGTCCGATCTACTTCAAATTTTGCATAAACATTCTTTAATAGAATTGATGGAAGACGTGTTTCATATTTTATTGAAACTCATCGCCAAACGGGATGAAAAAGGGGTTGAAAGTTATTTTAGGGGTGATTTGCATCGAAGTTGATATCAATACTTCTTAGTACTTTTGATTTAATTTTTTATTTTTATTTTGACACATGTTTGAAATCTCAATCCGATTTTCATAGAGTGCAGAATAAGGCAGATCGATCGAACGGGACACGGGAGTGAGGCCAAAAAAGCAAATACAAATTAAAAAACAACTACCAGGGGAGCGATTACGTAACTAAATTTCAATCATTTTCGAATAGAAATCGGTTCAATATAGCGGTTTGTTGATATCTTTTTTACGTTCTGATAACCGCAAATACAAACAGTGGTTCATTAGAAATAGAACCATTTCCGATTTTGTTACATTTCTACCGATTCAGAGGTTATTTCAATTGGAATTTCATTGCAATAAAGTCACGTAATCCACGTACTGGTATTCGCTTTTGAATTTGTATTTGCTTTGTTCAAAAATCTTTATTTAACGAAAACACTTTCTTTTTAATAAATTAGCACACAGCAGCTTTTAAACTTAGCAAATACAAATTTAAAAGCGAATATCGGGTAAATGTTTTTCAATTTGTACCTAATTGCTTTTTTGGCCTCACTCCAGTGTTTCGCGCGCTCTATCTGCCTTTTGTTCTGGAAACTGAAATGCTCTTTAAAATTGGAATGTCAAATATTAAAGAATATTCAAATCGGATTAGGATTCGAAATTTGTTTGGAAGTTCATTTTCTTGGACTTTTTGGCGGCAACTTGCAGAGTGACGTTGCGTTTTTATTTTTATTTTCATAAATTCGTGTATTTTGAGTTTTGGACGGTGACTGACTGTATGAGGACTATGTGAAAGTGATTTATTGTGACTAGAACTTATGTAATATTACTAGAAATTGGCAAAATACACACCCCGTGTGACGCCAATGAAAAAAAAAAGTTCATTTTCTATATTTCATTAGAATATTTTGATTGTAGTTAATTTAATTTCTTTCTCATTTGTTGTTATAATAATTAAATAAGAGCGCGGTTAGAGACATCGTTGATATTTTTAACTAAGTGTCGTGATTACAATTTACTACCGACGTGTGTGCGTATAAAACCGCGTAGTGATATTGCGTTCTCCGGCGAAATTCTGCATAATGCGAGTGTGCGTCTGTTAAAACAATTAATACGTAACAGTCACTGTGACCTTGAGCGAGTGCAACGGCAGTTATACGAATTACATACAGAGTGTAGTGATGTGTTGTCAAGTAGTGATTTTGATTTGTGTGATCGGATATCGTATCAACAAGCACAACGTACATATGACTTAAGTAGTACGGGACATCAGAAAAAGTTTGAAAAACTGTTTTCAAGTAAGTCAGTGAAAAATGATTCTGTCACACAGCCACAACTGAATACAGTAATAAATATGTCAAAAATTACAATTGATGACACAACAAATAAAATACTGGCAAGAGGGTTAAATTTTGCTTTAACACCTAAACAAATCCCATATGAAAATGTGATCAGTAATATCGAAACAGCCATTATTCGGAATAAGGTGCCACCTGTTGACGCAGAAGCCCTAAGGCAGGATGTTGCTGTAATATTAAGGAAAGCAAAACTACCTAAGAGTAATGTCACTAGAGAAGAGCGGTTATCACTTAACGATATTCGAAACAATAATGACATTTTAGTGTTAAAAGCTGATAAGGGTAACGCTACGGTTGTGATGAACACTGATGATTACGATACAAAAATAAAGGATTTGTTGAGCGATACCAATATTTACAAATCGGTATCTTACAACCCGACTGCCCGAGTTACACGTCGTATACGAGCTGTAATAAGGGACTTTCAGGAACTTTTCACAGAAACGGCCTATGAACATTTATATAAACCCAAAATAGTCCAACCACCAAAGTTTTATGGGTTGCCAAAAGTGCATAAGACGAACGTACCATTGCGTCCTATCGTGAGTCAAATTGACTCACCTTCATATTATCTCGCGAAGCACGTTGCGTCAAAATTACAGCCACTAGTGGGAAATACGGCTTCATTTGTGAAAGATTCTCGCCATTTTATCAGCATTATTAAGGGCATTAAGCTGGAACCGGATGACATCATGGTGAGTTTTGATGTGGAGTCACTCTTCACCAATGTTCCTGTTAAAGAATGTCTTGAAGTCGTCAGAGGAAGGCTAAGAGAGAACAATATTTCAGAAAACTACATGGTTTTGCTCCGAAACTGCTTGGAAGGTAACTACTTTTTATACCGCGGACAACATTACCTCCAGATAGATGGAGTTGCTATGGGTAGTCCTGTAGCACCAGTTTTGGCCAATATCTGGATGGAGCATTTAGAAAGAGCAATGGATCTGCAACAGTCAACGGTAAAATTATGGAAACGTTATGTGGATGACGTTTTCTGTATCATGAAGGGTAGTAGGCAGGAAGTAGAACAATTAAAGCTACATCTGGAGTCTTTTCATCCAAAGATAAGGTTTCTTTTGAAATCGAAGTAGACAGAACTTTAGCATTTCTAGACGTTAAAGTAATGGCGAGACCAGATGGTTCCCTGGCACATACAGTATACAGAAAACCTACACATACTGACAGATATCTGGATGCATCATCTCATCACCATCCCCGCCACTTACGATCCGTCGTTTCGTCTCTGATGAACCGAGCTTATGACCTTTGTGACCCTGAACATTTACAATCTGAGTTATCGCATATTCAGGAGGTACTCAAACGGAACGGCTATAATATGTATAGGTGGCAACCCAGGCGCAAGAATCGAAAGACTGATTTTGATGTCACACGTCAGCCGGTATTTATGCCGTATGTGAAAGGGATAACAGACAAAATTGGAACAGCACTTAAGAAGTACTCCATTAAGACTGTATACACTCCATTATCCAAAATAGCACAAAAGATCCGGACGGCCAAGGATGTGATACCATTCCAAACACCAGGAGTGTATAAAATTGACTGCAGCTGTGGTAGTTCATACATCGGACAGACGAAAAGAACTATTGCTGAAAGAGTAAAGGAACATATTGCAGCTGTAAAAAAAAACCGTCAAGTCAATAAATCAGCCATTGCCGAGCATATATTAGAATCTGGATCAAACCACTGGATTGAGCTTCATGACCCCAAAATTCTCTCCACCGACCGTCATTTCTATCCCAGAATAGTTCGTGAAGCTATTGAAATAAAGAAATATCCAAATTTCAATAGGGAAGATGGTTTAAGGTTATCTGCTGCGTGGAATCCAGTGATAAGAAAATGTTCACGCCGTGACTTGCGATCGAGTATGTGCGTTGATACAGTTAGTACGGTGTGCCGTGATCGTGACAGTTATGTTTTACAAGACCAAATGCGGGTAGTTGGAAACAACTCCCGTTCATCGAGACGCTGATACCCGCAGTTTCCAGTTCACTCGTGACCACGATCAATGCAACTTGGTCGAAACGTCGAGGTTAGTCAAAATTAAATTTTGATAATAATCTGTGCGCGAATAGACCCGATAAATTAATATTACAATGAATTAAATAAGATTCTTTGAGTTCGGTTTTTTAGTGTAGGTATAATATAGGTTTTTAGTTTTAATTGTAAAAATATCTGTGTTTGATTTCTTGTGTCTAATAATCAGTGGCGTGCATTGGTTTTCGAAGGAGAAAATTCAAACCGTACGCGGGTGAAACCGCGGGGGTCTGCTAGTAAGCAATATAATTTCAAAATTGGCACATTAACCATTACCTACCTTCTCAATCAATTTGGACCGGTTGCGACATACGGAACATACCTAAACATAAAAAAGTTATATTTTGCCTTTATCTCCTTGGCAAAGAACAATCCCAGAACAATTTATTTAAATCTTCCAGTATTTGTACTTTAACGAATGAGTCTATACAACGCCATTATAATGCTTAACTTGGTCATATTTTTAATTACATATCTCGCTAGTCAGCTATGCGTGCTTACGGATCTAAGTGAATATAATAAAATTGTTAATATTTTGTGACTAAGACTGACGTGAGTAGGGTTGGACAGCGCCTGTTTCGATCCAGATTGTGCATGACGACATACTGTACACGAGGTAGGTAGGTAATCAAAAAGTTATATTACACTCACTTTAGGATCTACGAATGTGAATAATCCGTAAGAAAGTTTAATCATCTTCTTTGTCTTGTTTCCAAGTTAATATTGCAATTTCAAACACATGTTGATTCTTGAGATTTAGTATTTCTTAGATTAGATTTATGATATTTATATATAACTAGCACCCCGGCGCGACTTCGTTTGCGGTTGTTTTCGTAAAAACCTTCTACAAAGTATTAGAAAACTTTAAAGAAAATATGGATGATATCGGTAAAGTCGTTCTTCTCAAGTTATGGCGTGACCATGAGAAATAGGGATTCATTTTATGTATAGAGATAGATAATAAATAAATGCTAAAAACATTTGAATGGATTGAGAACGTATAAGTAGTCTAAGTCTAGTAGTAAGCGCTTAATTCATTTAAATATATTATACTTTTCTGTAGATACTTTTCAATCTTCAATCTATTGAGCTTAACTGTTATATTATATTTTTAATCATACAGTTACAAAAGTATCGTAAAATTTTACTTAGGGATAAAGGGTAAGACACACACTACAATTTAGAACTTTTTTTTTGTTCATTACATCTTAAATAATCTTCAACCATAAATACCTAATTAATTCAGTTATGAGAAAACCCCAAGCGAAGCGTACAAATTTCACTCGAAAAGTGGATATTAATAGAACAAAAGCCGCTGTTTTTTAAAATGAATTATTAGAAGCGGGATAGACTTAACTTATTTAAATTACTGTGACGTTTTTCCTTATAGCGAACTAAAGAAAGAAAGGCAAAATATCGTGAAAAACCTTTGTTTAATATGTAATTTATTTCATATTTTTAAGAAACAATATTTTTCTTTTAAATAATATTATGTCCCTTTTATTTTTTAGATAATTTTTTATAACGTTTAAGGTTTTTTAAATATACTGAGATTATTTGTTCCGTTTCCCTATAGTTTTCTCATGGAAGTAGTATTAACGGAACTAACTTATTTTAAAACCTTCAATTGAAAATTTCATGTGAATAATTAACTAAAGTTCACATAGTCCATGTCATGTCCATGTTTATGTAGTCGATTATGGAAAAGATGATCTTTATACTCTTCTAAATTGAACGTATTTAAATGTACCCAATTAGGCGTCATAATGCCTCTTAATCTGGACGGTAACCTACATCATCTTTAGTATCGGCCATTCCGAGGGTCGTGAGGACAAACTGCTATTTTATCTCGCCCGTAATCACGGCTATATGTCTCGCACTTTCGAACCCTTATCCAGTCCCATTTTTGACATCTCAACTGGAGAGTGGCTTCTTCATGAATACTATGTGACTTAAGACAAGAGCGTCAAGGTTTCTTTTAGATTTCCTCTAGCTATTATTTTTCTGTTTATAGTTGCATACACATGAAGTTGTGGAAGTATGTGCGAAGATCCTGTATCAAGTTGAGTTACAACGCAATACACTTGAGCAAATGTGGGGCTTCAGCGTAGAAGCCGAACTAATAGAAAACGCGGAAAGACAGGACGAGCTCTGCTGCTACGTTAGCAGGGTTGAAGACAAAAGTGTCGCGATGCAGAATGGTAAATGCATAATGAACAGTATTTGTTATTGTAGCTGCTAATTCACATACATTTATTATTTCATAACAAACTTTCAATTGATACTCATTCGTAGCTTAATTTGGCGAATTAAGAACGGCTTATCATGCTACACCACGAGCGCTTCCAAATTAAGTAAGAAGGTAGGTTGTTTTGAGAAAAAAATCATGTTACATGATGTTAAAATCTCAGCTCTATATACAGTGTTTAGCTTTCTCGTTATTTCATTAATTTTAATATCTTTTTTCATACGTACAAAAAGTGGCAATCAATATCAAATAGAATAAGGGCGGAATATAAATCTCGATTAACGTGCTTTTAGAAGCGTGCCCTGAAAAAAAACAATAAAAACAATCAATCCAGGTACAGTGTTGTTTCTGTGTCAGGTATAATCAAAGGCGACGAGATAATGGTGATCAACGGGGCGATCGTATCTGACCTAGATATGATGTACTTGGAAAGTGTGTTGCAAGAGGAACTCTCCCTCGTTATGATGATGAGGTATTTATAGAGTCTGTACTTATTTTCTATCATAAGTATTGTATTTATATAAAAGCTGTTAAAAATAAACAAGACACGTCACAGAATCTATATAGCTTAACAAAGTTAAAACTGTATAATAAAATGATTTAAAAGCTGTAACAATTTGTGCCAACTTAATGAATTCCACCAACCGTCACCGGAGTTAACAGCTTTTCATTAATCAAACGACCCAGCGAGGCGCATTCGTTAACACGAATTAGAATAAATCGCTGCATCAGAAGAGAAAATCTTTCACGGTAAAAAGACTTTCTGCTTTCCTGTTTTTTTGAGGCGCTTTTTAAAGTAACACTGACAAAACAGGAAACTAGGCACTTAGCGCCTAATAAAACGGAAGTTGAAGTGCGCGCTGTGCCGGGGCAGGGTGGAAAGGCAGTTCATCGGCATTTCCCGCCCTCATACACCTGACCTTTCGCGACCGCGACAAGTTTACTGAAGCGCTCGGTGCGACCTACATACTCCCTCGCCCTGCAGCCCTACGCCAGCCTCCACCTGCCTCCGGCACCGCATCGCATTGTGAACGACCGCAATTGAGCCTCTCCACCTTCACGTCACCGCACCGCACCGCACCGCCCGTGCCGCGGCCAAGTCAAATAACGTTCCCCAACAAATGTCATCTCGAAACGAGCACTCGCGACACGATATTGTTATTGTTGTGAGTTGTTTTATTTCACCGTTCATATAAAGCAGTTCCGCTAGGCGGTCGCTTTTATTGTCCTGCTAAGCTCTGTGAAGTTTACGGGAATAATTATGGCATTGCGTTGTTAAATTTACTACCTATTTTTCCCTTTTGAATACATTGCTGCCTACGACTTTTATCTAAGTTTATGCTTATAATAAATATTACACCAAAGGTTGATACAATTATGTATCCGTATATAACATGTCTTTAATTAATGCTTAACTTATATTCAATCTAGCAAGAGTTGTTCCCGAGGTTGTGGTTTAATTCATTAATTTACTTTATAATTTTATTTTATTTTTATTGGAATGATTAACGATATTAGTGCTATACGGAGATAACATATATTTTACCACATCAATGGCAAAAAGAAAATGCTACAAATTATTGAACAGTGAAATAATCAACTCACACTGTGATTTTTATGTCGCGTACCTGTAACGAAAATTATGTTGTCTAAATTCGGATTGTTTCCTTTTGTTGAATGAGAGTTGGTTTATTTTTGTAATCCTATGTACATTTTGTTGGGAGACGTTGAATTTAGGTGCGATTTGTGTATAGGTCGTCTCGCACGGAACCCCCGGAGCTGACGGGCGTGATGCGCGCGGCCACGGACGACATAATCGATTCACTGGTGTGCCCGCCGCCGCCCAGCGAGCCACCAGTCATCTCCGACGACATGATATCCGGCCTCATCGTACCTGCGCCCGCATGGAGTAAGTACTCTTACATATCCATACCTACCACATTTCCTGTCAATAACGGGATACCAGCATCCTAACTAATATTATAAATGCGAAAGTGAGTTTCTTTGTTTATTTGTTTGTTACGCCTTCACGCCTCAACTACTCAACGTATCATCATGAAAGTTGGCTGCAGATAGCCTATGGTATGGAGAAGGACATAGGCTTCTTTTTATCCCGGACCCCAGGTGAAACCTCGGGGGACAGCTAGTAATTTAATAACATATATTATTATAACAGTATCACGTTTCGCTTGCCACGAAACTGACTAATCTTTTTTCTGTTTTATGGTTTAAGATTAACGATGATTCTTTCCGTAAGGCATTCAGTTTATCAAAAGCTCTATCAATTTCCGAAACTAAAACTTGTTTACTTCACAAATCCTATGTTCATCGTAGAATATATAAAGATACGCACTATTAATTGTAGGTACGGTGACTCTAAAGTTTGACATCACAATCGACATTAAAAAAAAAATGTACCTCTTACAACCTTCAAATGTTTTGAGTAATCGCATCCGTATGAGCCCAGAGTATATAAATACTATACGAGTAATCCAAATACCTAAATATATATTTATGGAATGGCTTTGATATTTTTTACCTTCATCCCTCGTTTCGTTCGCCTACTCCTGTGACGAATTGACAGATTTTATTTAACGGGAAGCTTTGAGCAATTTTGTATCATTATGATTACGTTACGATTTCGTGGCTTTTCCATACTAGGTACCTATACCAATTCATTTAATTCAATAGTATTATATCATAACACGAGTATTTTATTACTCAAACAGGAAAATAAAACACATGAACAATAATAGCCCATGGTTTCTTGTGTCCGTAGTAACTTGATGCCATCATTCATTTTCATTGCGCGCATTCCGCTCAACAAGCAACTCTTCAATCTTCACATTTACGTAATACTTGGCATCGTTTCCAAACTACCCTGAATCCTCATTTTCGAATGTGGCTGTCAGCCAGTAATATTTTGTGCATAACAAAATTCATGTTTCCATAGCTATCGGTCTTGTTTGTACCTATTTTCAGAATATTACATATTTTGCAGGCTTTCTTAAATTTCTCAAAATAAACTTTATTGTTTTATGGGTATTATTATTATCGTGATATATTTCAAGAGCATTATCTCAAAATTAGAATGTAGATATGTAATAAAGGTACGTAACTAAAACTTCATTTATCTCGGATCTTCAATAATGGGGAATACTTGAACTCTCTTATTGAACATTACTTCAACTCGAGCTCGGCGAATCGCGTGTTAAGCCGTCATACAATGTTTGTATGTTACACCACATTATTTAACTTGACTAAATATCCATGTTTCTATTTTCATTTGACTATGTATATAAACATGCTCGGCAACAATGCGAATTTCGGAATAATTACACTGCGAAACTTAAAAAAAAATATGGACTATGATTCGGGATTATTTAGTATTTCCCTTCCAATAGTGACATTGATGTTGGTAGAGCATAGCGTTTATTCGCTCAAAGAGTAACTCCACCTTACAGAATACCCCAGCCAAATAACTTTATGTTGTGTAAAGTTGTGTTCCTGCGCGTGAGTAAGGTCGCCAGAGCTCATTGGGGAGGGGGGAAAGGTCGGTAAGCGTGAGCGATGCTACGTGTGTTGCAAGCGTCCATATGGCTACGGTAACCGCATACCATCAGGCGGGCCGTATGCTTGTTTACCGACTTAGTCGTATAAAAAAAAAAAAAAAAAAACTTTCCTATCCCAAATTAGATAGTTAATGAATTCTCTAAGAAAACTGGTGAGGTTAATTTATTTACGGTGTAGTAATTCCCATTGTATTAAACTTTGTGATATTTAACAGGAAAAGAACTAAAACACTATGGAAGTGATTCGAATCTGTATCCAAATTGCCCTCCTGAAAGGCTTGTAACATTTTTTTCCAATCCTCGTACATCAACAATAGAAGAGGCAATTATAACGACATATTGACTCGACGTGTAGTTTTTGTTTGTTTTATGACAGTTATAGCAATATCGGAGGGCGGCTTGATGCGGCGTTACTCTGAAGCGCGGATGGTAGGAACAAAAGCAACCCATCCCACCCAAAACACGTTATTTATTATGACATTCTTGACTAATGAAACCATTATACTTAGGTAGTTTTTATTTTATTTAATAATATGTATTGATTATGTCAGCTAAAATCATTTTGATCATCCTAACTTAATATTATAAATGCGAAAGTGAGTTTGTTTGTTTGTTTGTTACGCCTTCAAGCCTCAACTACTCAATGGATCATCATGAAATTTGTCATGCAGATAGCCTTAGTATGGAGAAGGACATAGGCTACTTTATCCCGGGTATGCGGGTAAAACCGCGGGGGACAGCTAGTTATAAATAAAAGAAACAATTGCTACTTTATATTTAAGTATTGCTAGAATTAGAAACAGAATTAGAGACAGTTTTTACGATAAAATTGAAAAGCAATTTTTGGGAAAAGCTCCGGTTGAGTTGGACGTAATTTTGATTTTCGTAGCGTGTTTTTAAATACCTAAATGCAGAGTTGTTGCGTAAAGTGTTGGACTAATTTGAAAACAAAAATAAACGTTCTCTAAATAAAGGCCGTGACCCTACCCGGGGCTATTTGCTTGTGCCCGATGTTGACTTTCCGCCGACCAAAAACTCATTGTGTGACTTCTTGTCATAAAGCGGCCTCCCATATGAAAGTTTCATCACGAGCATTCTAATTTCCTCTTATGTTATTGAAACTCTCGTAGCGGTTTT
Source organism: Achlya flavicornis (assembly GCA_947623365.1). Classification (NCBI taxonomy): domain Eukaryota; kingdom Metazoa; phylum Arthropoda; class Insecta; order Lepidoptera; family Drepanidae; genus Achlya; species Achlya flavicornis. Next base: position 9,233,227 of record OX392474.1, read on the forward strand.
ATTGAAATTTTTGACTTAGCATTGTAATCACGGAACAGAAAAAACAATTTTTATTCCGTGATTGTAATAAATTCCATTTTTAAGCTTACGATTTCATGTCGTAAATGTAACTTTGGTATGAAAATCGTTTTCATAATCTTTCTGGGTACTTATTGATTTAAGGCATATTGACCAAATACCACCCAAAATGATCGAAAAATTATAACATTAAGAGAATTATCTGTCAATCTCCATTCAATCGTGTTTTGTGTTGCTGAACGAGGCAGGAGACAATATATCAACAGGTTATTTTTCCAAGTGTAAATCTCCAATTATCGACAACGATAGCATTATTGTATTGCTAGAAACCTTTTCCTATCAATGCCTTGTCACATTTTCTATTAGGTAGTTCGAGATATTAGGTAGGTAGTGGATTTCACTATCAAAGTTTCATATTAAGTATTACTGTGATATTCTATAGGTTTTAATATTAACTGTTGACGATAAAACTGAATATAAAATTATTTTAATCCTTTAACCTATACTAATTGCCTATAAGTTATGGGCCATAACCCAATCAAATTTGAGGATTTGTATAACCGCCCTGCTTGCTCTTGCCGCGGTCATCTTGGTTGATACAAGCCGAATGTCTGTAACAACCAAGATTACCTTTGCTGTTTTGTAAGCCATAATATATGTCTATGGTTATACAGTCCCACAAACTTATCTGGCCCGGTGAGAGAGGCGCTGTTTTCGCATTTGGTAGAGCAAACAACCCAATGGCAAAATCAGGCAGATTAACATTTCAACTGGCGTCGATAGTTCCTCTTTTGGCCACCGGGTCAGATAAGTTTGTTGCGCTATATTTTCGAAATAATGAATATGTCGTTTGGTATCAAAGGAACAGACTATATTTGAGATGAAACAAAACATAAATGAGTGAATGAAGGTGAAAGAATTTAGTATGAATGGCCAGATAAATAAATAAATCACTAAACTTGCTAACAAACAATTACCTAGTTTAAATTTTTCATCTCGAAACTAAAAGGCTGTCAACAGATTGTTAATAATTGTGATACTTTGACATCAAATTTGATATATCATAGACGTTATGGAAACTAGCTGTAAGACTAATAGACCTTTATAAACTTGTGTCTGTCTTCCATATTTATCATAACAAGAAAATCCTTTGTAGCTTATTTATTATTCATCTGTTTGAATGATGGACTTTCATAAAACTTTTGCAATTACTAGATTAGTAGACTTTCTGCTTACTGTCATATTAAGTACTATTAAATTGCTTATTGTGTAACATTTATATTTACTTTATTTATTTATTCTATGTCACAGATATTTATTGACAAACGCTATAAGGAATCCATTCACTCTTTACTAACAAATTTCGTTACAATTGTAATAGCTATTTAACTATGATTATTAGGTATTTGTTGTAAGTACACACGGCTACTGATCAAGCTATAATTTCTAGTATAGGCTGACCTGCCATTGTACTCGGAAATCCTATACAATGCGAGATCAGCTTATACTGGGAATGTATAGCTTGATCTGTAGCCGTGTGTACAAGATATGAATGATTTATATCCCCTATTGTTCTCTATTAGGGCTGGAATATCCAAGTATCGTTTTTATATATTATCGGTGATGCCTAAATATATATATATATATAATAAAATAACCTGTGTGCAATATTCACGCAGCTTGGGTTGATATAATTAGTTAGTCAGCAGGACTTGTTTTTTAAAATTAGGTACCAGCTGATCCCGCGGTTTCAACGCACGGAAGCCTAATTATTTTTGTAAAATAATACATATAACATCAGCTATCTGCTAGTGAAAGTACCGTCAAAATCAGTCCAGCCGTTTAGGAGATTAGCCGGAACAAAAAGACTTTATAATATTGGTTCTTTGGTATTAAATATTGCATTACTTTCTTTTTACCAAATGCATACCGCATTTAGTAAAAAGTCCTCCTATTCCGCCTCATGTGTAATGACCAACTTTGCACGCATGTATCATAATGTACCATTATACGATGTTTTATTCAATGCTCGAGTAGGTGTGACTTTATTGTATTATTATACAGGTAAAGAGCTGTACAGTCCAGAAGCCGAGGCCCACGGAAGCGACGCTGTAAATACTGGGCCACCTAAAGTTAGCTCTCGAACAAATTCCTTCGAGATAGAAAATCTACTCAAGGTATGTAAATTTATTAAACAATAAAAAAATGCATTACCGCCCTCGTACGAAGCACGCCTGTGCGAGCTAATCCCCGATTCAATTATCTATTTCTCCGAGAATATTCCCTGTTTTATTTCGTTACGGTACCCGCATGGTAATGTCTCAGTGGAAAATAATAATCGTCTCTAGAGAATCAACCGAATCCTCCTATTATATTGCCTACCCCTATAAATTGTATTAACTGTCTTCTGAAACGGCCTTTTGTAAGTATAGAACATCGGTGTAAGAAATTAATGGGCACGTTTATGATTGTGTATATACGTTTATCTGGCCAACTCTTTGTGTCTTACCCAATCGGTGCAATTTACGGAAAGGAAACGTTTGCGTTTAATTAAAAAATGTTTACTGAGATGACAGTTCGTAGGAAAACGAACCTTCCCCTTTTATATTCGGGGATAAAATAATAGACTTTAAAGAAACTGTTTTGAATTATTTAAAAAATATATATACCTATTATTTTGATTAATAAAATATCATTTTTAAATGTAATCAACACACGTGGGCTAGACACAAGGACACCGAGCATGCTGATGGTAATGGATGTCGTCACGTGGCATAACAAACTCATTACCAGCAGAGTATTAATCGGGTGGGGTATTAAATAGAAGTGTGGGCGTGTGCGTGTGCGTCAGAGCGCTGAGCAAGTGACGGGGTGGTGCCGGTCGCCGGCGGAGACGCGCCGCGGCAGCCCCACGGGCAGCGTGGCCAGCGCCGCCGCCGGCACCGCCGCCGGGACGCCCTCCAGGCACCTCTCCGACGCGGACAAGCTCAGGAAGGTCCTCATGGAGCTCGTCGATACCGAACGCGCTTATGTCAAGGTTTGTTGTCATTTATCATATATTGCAGACTAGCAGATTTTTACATCCGCCGAGCACTCGGGGATAATTTAGCTTCCTACCGGTGAAAGAATTTTCAGAATGGATTCAGTGATCCGTAGATTATCTCATACATTCAAAATATTTTAAAAAAATATACCTTTTTATAATATTAGTGTAGTTATTGGTTGGTTGGTTGGCCCTGGTTTATTTATTAAATGAAATATTAAATGTTATTTTTGGTACAGGTACAGTGATTATCCCAAATATAGCTATGGTGTCTCATGGAATTGATGGTAGAGTGGTGAAAATATATTGATATTTGATTAAAATTGTTTAATTGGACTATTTGTGGCTAACTGTTCGGTTTCGGTTTTGTTAGGAATGTAGCCGTTACTAAAGTTTCCCTCAATTCTGCAACAAGCTTAACACCAATCCCTCAATTTGTGACAATATCGCCAACAGTTAAGCCGAAACCACAGATAGATAGACAATATCTGCTGCCGGAACTTGTTAGATGTAATAACTTCAGTCTCTGATTGGCCGATAGATAGTAAGTTGTTGATAAAATAATCTCGAACTGAATTTAAATACAATTAGAAACTCTTGTCCACATCGTAGGATTTAAATAGCAAAGTGAAAGATAAAGTAATATTGAATAACTTGTCGTTTTATATAAATATTCATCATTGCAAAAAGTTTTGTTGGATTTATAAAACGTATTCAAAACTTTCTTAAACTAGGTACACCTGAGATCTCATTTCATTATATTATTTTAATGCATAAATCTAAATATGAACTTCAGTTAAAGTACCTACAAGTTAAAAACAAAGTAAAATTATCTCTCGATATAGAGCATTTTATGCAAGCAATTTAACTTTTTTTTAAATAAAAGTTAATTGTACATGCATACATATAACTGAGAGTATGTAGAAGTTTGTAAGTATGTAGTTTGTGAGTATGTAGTGTTTCCAAGTGGTTGTCTGACCTCACGTATGAGGATACCGAGAATAGGTTTAAAATTGATTCCTAACAACAAGCCACAATTTATTTGGTCTCATTTGTATTTTTTTTTTTTTCCATTTATATTGTAATTTTTAATTTTTAAGCGAATTAGTAATTTGTGTTAATGTGTAAACTTTAGTATTATTATTTTTTTGGTTTTTGTGTTTTTACTATTATTATTTTCATAAATTGTCTCTCCTACTTTCCGAGGTTTCTTCTTTACAGGACAATTCAAGTATACTCTCGGCCTTCGCGATACAGGCTTTGCCTAGTGTGAAGGTCATAAGCTAATTCTAAGTCATAAGAAAAAACCTCCAGCATTATGCATATTTCTGTGTATATTTTTAAATGTGTAAGAGCGTGTGAGAGAGAGTATTGTGCATTTTGCTGTAATAAATACATTTTTCATTTTTTTTTTTTTTCATTTTTCAATGTGGGTATACCGTACGGACGAGTATTACGAAGATTAATAACTTGCAGCACCTGAACAACTTGCTTGAAAACTACCTGGAGCCACTGAAGAAAGAAACTTTCTTATCAAATGCCGAGATCAATGCTTTGTTCGGAAACATTCAGGAGATAGTGACTTTCCAAAGGCAGTTCCTTCAAAACTTAGAGGAAGCGCTTGAGGCAGAACCCAACTTTCATCACTTTGATATTTCAAACCAATTCAAGGTACGTAATATCCGCACATTTATCAATGTTTATGTTATCCAAATACTTGATAAATTAAACGTTTTTTTTACAGAATGTTCTCTTCGCAGTCGGAAATGCTTTCCTTTACTACGTTAATCATTTTAAGTTATACAGTTCCTTCTGCGCTAGTCACAGTAAAGCACAGAAAGTACTGCATCCAAGTAAGTTGATAACGTTTTCACTGTTCTCTGGAATATTTCTTCGAATATTATTATCATATTATACCTGTAGTCAATACTTCTTCTCGAACAGATGAAGGTAATCAAGCTTTGCAAGACTTTCTGGCTGCGAGAAATCCAAAGCAACAACATTCTTCAACTTTGGAGTCTTATTTAATTAAACCTATTCAGCGGATATTAAAATATCCATTATTACTTCAACAATTGAGAAATTTGACTGATGTTAATTCTGAAGAGCATCTCCATTTAGTGGGTAAGTAGGAAAATTCCCAATTAATAAAATTAAAACCTGTTTGGTAACAATCCGATATTTTTGCTAATATAGGTTTTTTTGGAACGCGTAGAGCGTGTGGTTGTAATATAAAATGACCGTGCTTTCAAGTAATCTGCAAATTTGTGGATATTTGTTATACATTCACGCCTTATCGACTTAATAGATTTGGATGAAACTTGAAGTGGAAACTATTTATAAAATTAATTTATGAAATTGCAGAGGCTCTAAAGGGCATGGAAAAAGTTGCTGAACACATCAATGAGATGCAACGAATTCATGAAGAATATGGTGCTATATTTGATCACTTGTTTAGACAACACCAAAAGTCTTGCAAGCAACCTATAGATCTAAGTCCTGGTTAGTATGTCCTCTTCTGTTTAATAGATAAACATTATTTGTTGAAAAATCTATACATTTTTTAATCTTGATATATTTATTTTCAGGTGATTTGTTATACTACGGTGGTGTAGAATGGTTAAATATTTCAGACTTTTTAGGAAAAATAAAGAAAGGATTGGAATTGCACGCTATGTGTTTTGTATTTAAATCAGCTGTTGTCTTCCTCTGTAAAGAAAGACTGAGACAGAAGAAAAAGCTTATGGTAAGTCATATTAAATATGTCTTATTTTTCTGTGATGAAATAAATTTATCCTGGATCGACAAAATAATCAGTTTCTCTTGAACCGAAACCGTTTCAATATATTCTAAAATAAATATATCTAAACTTTTTATTTAACAGGGAGTATCATCGAAAAATAATTCTAATGAAGTAGAAATTATCAGATATCAAGTTTTAATACCTGTAACTGAAGTGCAGGTTCGCGCTTCTTCAGCTAAAGATATGGAAAGTCATTTTTTGTGGGAGCTCATTCATTTACGAAGTCAGTTACAACGACGCTCTGAAAAAGTCTACGTTCTATCAAACAGGTACTACTGCAGTTTTTATAGATCGATTATAAGTCGCACCTATATTTATAAAAAAAAACATTATTTTAAATCAACCCTACTATTTTGGCACCAGTTCAATAAAAGTTTGTTTACTGCCGTAGTGAGTTTTTTTGTGTTATGTTGCATACAGTACGGCTGATTTCCGCAACGCGTTCCTGAAGACGATTCGTCAGATAATCCGCGAGTCGGTGCGCAACATGTCGCTGCCGAGCCCGCGCGCCGCGCCCGCGCCGCCGCGCGCGCCGCACTCGATGCACGCGCCGCACTCACACACGCACACTCTCGACCGCGACCGCGACCGGACCAAGCATCAGGTATTCTAATTGATCCTTCTTTTCATAACATCAAAACCTTCGATGTGTTAGTTTAAGTATACCTAGGTACGTACAGAAGAAAGCCAATATCGAAGAGCAGGCCAAGATTTTAAATCGTATGCGATGCGGGTTTCTTTTCAAAATCTCATGACATTTCCAAAGGAAGAAATCTGGTCGAAGTAAATTCTAGCCTGAAATAAAGTGACTTTTTTATACGACTAAGTCGGTAAACAGGCGTATGGCCCGCCCCCGCCTGATGGTAAGCGGTTACCGCAGCCATATACTTTATTATTCCTTTGGTAATTTGACCTTTTGGAGGGTTTGCATGGGGATACAAATCCAACACGTAGAGGCCCCTTTAAGATACGTTTTTGTGTCGGGCAATGTTAACTAAGCGGATACTATCACTGCCTGCACTATTCAAGAGATACGGACATAGACATCACCTGCGAAGTGCAAGGATTATAGCAGAAAAGAAGAACGGGGAAACCATAGCACGTTTTTAGGATACCTAATTTATAGTACCCGCCTAAATCCGTACATATTCATAAACTTAGTTATATCTTCTTTAAATAACTGTAAGAAAAATAATCAATTCGTCTCGTAATATAGGTGCACGTAATGCAAGGCTCGCAAACTCTTGGAAAAACAAAGAAGCCTAAGACTACAGGACAACGGTTATCAGCCGGTAATATCGAGGTAAGGATATTTACCTAATAATAAATCAACACGTTACGTGTTTAATATACCTACCCCCTTACTCATAAAACGTTATTTTACTAATATACTGTGTAAAGGGTCACGTAAATAACGTCACTCTATTGTCATTGTCAAATAATGTGACATTATTTACGTGACCATTTAAACAGTATATTAGTTAAATAGCGCTTTATGAGTAAGTACGCTATTCTTTAAATAACAGGTATTTAAATAGTTTATTTCTCCTTATTTATTTCTATTCCTGACTGTTATAGGTTGGGGACTTATCTCGTGAAAACTCACAAGACGCAGAGGAGCCTCCTCATGAACCTGTCATTGATGAGCCAGCATTCAGGCACAGGAGCAAAACTCTCGGTGATACCGCAGGCTAGTTATACACATTTTTATCTCATTCTTGTCTAATTATACTCTATTTCACATAGGATGAGTCGTAGTCAAGGGTTTTTTACCAATATCTAGTGAAATTTCATTTGATTACTCTGACATAGTACTCACCTATCTCTATCATAGTATTCCTTTATTATATAAAAATTAACATTAACCATTAAGCAATCTAACACCTCTCCTCTCTGTCACCGAACTCATGCTATTTGAAATCTACTATAAAATATTTGAAAACTAGGCTCACATAAACAATATAATTACTTTTGTAGGTTACCAACTGTTCGTGAGTAGAGGTACGAAGCAAATAATAAGCTTATTCATACTAAATAAGTTACTTTCAAATTATAATTATTTAAAACATGACTTGTAACAATAAACGCACATAACTAATATTAACATATCTTCTGCATGGCATGAATGTTCACATAACAAGCTTTCTTCGTTCTCCAACTAACAGAGAGTAGTGTGAAGCGAGTTCCGGCCCCGGCCCCGGGCCCGGCCCCGGGCCCGGCCGCGGGCGAGCCGGGCGCGCCCCAGCCGGACCCCGGCTCCAAGTCCGAGGGCGAGGATGAGCTGCCTCGGCCGCCTGCCAAGAGAGGGTTAGGCAGAACTCCCAACCACCTCACACTAAGGTACCAACATATGTATGGGTTAGCATCACAAACGATGAACACACTGTACCTACACAATTCAAAATTAGCCCCAGACTCTTCACTCTCTGGCACTTCCTAATTTATTCATTAAAAAAAACGTAGGTTGCTTGTTTTTACTCATACATATGTCACCACAATTACCGGCAATATTACCTGTATTCAAATGGCTAATGGAATTGTATATTTTTCGCAGCACAACTTCGACTTTGAGCGCTGGAAGTACGGGCAGTCAGGCCAGGCTTATCCAGTCCTCACATCAACCGACACAGTACCAGCCTACCATGGTTAAGGAACTAGGTAAGCAGGAGTCTCAATCGCTAAAATCTTCCCCGGAGAGGAAGGCGACGTCAGCTCCAGAAAAGAGGATTAAAGTGATCCGCTCGTGCAGTGGCAGTAGCATCAATAGGGATAGATCACCCAATAGATCCCTAGACCACACATCCCCTGATCGTGATCGCGTTACTAAAATAATAGTCTGCAAGTCCCCTAACAAATCGAGTCTCAAGCAAACTAAAACATTACATCGATCCCCTCGTGGAAGTTTGGATCAGTCTAAATCCCCGCGTGGTTCCATTGATAAATCTCGTTCCCCACAGCAAAGTTTTGACGGCTCCAGATCACCTCGCGGTAGTATTATGAAGTCTCGCGAAAATAGTGTGGATAGATCAAGGTCACCAAAACCCGCTCCAAAAAAAGGAATAATGCGAACACCACAAGCAAGTTTCGATAGGTCTCCTTGCAAGTCGCCAAATATAAGCCGTAGATCATCTAAATCAAGCGGTGAAAAACTAGCTAGACTCGGGACAAACTCTCTCGATAGGATGACTCACTATTCTCAACTCGCCAAAGCCGAAGATAAGGCAATGAAAATGGGTATAGTTGTATCGAAATCAACAGAATCTATCGCTAAAGCATTAGAGCATCCAACATGCGTTCAATGCTACCTTTCTGGGAAAAAGCAAAGTAAAACTTCCTAGCATAAGGGGAAGGGCAAGTCCCCCAAATCTCGTCGAAAAATGCTTGTGTCTCAATCAATTCAGCCATCATCCGATCGCAGCAGTATCGAAACTTTAGATGATATTTCGCAAGAGCGCGAGCGTCTATTCTGCATCCCAACTCGCCACCAAGAGAATTATGAATTCGATCAAATACATGTTTAAAATGGTTTTATTAACAGTCACAATAATTTGTAATATATTGATTAATCAAAATTATAGTTTCTACCATTTTAAGTTACATAACCGTGCCATAATAATGGAATTGACTAGAAATGAGATTTAATATAATTTAAGACAAGTTATTTATGTAATATCTAGACACAAACAACATGTAGGTACATGTAGAACGTTTAAAAAAACGAAACACACATGTGGCAAACCACTAATGTTCAAATTATAAGTATACGTGAAATTTTTAATTTATACGAATCCAGTATATTTCCCAATTTAAGGGTATTTATCTTTCTTTTATTTTTATGTTTTTTATTTAGTTAAGGGTATTATAATAAAATATAGAATATCTGCAACTCTTATTGTAGAATAAAATTAATAAGTAGACGAAGTAATAACAACCGTATAGCAAATTACAATTAATCAAGTCATACTCTAATTCTAGATAATCCAAGTGCTAAGTGTTACATAATAATGGCTGTGGTATCGTACTGAAGTTTATCCCTTACTTTTGTCGTAGTCCGTCATCTTAATTTTAGTTTCACACATCCCTATACTTTTTTCGTGGATGTTTGTCCGTTTACATCTCTTTAGCTAGATTAATGTATTATTATGTAGATGGCCATGGATTTGTACCATTAATTAAGTCTTCCATTTCAAGGTACCTCTAAATAATCGTATTCATTTACTTATCTTTCGCATGTCTCCTGTACCTGCTCAATTTAGGATTAAGTTTATTATTTGAGTTCAAAACACAGTAGTAAATTCATGTATTCTATAATTATTACAATAATCTGTTGATCTTTATTAGGTAGCAATTCAGAATATGACTACTTGTAAACTTTTAAGGAAAAATATTAGCTGACGAATCTTAAATTCATCTTTGATTCTTAGATATAAAGTAATAAAACTAAAAATATTAACTGGCTGTGTTTCTGTGTAGCTGTCTTAGATTTGGCATTTCATCGTTAGCTCAATAAAACCAAACTACATTTAACATTTCTTCCTTACCGATATAGTACGGGGCACGAGTCGTGAGCACATTGACACCTGCGCAGTAGTTAATTTTCGGTCTGTTTGGCGGAATGAACTAGGGGCGAGCGCCGAGCTGCACACGATTGGTTCGCTACTCGTCGTCTATTGGATTCTTGCGTGTAATTTGGCTACTGTGATTTGGCCATTAGTGTAAATGCGCGAGCTTGCCCCCAATACTGCCTATCTGTGCTCACCATTCGTGCCTCATACTGTAGCATACTTCTCAGCGTACTTGTTATACAGCTGTTACTTTCGAGATTGCATGTGTATTCAGTTTCATTGACACTAGTTTTCAGAAATAAATACAGATTCTTAACAGTTTTAAATGTAGCTTGGATTTATCTCAATACATCATTAGTAAAACACAAGACAATCGATATGCACAATAAACATATAATACCACCAATTATAACATATGTATCCAAGTAGTTTTAATAAATCGGGCTTAACCAACATTATATTAGGCTATACATAATTATACTTACTTTAAACATAATAGCAGGTAATACAAACGTAGGGAAAAGTTATTTCTATTTTACGTAGAGCTTCTACTAACCTTCGTAGCTATGCACTTCAATTCTCTTAGATGCTGCACTTACTATCTGAAATGCAATATATGATAGTATAATCACCACAATACCATCGGTTATCATCTGGTGGACAATATACCTTAAAATAATCTATATTTAGACTATATCGAAATATATTAAGTATGCATTAATAAACTGAATCCAAAACCTTTAATAATGATCCTAACGCTTGAATGTTCGATGATAATGTTGAGAGGCGTAGACAATCCTTCACCAACATACGTTAAACTTCCTATTTTAATTTTTATTTCTGTCTTAACGGCGAGGACGAGCGCCCGCGGCTCGTATGCTTTCTACCGGGGGCGTCGACCTACGACAACATTCATCAAACATTCAACTCTTTGCTCGCGAGCTCGAGAAGACCTGGCGATCGGTGCAAAGATACCTGTCTAAATTTTGTCGTCGCAAGTGCGAACTAACGAGAAGTGATTTATAAAGAGTTCGGTGTTTGGTGTGTTGTAGGATCTCCCGTATGGAAACCTCGCGACATGTTGAGCGAGGCGAGCCCGGGGCCGGGGGCGGGCGCGGGCGGCGGCGCCGGCGCTCCGCCCGCGCCCGCGCCGACCACGCTGCCCCGCTCGCAGCGGCCGGCGCCGCGCGCGCACCACCTCTCCGCCAGCCGCAAGTCGCTCGCGCCGGACCACCGCCACTAGCCGCACCCGCACCCGCACCCCGACACACACAGGCCCCCACCTCCCCCGCGCCCTCACTAGTCCCTCGTGACGTCATGAGCCGCGAGCGTGACCTCGTCTCACCCCTTCCATCCAATCGCGGGACCCCTGCTCAGCGTCTGTCTAACCGAAACACTTTAGTTTTCCGTTCAGTTTTTCAACTTTCCCAACCGATTTTTTTTACCTGTGCCTCAAATTCGAATCGACTTACGGATCGAAACGAATCCTTATTCTATTTTGATATTTATTTCATATAATATATGTAATGGACGAAGAATACATTTACGATGTAATAGCTGCTAATAATATTAGGTATATGTTATACCTATTAAAGACGATTAATTTTTCCAAGTCTTTAAGTCGTTTATTTTCGAGATTATAATCCAAAATAATTTTGAAAGCTCAAGTATGAATAAATGTTAGTTATCTATTCGGTAAGAATCGCCAATGCTCCTTATTTTTCAGTCATTACTAAGCTTAAATATATTTTATGAATTAGTTACAATATAACATACATCTAAACGTATAAGACTGTGCGGTTCTTGTGAGGTACCTACATAACGTAATATTAATAATGTCTTGTTTTTATAATGAACCTGCACCATTCACTTCGCGTTGAGCTGACGGAACCGGGATATGATTTGGATATGGCAGATAGGTATGATTTGTCAACATCTATTGTTTTATAAATACCTAATCCCTTGAATCCCCCTCATTTCCTAAACTAAATGGACGCACAAGTTCATTTACAACGCATAGGATATTTTAACCGTTAGGCTTAAAACTTATTCAAATTGTGCCACAGTGCAATATTGCACGTTTGTAACATTATATACTTCCAAGTCTTGGCATTATTATGTTTTAAATACATCTTTATTTTGTTATTATTAAATGCGGTGACTTATAATAGATACTATTTAAGTTTTATTTATATAAGACCTACGTGAAACATTAACATAAGTACCTAGGTCTGTTTTTAATAACAAGTAAATGACAATATCGATGGAAAGTTGAGGACATGATAGAGATTTAACTACAATAGTCGTTTCAGTATTTTATTGAATGTATGTTGTTTTACTAGTTTCAGCTACCGTCTGCAAATTTATGTCGAAATCATTTCGGTAGTTTTGCTATTAAAATGAAGCAGTCAGTCAGGCTCACCTCTACACGGACTGATATTTGCATTTATATGATCAGAAACAAAATTCTTTGAATTTTGAAAATATGTGTACGGACACATTTATTCACTATTTTGACTTTTAGCAATATCGCAAAAATAAGCTAAAAGTTATTGAATAAATAAATATCCACTTATTGTCACTATAAATATTTTGATCTACACTGAAACGACTAGACCAGACTTAAGCATTTGGTTATTGGTACATAATTTGTATTCATGTTGAATCATACTGAAGCTCTTCTTCCAGTTACTTTATAACTCTTGTGCCAAATTAGGTACCCTTTTACATCAACCTGTGCTTAATACTCATCATTATCATATAACTGAATAAATATATGAGTAGTTAGCTGTAATGTACTTGCGTTTCATTTACATCATATTGGCAATGCAATACTCACTATAGTTCAAATGCACACACCCAATGGAAAAGTACACTAGGTAGTTTTGATAATAATTTCTCTTCGTGATCAAATTCGAAAGTTCTATCATAGGCTAGGTGAACGATATGACATGTCTCATACACGTTTAAGTTTTAATAATTTACTGAATGATAAATATGTACGTATATGGTTGTTTCTTTGATGTTAATATATTGTAAATGTTTTACTTGAAGTGTTGGGAAACGGTGAGCTGAACGATTTAAAGATACGACACGTGTGTATCAGAGATGCTCCGCCATTTTCATGTCACAAATACACTATACTTCAAATAAAATATGTATCGTTTATCATTTCGTAGCACTTCGTAGCAGAATACTAACAACTCGTAGCACTCGTAGTAAATATCCTCAGGAACGGTATTGAATAGCATTTCAAATAGTAATAATTTAAATAAAGAAATAATTTTGCTCACCTTTAAATTATGCTCCTATTTACAAAATAAATATTCCTATATATCTTCTATATATATAAAAATGAATTGCTGTTCGTTAGTCTCGCTAAAACTCGAGAATGGCTGGACCGATTTGGCTAATTTTGGGTTTGAACTATTCGTGGAAGTCCGGGGAAGGTTTAAATGAAGGGTAGGGTAGGGTATTACGCGAACGAAGTCGCGCCGGGCAGCTAGTTATATTTATATTATTATTGCGTATTTTCTGTATGGATAGTTTCATTCTCTATAAAACTTTATGAAATGGAAAAAAAACACTTACTAAGAATCTATTCTAGAATCGTATTTGGCTAATGTAACTAACGTTAATTGGTGATGAATTAATATATTATTATTTTCATTACATGGTATAATAATTTCCATTTGTATAAACAACATTTCTCATAATGTTGTTTGAATGAATTTTTAAATACTATTATTTTCATTTTCAATAAAATTTATAATTATTAATGAATATTTGGTATGATTTCATTTCACCTATTGATATAATTTTACTTACAATATAATTCTATAAAACGTCTAATACAAAAACTTACTTTACAAAAACGAAAAAAAAACAATTTTTATCTTTTACATTTCAAAATAGATATTTTTGTTCCATATTAACTACCATGTTATACTGAACGTTTCATTATAAAATCTTTAAAAAATATGTGAATTTAAATATACAATAAAAAGAATATTATTTATACATACGCTCGAAGCTCTTATGAGTTTCATACAAAATGTACATTTTATTTCATGAATGTTAGATAAGGCGTTAGGAATAGGAAATGTTTTTTAATTGAACTAAAAAAATTCTAAAAAATATTTTAGGCCATGTAAAAATTACAATACCAGTATGGTAGTTTAACGTTATACCAAATGAAAATAGAATATCTATAGATGGATCAAATATATACGCGGCACTCCTTCGGGGCTAACTCATGTGGAGCTTTATCGTTCAGCTTAAAGTTTCCCACGTGATCTCGATTCTTAGTTTATATGTAATATTTTACGATTACCTCGAATATTTATATTCATAATTATGTATATTACTTATATAGATTACTGTATGTACTATGTATTTATAATAATTGTGACCACACACTATGTTCTTAACTTGACTTATTGTTTAAATGTTTATTTTGTAATTTATCGAAATAAAACCTGTTTATTAATATACATATGTTAAAATATTCGAATTTAATAATTACGAACTTATACAATCAATTTATAGATATTAATATACTAAGAAAATATAATTAATAAAGTAAATAAACAAATATGAGTGAAACATTAAATGAAGGATGAGCTCATTAATTGCGATTGTATTTCATACTTCAATGACATTTGAAATTAATGTAGGGAAATGAATGAATATTTAGAAAGACTTATTGAAGTAAAATACGGAGGTAACTAATGTTATAATAAGTATTGAACTTTTATAATTTAAGGTTATTTGTTTTTGCAAATAGAATAATTTGAAAAATATGTTCATTTTACACTCAATGTATTATAGTAAAATAACGTGTCCTGTAAACAATAATTAAATGACATTGGCCCACTATTTCATACGATAAAATATTTTGGACTTTCTGTATTTTATGAAACACTCTCGCGCACTAGTATTATGAATAATTTACAATCAAAAATGGCATATTTACGAGGAAAACACTGAATTCCAATCCTTTAAACAGTTGTGATAATTAAAAAGTACTTAATGAATAGAAAACATACTCACTATTACCAATGATGATTTCAACTCTTCAATGATATGTTATTAACGCGTCACGTTCTACACTAACCCCTGATCGGTTTTCCTTTTTATTAAATGCCTAAATTAAAAGTGCCTTCACATGTTTTTGACAAAAAGTGCACGTGAGTGGTAAAGTTTCATAAAATACTTAAATAAATCGATCATATAAATAGTTGGTCCATGCTTATTAAACGAAAAACAGATTCTAGTGTCCTTTAGAGGCTTCCAACATGATAATTATAATTTAAATTTCTGTTGGTGTACGTATTTTATTATTTTCCTTAGTCTAATTTATCATTGATTGATATGTTAAAATTTTGTCACACATATGGAAATTACTTTTTATTGCTTATGAATAAATATTAAATAAAACTGTGTTTTATATTTGCCTACCTCATCAAATTATAAATTAATAAACCATAACAAGTATACTATAAAGCCCACTCGATTCTATATGAGTTATTCCGTTTACGTCGCGCGTAGCTCTACGTCGCGTTCCTTCTACGGTGATTCCGCCTACGTCGAGTCTTCCTACGGTGCGTGTCAAATCGCGATTTGACATAAAAGTACAGTTATTTCTAAAAAATTATATCAAAAACGAAAAAAGTGTATTTTCTTTTAATTTCTAAAACATATCATCATTATGTAGGTACCTACTTATATTTTTTTTATACTGGCTCTGCGAGAGAGTAGGCATGGCTTATCCAGCTATATATTTTTCATGTAATAATGGATTGGGTTATCAAAACCTTTGAGAGGTATCTTATGTACTTAATTTTTAGATTCTCAATTGGACCCGGTAGATGGCGCTGCAATCGGATTATAGGTTTTTTTTTGTGTGAGTTCGGATGGGTCGCTTGATCGTTTTGATTTATATTTGGACCCGGTAGGTGGCGCTGCAATCGGATTATAGGATTTTTTTATGTTTTTTTTGAGAGTTTGAGAGAGTTGAGTGGGCTCCTTGAGTTTTTAGGTTCACAATTGGTCCCGGTAGGTGGCGCTGCAATCATCCTAACTAATATTATAAACGCGAAAGTGAGTTTGTTTGTTACCCCTTCACGCCTCAACTACTCAACGGATCATCATGAAATTTGGCATAAAGGGACATAAGTGTAAATAAATCTATGTCCCTTTCCATACCATAGGCTACTTTTTATCCCCGGAACGCGGGTAAAACCGCGGGGGACAGCTAGTATTATTTAATATAATCGTATTATAATGATTTTAATGAAATTTGGTGTGCAAGTTATTATTATTATTTCTTTTATGAAAATAATATGAAACATCACTTTCTTTTTCTAAGGGCCTATTCACACGGCGATTTGTTTACGCACTATAGACACGCGCAAGATACAAAACGCACTGCGAACGTAATGCTATAATAACCTGTAGGTAGACGTATACACAGGTTCATGAATGAATTGAGTCTTGAGTTTCATCCGCACTTTAGCAGATGGCCCGTACATACAGACTGAAGAGCGTAATAGCGTTTCCTATTGTAACATTATCGATATTCGCCAGCGACTACCGGCTGGGCTTTAATCGCGTTTTTGTATTTATTATATCTAGTCTAAGGTTTTTTTTTTAAGTTTTGCAGTGCAAGTAACGCGTGTCAAAATTCAAAATCGCGCGCGCCCTCCCCCGCCATGCGCAGCGTGGATAAACCCTAAAGTCATTCATGTCAAGATTATGTACTAGACATACTTTATGTAGATTAGAAGGACAATGAGCATTCTGCTTTGCTATTCTGTAACGTTTTTGTCAGCAAATCGCGCGAACGATTGACGTCATTCGTTTGCGTGGCTAGTCCGGGAGGTAGCGTATACCGGCTGACGTTGACACGGATAGTTGATCTTATATGACTAACTAGCTGCCCGGCGCGACTTCGTTCGCGTGGTGCTACCCTACCCTGCCCTACCCCACCCTACCTTACACTACCCTACCCTAGAATTATGCGGGCACATCATCAATAGTTTTCGCAGCGCACGCGATGTAATGAATATTTTAGGTTTTTTTTTTTACACCTAGGGTTTTATTGGAGTTTTAGTAAAGATCCCTCATTTTTTTGAAAATATAATATAGCCTATGTTACCCGGGGATAGTGTAGCTTCCCAACAGTGAAAGAATTTTTAAATCGGTTCAGTACTTTCGGATCCTATTCAATGCAAACAAACAAACAATCAAATCTTTCCTCTTTATAATATTAGTATAGAGTATAGATAAGTAGTAGAAGCGCTCGTGGTGTAGCATGATTAGCCGTTCTTAATCGATCGGCAAAGTTAAGCTACGTCTGTCGTGGTCGGTACCTGGATGGGTGACCGCCTAGTGGTATTTCAAATCGAGCGTTTCCGTGCTTCGGAAGGCACGTAAAGTCGTTGGTCCCGGTTATCACTTAATTGTGATAGTCGTTAAGCTAGTTGGATGCCTCCTAGGCGGCTTGAAAAAATCCAACAGTAGGTTGACCACTAGCCTACCTCCACCAATCCGCAGTGGGCACGCGTGGTGGAGTATCGCCCAGTCCCTTTCACCCTCATTTGTGAAAGAAGTTCACAGCAGTGGGACATTATAGGCTGATGATGATGATGATGATAGATAAGTGAACCGACCGTCAGCTGCTCAAGAAGCGGCGGGCGTGGGAGTAGCTGATAACGGATGTGCTAAAAAAAAGACATAGTACGCCGACACAGTAAGCTGAAAAAAAAGTCGTCAGCTGATGGTTGATGGGGGAATATGCGTCAGTTGCTCGTTTGAACTTATAAAAATAGTTGACATCCTACTGAGCTGAAAAAAAAAACAACGGGTTGCTTGGACATGGCTATTGCCTGCTACTGAATTTAAGAGAAGTACGTAATGTACATAACATACCTTACATGCCTTACCTTTAAATTGGTCGACGGGACAAGTTAGCAAGTATTCCTTCGTTAGATGTACATACTAAGACTACTCAATTCTATACATATTGTCCGGTAGAAAATAAGTATATGGTATGGCGGCACTATAGGATCTCGGTCTACTTTGTGTTCGTGGCTCGGCTCGTGCACGGTTCGTGTAGCATGGATGCACCATTATACCCATCCGAAACCCCGGTATATATCTAGGTATTGATGCCTAACGGAAAATAAACTTTTTTGCTGCCCGCCAATAGGCCATTTGCCCATTGTCCTTTACTCAATACAATTTTTTTGTAACAATTAAAGGAGCCCGCATACGAGCGATAAACGCTGAGCGATTATTTTGAAGCTCAATATAGAACATTCAGAGTTCAATACTGAAACTCACACGAGCTACAAAAAGTCGCTCACTAGCAAAATCGCTGCCTCCCGGGCGCGGCGATTATCGCTGTAAAATGAAACGTTCGGAAATTTTAATGTACTAACTAACGCACACTACCCACTACCCAGCGACACTTACTACTTTAGACACGTTATTAGACGGTGGTGTATACTTTTATGACAAAAATAGGTAGGTAAATAAATTTACATTACATTACATATATAAATACAATTACATACATAAATAGGTACGTACGTTTAAGAAAATATCTTATCATATATTATATCAATATCTTTAAAAAATATCGATACGATATGTTTTTTTCATTTGCCCATCCCTAAGGTGCATTTCCGCGATAGCCAGCGACAAAGTTACGGTCGCCGTGAGTCGCTCACAAAATCGCTGACAAAACGCGCCGCGATTATCGCGGCTTCAAAAAGTAGCTCATGTACGTGCTCCCTTATTCCCCAGTACGCTATTCTTACCACAGATTCTTACCTATAAACACAGCCTATAAACAATACCTACGGTGCACCGACCTATTCAAAATATCATGAAGGTTTGTGAACTTACTAAAAAGACTTAATATGCTGGCCATCAATAAATAAACTATTTGTCGTGTTGACACTTAATTCTTTATCGTGACATTTTAGTGAATTCAACCGATAAGAAAATTCAGGAAATAATTATTGATTTAAATTATAGGTACTATTACTACCGATCGAGAATATTGTAAGTAGCTAACCAATATTCAAAACATTCACGATCATGATAATAGGAACTGCATTGATGATGACAAAAATAACAAAACATAGGTGATTCATCACTATATGGATGTATCCCACCCAAGGATGTAAAGAGATATTTATTATACGAATATCAGGATGGAGCATCGCCTTATAAGAAAGTGTAGCACAATATTTCTAAATGTATTTCAAGCAAACGAAATCGCAAAATATAACGGAGCGTGTACATAAGTGAAACACGACTTAAGTGCCGCAAGCGCGCCCGCAATATTTCACAATTTAAACAAAAATATTTAAAAAAATTAAAACTAGACGAAACTGGCCAAGTGCGAGTCGGACCCGCACACGAAGTGTTCCTTACAAACTTTTCTTGTATTTCATTTTTATTATTTGTTGTTTTAGCGGCAATAGAAATACTCAGTCTGCATACATTTCAACCGTATGTCTACCTTTATGAGATACAGCCAACTGACAGACGGACGGACGGACAGCGGAGGCTTAGTAATAGGATCCCTTTCGGTTCGAAACGCAAAAATGAAGAAATTTTATTTTTTATTTAGGGTTAACGTATTACTAGATTCTGCCACGCGGCTTCGTCCGTATTTCCGAGGGATTAATGTTTTTATTATTAGAAATTATAGCGCAATAGAAATACACGTGTGAAAATGTCCGACTATCTATTACTGTCATGAGATACTACAGCCCACTGACAGTTAGACAGACAGACAGACAGACAGATAGATAACGGAGGCTTAGTATCGTATAATAGGATCCCGTTGGCACCCTTTGGGAACGGAACCCAAAAATAGAGATTTTATTTTATTTAGGGTTAATGTATGACTAGATTATGTTACACGATTTCACCCGCGTTCCCGAGGTATTCATGCTTTAAACCCATTTTTTTTTCTTTAGTTAATTTAATAACTTAGAAGTATTGTTCTGAGGATTGATAATGACATTGTGGTTTTTTGTGTTTTAGGTCAACGTAAGTGTGAAATGTGTTTTCAAACTTCTGTGTACCACTTCGAAGATAATGAGCGTGAAGAAATACTTTTTTTATAAATACGGAAATGATTAAACTTTCTTTACAAATTTTAGATACTTACTACCTACTTGAAGTAATGATTATTAACAAACTCTTAACAACCTACAGTGTGGCCGCCGAGAGAATGCGTTTTTGTTATCCCTTGCTCCAACGATTTTTCCTCAGCAGTACCACTCCGCGTCATAGCTATGTTTGCAAATAACATCAGAATAATCCTACTAATAATATAAATGCGAAAGTTTGTGAGTATACATGTATGTATACTCACAAACTCTTTCACGCAAAAACTACTTAATGGATTTGGATGAAATTTGGCACATAGATAGAATATGTTCTGGATTAACACATAGGATACTTTTTCCCGGGAAATCATACGATCCCCCGAAAATGCGGGTGAAACCACGCGGGACAGCTAGTATGTAATAATAACAAGTTTATAAAATAAACTTACACAATAATTCTTCTTTCGAATTCCTGATATCCGTCATTCATACATTGGAGTCTCCAATGCAGTAAGTTTGGCTAAATTGTACGTATGTATCATGGACGATAAGATCCTGGGACATTCCTCACACACGGCTATCTGATCTCAAATTAAACAGAGCTTGTGCTATGGAAAACAGATAACTGATACTGCATATACCTACTACTTTACGTTTGTATACAATATCCATAATGACTCAGGACAAGGAGACATGTCAGTGCACACAAATGCCTTGTCCTGGGTGGGAATCGAACCAACGACCTGCGGCGTGATGGTGGAATCATCCACGCTTAACAGGCCTGGGTATCTGAATATGATTTGTTAACACAAATTGTGTAGGGCCTACTGCGTAAGTACCTATTTAAAAACTATTTATGGCATTGTTACCTAGGCCTTTTTAGTTCAGATAGGTAGGTACCTATCTTAGTGGATTTTGGTATCTCCGTAAACATCTGATATCTCCAGTAAATATTTATGAACACTAGTGGTTGCTACAAACAAATTTCGAATCAAATTATGGTTTTCATAAGAATAATAATTAATTATCACATGGCCGTGTGAAGAAATCCTAAAAAAAAACATATTTTCTTGAATAAAACTGAAAAAACGATATGTTTCGTAGGCTTACTGTACACTATGACGTCATAAGCGAGCAGACGCACCGTCGCAAGACTCGACGTAGGCGGAATCACCGTAGACGGACGCGACGTAGAGCTACGCGCGACGTAAACGGAATGAATCTTCTATATCTTGATATGATATAAAATATATTTTTAAAACTCATGCTGAATCTGTCATGATTTATGGAACCATCTCTAAAACCGCGAAATAATTACATCAACTTAATTCTTTATATAAAAATATAAAACGTTGAATCGCTAAATTAAGATGAATGACGAATTAGACATACGACGCTCTGACAACCGATGATGCATGAACATTTATAAGTGAATTTCTCAAATAGGCGGCTGAGAGCAGGATAATACGAGGGCTTAGACTGACAATACTTCACATGCAAATCAACGTAAAGAAGAGAGGAAAAAAATATGCTGATTATGATAATGATGAATGATGGTAGGTGTTTTTGGAGACTAAAAGCCATTTCAGTACAGGGTGTTTATTTGAATCGTACATCGACGTCCATAAATTAAACATTCCAGTGTTTTTGGATTCAAAACCTTACAATTGGCTAATAAAACAGATTTTTCTAGATTGATATGAGTGAAACATTCAAAATATAATTAAATACGTATTTACAAGGTTAGTCATAATTATAACTAGATAGGTACGTAATAAATTTTTCATTTTATATTTTACTGCCTCAACAAATTACATAATACTTATCTAAATTTTGTTGGCCTAATATTTTTAACAAATCTAAACAATTAATTAAATTGATATTTTGAGGGAAGATTTGTCAGGGAAACAATTCACTCACACTTCACGTTTTCTGAGCGCTTAATTAATATAAGGAGGCCTACAATCTATTTTACCTAAAGAAAGACTTATATTTTTATAATGTATGCCATAAACTTTGTTTTGATTTTTAAACCATGAAATCCTCGGCTTAGACAAGATTATATAATAATAAAATCTTAATGTATTATAGCTGTAAATTTATTGTATATTTAGGTACGTTTAAAAATGCTATTATAATATATCTATCCAATCCAGTAATAAATGGATGACTGCGAAAAAAATAACATTACTAAGAAGGGAAGGGATACTTTTGGAAGCTTCGCACCGATAAACTTACCGAAATAAAAATATTAATACTTTTTTATTTAACGTGATATTAAATAAACTCTATTTTGTAATAGAAATTGGTATGTTATATACATATGGCTCAAACAGTGAAGTCGTAAAGGAAAATCTAGTTGCCTTGCATCAAGAACAACTAGATTTAGCTTCTGCGTATGTTTGTTGTACGTACGATAGCAATCCAACTCACTTTTTGTGCCATTCTGTATTGCTATAAATTACACACAACAACTTGATATTAGACAAAATTGTGGAATCGGGAAGCTCTATTCGTGAACACCTATGTATAACAATAATAATTACATTAAGGTCTTTACAATTGTCTACCGTAAAAAATATGATCATTCTTAATATTTAAACAAATAACAATAGGACTATCTAAGGAGGTGTATATATGGAACATACATAATAATAATGTGGCACTGTCTACATACTAATATATTATAATAGGCGATATCTATATCACCTACAAAAGCTGATATCATGTGGGCAAAACAATATTATACAGGTACTTTAACCTGAGGAAAACAGTTAACTGAAACTATTATCTAAAATAACGTTTAAATTAAAATGGTTCACTTGACAACTAAATGGTAACTGATAAACATATAATTGATGGTATATAGTAGATTACGTACATGGCAATAACTCCATTCTAAGTAAAAAAAATTGTTTTCCACAGAAATATTTATAAATAATTTTCATAAACTAGACTAGTAAAGTGTCATGCGTGAACATCAGCACTCGACGTTATTTATTTAAGTATGTTAATAATATGTACCAATTTAATTATATGTAATATACATAATTGTTACATAACTTTGTATTTAGTTCAATATCTAAAATTATTGAAATACTTGGTTTAAAAGAAGTTTTATTATACTATTATATTATGGTGTTTCATCAAATTATGCTAGAATAAAATTCATCCATCCTAATTTCATATCATATCATATTAAGGCACTCCATTAATTTTTGCTGTTTCTTTTGTCGAAAGAGATCGAAATACTGACACACTGGTTTCCTCTATATAAATGAAGACGTTGGAAGTTTATGTTATCCATGCACCACACATTATAAGACAAATTTTTGATAAGCTCAAATTAAGTGTTTTACATTATGGTGCGACCACGCTACTTGAACCGAGCACAAGCCGAGCACACGTGGAGCACGGTTTCGCGTAGCGCTCATGTTGTAGGCTCGTTGTACGTCCACACTTGACATCGCGAGTAACGAACGAATAGAGGCTCGGCACGTGCTCGGTTCGCGTAGCGTGAGCGCACCATTAGACATCAGTAATCCCATGATTTTTAAATTGTTTGCAAAACTCACATTTAATAACATAGATAGGATAATCAAATAAGAAAGTAACACTTTACATGACCAATATTTTAATTAAATACTGAATCATAAATGCAAATAATTCGTTGTGTTTATCCAATCAAAAATACAAGTGACATTAGGTTTAGGATATTCATAAAAAAATCCTAATTATTCCAATTTTTATAATAGTCAATAGATACATATTATTTTCATCAGCTGATGAACATATTTCGTACATAAATTACATAACTTTGAAGTAAGTTTTAAAACAGGTAGGTATATTATTATTTATATTAAACAATTTTATCACAGACAATTAATACTAAAATAACTGAAACAAAAATATTTCGATCCAAAAATTAATTCAAGGAACAAAATATTCTCCAACCAAAAATGTGTACAAGCAACAACCAACCTAATATTTTATTACTTCGAATATAGGTTCCGCAACTAAACCTATCCACAATGGACATTATATCCACAAGATAAAGAAGGGATTTAATAACCTATATGTTATAATATAGTACTGTATTTTTGATACTTGAAGGGAAAACAAATCACAACAAACTCTTTACATCAACGTTGTTGGACCCCTACATATTCAATTAAAAAGCCATTTTTTAATTCATAAGTAATCTCTTTAAAAATTTTATCAAATTTAACTACCTAATTAAACCTACATACATGACTTGTTTCATTACTTCCTGAAATATTCAAATGTTTATATTGATCCGCGCGGCGTCTTCTAAGCCCCATGATAAAATTCATTGATAGAAGCAAGTGAATTTTGTGAAATTTAGTGTAATTAGTATAATACATCAGAGTTTGTTAGAAAATGATTTATGAAAAGAAATTAAATCAAGTGTAAATGTGAACAAAGTTCACATGGTAAATGGAAAACTTTAGAGGTTTCTTAATATATTTAATCTACTTATATTATTTTGTTGTGATTATTTTCAATCTTTTAAATTTAATTTTATAATACAATAAACAGTCACAAACATTGCTAATTGTGAACTACCAAATATTTGTGTTATTTGTCTATAAACCTGATGGTTATTATAATTTTTCGCAATTTTTAGAACATCAAAATGTTTCGTTGAGCTTATTGCGCATCAATCGAGCACGCGACAGGGTCGTGTATATTTGTCTAAAGTTTGGTCCCTATAATTGCTATTGTAACTTTATGTAATACATACATAGCGACAAAGAGCGGGGCGGGCGACGCCGCGCGAGCTGCGGCCGGGCTCTCAGAATAAAGGCACATTGAGTCATGATTGATTTTAATCCTATATGCAGTACTTAACATTCCTCATCTCCAATTCAACATATTTTCTCTTTTCTGTAAGGTCGGCCTAAAACTAGTTAAAGGGAATAACTAATTAATATTCTACTTTATATATGAATTAAATGTCACACCACTATTTTATTGGGTCGCTTAATTTTTCGTACACTTTAGTAATTTTGACATCACATCCTAGAAGATCTATGGCTTGAAATGCTTCATCGCTATTCATTTGGCAACGTGGTGGTGGAACTTAAAATTGTCTAATTAGCTAAAAGGCGGACTCGCCGAAAATTAGCACTAGAGAGGGAGAGCAGTAAAGAGCACTCGACTCAATAGGTGTCCTCGCATTTTATTTCCCGCACGGCGGCGGCGGGTTGTGTGGACCATTGCGGGTCAGGTGTGCCGTCCCACTCGGGAAACGACTCGTATAAGAAATTGTCGCCTGGGATGTCATCGAGCGCGACTTCAGTGCGACTGAACGCCTCAGCGAATTTCCCTATTTCAGTAGAACCAAAAGCTTGCTGAAAAGCGGGCAATGGTACTACTGGAGGTCGTTTCTTTTCGACAGGAGAGCGCTGTGGTTCAGCGTAAAACCGATCGCGGACCGCTCGTATATTTTCAGGTTGCGTTAGCCCAGCTGAAAACTCAGGGGTGGCTCCTTGCCTTGCGCCGCTATCCGTATTGAAATGTGAGTCTTCGTATACAGGATATGGTGTTGATCTTCCGTCCTGCTGGCAGGCTGGATTTTGAGCGACCATGTGAGGACCCTATAATAATAGGCATGCAAGTTACATATATTTGTATCTTAGTACCTAAATGTTGAAATGATAATATTTACCTGATATATATGTAAACCATATCAGAAAATCATCAAAATCTATGTAAGAGTGTGAAAGCTATTAGAGACCTTCATCTTAGGTCAGTGTACCTAATTCAAAAAACAGATTTAAAAAAAATACTCTTAGTAATCTGTATTTATAGTTTTTATGAATATCTACTATTACACACATGAACTTAAACTGCAAATCAACTAAATAGCTTTGGACACGTGGTTTCACTAATCTGGGAGTTGGATTCTGCTGAGCTCTGTTATGGTGCGTCCATGTTACGCGAAGCGAGCACAAGCCGAGCCTCGAACGAACAGGATTCGTTCGTTGCTGGCGATTTCAAGCGTGGACATACTTAACGAGCCTACAACAAGCGCAATGCGAATCCCTGTGTTCGTGAAAAAACTGACAATCGGGCGGAGCGCAGTCGAGCTACGAATGCTCGTTCGAGGTTCGCAAGCCCGTCCACGCTACGCGAATCGTGCTCGCAGTGTGCTCGTTCGTGGCTCGGCTCGTGCTCGGTCCGCCAAGCGTGGACGCACCATTAAGTTTTGCTCATTTGTGAAACGTCAATCCTAACCTAATAACAATATATGTAGTTATGAAATAATATGGTTGTTTCATTTATTTAATCATTTAACTACAAAGAGGTTAAGATTTACCTTTATAGGGCGACAGTCGGGTGCATAGCGCATGTGTTCGCGAGAGCACGAACTCCTGGAAGCCCATCCGCCGCTAACCGCACTGCCTCCGTTCCAACCGCCGCCGCCCATCTGAAAATATTATAATTCTTCCATTAAATAGCTATCTTTAACCCTATTAAATTTAAAATAATATTTTCTATAACTTATTGATACAATCGCAATTTTAGCGATGAAAGAGCGAGATTTATAAGTAGATTAATCAGAATAACTGTGCAGGAACCGTTAAGAATGCCCCTGGATGTTGATATTATTTAATCATTTTTCAGACAGAAAAGTAACGACAGAGTAGAGACAGAGTTAAATAAAAAAGATCTTTAGTTTTTAAATTAATTTAATAAACAGCTCCCTAATGAACTTTTTATTTTAAAGCTCAAAGGCACTTAACCAGCAGTGAAAAACTTAGATAGATATAAATACCAAATTACCTGATAATGCGGCCACATCTGCGGTTCGCAGAATGTACATCCTCGGCCGTTCATACTACAATCTGAAGGGTTCTGAAAACGAACAAATATATCTTGGAATAATATATTATATTGTGTTTCAGTAGGGTAGTCTTATTAAATGCTTAAAAGGTGACAAATAGGTAATAATATAGTACTATTACTACATAGTCTACGCCTTGTGTGTCGGTATTGTACTTTTATCTTAGTAAGTAGCCACTTAAAACTATAAACGATAATACACTTCAGCGACAAACTTGGGTTGATACTAATGCATACTCTATCCCCCTTAGGATATACCTAGGATTTAAATATATCCGTCACTTTATAATGTCATATAACAAAAAGGGCTGAGACTATCTTAATACCAGGGGGCCTACCACAAGCTCTTAAAACAAGGTTAAAATAACCTTATTTTGCGTTTTCGTACCATGACATCCTTAAAAATAAGCTTATTATAGGCATAAAACAATATTGTTTTGTTAGCAGGTTTGATGACGTCACCTCTAATCGTTCATTCAAATCGTACCATGATGTGTCTTTTGACAACTAGCATTATGGTTTTTATGTCAATTGCATATATCAATCAAAATATAACATTATATACGCGACGAATTATCCAAATTTATGATAAAAATATCTATTATTATAGTGATATAAAGTCAGTAGATCGTATTTATTTAACTTATCGAATTAATTGTGTATCTCTAGCCTTCTAGCTTTTGCCATCTAGCATTTCAAGATGGCAAATGAATATGAACTATTTGTGTTTTTGGAAGCAAATACCAAAGAAGCCAATAATAGATACACGAAAGCGACGTGGTATGCATCTATGCTACGTGAGGAATCAACACTTTCGCATGCAATGGACCAAAATGCCATTTGCTATCGAAACCATACGACCGTATGGGTTTGAAGCTCACCGAGTCGCTCGCATATTGTCACCAAAATAATCGACGCCTCGGGCGGGGAGCTTTTTCCGCCAACGCATTAGCTTGGCTAGCCTGTTGGGAACCTTGCCGATAATCTACGGCAGCCTAGAGGAAAATTTATATACGAGTGCTAGATTGTATTTCATTTATTTGTTGTAAATATTTAATATCGTATAGATTAAGCTTTACTGTGATTGTACTGTATTCATAAACGTTTATATACCTAAATACACAATGTTTCATTGTATGACCTGCAACTACAGTAGCATTCCTGACAAAAGGTAATAAATAAAAATATGTGTTGATTCCTGTGGTAAATTCTTTATTCATATAATTTAAAGACAATAGGTACCTGCCTAGACTATAGGTATTAAGACTGAAGTGCCATACATAAATATAAACCTACCTAGGTATATATTTATGTATGAACTTTGTCTCAGTTTTTGTAATGACCAAGAAGTGCTCCATTGCTTTGCTAGTTGAGGATTAGGTACCTATTTCTCTCCAGCACATTTCTTAGAGTAGTTACTTTGAATTCCGGCGAATTCTTCACTGCAAAATGAATAAAATAATACTTGAATTACTTCTGTTTGTAACCATGCCATATTAAATTTCATTCACTGAATATCACTATTGAACGGCGGCCCCTTGCCTTGTTTTCAAATTGACCTAAGTAATATAAAAGTCGATATACATAAAATAAATATTTGTATTATTTCAAAATATGTAGTGCAACAGGGCTCATTGAGTTTCAAAATTCGTGCGTCACAATTGACAAGTATTTTTTTTTGTCCCGTTCCATCCTATAGGGCCATCATCTTCTCTCACAAAATAACCTTATTGCCAGACTGTTTTGTTTTCACCTTATAATAATATTACTTTGATTCGTACCATGAGCTCAATCGTTCAACATTGATATAACATTGCTAAGTGCCGAGAAAGAATGAATGATTTGTAAGAATTTGTCTATGCCTTGCTACAACCTGATAAAAGATAAAAAGAAATAACGATATATTAACTGTATAGTGCCATTTCTTTCACACGTTGGACCGAAATGATTTGAGGTTCTTCATCTTTTAGCAAAGTATTAAATTAAACTAATTGTAAAGTATAAGTAACTAAAAGAATAAAAAATTTTCGAGTAATTTCTATAAAATGCATACAAATATTTTAAAATGTTATTATGAAGAGTAAGGAAATTAATTGAAAAAATATATAGACTGCCGACTCTAGATTATCAAATGAAATGAATCGGAACAAAATATTTACCTGTCATTCTTGTCATACTCAAATGTCTAATAAAGATATCCAAGATATTTAGTTATTAAATACATTTGTTTATGTAATTTAATAACAAACAAAGTGCAATCAATATGGAAACATCTTAATAGTATATTCGACAGTAATATTCAGTGCATGGAATTTAAGATGTCATGTTTATAAACATTTGTAAGTTGCACAAATGTTGCAATTCATTTTGTAGAGTTGTAGCCGAAGAGTTCGCCAGAGATCCAGTCAGCAGGTAGAAATGGTTAAATACAAACAGACCAAAAATACCGCCTTCAATCGATATCTACAAGCGAAGGAGTACTCTCAAAAAAGTGTACGTAGATATGGAGAGGCTGGTCTAAAGTGAAGTCTAAGAACCTATAAACGCTGAAATAAAGTTTGAATCTGCATCTGCAAGATTGTTTAATGCCATACTTATATTGTGTATAATTATCTTACTCTCATTAAACTTATGTGAATAAAGAATGTAGGTACATAATACTTTCGTGTTTTTATTCATTGTGTTATTGACGGGAATCCTACTGTAGTTGCAAGTCTTGGAATTAAACATATTATGTGTATGTAGGTATATAAATATTTGCCGCTGTTGTCGATCATCGACAAGGTTCCAGGTTCAAGCTCGTTATTGGCAGTGTTTCCTCTTTGGATAGCCAAGCTAATGCGTTGTCACAAAAAGCTCCCCACCAACCGGTTTGCCGAGGTTTTGATGATAATGTGTGAGCAAATCAGCGAGCTTCAGACCCCCACGGTTCTATCCACAGCCACAAAGGCTACAGAAAGTTAGGTCCAATGGATGTGTATTTTAGAATTTCCCGCACGGTTACATCTGCTCTGCAACAGTATAGCAGATTGTTGTGAGTTGAGTTTTCAATACAAATATATAATACTTAATTAATATTTTACTACATTAGATGGTTAAAATGATTATATTTATAGATTATTATAAGTCTGTCGTCTGTCCGTCTGTTGACAATAATATATTCCATCCAGGCTAATGTAGGTTACGACCAATTTTAGAAAATTTGCCAGAGAATCTAGGTAGTTTGGATTCCAGGAACACAGGGACTACTCTGTGTACTAACACTGCAGGAAAGTTAACTTTATGGATTAATCTGGGGTTATTCGATGTACGTTGGTTATAATGAAAACAGGATATTAATAGTGGGTAGGCTCAGTGGGTAGGTACCTAAATGAAAAGTCAGTAAATATATAAACACGCTATTTAAAGCTCCGCTTCATCTATATAAATCTAAGGCTAAGGGTCGAGGGATCGATATTACTAACGTAGATGCATAGTTGTGTAGTAAACGACAAGTGCAATTAAAAACTTTATAAACAATCGGTTATATTATTTTGGGATGATACCTAATCTCGCAATCCCGATATATTCATTCTATAAGTAAATAAATTCGATATAATTACTTTATATGACACTATAATAGATTTTTATAACATAAATTTGGAAAACAATGTTATTTTCAGCTTGTAAATACAACGTATATAAGATTGCTAAATTTGACATTAAAACAATAATGTTAATTGTCAAAAGCTTATAAAAAATAGCTCATGGTACGAATTGAATGAACCATTATGGTAAATAAACAAGGTTGTTTTCATGCATAAAATAAGCTTGTTTTAGGGACATCATGGTACGAAAAGAAGAATAAGGTTGTTTGAAAGAGCGAGAGAGTATGGATGAGTGACAGAGATGAGAATTGTTAAGAGAGAGAAAGTTGCTTAGGTCCATAGCGTTATTTCTTTTCATCTTTAATGAGCCCATAGACAAATTCTCAAAAATCATTCGTTCTTAGCAGGAATATAACAATCATATAACAATAGTGTTTGGTAGAGGTCATGGTACGAATATAAATAAGGTTATTATATGCTGGAAACAAAACAGTATTGTAATAAGGTTGTTTTGTAAAAGATGGGGGTAGGCCCCCAGGGTGTTATAAGACTGACTTACACCTTATTTATTGATAAGGGGGTATGATAATTATGTTTTGTAAAAAAACCTAGTCGTATTAGTAAATTAATAAGGATTATACGGAACCTTTCTTGCATTACTTCCATACATTTGGCCGGTTCTTTTCATTGAAATTTTGAATTAATTTTATTGTTTAGGTTTTTATAAATAGAAATATCTTTATTTACAACAAATATGTACAAAATACAATATATATATAGAAAATTTCCTCAAGTCTGCCGCTGCTTCCTATTAACGTTAAAGTTCCCAGAAGGCTAGGATTAGGATTTTTGTTTCTAAGTATTTATTGTCAATTTTTTTTTAAATAATTTATTGTGTTTAAATGTAGTATTCATTATTTTAAATAATGTTCAGTTAAATTAAATGACTATCTTCTTTATAAGAATTATATATATATATATACTGAATCAAATATATGTCTATATTATGAGTAGGTATAGGCAACGTCCCCAAAATATGTCATTGATCTAGAAATCGATAGCAGGCAGGACCCGTCTGTTATCGCACGTATCGATTTGAGAGCTCCTACAAAAGAAAGCCGTCAAAGACAACAGCATCGTTGTGAGACACTATATCCCTTTCGTATCATAGATATAAACAGGTATTTGTTTCGAATTACCATGGGATTATTGTTTAATTTGCATTATAAACATAACATTGAGACATATGCCAAACCACGTGATGAGGACTAATTGGCTATTTTAGGGTGCTACTGGCCTATTTCCGCTATCTGAACCAAATAACCTCGCTTTTACCATTGATGTTTTGCCCTAATTATTTGAAGTAAAATGAAAAGCTTAAACTTTGTCTCTGTATGCATAACTTCTGTTTGAATAATTTTATAAGTTTTCTTTATCAATCATACCTCAGAGTAGATAAATACTACGTACAAATCATACTATTTTACCCGACTTAAAAAAAGTTGGAGGTTCTCAATATGGTTGAATTTTTTTTGTTTGTTACCTCATAACTCCGTTATTTATTAAACGATTTGGATTTTTTTTTTGGTACACGTTTAGTCCCATTGTCAGCTGATCAGGATTTGATTACCTCTTAGTTATACTTTGAAATCGGTTTTAAGTTTTATGTATAACAGTTTTCAATTATGTTATTCACCATATTATGATGTATATGAATCCAATTTTAAAGTATCATAAGGTCTGAAGTAAAATGTAATGTGAGCGCAAAATCTGTACACGAGATAATGTTTAGCGTGGTGGGTGCGAGGGCAGAATGGGGCGCCCACCCGATCGATGTCCGTCACTCCCTGTGCCTCGCGTTGCACCAACTGCATTCATCACCCTCCATACGTCATGATCATGAGTACCTAAAGGGGTGAACGAAGAAAGTATTACGGAAATATGTACCTTTGTGTTTTGTGATTTTACGTTTTATTTAATTTATAAGTCATGAAAGTATTTTTAACTGATTAATGAAACTCTACATGAACGCGTTGGTTTGCTGCCGGGATGAGCGTCTTATAACGACATAATAATATGATAAAATTTAATTCCAGGAACACAAGCAATTGCATAAAGTTACCATTCTATGAAAAATTACTCAAAATCTAGTTATATTTTTTTATTAACTCATTCTCAAATGTAATACACAAGAAGTTTTAAGAACTACCTGATTTAAGTGAAGATAAACTGGCATACAATTTTGTTTAATGTGCTCATTGAAAGTTGTATAGGCGGACGGGCACCGCTACGGAGTACGTGTTGCTAAGGCGCTACGGATGCTACGTTGCTACGCGGCTTAGTAAACAGTAACTTGCAATAGAAATAATTTTATTAAGACCCTATTTATAGATAAATTTTTGTATTTAGTTATATAAAATCATCATTATTTAAAGCAAATTAACTCACTACTTAACATATTGTTAATTAGATCCAAAGGACGGTGGGTAGATAAGACTAAACGCAGACACGAATCAATCATGTGTGAATTAATTAACCTTATGTTAGGTACCTCATACTTAATTTTCTCCGCTACTTCAAAAAGGGCTTTTTATTTGTAAATCGAGACCTTACGTAAATTTAACGAATTTCTAACTTTCGTAGCAATGATTGTAGCATGACCTGATACGGAATATGCGTAGAATAATGTTAAACTTCAATAAAAAACGAGGATTCCGACTTTTAAATCAAAGGGTTCTTTACTAAGTACTGGTTACATATTTCACTAATTGTATGTACAACTAGTCGTAGCAATTACGTAGTATTAAGCGACCGCATTTTATGGTGTGCCAACATCAAATCTCAACAAACAAGTGAATGGTGTAAAACTCTAGTATGGGGGAAGTAAACTAGTGATGGGAGATTTGCAGAGGCTAACTAACTATCGAGCGGTGAGCGGCGAGCGCGCGGCGCGAACCACGTGACTTATCGATCAGCGCGGCGCCCACGACACTCGGAAAAATCAACCGCTGACAGCTTTCATAGGCCACCTCCACCTCTCACTCCCTCCTCATCGCAGGGCCGTTCCCGCCCTCATTAGCGCCTTTGTGACGCTCACTTGTCTCGTAATATGATGCCGTAATGATACCACTTTCGGCTCGATTATTCGTTACCGCTACTTGATGCGACCAATGTAACAAACATACTAGACGCCTGGAATTGGACTTTGGCAAAGATAAACTTTTGGATCTTAATATTAGTTTTGAAAATTAGATAAAGTTATATTTTGATATAATAAAAAAAACATTTCAGTGCATCCAACGTTATATTGTTAACATTTTTTACCAATTAAACCACAAAATAAACGAGATACATTTTTGCATATTTTTTTAAATACTCGTAATATAATTTTATATACCATGACCAAAATATATATTAAAGACACTCAACCTCTTTCGATCCGGGAATCAAACCTGGAATCTCCAAGTCCGTAATGTAGCAAAGCTTTATATGAATCAACCATCAACGCGATCATATTGAATTACAAATTAAAACTTTAAAGAACTGAATGTGCAATAAACATTCATATCAAAAGAAACTTTTGAAAAGTTATTCAAAGTTGAGAGAGATCTTCAAACAACTACACAGTTTAATTTATACTGTAAGCGTACTGCATTATGATCGATTGTGAAATGTAGGTAGTACTCATGAAAAATTTGGAAGCATTATTATAAGTAATCGCGGAGGATAGATGTCAACTGTCCTCTGACACTGACCTACTTTATTAATAACATGTTTTGGTGTCTTTTTAACTGACTTCAAAAAAGGAGGAGGTTCTCAATTCGGTTGTATTTTTTTTATGTTCTTTACCTCATAACTCCGTCATACCGATTTGGAAAATTCTTTTTTTGTTTTGAACGGGTTCCCGTTTGTTCCCATTGTCATCAGATCAGGATTTGATAACTTCTTGGTGTACTTAGAAGTCGGTTTAAGTATTTTGTGAAGCAATCCAATTATTATTTCGTGTATTGCATTCTCCGTATTTATTTGGTCTGCATTCTAGATACGTAGAGCCTTTGATTAAGGATACATCCAGATAGAGTGTCGCAACTGTGCACGCGTCGATAAAAATACGCTCTAACTGTTAGGGCGTAAATCAAATAAAAATAAATAAAAATGCAAAATAATGATCAATATTTAAATTTCTCCCGATTTTAATTGGAATATTTCAACAACTGCTATCTTTATGAACGTCACTATGACAAGCAGAATGACGCAGAGGGAGCGTAAAACGTAGCTGTTACGCGCGGCAGCCTATAAAAGTTGGCCTGTTTTATATATTCGGGTAGTATGGCGACGTTCTTTCTGGGTATATATTATTTCTATGCGTAGAGCATACGTAATTAAATTGATAGATATTTAAAGTATTTTAATAAGTTTTAGTAAGTTATTTTCTTCAGTTTTAATACAATTTACCGATATTTAGCTACACAATTAAAAGCTTGCTACGAAATAAGAAGTGCTACGACTGCTACGAGTGAAATAAGGAACATACAGGTAACGTTACTAAGTTCAAAATTAATTCAAATTTATTATAATATCACGCGCTTTGCGCACTGTGGTTTCACCCATGATCCCCTATTTTGCCCCCTTAGGGGCTAGATTTGGAAAAACCCTTCCATAGTGGTTGCTAAAGTTTATAAGAAACCTGTGTACACTATGTGTCATTGACTGACTCACTGACTGACCCACTGACTGACTGACTGACTGAAAGTATTTTTTTTTAAACTACCCCTCAAATTGGTTTAGGGGGTGTTTAAGATTTTATGGAAGAAACCTAAGGCGCGGTCCGTAATCGGACTTTTACTTTGGACAGAAAATAATCATGAGTTTTTGGGTTTCTCTAAAATTGACCCCGAACAGTGCTTCTATCCTACGCGAACCAAGCAAGAGCAGACGTGGAAAACGAATTCGCGTAGCGTAGGCGGACTTGCGAGCCTCGAACGGGCGTTCCGCTCGCGCTCGATTGCTCTCCGCCAATTGTCAGTTTTTTACGAAGGCTCTATTCACATCTACCACAACCACACTACAATCGCAACCACATCACAACCACACCACGTAGGTGGGCGCTAATTTGTATGAAAATTAATAGTTGAATTTACACGGATCACATTTTGCCGTCACT
This sequence comes from Achlya flavicornis, assembly GCA_947623365.1. Lineage (NCBI taxonomy): Eukaryota > Metazoa > Arthropoda > Insecta > Lepidoptera > Drepanidae > Achlya > Achlya flavicornis. The sequence continues at coordinate 9,269,410 of OX392474.1, forward strand.
ATCGACCGCGTGTGTAATACCGACCACAAAGCGGCGGGCGTCGAAACCACAACGCAACCACCAGCAACACCGGCAACTAGCGGTACAAACATTTTAACATTTTGTAGCTACCACAACGCAACCGCAAAAAGCCGCAGCGATACTATTCACACGTAACCATAGCTTGACCACATTTTGTCGCGGCGCTGTGGTATGCTTGCGGTACGTGTGAATAGACGGGAACACGTTGTTGGCTTTTACTGCATGTCTTGATTAACTCCAAAATTGGTATACATTGGTTCCTTTTATAGAATATGAAAGGATTTTTGGAAATTCTATACCTAAAGGGGTAAAGTAGGGGATGTAACCGCGGGGGACAGCTAGTTATGATATAATATTGTCATAAGATATAGAGTCTATAAAATGTTGTCTTACCGCGGGTGGGAGCGGTAAGTGTTGCGCGGGAGTGTGCGCGCGTTGATCCCGGCGCGCCAGCGTGCGGCGCACACGCGCCTCCTTCGACGCGTACATTCCGTAATCTGATGACAACATGTTTCTTGATTTTTATATTTAATAAATAATATATTATATGAAAATATATATATACAGGATTAATTTTCTAACACTGCTGGGTGGAAGTATTCATATTTTGGACAAGCGTTTTTATGAGAAGGTTAGATGTTTTTGATATTGCTGAGTCCTTCAAATAACGACTAAGAAGTGAAATTGTTGCAAATGAAATTAAATACAATGGTACGTCCATGCTACGCGATCCGAGCACGAAACGAGTGACGAACGAATAGGATTCGTTCATGTTCTCGTAGCGTGGATGGACTCTCGAAGCCCGAATCGTTCGACTCGCCGATCGTCAGTTTTTCCACGAACACTGGGATTCGGTTCGCACTCGTTGACTCGTTGTAACGTCCACACACATCGAAGCAACGAACGAATTCTGTTCGTTCGTGGCTCGGCTCTTGCTCGGTGCGCGCAGCATGGACGCACCATGACAATGAAAACAATAAAGTAAAACTTCCTTTAAATTTTACTGGGTGTATCGAAATTATATATCCATCCTTAAGGGGTGAAGACTATACCTACTACATCAGGTACAGACTCACTATAAAAAGTTTCAGTTCAAAATATATTACTCATAAATGCATACCAAACTTTTGCATCCAAGTTTATTGAATTAAAATCATAACCAACATGTCACCGGTCAATGAGGGTCATTATCATTTTACGTCCCTTGCTTTATATTAATACAAAATTTTCTCTTCCGTGATCTGTTCGCCTAGTACCAAAAAGTGGATTACTGTAATGGATATCCCACTAAAAACATTTTCATGTAAAATGTTGCCAAGATGAAACCATATGGCACGCACTGTCAAAAAGTTCTAACCCTAACTCTACTAGCCCGAACTTCACATACTTACTCTACACTTTAGTCAAAATATGTGGCTTGGCCGTTTCGCTATCGTCACATGGGCGTAAGTTGAAAAATGTATGCACTGTTCATAACTTTTCTGTTATACAATAGTTCTTGTAGTAGCGAAATGGCCAAGCCACATATTTTTGCTAAGGTGTATGGTTTGTGAAGTTAGGGCGTGTAGAGTTTTAAGCTTAGCGCTACTTCCATCCACTTATTTAAATGGTGGGCGGTGACTTATAAATAATCCTGAAATAAGTATTTTACTATTTATAACAAGGAGTCCCTATATACATTTTCAGACCTCTAGCATCAAAATTTGCGGAAATCTCATACAAACTTGTTTAAGGGCCCCACCCCCTTTTTTTTTTGTTTATCCAAACCCAAGTTATGAGGGTTCAAAAATTGCTCGTCTTAGCGGGGGCACTCCCGTGCTCCCAGATACCCTTTTCGTTATACCCAATATATGATGATACTGATATAGCAGTATAAGTATGCCTAAAAAAAAAACATGCCCTAAAACCAAATAGCATTTTAACTTCATTCAAGGCTTCACTGAAATCCCATTATTTCTATAGTATATTCTATAGTATTTTACTCTCAAGAAGGACACCGGACGAGTCAATGGATTGCTTTCTTAATTCATTTCATATTCAGGTGTTCTATAAATATAAAGAATTGTTGAAAAAGAAAGACTATTTCAATTAACTTCATTAAGATTGACTTGAGATCTGCACAGAATTTGACAAACTTTGATCACAGACGATAATAGTTAAATTTATTGGAGCGTGAGCACAGCATATAAAAAAATCTACAAACATGTCAAACGGGGTTATCTTCTCTAATGTGCCAATATTTTTACTTCTGGTAGATGGCTGCTTTGTGTAAATTAGTGGTTAATTATAATTTGACAATAATTTACTGTTTAACTTATATTGAAGGCCGAGTTCCGAACCGGTGCTAACTTCAGTAAATGTGACCATCATAAGTGCCCTTTTGGGGCCTAAATTGAATAAATGGCTTTGAACTATAAAGGACCTCTTATTAAACAAAATACTTCGGAAAACCTCCTAAACATTAATTTGAATAAACAGATTTAAAATGTCCTTAATTTCCCTATTCAAATATCTTAAGAAAAACACTACAAGCAAAGCAAACAAATAAAAAAGTTATAATGTAGACTTGCAATTCACAAGGCAAATTTCTTCAAAATTAAAATATAAATTGTCTGATGTCGCACTTAATTGCGTGAAGAACTCTATCTGCATATTCATTAATCTCCGACTGGAGAGTAAGGTATAAAATACAATGTTGCAAATGTAAACAAATGGCCCGGCTCTAATTGTATCAGTGATCTTTATTTCCTGTTATTATACAAGTAAAAACGATGTAACATAGTTTATTGTGAGTTCATTGTAAACTTGAGAACGTGACAAGGACGTTACATGTACCATGTATACGAAGTTCGCAGTGAATCGCGACGCGGGCGTTAGTACCCGGTCAATATGTAGAGTGGCTGTGCCGTGGAGGCGATCAATCGCGTTGCGGCGCGAAGTAGCGGGGGTGGCCGGGGTGCAGGGGTGGAGGGGGCTCACGACCACCTGTAGCGCGCCCCCCCCCCCGCGCGCACCCCGCCCCCGGCGGCCTCTGACATCGACACGTGACGTAGACGCCGAGAAATCCACCCAAACGTAAACATTAATTCTTACTTCATTCTTCATTGTTCAGAATGTCGCTTCGCGCCACGCGCGCGGATTCCGATCTCTCTCGTATTGGTAAACAAATTTCAGGCCGACGCACACTGTGCACTCGGCAGGTATGTTATTATGATTACTAACTCGAGTGTTATGTAGACATGAAAGTGGTCCGCTGCTTGTAATTCAATTATGTTCTAGGAATTCAGACTAGCTACTATATAAAAAATATAGTATTGTGTTATAAGTTATCATAGCTGCTACGAAAGATGTACTGAACAGTTTGAACGATAAATTAAACTAATTTATAATTAATTAATAACACGCTAGGAACATTTTTTATGTCAGAAGGCTGACAAACATTCCATCTTATGGTAAGGTGATTAATTTAGTAACCACTTAGCAAACTTTTTAAAATGTATACAAGACTCATATTTTTTTAGTATACATTTTCTATAATCAAAAATTACCCTTCTAATTTAGCTGATATGATATTATTTTAATAAATTGTATACGAATAATAAATATATAACAAATATTATAAATACCAAATATGTCTGTATAATCGTTATAAGCATTGACTGAGTGTCAATGCTTATTGGCTGACTGGATTAAGATGAAACTTATATCTAGGCTAAACATAAGTTTCATAGAGAACATGGGGCGGAAACTTCTAACTAGTATTAATATAAAAAATTTAAAATCGGTTTACAATAAGGGTATATAATATTTTTGTTATATGCAGCTTCGTGACTAGTTTTGTTAGAACGTATCAAATGTTTAAAATCTACCTTATAAATCCTACATTACATTCATCAATATTTTTTATACAAGTTAAAATTGAATATATTTTGTTTAAACTTAAATTCGAGGACGTCACGTATTAGACTTCAACGCGCTCTCACTTCATAACCAACAACAGTGATTACAATCTATATACTAATCTAAAAAGATTTTTATACAATTTGTAGTGCTACGTAAGTTGTGAAAAGAAGAGTATGTAATTTTTGTTCCAGTTTACACAATAACTCAAAATAATTTTAATTGTCAAAATTATTCCAGTTCTAAAGACATAACTGACCGCTATAGTCTACTTTAAAATTACGTTAGCTTTATCATTATATATACATATCAATGCAGTACCAACCCATTGACATAGCATGATCATTGTGGTGCATATGATGCGGGTAGTCGTAGCGATAGTAGCGCGAGTAGGGGTCGTGCGCGTGCGGCGCGTAGTAGCCGTGCGCGTAGGGAGTGTAAGGCAGCGGCGCGTAGCCGTAGCCCTCCCAGCCCGCGGCGGCGTACTGCCCGTGCGCCGGCCCGCGGTACTCCCCGTAGTTGCAGCAGTCCATGGCACCAGCGGCCTACGCACCCGGCCGCGTGCCCGCCACCTGCACCGCCTGCCATCCTCGACGAACACCCCACCGCCACATCACCGCACTCTCGCCTGAAGCTACTCTCTACGTAGAAACCTTAAACGCATCACCGTATCCCGATATATTTGTGAACATTCCAATCTCCTCGAATTACATGACGCGGATGAATGATTTCGGTTCGGTTGAAAGTTTGTAAAGTCCCCTTAAAGTTATCAAATAATTGTTCCTGAAATATTTCTTTCTGAAATTCAGAAAGTATCGGCGAGTCGCATCGAGATCGAGAGCAGTTTCGCGGCGGGAATCAGACGCGGGTGCGACGTTAGTTAGCGAAAAGAGGTCGTTCGAGTTTGCCGGCGACGAGGAGAGATTCGATGAACGAGGGCGGTGGCGGGGCGCGGGCCGCGAGGGAGGGGCGACGCCCGCTCGCCGGCGGCTCGGCGCAGCGCGGCGCTTGACGGACGCCGACTGAAGGCGCCGCGGAATCGATACGCCGCCGCCGCCGCCGCCCGCCGCGTGCCCTCGCCGCCGCCGCCGCCGCCGCCTCGCCGCCTCGCCGCCCGCCCGCACTACCTGCCTGCGCCCGTATTGCGCGCGAACTTTGTCTTCCCCGACGATATTTTATATTTAGAACCATGGTGAAACGATTGATCGATACTTTGCACTATTAATTAGTACTTAAACACTTTCACTAGTACGATGAAAGGATTACCCATGATGAACGAGTCTATAAACCACGAGTAAGAAGATCACTTTAAATTAGTTTCAAAGCCAGCTTAAATTTGATACGCTTTATTTTAAAGAAGTTCCTCAACAAAAAAAATGCGTAGTTGAACAAGCATGTAGTTTTGAATTTCTTGTATATAAGTTATTAAACTTATGTTTATTATAATGTTTTGAATTGTTTGCAATGTTGAAGTGACATATGCGCGACTTGTTTCCAGGTGGTTGATACTTGCAAAGTTTTATCGAATTGCGCGTAGGCGGCAGTGACCCACATCGGGGATAGTCGTGTGGCGCATCACCCGCGCCCTTCGTCCTTCGCCTGGCTACGACTAGACCTTCATTAACTTTTATTTATCAACTGCATTACACTGAGTTCGTAATATATTCAGTCTCATTCATCAATTATTATTCCTTGGTCTTAACTTGAACTTAACTCAATGCTAATCAACACTGGTGAGTTTAACATTATTGATTAATTAGTTAGTAGGTAGTTAGTCTCCCACATTAACTACCTTTCCATATTCATGAGCAAATTAATTGATGCTCATAACATGTCTTTTAACTGGTTACATTACAGTATATTTTCGTTATTACTATTAGTTTAAAAATATTTAAAACGATACCGTAGACTCTAGCTAGAGTATCTTTATCATGAAATAAAATCTCACTTGCGAAAGTTTGGATACCTATCTATAGTAATATAGTAGATGGATACCTATTTGGATGATTGTGACTCTGTCACGCATAAACGGCTGAACGGAATTGGACGAAACTTGGCACATAGATAGATCATAGCTTGGATTAGCATACTTTTTTTTTAAATTCTTTATAACATAAGATGCTTCGGGAATGCGTATGAAACTGCGGGGCGGGTAAAGTATAAAGCCAAATCATTGATCAAGTGTTGGGTTCTTATATTATTACTCCACCGTGTGTGAGGAATGTCCCAGGATATTTATTTATTGATTATTTATTTATATTAAAAAATATCTCTAACTCTAACTAAAGGCTTTAGTTATTTTACCATGGAAGAAAAAATCAGGAAGTTGATACCTACCGGTAGTAAGGGTTGCGGAATTGCGGGTCGCTTTGGGAGACCAGACAGACACGAGTATCACAGCAAAGTGAGGTATGTATGCGACGATAAAGTAACTTCATACGCGCTGTTACACCTTATTTTCGTGTGGCATGGCCATCATGGATATGAAATCTGAATGGATTCAAAAAAACCTGAAATAGCCTATTTTGTCGATTCCTGTCACACAAAAATGAGGTGTAGGTAAGCCTCAGACCAAGAAAAAATGAAAGAACGGTCTGTGTTCTTAAGTGACGCAAGTAATAGGAATCCGGCGTTCTTGTAAATACATGGCCTCACTCACACATATACACCATAGGAAGCCGATCGGTTGTCATTCCGTATTGAGACGTTGACAGTGACAATAAGGCTCAGTAACATTCGTAACTACTTGGGCCAGTACTGATTTTACTCACGCACACGCAGGAAATTTTCGGCTTCACTTTCTTATAAGGTGACACTCCGTCTTGATTTTTTTATATGTCTATGGTGTAACGTTGATTGTTGACGCAATATTTAAGTAAGTGTTAGGTATTGCAAATCTTGGCCATAGGTACTGCATAAAGAAAGGTCTTGTTTGTAAATTCGCTAACTAAGCTGCATAACTTTATTTTAACGATAAAATTATGTGACAATGTAGTTATAAAATGTTATCGTCTCGACTGAATATTAATGTCATTTTCTTAATGCTTGAGCGAGCAACCCTAATGTTTGCGGAACTAAAATCGCGATGTTGATGATTATGAACATGACACGAAGGATGGAAGTACTAGATCATTGCCAGATTAATTTTCAACAAAAATAGGTAATAAGGGATTATAATAACATGAATATGATATTATAAAATGTATATTATATATATCATATTCATGTGTAACGGAAAGGCGAAAGGGTACTTATCCATAAAAGTACACGGCTTCTTTGGTACTACGCGCACAGATCGCGAAAGAGAAAATTTTATAATAATATTAGCAAGTGACGTGAAAAGATTGTGACCCTCATTGAGCGGTGATACGTTGCAGTTACGATTTTAATTCAATAAACAGAATTTTTGAGTAATTTATTTTGAGCTGAAACTTGTTATAGAGTGTCTATACCTTATGTAGTCTTCACCCCTTTCGAGCTTTTGGATTGATATACCCTTTCCAATATTCCTTGAACACTTTTTTATTCATTCTGGTTCCCGCTTACCAACTTTACCGTCAATAGATGGCGTTCATTGAGGGAAATGTGAAAGGCGCCTCGAAAACTCCTTAGGTAATGATTTATGTGCCGAAATCCGGGAGCCTGCAGATTAACTCATTATTACTTAGTTACAGCTTAGTAAAAATGCATGCAAAACTTACTTCTATAATTATTGTACTTCTTTATTCTGTCCGTGTGTTGTAATTTAGTAAAATAAAAAATTTTGATCAGTGTTATAAAGATTGTTTATTTTTGGTTAAGTCCTTAAAAGGTATAAAGGTACTGGAAATAATATACATATTGTATTTTGTTTCCATAATATGCTTTGGTTGTGAAACCATGAACCCGAGTTCTACCGGAGGCGTCACCTATGAAATGAAACAGAACCTTTTTTTACAGGCTTCTTTTTTATTTTCCAGAGACTTGTTAACAGTTTTCATTCCTACTTAGTTTGAACAAATAAACATCTTTTGTTTAAAATATCAGATGAATTCGGCGAGACGAGACTAAAGTTTATGGTTTCTTCTATTGTAATGAAACCCGCAAAAAATCGTTACAGATTTCATTCGTGGTTATGTATATATAGGTACCTACTGAATGTTATTTTATATTATGTTATGTTATTTTTACACACACGTGTTACTTGGCATAACAAGCAGAAAAGCATATACTCATAATATAAAGTCTTCATCATCATCATCTATCTATAATGTCCCACTGCTAATCAGGCCTCCTTTCACAAATAAAGTTGAAAGGGAATGGGCAATACTCTACCACGCATGCCCACTGCAACTAAATGAATGACTTAATGAAAGATAGGAGCGTATATATGAAAATAATTCAGTAAAGTTATAAAAATAACAAAAATTCAAATATTTTAAATAAATAGGTACGTTTTTTTTTGATGCATGAGTAAATACAATTATCGTTAAAGTCTAGCTTCCACACTAGGCTATCCTGTGATGTAGAAGTTAGTCTCTTTCGTCCATTACAGAGATAGGGAAAATATAATTTAATCACAATCTTAAGTTCCAAAATACGATATACGACTATTTCAGGAAATTTTTCAGTCATTTTTTTTCAAGCATAAATAAATTCTCTTCTATATACACCAAAATTAACACATTTATGGCGGAACACAAAAAAAACTTGTTGAATGAGCTTTAATTTATCTCAGATACAACAATTTTCACGCTTAGATTTGATAATGAAATTTATGAGGTTCAGTTCAATAGATTTCGCTTATCAAATTTACAAATGATGGTAATGGCACATAGCATCTGCAAATGTAGCTATCTCGGTAACTATGCTCTAATGTATGTCGTGTAGAGAAGCCAGGCGCGGGTTATCATGCAGATTGCGGCGAATCAATAGGGGCGCCTCGGCCACTGACGGCGGATGACGATCAATAGCGTCCCAGCGGAGCTGTCTCCGCATTAAGGGGCTTCCTCGAACGCCCTTACACCTACCCACAACCTACCTAAGCTATGTAGCTACCAACGTAATATCACGTTATAGTGCAAGTAACGAGAGTGCTCTATTATTTGCACATAAAGGAAATTACTCAATCTATTAGGTTATTACTTTCAAAATGGTTGAAACTTTTCTCGTATTTTGTTTTTGGAACGTTGTCAAGTACAACTTGGTGCAAGGGCATCTTGAGTGGGATTACTAGAAGTAGAACACACCGGCTCAAGAATAAAAACATCGATATACTATTGGACCTACCCCTGTATTTTTAAAACCCAGCCAAATTCAACTTGTTATACGTGTATGTGATAAATACCTACAGTTCTTTGCCACGTCGTCGTATTAATATTAACCTTAGCAAAAAAAACTACTAAGTTACTACAATGACATATTTAAAACTTTTCGTTGGAAATCTCCTCGAAATCCTAACTAATATTCCTATAACTATGTATAATGCGAAAGTGAGTTTGTTTGTTACGCCTTCACACCTCTACTACTCAACGGATCATCATGAAATTTGGCATGCAGATAGCCTATGGTATGGAGAAGGACATAGGACATACATACTTTACTTTTTATCCCGGGAACATGGGTGAAACCGCGGGGGAAAGCTAGTCCATGATAAATTAATAGAGATCCTGTGGTATTCTTCACACACGGCTATCTTATCCCAAACTAAGCAGAGCTTGTAGTAACTATAGAAACCAGATAAATGATATACTACATTTATCTACTAATTTTATGTTAGTAAATAAATAAGTACTTAATACATATACCTAATTACATCCAGACTCAGGACAAGCAGTCATGTTCATGCATACAAATGCTTGTCCTGGGTGGGAATCGAACCCACGACCTGCGGCGTGATAGGTAGAATCTTAACTTACCACGCCAACCCGTCAAATAAGATAGTGTACTATCTCCCAAAATACAATTCCAATAAAAAAATAGATTATTGTCAATTACCTATGTATACTAAATGTCCCATATTTCGGCAAACCAAGTCTCTTACGGCTTTAAGATATTTTTAAATACAAACTACTTTTAAGTGATCTTTATTTACAACAAATAATGTACTAATTACAATCTATATAGAGACAATTTCCAGCTAATTCTTTCTACTTCCAAAATATTTTCACTAATCTCACTTTCCTGGCCTTTTTTTCTTTTATTTCTGAATCGCTCGTTAACATCATTTTACTTCTGAAAAAAAACAGTAATCTCACTTTCCCAACCTATTTTTTATATGACCAAGTCGGAAAACAAGCATACAGCCCGCCTGATGGTATATTCTATAACGTTCCATATCAAAAGAACAATCTACGAAAACGGGACCTTCAGAACATCCGAATTTTAAAATGCCATGCATTTGTTCTCATTCTCTATTTTATCAATAATTTAGTTTACATGATTAGGTATAGGTATATTCGGAATATGCACGCACATAAGTAATACCACTCACTTTGAAAGAGATATAGAAGTTTTAAATAAAAGCAAAAATAAGAAGCATAAACTTTTATTCGTAACATATTTAAAATGTAAATCTTGTAAATTTCTGAATAAAATATTTAACAATTACACTAACGTAGGTAAATATATTTCAATAATAGAGTTCACTATAATTACAACTATAGTAATATATCTCAACTCTAGCTTAAATCCTTAATTAATTTTTTCACTAATGGCATTCGACACAGAATTAAATATAATTAACAATTCCTTCTATAAAATAGTTATAAAATATTTGAGATAACAAAATTAAAGTAAGATTTTGTCTCAACTAAAATGTAACTTAGTGTATAATAAAAAATGATTTGAGAAGTAAATAATTATTACAGAATTACCATCGGTAAGGTCTCACTCTGAGGCGCCAATTAAAACGATACATTATTATTATTTTCTATACGAATCTCAATATTCAATAAACAAGGATCCACATATTTTATATACAGGATGTAACAGAAAGGTTATATACATTACAGTAATCCACTTTTTTGGTACTAGGCGCACAGATCGCGGAAGATATTTTTTTTTATTAATATTAGCAAGGGACGCAAAATGATAAAGACTCTCATTGACCGGTGACATGTTCGTTATGATTTTAATTCAATAAACTTGATTTCAAAAAAATTACTTTGATTTTTCACCTGAAACTTTTTATATAGAGTCTGTACCTGATATATTCTTCATCCCCTTCGGATGCAGGTATATACCCTTTCCGTTACACCCTATATAACCGATCATTGAATTCTAATTGACATCTCAAAATGCGGTCATAGAGTAGTCCCACCAACATTCTCAGCCTTTATCATCAGTGACTCCATAAGTGAATTCCAAATATTCTATGGCTGAGTATTATTTTTTGAAAGTTTGAGTGGAAGTTTGTTGCTTTTGATGTGCCGTAGTGACTGGACGGATTGGAATAAAACTTGGCACTATCTTGTTCTCGAATAACACACATTTTAAACTTAAGGCATTACCAGTCGGTCGTTCGAAACGGGTGCGACCGAACCACCGAACGGACGGAGACAGCGCAATACCTGAAAAAGAGTGTGTGACGCCTAGCGGTACTCCTTTCTCTTTAGACGTATAGCGCTCTGTCTGTCGTCTGTTAATGCCTTTAGGAAAAAAAAATTCCTCGGAAACATGTGTAAAACCGAGGGCGAAAACTAGTTCTTACATAAACATAACAAAAGAAACAGATAAAAAGTTACTTTAAATGTATACAACTTGTTCGATGATGTTTCAACATATCTCCATTCTACAGGCAGGTAAAATTGGTGGGACTTGAAACTTCCGTGATCGACTTCTGCCAAAACTCCTCTTGGCACAATTTCATAAAAACATGTATACCTAAATGTATAATCATCTTAACATCCAATTTGATTTCTTAAATATCTGATATTGAAAATATCCACTACAGATAAATAGACAAATCATTCGAAAATACTGATTTCATACTTTATCCAACTAATCGACACTGACTTATTCATAATCAAGGTACCCACACAATAATTTATGGATTACAATAAAAAGTATTCTTAATATACCTAAGTAAAAAATAAAATAATCTATACCAACAATACACATTTTAATAAATTCATATAATAGGCTGCCATTTTTAAACCCATGGAAAACTGGTATTCCGATTTTTCTTTAAAACCGCTACTTACTTTTATTTTAATTATTTACTAAAGGGATACAATTCTTCGAGACAGAATGCATTCAGCGTCAATGTCATAACTTCAGCTAAACAAGCCGACGAGAGAGCGTAAAAACGGGACGTTTACTGCGCTATTCGTCAATCCACGATAATTGATACAATGCACACGCACATAATTTATGTTTTTAAAAGAGTTTTTCTTTGATGATTCCTGATATGTAAATTTTTTATCACGTTGTTTGTCTATTTTTGAATATGACGAAACGTTACCAGTAAATTATTGTTGTGTGTGCATTATTAATATAATTATTATCGGAAATATTACTAATTCATGTAAGCGCACATAGCCACGCGCAGTCAGCTGTGGCAGTCAGTCAGAACTTTTATAATATAATCCACCTATGAATCCCGCAGCTCGCTATTTTGCAGCAGTGTTGCGGATTATTGTTATACAATTTATACGCATGTGTATAGTAAGTGGCACGAGTCGTGAGCACAGATTTACAACTGCGCTACACTGTGCCTGCGCAGTAGTTAATTTTCGGTCTGTTTGACGGAATGAAGCAGGGGGAGCGACGAGATGCACACGATTGGTTCGACGGTCGATGCTCGTCGTCTATTGGATTCTTGTGTGTCATTTGGCTTCTGTGATTTGGAAATAAGTGTACATGCGCGAGCTTGCCCCCACTACTGCCTATTTGTGCTCACCATTCGTGCCTCATACTGTAGTATGTATGGGATTCCAAATGCGATTGCAAAATTTCGCAAACTAATTCAATTAAATCTTAGATAGTTTTGTCTAAAGTTAATAGTTATCAGCGCTCATTTATTGACCTATAGTTGAAGATATGGCGTTAAGGCGGACTTTTTGCTTTAGACGCGGTCGGCAAAAACTACTCAAAAAAATCGCTGACTGAATTTATTAGTGACACAAGTTGAATTTTTGTCATTTTGAGTTAGTAATGAATTTTTTTCTAATTTTTTTTTTTTTATTTTGTCTTGGGCCACTACTGAATTTAGTCAGCTAAATATGGTATTCTACTAAATTGGCGAAACCTATTAATGTAGGCAACATCCATTTACCTATTTACCATTTTTAAATTAACGCATATAACAATGAAACTTCAATAATAATCTAACAGGGTATCAATAATTAAAATATAATTTTAAAATAGTTGCTTGGCGTTTAGATTTACTGGTACAGCCATAATATGATCCCATTAATCACATGTGATAAATAATAACATACTTACACCTAGTAACCGCAATTGAGAATATCCGTGAAATGTCCTTGTGCACTGCGACGCCTTCACCCTGGCAATGACGTCACTCGCTTGACAGAAGCTCCACAGATATTCTGACTGGTCGTCCAAACAGAGACCATATTCATAAATATCTAAATTTCTCAATATTTTTATAGCTAGGTTATTTAGCACCAATAACAATAAGTTGACGCAAAGTTCAAAATACCTCATTTGTAATGAAAACCACTTTACATAAATATGTTTTCACAAATGATATTGTTTAATTTCGTTTGAGGCATGATGTTGAGGCAGGTATTATATAAGATCCTTTCATCATATTCTTGATGAAATAATTTGTACTTAAATAAATAAAAAAAAAATTAAATAGATCCAATTAATAACTCAATATCATTATCAATGACATTTCCTAATAATTCCTATATTTTAGATACAAAAAACTTCAGTCTCTTATACTTTTTCGAGAATAAAGGCCGTCATCGAGACACATTTTATGTTCACAGATAACCACCACGCAATTTTGTTTCAATTGACAAGGAACCACGATAAGGCACATATTTTCTTGATAGTAAAATAATAACATCAATTCCTTTGTCCATGACTGGTCCACATATGCTCTTTAAAAGTTTCACGCATTGTAAACGACCTTGGACAAAGATAACAGCACAGTCTGTTAGTCAAGTCGGAGTGCATTAATCTTACATGGTACTTGAGTGCGGATTGATTAGAATACTTCATTCCACAATGTGGGCAATCACCACAGATTGCAGCATGATTTGATTGTTGTTGGTGTGAAATGCCCTGCGATGTTGAAGCCCCTGAGCCCACTACTGGACCCATCATTATTATAGCTTGAGCTTGTTCTTGATATGTATTTTCATCAGAATCGTCTTGATTCTCTGTCAGCACCACTTCTGGTTCATATTCAGTATCATGATTTGGTGACATTTTTTCGGGTTTCACCATTGTTTCTTCTGTTGAAGACTTGAGAGGACTTTTAGCTACAGCATGAGTAAATGTTATTGTGTCAGTGCTTGATTCTTTTGGTCGTGTTGTGCAATGGTCTAGAATATTTGATACTTTCTTAATAGATGTATTGGCACTGATATCACTTTTTGAAGGGTTTATTCCTTGAAACAGAAATAACAAACTTAAGAAAAAATATTCTACAGATATAAGCATCGAGGAAAAATCCCTTTAAGAGTAGTAATACTGAACAAACAAAATCCAAAACTAGTCAGTGATTTGTCACTGATTTTGAATAGTAAGGACCAATCACTGCATCATGTGTTTTTGACTTGGCCAATCAGAGTGCATGTGTCCTTGACTGAGGAGGGCGATGGCTGCCACACGCGTCATACTTGCGAACAGGTGCTGCTTGTGGGGGCTGGTCTGCTTAAGTTTGCTATTTATTTACTTATTAAATATTTATTCAGTCTTCTCTGTAATTTTGCCGCCGCGCCGGGGCACGCAATTGTTTTCAGTGCGATTAGAATGTAAATATTATGGAATGAATCTAAGCTTGTTATGAAAAGAGTAATTGCTGAGTTTATTGCCGGCTCTTCTCAGCAAATGCAACCTTCCGAACCGGTATTAGAGTCAGACTTTTCATAAATGCCTGCGAAGGTCTATTTGAATTAATGATTTTGATTTTTTAAGCCAATCAGAGTGCATTGACGGCGGTGGAAAATGGGCAAAACATATTTCAACCAAAATGAATGTTATTGCCCTTCTTTGGGTTAATTGTTTGATGGATATAAGCAACAAAGAGGATTAGTAAAGGGTAATTGCTTGGAGTTAGCAGGGTAGGAAAAGAGTAGAATAGGGTGACACTGCAGATTAATAGCAGGAATAATATAAATCACAAATTTTTTATAAAGTTTTTATACTTGTCATTTATACCTGAGAGTAGAGACCTGGCAAGCATGCTATTCACATAATCCGGAGGGCTGTCATCATTTTCTGAATTGTCAACAAGTGATGGTATTGGGGAGTCATTTTCATCAATCCTTTCTGTTTTTACAATTATCGGAATGTTGTCTCCTTGAACATGTTGCTGAAATATAATATATTAAAGAATAAATAAAACTTACACAATTTTATAAGGCACATAAACATGATGTAACATTAAAAATGAATTTACCTGGGATATTGAGTTTTTACCATTAGCTGTTATATGAGATTGTTCATTTTTACCATCACACTTTTTGTCTATATTATTAACAGGTGTGAAAATTGTGTTGTCAGCTTTAGTTGAGTTAGAATTAATATTTTTATTATAAATATCACATGTTTCTAGGATTTTACTCTTTTTGTGTCCGTCTCCAATAGTCACATCACTGGGTTTATCTGAAGTACTGCTCCTCCGTTTTTTCAATCCAGGCACCTTGCCCTGTGGTCCACTGTATTGTGACTTTGATGATATTGTCAAATGTGTGTAGAGTTTATTAGTATGTGGATTTGATAAATTTTCTCTCTGTGAAAAGCAAATTCTCATGTCATTGTTACTATTTAAATTTGTGTAGTTTTACGATAAATATCATAATGTACATGGGCAGTAACTAGCAGCTAATATTGATTCAACCTTCACTAAACATTCTGTTAATTGACAGAATGTTTAGTGCACACGAAAAGAATTGTTTGGCAAATGTATATTTATTGTTTTTATATTTAATATGTTTATTTTAATTTAATTAAACTTTTTCCTTGTTTAATTGTACTCAAATTAATCACTTACAGTTTCATTACATTCTTTTTAGGGTTCCGTAGCCATATGGCAAAAAACGGAACCCTTATAGATTCGTCATGTCTGTCTGTCTGTAGGTCTGTCCGTCCATATGTCACAGCCACTTTTTTTCGAAACTATAAGAACTATAATGTTGAAACTTGGTAAGTAGATGTATTCTGTGAACCGCATTAAGATTTTCACACAAAAATAGAAAAAAATACAATAAATTTTGGGGGTTCCCCATACTTATAACTGAAACTCAATTTATTTCTTTAATAAAAACCATAAGTGTGGGGTGTCTATGGATAGGTCTTCAAAAATGATATTGATATTTCTAATATATTTTTTTTCTAAACTGAATAGTTTGCGCGAGAGACACTTCCAAAGTGGTAAAATGTGGGTCCCCCCCCTGTAACTTCTAAAATAAGAGAATGATAAAACTAAAAAAAATATATGATGTAGATTATGATGCAAACTTCCACCGAAAATTGGTTTGAACGAGATCTAGTAAGTAGTTTGTCATAAATTGAAATTCATATCAAATACTCAGGTCTATACTACCATTTACTTATATACCTACAGGTTTGTACGGAACCCTCAGTGCGAGAGTCTGACTCGCACTTGGCCAGTTTTTTTTTAATAATAATTTTCCAGATTGTGTTTAGGCCTAAACAGGATAAATATCTCTATGTTTGACTTGACTTTGAATTCAGGAATTACCTGTTGTGTTACACCAGTCAGACCCTTGACTTGTAGCAATGCTGCGGTGTGCAGGAACGAAGTTAACTTGCTCTCTTCTATGAACACTTCACCTTGGTACATGTATGATAACAAGTTGACAATATCATCTGCTGATACATCTTTCAGAATTATCACCGGGTGCTGACATGGATTTTCCTGAAAGAAATAATATATTTTAATTGGTGTATATTTACATGATTTTACACAAAATATGAGACACTTCACAAGTTCCAAGTTTGACCTGTTTTAGCAGAGTCAGCACAGATCTGCTTGACTCAATTTGTGGCTAATTTGTCACCAACCAAATATCAGATTATGTCAGTCTCTTTTCAAAAGTTTTAGTAAGGTTCTAGCAGAGGCACCCACATCTTGAGAACTAGAGTTCTTAGCACAGATGTTTGTTTCCACATTTGTTGCTAATTTGTCACCAACCAAATATCAGATTTTGTCAGTAAGTACCTGATTCAAAAGTTTTAAGGTGTTAGCAGAGCCACATCTCTATTGTACCGCTAGAACACCTATTATTTATTTGTCAATGTGGCGATAAATACAGAATCTATTAACAAAATACTCAGAAAACAGCATTGTACACCTTGATATGGAATCATCTAAGAGCAAAACTGAATATTAAAAGCTATATTTGCATATTTCAATCAATAAACATAAAACAGGAAAAAACATGAATTATGATATCATTCATTACTTGTTTGCATTGTTCTAGAACATTAAATTGTCTATTTTCTTTTGACAAACTTGAGTGAGATATAGGCAAGTTAATAAATAAATGTAGGTAAGCTGGCTCACTGCTTTAACTTCAGAATAAATTATGTATTTGTAAAACAAAAAACCTACCTGTTTGCCAAAATTCACTATTATTACTGTTATGGATGATAACACTGCATGGTGTCATGAGCTAAAACGATATGTCTAACAAAATTAGCAAAAATATTCAGAATCAACAGAATAAGGAATTCTTATTCATTAATTCTGGACAGTAAAGTAGATTATATCCTAAAGTGCACCTCCTATATTTTATCTCATTGCACATACTATTGAAGAAAAAATATTAAACTAAAATTAATATAATATTCCTGTTTCATTTAATCAATTAACTATTTTTCAATAGTTCTTTCTTATGAAAACTTTACTATTTGTATTAGAATGAAATTACTTTTATTTCCATTTCATCTTTATGTCAGGAATTTCATTATGAGAAACAAACTAGAAAAGCTCATATTTTCAATGATCTTACCACAGTATTATAGCTTTATATATCTCTAAACTTAACATGTTTCTGCACCTTAATACTATATAGTTTAATAACACGTGTTTGTTTGTATGAATATGAAGGTTATAAATGTCCTAAGTCATTCACCTTGAACACATTCCTGAAGTACGGGCTGCATGCTGACAGTATGACTTTATGGGCCTTGATGTTTCTGCCTTCACATGTGAGTGTTACATCAACTAAATCTTCAGAGCACTTCAATGAATCCAATGCACTAACTATGTTTGACTGGAAGTTATTCCACCGTAAGCAAAATTGATCTGCCATAACTACGGTTTATGTTGAAAAATCTGCAATAAACAAAATTATTTCTGCTGACTTTTATGTTTTACAAACTAAGACATAATTTTTACCACTCTCAAAGTAACAAATTTTACTCAGTGCACGTACCTGTACATAGGTGCACATCACAAATATATTAAACTTAATTCTATATTATCAAATATTACTGTTTTTTATTAGTTGAAACCTAATCTAAATGCACAAAAAATGCATTATAAACGGCAATATATAAAGTGACCTCGATTGACTTGACATTGCTGTCATCTTTCACTTTCTTTTCACACAGATAATAAAATTGATTAAATCGGATGGAATTTAGGTGCGTTCGAATTGGAGTGATGTCGTTTTTAACAGTTTCAAAATGGGCATTTTTGTCTATGCGTTCGAATTGGAAAATTTCAACAATTTTGCAACTTTTGCCACAAACGATATTTCCCAAATCGAACGATTAGATACAAAAATGTCATTTGCATGCTCATCGCCTGCTTGCCACTTGTCTCAACCTACCTTTTTCCTTCAGTTAATCTTTAAACAAAGTTAATGTGACAAATTATTCTCTTGCCTGTTAGTATTTCTATCAAATTTTACAATAAAAATTAGAATTTTCGCTTCCCGTTTGAATTTTCCAAAACTTATCTGTCAGATTCAAAGATGTCAAAATATGATCACAAACGACCCTGCCTCGGAGGTGGGTCAAAATTTGCAGTTCACGATGTCGTTTTTAACTGTTTCCAAGTAAAACGAACGGTGAACGAAAACAGTTCCAAACGCCAATTTCGCTCACAACTTTCCACATCGAACGCCAGATGTGATCGTTTTTGGCATTTTTGACTGTTATTTTTGAACGCACTTAGAGTCGATTCAATGTCGATCCTGCATTGCAAATCGTAAACCGTACACAGACATCGTATGTTTGTGAAACCGTATCTATTTTAGTGGAAGTCATCGAACTGTTAACCCTTAGTTAACCCAAAGAAATTGGGGTGTCAGTCTAAAAGTCCAACTTCAGGATTTTCCACATTACAGATTTTCCAAATTCTCTGTTTTACCTAATCTTATTAATTTGTCCAAATTATAAAATTTACAAATTCCTAATTTTCCGACTTTCTTATTTTCCAAATTATTATTTGTACAAATTATTTTTTTTCCGAATGAGTACAGTCTAGTACATAAAGCAAAAATAAATAAATTCGGAGATTATAATAGATATTAAATATTTATTAGCTGCGTTTTTTTTTTGCAAATATTTTACTCTTTATTTTTTTCTTACAAATAAGAAGTCTACAGCTCAATCGCGGCGATTTCGCTTCTTGCGTAGCTGTGTTCATTACTCGCTGGATACTCGACTGTCAGACATGCGCCTGATGGGCATGTGGTGACATTGTTTATTTTAACAAGACAAAAGGACGACAGTTGGAAAATGGCGCTGCGAATGGGAGTATAATGGGAAATGTGTGGTAGAGCCGTATAGTGCATAATGCGTGTATAATTCTTGAAAGTTCTCGTTGTATTGTTATTAAATGATGTCGCTCTGGCGGGAAATGAACAATTCTAAAATACAAAAGCCATCAATCCTACTTTTAACCATAGAACCTTTTTAGGCAAAAGCTTACCTAAAATTGCATAAAGAAATGAATGTGTGTAACTATGTACTTTATTTAATTATGATACACCATGCCATGGATGTCTGGAAGAGACCGCTTTCGTCCATTGTACAAGTATTCCTCTTTTGGTGTACAATAAAGACAGGTTTCGTTTATTATCATTTGGACTATTAATTGAAGGAAAATATTCGTATATATTTACCTCTTGCGTTGATTCCGTAAAAAATGCCATAGGAGGTAATACTGCGTCCACTGAAGATTATTTTCACCCGAAATAAACAATATTCCATAGTATCAGAATCCTATAGTATAAAAAAACGCTTGGAAGCAATTTCTTCTCCGTAGTGTCTGGACGTGGAAAATTTAGTTCAGCGGTTTGCCGCTAGAGGCGCTGTATCGACGGGTATTTTTGGTGTATTTTTGTACATTTTGCAGATAAATATGCGATGTGACAGCTGATCAGGGTTGTTACCAGAGGCTTTACGCAATATTTGTCTAATTATCATAACTCCTGGTAGTACTTAGACTACTGAAACTTAACAGGATTATTGCTAATGGTGTATTTAGATATACTATACCCATCTGAAATCAACCGGTATACAGGATACTACAATACGACAATAAATGAAACCATGTAAAGTACTCATAAATACGAACAAGTTTTATAATGGGACCAACATCGAAATCAACAAATACAGCTTTTCTAATAACAGGTCAATGTCTCCTCGGCTAAATGTGTACTTATACAAGTGGTTAAAAGCCCATAAAAAGTTCACTTGGTATCAACCTGCCGGCCAACTAGTATTATAATAGTAAAGGTAGGTGGTAAAAAAAAGTTATTCTAGCAACACAAAAGCAAAGTTGAAATATTGAAGTTTTTCATATTCACACTAAAATTAGTTTTAATTAAATTTATTTGTTACGATTGTGCCTTGAAGAAAATAAGTAATGTGGAAAAATAGGAATTTGTAAAAGCAATTATATATATTTTTTTTTTTTGTCAACTTGGCATTTACAATCTGCCTTTTTTTTTAAGGCATTCAGCAAATTTTTTGTTATTATATTTATGGCATTTGCGGTATGATTCCTATGAATCATCCGTCGCTTATTTTCTGCAAGACATTGTGAATTGTCCTGCTGGTTAATATTTAATATTATCTTGCGGCATTTTCCTTTTAAGCCTGTGTTGGCCAACTACTGGATCCATCAGGTGGGCTACCAAATGATTGGGATGACTGCTTATTATTTTATTATATGTTTTGGTTTTCAATTGTGTTTCATCCTTAACAGTACATACTTTGAGATCGTGGTGTAATATATCATTGGTAATAAACCAGGGAGCATCCGCAACCATACGGAGCACCTTTGATTGAAACCTTTGCAGGATTTCTATATTCGAGTGGGATGCAGTTCCCCATAGCTGTATGCCGTAACTCCAGATTGGCTTTAATATAGCTTTGTATAGGAGCACCTTGTTTTCAAGATGTAGTTGTGACTTGCGATTGAGCAACCAGTACATACTGCGAAGTTTAATGCCTAATTGCTTCCGTTTGGCAAATATATGCTTGCGCCACGTCAAACGCCGATCTAAGTGTATCCCTAGGTATTTGACACTATCCACCTGGGGTATTTGTACGCCATTCAATGTGACAGGCGGACATGTCTCCCTTCTCAGAGTAAACGTGACATTGACTGACTTTGTTTCATTCGCCTTGATGCGCCATTTTCTTAACCAGACTGAGATTTCAGTGAGACAGCTTTGTAAGAGTTCAGATGCTGTGTCTGGGTCAGGATGTGTGGTAAGCACTGCAGTGTCATCGGCAAAAGTACTAAATGTGGCCACGTCATTGGTAGGTAGGTCAGCAGTGTGCAGTAAGTATAGTGTGGGTCCAAGAACGCTACCTTGAGGCACACCAGCTTGTATTGGGCATAGTTCTGACAGTGTTTCACCACTTTTGACAAGAAAATTGCGCTCAGTTAGATATGACTTTAAAATTAGATAAATTTGAGCAGGAAATGCCTTCTTTATTTTGAATAAAAGTCCCTCATGCCACACACGATCAAAGGCCTGCGAAATGTCTAAAAATGTTACTGCGCAGTACTTTTTTTCTTCGAAGGCTAGGTTTATTTTTTCCACAAGGCGATGCACTTGCTCTATTGTCCCATGCTTTTGTCTAAAGCCAAATTGGTGATCAGGTATAAGTCTCTTTTCCTGAATAGTTGGCATTAACCTAGAAATCATAATTTTTTCAAGAAGCTTTGACGGAATCGGTAGGATACTTATAGGTCTGTAGGATTTTGGATCTTCAGCTCGCTTTCCTGGCTTTAGAATCATGATCACAAGAGCCACCTTCCATTGTGGCGGGAAGTACTTTAGCCTTATTATGGCATTAAAGACCTGAGTGAGATATGTTATCCCCACGTCAGGTAATTCTCGAAGAATGCGGTCCGTAATAAGATCATAGCCTGGGGCTTTTTTTCGGTCTAGTTTTAATATTGTTCTCTTAACTTCCGCTTTAGTAACTTTTTCGATAGTATCGAGTTCATCTTGGTCAGTAGTAGTGTTAAGGTAGTCCTGTATGGCTTTAAGATGGTCAGGTGTACCTTCATATGGGTGAGGACAAAAAACATTTGACAAGTGTTTTGCAAAGTGTTTTGCAAAATCATAAAATAAAATAAAATAAAATAAAGGTTGAGGCCTTTTCAGATTCACTCCTAGCCCAAGTGCCATTCGTACGCTGTATAGGGTGAGAGGTGATTGCTGGCTGTTTTAGTTTTTTCGTTGCTCGCCATAAGGAGTAATCTGAAGCAGCAGGTGGATCTAGATTTCTTAGATAGTGTGCCATGCTATTATTTTTATCGTCTTCAAGGAGTTTCTTTAGTTTTTTAATTTCTCGGTTGAGTTTTGTTTTGATGCATGGGCATCGTGTTTGTTGCCATAGTTTGCGAAGATTTCTTTTTGCAGAAACTTGATTAATAATGGTCTGAGGAAAAATAATTGCTTTAGGCTTCGAGTCACTAGTGGGAGTTGAATCCCAGGCAGCCATTTGTATGGCACTAATAAGCAATACCTTATAATATTCAAGTTATATTCCAAATTCTATAGATTAAAGAGCTTGTTTTTCTCTTTTCAGTTAATTTTTGTTTTACGCAGTCGGGTTTTTTGTTTCTTTTAATAATTTAATTTTTTTCAGACTTTTTAGTTTTATACAGAATGAGTTGTAAGTATTAGTAAGTAAATGAGCGGTGCGGTAAAGTAACGCTAACAACCAAAAACCACCGCAACTCTGAGTTACGTACGGTAACCGCTCATTCTGTCCTTGCATTAAACATGGTTTTTTGCAGTTTACGTCAAAATGGTAGCACAAAAGTATCACAATATATACATATATGGAATGGGCTATTCACAAGCTTTCATTTGATACCCATATTGTTATAATAACGAAATTTATGTTTTTAATACCCCCCCTCTTTTCTTATCCGCAGACGCCATATAAAAATAATATACCCTATGACACTCCCACAGTTCAGACAAATCTAACGACACCTTATATGCTTAAATCCATCAAGCCGTTTAGGCTGCACAGCGTGCCAAAGAAATAGACATACATACATACATACATATATACATACATACATACATACATATATATATATATATATAAATGATCTTCCTGATGTTATTTCCCACCCATGTATTTTATTTGCTGATGACATTTCAATTATTGTGACATGTACTGACATTACGAATTATGAATTAGAAATTAATAGAACAATACAATTAATTATACAGTGGTTAGATTGTAATAATCTTAGTGTCAATATAAATAAAACCAAATACATACAATTCCACAATAGAGGTAGTTTAATAAGATCTATTAATATTAAATATGATAACATTAACATTGATGCAAAAAATGAAACGACATTCCTGGGCTTAATTATTGATGAGCAATGTGATTGGAAATCCCAGGTTAATAAAGTGTGCAACAAAATAAATACATTTGTATATGTCTTAAATAAATTACGCAATATTTCAACTCGAGAGACAACACTTATGGCATATCATGGGTACGTCGCGTCTATTCTAAGATATGGACTTCTACTTTGGGGAAATTCTACTGATATAAACAGAGCATTCATATGTCAGAAAAAATGTGTCAGGGCAATATGTGGCATTCCAAGCTTTGAATCATGCAAACCTCTGTTTAAAACACTAAAAATACTGCCACTACCTTGTATGTACATTCTTGAAGTAGGGATGTTTGTGAAACAGAACAGTGATCTGTTTAGTAAAGCTAGTGATATATATCCAAGGAACACTAGAAACCCCAATAGACTAGTCGTTCCCTTTAAAACAAGAACGGCTATGTTTTCCAAAAATTGTTACGCCATGTGTATAGAGGTATTCAATTCCTTGCCAACTCATATAACTGGTTTACCTATCAGGTCTTTCCAAACTGGACTCAAGACATGGCTACATGAACATAATTTTTATTCTGTCAAAGACTTGTTGACTTACAATAAATAATAATACTTTAATAAAATAATAATAATTTATGATCTGAAGGATCTCATGACATTATAATTTGAATTTATTTGACATTGATAATTTAATATGTTGTGTTCTAATGTTTTAATAATATAGTTTGAAAAGTTGAATAGTAATAAATATGTAGAATAAGTTGCATGCTATATATAGTAGCAACACATGTATGCTCTATGAATTTTGTACCTGACATCTTTAATACCATGTGTTATGCAAATAAAAAATTTATCTTATCTTATCTTATCATACACTCGAAAAACATAACCCTCCTTCCGGGTCAGTCGGGTAAAAATTAGCCAGACATAATATATATCAATGCATTTATCTATTTATATAAATATTAAAAGAAACAAAAAACCCGACTGCGTAAAACAAAAATTAACTGAAAAGAGAAAAACAAGCTCTTTAATCTATAGAATTTGGAATATAACTTGAATTTTATAAGGTATTGCAGTCGGGGACAAACCAATAACCTTAATATGTGTTTTTTTTGTAATATTTGTTTATCCCCGACTGCAATACCTTATAAAATTCAAGTTATATTCCAAATTCTATACATTAAAGAGCTTGTTTTTCTCTTTTCAGTTAATTTTTGTTTTACGCAGTCGGGTTTTTTGTTTCTTTTAATAATTTAATTTATTTCAGACTTTTGAGTTTTATACAGAATGAGTTGTAAGTATTATTAAGTAAATGAGCGGTACGGCAAAGTAACGCTAACAACCATCGCAACTCTGTGAGTTACGTACGGTAACCGCTCATAGTACCTACTATCCTTGCATTAAACATGGTTTTTTGCAGTTTACGTCAAAATGGTAGCATAAAAGTATTACAATATATACATATATGGAAAGGGCTGTTCACAAGCTTTCATTTGATACCCATATTGTTACAATAACGTAATTTTTGTTTTTAATACCCCCCTCTTTTTTTATTCGTAGACGCCATATAAAAATAATATACCCTATGACACTCCCACAGTTCAGACGAATCTAACGACACCTCATATGCTTAAATCCATCAAGCCGTTTAGGCTGCAGAGCGTGCCAAAGAAATAGACATACATACATACATACATACATACATACATACATACATACATACATACATACATACACTCGAAAAACATAACCCTCCTTCCGGGTCAGTCGGGTAAAAATAACCCCTATTTCTTCTGGTCACGCTATAACCTGAGAACGGCTATACCGTTTTTTTTTTAAATACTTTCTAATACTTGCTTCCTAGAAGGTACGTAGATAAAAAATTTAAGAAAGTTGAAAATTACAATGAGGGCAGGAGAAAGCACGGGTGCCTGCTCTTCGTTACGCAAGGGCGAAGGGGCTGCACTGCCCGCAGCGCCAGAGCCGATGCAGAAGTGAATTTATGCCAAAAAAACCTCATCCTCATACCTCAACGATGAATATCACGGAAACCATGAGCTTGCTTCAAGTTTGGGGATACCGGGGGGAAGGGTATCCCCACTCCACTCCCCCCCTTACCCCGCGTCCCACCTGAGTCGATGCAGAAGTGAATTTATGTCAAAAAACCTCATATATAACCTCAAACTTCAACCATGAATATCTCGGAAACCATGAGCTTGCTTCAAGTTTGGGGAGTACCGGGGGGAAGGGAATTCCCTCCCGCACCCCTCGCACACACCCCCCTTACCCCTGCCCTGTGTGACGTCTCCGGAAGTTTTAACCAAAATAAATTTAATTTACCAAATCCGTCCACTCGATACCTTATATTATTATGTAAAAAATATATAAATCTTTAGATTTCTTAAAGTTTTTGTAGATTCCTTTAGATACAACGTTTGGCACGTAATTTTAACATAATTGTTGATCATATTTTCAAATTATCGCCTACGAATGGTAATTATTTCTTTATAAAAACACCATAATAAATATATTGAATTTGTAATGAAATCAAAACTAACCGATGAAACGTTATTCCTGGTAATTCCTTATGACTTGAACTATCACTCTTATAGGCACTACACTTAACCATATTTAATCCTAGATTTTCGCCCTATTTACACAACAAAAATTAATATTTCGCAATAAAACCAAATAAAAACATACAGTTGTTGACCCGTCACACGGATTCGTAAGATTATCATGACAGATCAGATGACGGAAAATGACTTCAATTTATCTTTTTAATACTAGTATAATACGTAAAATAGGTTTCGTCTGTTAGTACTACTCATACGTCTGTGGTCGGAAAATAGCCCTGACACCCTAAATTCTTTGCACCTTATTACAAAACATGGTTTAAAGGAAAACCAGGTTTTAAAATAGCCTCGTCCCTTTTTATTATATGACGTTAGAATGTGACCAAATGACAGTAAAACCTGGCTTTGCTTTAAACCATGTTTTGTAATAAGGGGGTTTGTGTCTACAGAATTGTCTATGGTCAGTCAGGCAAAAATATTGTTTGATACAGTTTGATCGTGGACTTTTTGGCGGAAACTTGAAGAGCGATGTTGCATTTTAATTTTTATTTTGAGAAATTCGTGTATTTTGAGTTTTATTGCATATTATCGGTGGTATTTTATATAAAGATCAATCCATGTGCACCAGTGAAGTGAAATAAAATGAATAATGTGTATCGTGCGTGACTTTTCAAGTTGTCTCAAGAAGTCCGTGAAAAGGTTTGTACAATTTACCACCATTGTACATAACATAACATACATTGTACTAAAACATGACTTTTAAAGGACGGTGACTGACAGTGCAGTGATATGATGTGATTTATTTTCTTGACTCTCGAGAAAACTGAAATAAGATAAGGCTGTATGGCTCAGACCTTTGCCTGCCTTTTTGCGAATAAGACAAACAACAACAACCACTCATTAGGGTACGCACTAGTACGCATTGCGTACTATTTCGTTAGGTAGCGTTCTCGGGTACTCTCCCGCCAATTTGCGTACTATTTTACTGTCAAGCCAAAAAATAATAATAATTACAATCAAAAATAATAAAGTTCAATAGTTTTAATTTCTGTGAAGCAAGTTTCAGCATAAAATGACTGAGACTAAGTGTGTTTCTTTTTAAAACACGCCTTTATTAGCTTTACTTGTATATTTGTATGCAATGGAATCTTCAAACGTAATACGTCACGTTTTTTTTTTGTCTATCTTTCTATGTGTATGTAATTATGTTGTGTTACATTTGAATAAATGTCTTTTCTTTCTTTCTTTCTTCTTTCTAATTTTCATCGACTTCCAAACGTCAGATTAAATATGTTCTATCCTTTTTTAATAATGTTCGTAAGAAAGAGATGAGACGTGACTAAATTAGTTTAGTGCGTTTTTTTTTTTTTTTTTTTTTTTATACCACTTAGGTGGCAAACAAGCGTACGGCCCGCCTGATGGTAAGCGGTTACCGTAGCCTATGGACGCTTGCAACACCAAGGGTATCACGCGCGCGTTGCCGACCCTGCAGAAATCTCTTCACACCCCTTTTGAAGAACCTTACAACAGATTCGGCACCATTCTCCGTCTATCCCGTAAGGCCCTAAATGTAAGCAATTAATTAAGTCTAATATTTGAATGAAAATGCGTGGGGCACTTTTCATTTTGTAATTTACGATATTTCTTCATAATAACGATATTATAAATTCTATTAGGTTTCAAGGAAAAGCGCATTTCACAATTTTCATTCTAATATTAAACTACAAAAATTGCTTACATTTGGACAGCAACAAGCCCAAATACGGCTAAGAAACGTTGCTCCACTATGAGATTCCTACCCTCTGTCTCCTTCATCATACACTGGAAACCATTATGATTAAAGTGCATCTTACAAAAAATCCAAGAAGCCCAAACACGGTTAAGAAACATTACTCCATTATGGAGTTCAAGTGCTTAAAGCTGTCAAATTAATCTTTGCCCTCTTATTTTGCGTGTATTTAGGCGTAACCGCGATAGATGGCGAATAAATTTATATCGAAAACAAGCACTGGACTAATTTGACAGGACTAAAGGATCATGGCGAGATTTGTACAAAAAAATAAAGATTTTTAGAGACGTTGGAATGACGTTATTATTGATCCTTGGTGCCTAAGGAACAACTAGAGCCATTTAGAATATTTTAGAACCCCGGGATAAAAATGATAATTTCTATGGGATGCCGGCGAAATGCGACTATTCGCGACCAAAACTATTATGTTGTTGTTATGTTTTGCGGGGTTTATAAAATATTTCAAGTATATTAATATGTGCTGGTAATGTAATCTCAACATTGGAAGTGATTCAATACCCTCTAAAATGTTTTACTTTTTTGTACAAATCAATGTATGGAGCTCGCCATGATTCTTTCTTACATCCTTTTCTTATGTTCTTTTTTAGAAAGAGATATAGTGAGATCAAAATCAGTTTAGTTGTAAACAACAGAATCAGGGCCAATATTACAATTTTAGTGCAGGGCTTTTTAAACAGTTTTTTTTTTACTGTAATTTATTTTTATTCCATATTCCAATTCCAATCCAAGGTTCGTTCTATAATTCATCATTCTGTGTTACTATTTGTGGGTCACTGGTTTCGATGCGTAAATGTTATTTACAAAATGCACTTAACCTGAACTTAAACTTACTTTATCTGAGCAATAACGAATATTTTTTTAGTCACTGCGTACTCAAAAGTTAAGTTTCGTACTATTTTTAGGTGCTGTGCGTATTCTATTGTGAAGTCACTCTGGCAACGCTGTAGAATAGGTACATTTGATTTGTCATTGTCATTTGTCGGCGATTGTTGCGAACCGCAAAACGAAAGTTCATCATTCATTGTTTTCTCAAGTTAATTTATTATTTGATAATTCTTAGTGAACACTATGGCAAATGATCCTGAGAGATTTGATTCCATGCTTTTAGCGATGGCACAACAACATGAAGGCGGTGTAAAAGATGTGAGTAATCATCCAGAGTTGCTGTTTTCTAGAATTGTCGATATTGATTTTAAGTTCATATTTTAATTGTCTTAGTATTATAAAAACTACATAACTATTTCAATCATAGTAATGAATGAGGTTACAGACATGACGTGCTCTCAAATTTCGTATGACAATGCGTGATAGCACATTATTAATTTATACTTTGAGAGGTTATTCTGTAAAACAGTACCATTTACTTGCTGGGACCTATTACCTCTGGTGTGGTTGTACCAGTAGCACACAAGATACCAGCAGTAGTACTCCATTTCATAATTAAATCTTACTTTACATTTCTATTAAATTGTGACACATTTTTGTAGGCTACTTTGCCTATATGGATTTATAAAGATACAATTCTTTTACTCCGATCGAACTAAGAGTGAAAGAGACTCCAAATAAGGTCAATGGGGTAAAGAGAGTCCGGTTGGGTAAGATCTAACAGTAAGATATATGTCAAATTCTGAATAGCTACAAAGATCACAGCCTAGTAAAATGCCAATTGAATAGAAACTTTTAGAATATCAGGTGCTGTCTTTGTAGCTATTCAGATTTAGTCATATTTCCTACTGTTAGGTCTTGCCAAACCTAACGGTCTTCGCCCTATTAACCTTATATAAATTAAAATATCTTTGTTGTGGGCATCATTGTAAGTAGGCATGCAGATGA
Organism: Achlya flavicornis; assembly: GCA_947623365.1. Classification (NCBI taxonomy): domain Eukaryota; kingdom Metazoa; phylum Arthropoda; class Insecta; order Lepidoptera; family Drepanidae; genus Achlya; species Achlya flavicornis. The sequence continues at coordinate 9,299,555 of OX392474.1, forward strand.
AGTAAGATTTATTAATTGATCCTGACTGGGGAAGTACCTCACCTATTAAGTATGGGGGAAAAAATTGCATAAAGGAGACCAACATATCAATTTGCCAGATACTCAATTAGCTATGTACTATGTATCACTGTAATTTTCACATGCTTACTATTCTATCAATTAATCAGATCTTTGTAAATACTTTCAGTTACTGGCAACAATAGTCAGTTTTCTCTCAAGAAAAACTGACTTTTTCACTGGAGGCAAAGAAGGAGAATGGGAACAAGTAAGTTGGTGGTTTTGATTCTAACTTAATAAAATCCGTTATGTTAGCGGATATAAATGACTATTTATCTATATTTATGTTATGGGAAATGTATGTAATCCATCCATCAAACAATTAACCTAAACCCATTTCTTAAGAACACACATAGGGAGGCAAAGTCTGAACTCAATCTAAGGGGCTCTAAGCCGCCTGTGAATGGTCAGGAAAAGTTTCTTTTTGATTTCTGATATCTAGAACCCTAACCTAACTAGGCCTCATGGAGCCTTTTAATCCTTGTTGGAGACAAGATCAAAGATGATAGCTTATAAAAATCTCGCAAGTGCTGATTGCAATAACTCAAAAAGTAAAAGACAGTTTCCTAAGACCATATTCCTGTTTCTATAACCCTTAAGGTAGCTGCCAAAAATTTCGAACACCTTTTGTACTCCTTTGATAAAAAATATATTGATTACATTGCAGGTAATGAAAGACACATTTTACGCTCAAGCAAAGAAAGCCCGTGATGAGGCAGACAAAATAAAGAAAGAAAAAGAAGAAGCCGAAAGGAGACTAAAAGAAATCCGACAGCGGAAAGAAAAAGAAAGGCTTGAACAAGACTTTGAACCAGCCTCTGTCACTGAGCTAACGGATCAGGAAGCTGATAAGTTGCAGGAAGATATTAATAAGGAGAAAGATCCATCTACCTCCACTAGTAGTACAAGTAAGTATGAGCTTTGTCCATTCCTCAAAATATAAGATTAGAGGCCTTTTTATTCTCTGTCACAGTCATAGTTGTCTTTCAGTGTATTTATTATAAAAAGTATACTTTATATCCTTTAGAATGAGAAACATAATTGCTTACAGCAAGGTTCATCAGCTGTTTTATCAATGGTTAATTTATGATGATGATATTGATAAACCTTAGAATATAAAAAACCGGCCAAGTGCGAGTCAGACACGCGCACCGAGGGTTCCGTACAAACCTATAGGTATATAAGTAAATGGTAGTATAGACCTGAGTATTTGATATGAATTTCAATTTATGACGTATTAAAAAAAAACTACTTACTAGATCTCGTTCAAACCAATTTTCGTTGGTAGTTTGTATCGTAATGTACATCATATATTTTTTCTAGATTTATCATTCTCTTATTTTAGAAGTTACAGGGGGGGGGGACACACATTTTACCACTTTGGAAGTGTCTCTCGCTCAAACTATTGAGTTTAGAAAAAAATGATATTAGAAACCTCAATATCATTTTTGAATACCTATCCATAGACACCCCACACTTATGGGTCTGATGAAAAAAAAAAAATTGAGTTTCAGTTCTAAGTATGGGGAACCCCCAAAATTTAATGTTTTTTTTCTATTTTTGTGTGAAAATCTTAATTGCGTTCACAGAATACATCTACTTACCAAGTTTCAACATTATAGTTCTTATAGTTTCGGAAAAAAATGGCTGTGACATACGGACGGACAGACGTCTGTCTGTCTGTCTGTCTGTCTGTCTGTCTAGACAGACAGACAGACAGACAGACAGACAGACAGACAGACAGACATGACGAATCTATAAGGGTTCCGTTTTTTGCCATTTGGCTACGGAACCCTAAAAAGGACTAGAAACAATGTTCCATCATATTTGCAAGCCCCTCCCGCACCTGCCCTACTTCCCTCCCGCTTAATGTTGCCAGCTCGAGAGCGTTTTTTTTTCTTACCACCTTTCGTCGTTTTCCTTTCTTCATCAGCAGGGAAGCTATAATTTAAATACCTATTTTATTCTTATATAAGGCATAATACTCATAATATTCTAATAAATTAATGAAGATTCTTGTGATGTATATATCTATCTATAGTAAAACACTCTCATATCTACGCAACACACACACACACACAAATATTTTGTACATTTGTTTAGAAATCCCAATAGAGTAACATAGTATTTATTAAGAACTAGCGACTCGCCCCGGCTCCGCACAGGTGCAACGTTGTGTGGTGTGCGCCCGTCTCCGCCCGCCCGTTCACGGTATCGCGAAAACTGTTTCTTGCTAATTTTAAATCTGTGATATCTTTTAAAATATCAATGATAATGATTTTCTGTAAAGAGCAAACTTTATCTACATTAAATGCCCGTCGTAACTAACTTATTTAATTAGAACAGGATTAATATTGTATGGGTCAAAATAACTTCGAAATATAACCCACAAAAAAAAAACGCAATCGCATAAAAATTGTTACTGTGGGTTATCCGTAGGATATAGGCGTATACCATCGCGGAATTTTTTGTAGCCATTTTAATATACACAATTCTGCATCATTTCGATATTCTGAAAGGGGTTAGGCAGCGTTTTCGTTGAAAGGTCCCAGACGGCTTATTTTTTTCCGACGCCTCCATCAAATATCATTATATTTTAGCCAATGTATACAAAAAACTTGACAAATTATATACTAAAACCTTCCTCGTGAATTACGGTATCTATTAAAAAAACAGCATCAACATCCGTTGCGTAGTTTTAAAGATCTTAAGTATACATAGTAACAGACAGACAGCGGGACGACTTTGTTTTATACTATGTACTGATTGCAGTCTGGGATAAACAAATATTACAAAAAAAAATACATACTTAGGTTATTGGTTTGGCACCGACTGCAATCTATACTATACTAATATTATAAAGAGGAAAGATTTGATTGTTTGTTTGTTTGCATTGAATAGGCTCCGAAAGTACTGAACCGATTTGAAAAAATCTTTCACTGTTGGGAAGCTACACTATCCCCGGGTGACATAGCCTATATCATTTTTCCAAAAAAAAATGGGATCCTTACTAAAACTACAATAATGTAACCCAAGGTATAAAACAATACCTAAAGTCACTTAGAAGACAAGGTTAAGCTGGCATCCAAAAAGCTCGGAGTGCTCAACAGAGCGAGGCAGTACTTCACATCGGGGCAAAGGCTGCAACTTTACAAGTCGCAAGTCCGGCCTCATATGGAGTACTGCTGTCATCTATGGGCGGGGGCACCTGGATGCCAGCTTGATCCTTTAGACTCGGTTCAACGAACGTGCCATCAGAATTGTCGACGATCCCGAGCTCACAAGCGGTTTAGAGCCCCTCAGTCTGAGGAGAGACTTTGCCTCCTTATGTGTGTTCTACCGCTTGTACAACGGACAGTGTTCTGAAGAATTGTTTAAGATGATGCCCACGGCTACTTTCTACCATCGCAACTCTCGCCATCGACGGGGAGTCCATCCTCACATATTGAAACCTGAATTGTTTCGTACTGTGCGGGCTCAAAGGAGCTTCCTTCCGCGGACGCTCAGACTGTGGAATGAGCTCCCCGCCGTGGTTTTCCCAATGGAGTACAGCATGGGGTTCTTCAAAAGGGGTGTGAAGAGATTTCTGCAGGGTCGGCAACGCGCGCGTGATACCCCTGGTGTTGCAAGCGTCCATAGGCTACGGTAACCGCTTACCATCAGGCGGGCCGTATGCTTGTTTGCCACCTAAGTGGTATAAAAAAAAAAAAAAAAAAAATATTCATAACACCGCGTGCGCTGCGAAAATGATTGATGATAGAATAAAATAATATAATACGACTTTACACAATTATTTACAAAAACTGTTGCGATACCATTTGTCTAACTAGTTATGCCACAAAAAGTGTTCTTTTATTTTAAAAATTAATTGAGATGCCGCCGTCGCCGAATTTATTTGTGTCTTGGTATATTAATCCTTATCAAAATAAATTTCAAAACTTTTTGAATTATTCAATTCGGAAATTCCATTCGAAAGATATCACGAGTTTAAAAATATAAGTAGCAGAAAAAACATGTCACTGAGGTACGGGAGGGGAGTCAATGTCAAGAATTGAAGTTCCCGCATAATTCGTAAGCGTATATATTGAGTAGCGTTATATTCTCTATGCGTGTGGTTCAGTGTTTGTAAAAATCTCCCCGAAACGGCTTGACCGATTTTTAAGAAATTTTGTGTGTATATTAAGTAGGTCTGAGAATAGGACGTAATCTATTTTTCATACACGTAGGGTAGGGTAGGATCGGGTAGGGCAGGGCAGGGTAGGGACGGAACAAACAGCTGCAGTGTATTATGAACCTGATAGTAATCAAATTTAAATTAGAGAAATAATCTCATAGAAGAATTAATAATTCATTATACCTATAAATATGTGATGTAAGGTTGATTGTAAGTTTTAATAATTTTAAGCATTCTTTAGTTAATCTTCGGGGCTTACTTTCTTTTCTGTGCGAACGAAGATTCACGACGCGCCTTAGTCAAATAATTCAAAATCAGAATCATTTATTCAAATAGACCTTCACAGGCACTTATGAAAAGTCTGACTCTAATACTCTAACACCGGTTCGGAAGGTTGCATTTGCTGAGAAGAGCCGGCAATAAACTCAGCAATTACTCTTTTCAAAACAGGCTTAGATTCATTACATAATATTTAAATTCTAATCGCACTGAAAACAATTGCGTGCCCCGGCGCGGCGGCAAAATTACAAAGTAGACTGAATAAATATTTAATAAGTAAATAAATAGCAAACTTAAGCAGACCAGCCCCCACAAGCACCTGTTCACAAGTATGACGCGTGTGGCAGCCATCGCCCTCCTCGCCATATTGGAGGGAAGTGAGCGACCCGTCACACGACGCCGCCGCAAGCAAAGGCCTTAAAGTGAGCATGACTTACTTAAGTCTGCCTTAGAAATAAAAAATAACTAAAGGGAAACACTAAACACACAATTTGTTATCACTGTGACTATTGACAAGTTTAGACTAAATATCACAAAATAAAAAAATATAACAATTAGACAGACATAATTATCAGCTGGGTACTAGTGTAACGGGTTATTATCAGAGGTTTTACACAATACCAGTTTTCGGTACTATACTATACCATACCCATCCAAAACGGGTGGGTGGGTACATGGGCGTACCCAGCTTCTGACCTGGGAGCAAATCTGTTTTTTTTTAAGCCGGGTTCTCTGCGCTTGTTTTGCCTTACACAAGACACGGGGATACACACCATACGTCGCGCTTTGGGCGGGACAGTCTCGCTTTCAGGCTGTTTGTCCCGCTGTCCCCAGTGATGGAAAAAAAATATCGCTTTCAAAAACAGACCAAACGATAATTTAATTTAGGTAGGTGCCTGGTGTAGTTTTCTGTCCGATGACCAAATGCAGCATTGAAAGCCATTTTGATTACCAAAATGAGGTCCATTCCTACTTTATTTGAAAAATAGACCCGATATTTTGAATCTGATTTATTCAAAGTAAAACACGTTACGCGATACGACGTTCACAGAGTAACTAATCGGCTGCGCGTCAAACCATTCTATTTAAGAGTTATTTTTGACACTTCAGTACTAATCTTCAGTTAGTTTTGATTTTATTCTTACATGATCAAAATTATCATTGTGTTAATCCAGAACATATCAGCACTCACCCATTTATGTGTGAGTGAGTAACAAACATACATACTTTCACATTTACAATATAAATAACACATTAGTCGTGAGATGATAATGTTATATATAACTAAGAATGTAAGTTTAACAATTCTTAGATGTGTGATCATGTTATTATAATGATAGGTAATGTTACAATAACATGATCACAGCCGCGGGGAAGGTCATGAATTCGAATTCTACAATGAGCTTGATCTTTCGATGGAGGAAAACATTGTGAGGAAAATTATGTAGGTACATTAAATAATCTAAGAATCTGTGTCAAGAGCGTTACGCCTATTATCTGCATCAGCAGTTTGGCGATGATCGAATAGTTTATTGTGCCATAACAATAATAACAATAAACTTTTATTATGCGTTTAAATAAATAAACAGTTGTTTGAAAAGAATCTTCCCAAAAGACAACTCAGTCACGAAAAGATTGGGCTCTTCAATGGTTTACTTTAAAAATCTTTAAATCAACACAAAATATTGACACGCGAAACAGCTGAATTGATTAAAAGATTGCAGCAATAAAAGACGGCCAAAAATATGTTGGTGCATGGCGACAGACTTTCAACCACTCGTAGCCAGATAGGTGCATAGTACAAATTTCCCTACCACCGTGCTATGGTTTGACCATATTCTACACAAATTGGAATCAAATCCACGACCTTTACCTCGGCATTCACGGTCAGTAGTACTGAGGATTGTGTATGACTTTTATTTAACAATTAATATTTTTGTTTTTAGCTCCTATCACTAACGAAATAGCAATATTGCACAGTTGAGCACGAACGAAACCTCATTGCGCCTCTTGACCCGTTTGACAATAATTTTAAAAAGATTTTAACTTTTTACTCAGAATCTCCAGCTGAAATTGGTAGTGGTGATGGTGATACCGATAAAGATGCGGCAGAACCGACCGAAGAAGAAGAAGACCCTAAAGAGAAAGGGAAAATTAAACCTAACGCTGGCAACGGTTGTGATCTTGAACATTACAGGTGGACCCAAACACTGGAAGAGGTTGAGGTAAGTACAGTTTGAAATGTTTTAGCTTCATACTTCTATTGTACTACATAGCAAGGAAGACTTACATTTTTCCTTACTTGCCAGTTTATCTATATTTTTAATCCGACTTCAAATAAAAGAAGGTGGTTCTTCTATGTTCGATGCGTATTTTTTATATAGATATGCGGTAATATAATCTACGATATTATACATTTTTGTAGAATCGCTGACTTCAAATCGGTACTTAAATACACATTAAGATTAGGCCTTTCACACACGTAGCTACTCAAATGAAACCAATTAGGTACTAATCAATCACTAGCACGAGTATTTCACATGGAGGTTTCACACGGCCCTAACGGCTACGCGTTACTAACTACATAGATTCAAAACTACATATTTTATTCCTTGTTGAGGAATAATATCCTCACCACCTGATATCTTTCTGCAGATGTCGACCTCTTTACGAATGATACAGATCTATGTCTGATTACAACAACATCGCGAAACTATAAGGGTTTCTAGTTGGACTACGGATTCCTAAAAGTATCAATTATATTGTTTTCATTTTTGGACATTTCTAAACAAACAGACTATCAACCACACTCAGAGACGTCCAATAAGTTTACTGATTCATTATCACTAAACCTATCTCTTCCTATAACTATACAATAAACAAAGATGGAGATACTTTCATGAGTCATTACATTCTAAATGACGTCTGTGATTAGGTACCTACGGCAATATATGGATCTCGCTCTAATAAAACGCTTTCGATATTTCATTACATATTTGATATTTCCATGACAATGTATGGTTGGTTGTATTTTTATCGATTACTAGCTTTCACCTGCGGTTTCACCCGTGTTCCCGGGATAAAAAGAAGCCTATGTCCTTCTCCATATGATAGACTATCTGCATGGTAAATTTCATCGTGATCGGTTGAGTAGTTAAGGCGTGAAAGTGTAACAGAACTGAGTTACTTTCGCATTTATATTATTATAGTTGGAATAGTTTTATGGAGCGCGAAGATTGTATTAAAAAAATATATAATAATTAATTATCATCCAAATTGACCAAAACATCCTAACTTCCACTTCTTATCAAAATAAAAGATTATTCAATTTACACTCGTTTGTTTATTTTCACGCTACAAACTTTTACCGATATGTGGCTGGTCTATAGATAGGTTATACCGACATACTTATACATAAGACATTCGGATTGGATTTGATAAAGAAGAAAAACATTGGATACGTATCTATAATTTATTATGCATATAATTTATCACAGTTCATCCATAACAGTTTTAATTACATTTAAAAAAATATTCAATTATGTATGTTCTACAGTTACTCACTGTGGAGATATTAAAAATAATAAGTAGTTTTATATTCACCATAAAATATACACCTATTGGCAATAAACACGCCAAAAGATGCCAACTTTCATGTTATCTACGAAAATTAGCAACTTTTTACATAACCTGCAATATTAGTAATGCAAAAATGTGCGTGCGTTCTTAATTTAACGGGTACATCGGTATGCTTAGTTAAAATATAATTATATTCTACTAAATATGGCTAAAATTTATGTAAATTATTACTCATAAATTTTAAAACCATGAACATCACAGTTCTGTGGCCTCGCTTGTATCAAAATATTCCTAAGCTCGTCTATAAATAAATAAAAACAAAGTTATAACGAACTTTTCTAAAAGTTATTACTAGGTATCTATACTGGGTATGTTAAGTGTATTGCACTAAAGTAATTAAAACAATGATGATAGCTATAACAAAAAATTGCCTAAAGTATACAATTAAGTATTTATCACTTATGTATAACATTAAAAATCCACCATTTTACTATCTCCTATACTCGTTTCAATTGTAAGTACCTATTTGAAAAATAACTATTAACTAATTAATACTTCATCCGTATCACTTTCATATTTTTTAGCTCTTAAGAATATTTGTATATTCCGGTCTCCCTGCGCATTCGCACTGCAAATAAAGAAAAAGAAAAATTAACATAGTAAAAAAATATTAATGTTAGGACTGTGGAACCTGGACAATAATAAAAGTGTACCGCTTTAACAATGCACAGTCAGCGTCAAAACCAGATGATTAGTACCCTTTTATAATAATCTATTGACGTTCTCTTGGCAGTTTGTATAAAAATTGCGTAATGTTACACGGTTCTCAAGTAATACGCCATAATAAGCTGGAAGTCTGCTTTTACAAAGTAAAAAAATATATTTAACAAAATGTTAACTCACTTTCAACGAAGCAAATAGCTGCGAGTATGCAGGCAGAGAAAAGGATTGTCATCGATATGACAAGGACAGTGATCTGATGTGAATGGTCACAGCAGCAGGACTTTGGCTCCTTGCCCGCACGGTGCTTCGTATATCCATTGACAACTGTGAAATGGGTCGAGCTCGCTACAGACGCCGCGTCTTGCCCGTTTGCCGAAGCGCGCTTGACACCATTCCAAATATTATCTGCTGGTTCGTGTGCCTCTTCAGGAATGGCTACTACAGACTCTGATAGAGCAGTTTTATGTCCGTAACTACCTAATTTACTGGGATAATATCCTTCATCATTTTCTATATTTCTTCCATTCATGCGCGCTAAGTGAGCGGCGCTCAGCAACAATGAGCCCGATGTAGCACTCTGAAAAATAAATAACATATATTAGGAAGCTTTTAATCGTCGAGGCCAACATTGTTTGGGGTGTATGTAGGTTCTCCAACAACAGGTTCGTTTTGTCATAAGGATCATCAGCAGATACCTAAATATTTTATTTAAAATGATACCGTTTTTACGTTTTCCGTTACAAGACATAGATTTTAAATCAGTATAGAATAGCGTTAAAAACGAAGCTGATTTAAGTCGAAACTAATCCAAAGTTACTAGTGTTAATTACATAAATGCCTATAAGTTCGCGAGGAGTCTTGCAATAGTGGAAAGACCCCAATTAAGCAATCTCCAGTTTGGAATGTTGTATGTGAACATACACATAGGTACATGTAAATCCAGTACCGGACATGGCAATATCAACCAGTTTGTTGACCCTATCAATTTGTCAAAATTACCTAATTACGGTACAAAAACAACGAATTGACTGGCACAAAAAGTTGAGTTTTTAGTGGTCTCCTAGAGGTCGTTGTTTGCCAAAGTCGATCGAGGGGATAAAACAGTCCTGATGGATTTTTTGTTCTCATATTATATTATAATGAGTCTAATTTGTTTTAAGAACCGAGCGATTAGCAGGTGCTTTGAACGTTTTTAAAATCATGATACTGGTAATCAATACGATTTATAGCATAGTAACAGAGGGTGATGAACATGACTCGATGCGGAATAGATAGTTATTGCGGCGTACGATATATCTTAGAGGTCGACTTACGTGGGTGCTGTGGTTGCTAGAAGAACCTTGACTGGAGGCGGAGCCGCCACGAGATCGAGAATCGCTAATACTGCATGCTGCGATGCTGCCGGTCAGCGATGGCCGCGGTATGTGCCACTCGTGTGATGAGATCTACAGTGAAAATAATAATAAACATCAATACAATAATTCCCGATACCTATTCCGGTAGAGGATTCAGTACTAACTCAAGTACAGTATTTATGTCAGATCCTGATATGTGATGGTTGACTATTGTTAGCCGATTTATATACTTAGCAATAATGACATGCAGTAAATATTATCTTGCTAGGATCCCTCGTTTAATAAGTAAGTAACAAAACATGACTGATATTCGGAAAAATAAACCTATGGAAATCTTACAAAAATTGGTGCCTAATGTAGGGGTGAACATGTTATTCAAATACAATGTTAAGTGTGTTCGGATTAGTTCAGAACCCTCTCCACTCGAGTTCAACTCGCGCTTGTCCAGCTTTTATTTTATTTGAAGGCCTGGTTTGGTCAGCTCTCAGCAAAGTTTGATGAAAATCTGATCAGGGTTTGAACCCAAATGTTCGTTGGACCAAGGGGATTCAGAAAAGGGGCAGTGAGAGTGTTCCCTTCTGGTCCTTCCAATTTCTCATTCATTGAGCTATATCAGGAATGGGAGGTAAAAATTGACAAATATAGGACGGAGGTTAATATTTGCTAATGCGTACTTAATATAGTAGACTTCGATCTACTGGTATGTTCACGTTTGCATGCACTTATAGAAAAATAACGTCAACTTGAGTGTGTGCTTCCTCTCATGTAAAACTTAGGTGCCTGTTTAGTGGCACATGAGAAAACAATTTTAATTCGACTTCGAATGATGTCGTTATTGCCATTGTTCTAACAATAAGATTCCTACTCGTTGAAATAGAAAGTGAAGATTAAATTCAATGAATTATGTTACTTACTTCACTTTCATCTATAAGTAAATGTTATCGACACCCATTTATTATAATCGATTTGTTAGTTAGATGTACCCATTTCTTTCTATAACATAAAAAATCAAAGCTTCATTATTAAATTAACTCATTCTTACTATTTTTAACCGACTTCAAAAAAGGAGGAGGTTCTCAATTCGGATGTTTATATATTTTTTTTTTTTTTTATATATGTTCGGGCATAACTCCGTCATATGTAGACGGATTTTCAAAATAATTTTTTTGTTCGAAAGGAAACCCCTTCCGAAATGGTCCCATATAAATTTCATATAGATCTGATGATGAGTTTCGGCGACAGACAACGGAACTCTTAAAAAATGACAGCAAGCTGCTATCGCTTAAATATGCATTGTTTACGAAGGCCTTTACACGCGAAAGTATTTAAGTATATATGAAACTAAAAATTCAAAAATAAAATAACTTTTTAACAAAAAAAAAACCGCCTTCAAAGTACACTAAAAAGTAAGAAATAACTCTTATCTGACACTATTTTGAAGTGAGCGAAATCGCATGACGTGTTCTGTAGAAAATATTTCGCTGACTTCAAAACAGTGTCAGATAAGAGTTATTTCTTACTTTTTAGTGTACTTTGAAGGCGGTTTTTTTTTTGTTAAAAAGTTGTTTTTTTAACTAGTTTCTCCTTTTTTTATTCTTTCTAAAGTCTTGCCTGCACTATGTATTTACAAAACTTTTAATAAAATAATCTGCGGGTCGAATCATTTAAATATATCTTTGTTCTCTGTAATAGTACATTATGATACATGTGTGCAAAGTTGGTTATTAACACTCGAGGCGGTACCTATTAAGCAAGATGGAATGTCGACGATGAAGCGATGGAGATGAGTAGTTGTGTAGTAGTTACTAACGTCAAATCTTCACATTCAGGGTATAATTAAAGGTCTAGTGTTAAATATTTAATGAAACTTCTCAATTTAAGTATCGGTGTATTGTTAGTAGTAGTACCTACCCATTTCACATGTTTTCAAACTCAAGCAGTCATCATTACTAAATTAAATCGTCCGTTACTAATTTCTCGGACAGTCAAATCGAGTAAATATACCTACTTTTCGGCATTAAATCACAGAATAAATAATAGTACTAATTAAATTAGAACCTAGGTATAAGTATTTTTTTTATCAATAATTATCTCATCCTGGATTGAATTAGTTAGCCGTATCAGTCTTGCGTGCGTGATACGCATAGGAAATGTATGAATGTACCGCGTGAACCTTTTACACCCTCACGTGAACAAAAGGTGCAGCAGGTACGCCGAATGGAGTATCACGCCCAACCGATGCGCGTCACGCCACGCCTACTCTATCTTGCGACTAACATTCAACTTTATCACAAATATGGGCTCTAATTATGTTTGGAGACTGAGTACGTGACGTACCTACTCAAAGTAACAAATGCCGTATCTGAGTGCTTGTAGTTCGGCAGTCTTGCAAAATTAGGTACTCCACGCCTGATTTTGTTGTTGAAAGAGTTTTTGCTTTGATGTTCAAACAAAAGTGTCAACATAAAAACTAAAAGGTACGTATGTCGTGTTGTGCAACGTGGATGTGTGGGTGTTACCGAATGCGTACGGAAATCATTGCAGACATTTCCTTGTCGCGTCTTCGTAGATTAGTTTCGTGTTACCAACTTACCAGCCATCATCTACCATTCAATTTCTTCATATCTAATTTACGTAACGATGATTTTCTTACATTAACGTGATTCTGATATTACCTCTCTCTATAACATAGAACGAGGTTAGTATTTAATTGTTTAGTTATTTCAATGCGAGCATATTTTTGATGTTGATACACCATGGGAACATTATATTTAAAATATTCCTTTTTGTACCTATCAAATATGAGGGGCGGGTTTTGTATTTTAAAATTATGTTGGGACTGCAGACTGCAGTTTCATCAATTACATTTTTAGGTCAAGTTTTGCTCGGAGTCCGATTGATTTTGTCAGATACGGTGTTCAAGGTCCGTGTTCTCTTTATTTGCGGTCTCGTTTCGTCGGCCTCTGATGCAATAAATCTTAGCTTGGCTTTCGGCTTCATGGTCCTCTTTGTTACTGTGATAACATGATGGATAAGCATTTAAGGCACTAAGAATTATAAGTCATTTCTTTTATAGTTATATAGCAAGGTCTTTAAAACATTTATGACTTAACAGCAATGCTTTGTTATAAGAATTACGAAACATGATTTAAAACAACTAAGTATTTTTGACTTGATTGTACTTTAAGTGTATTCTAAAATGGACATTCGATCATAATGTAGGTACTTAGGTACTGTTTTGTGCTCTCAGAATAGTTCTGAGATTGAGATCATGTAAATTATATACTTGATGCATGGTTGAGTTGGCTAAAGATAGAGGCGCGGTGGGCGAATTGCAAAATGTTTCGCCGAATGCTAAGAACCGGTTCCGGGGTTTGTATTCTGTATAGTTGCTGTTACACCGCAGCAGAGCAATGTCTTGGCTCTTGACAACATCCAGAATGCACTGTTACTTTCGCTATTTGTATAAGAACCGACTCTATACTTCCTATGAAATGAAGTGAATTAAAACTAGAACACTGATTATGATAAGTTGGCCGATTTATTCAAGTTTCATTGTTTATGACGATGTAGAAATTGCTTATTACAATATTGCCGCAGCTGCCATATCATTAGCCAATAAAACATTTTCTGAGGGATAACGAACATAAATTTTCAGAGATGTTGGCCGATACATTGTAGTTTTAATTTTATTGCAGCCTCTTTGAGTATAATGCATTTTGTATTCATTATGCATAGTAGTATCGCGGGGGCACGTGCTCGTTTACGGATATGTGCCCACATGCTTCAGTGTTTAATTGCTATCAGCACGTGGTTTGACACGTTTGAGGACCCTATGAGAACTAGTGCTGAATACCTACTCTTTATTATTAAAATGTAGGTAATGTGCGTGACATAGACATATGGCCTGGCGTCCACGTGTATTGAAGCGCGTGTTATTGCATGTTCTACAAGATCCTTAAGATTATGATTGTAGATCACATTTTTACTTCGTGCAGACATATTTTGAGACTATTTGTCTGATACCTACTACTGCTAACGTGTTAAGTTGATCTTTACCACAAAAATAATAAAATAGAGATCTATGGCCAAATAGTGAACTGATTAGCCTTTTCTTTTATCTTACCGCGACGTCTCTATGTCAATCTAATCGTTAGTTACAGTGACAGCTTAGGAACCGCCACTACACGGATTTTGAAGCAGTTTTCTTTCACAGTTATTTAAAGGTTTCTTTGAGGATGGCTTGTATACGATTGCGATGTGAAGAATAGCGAACAGTGATCGTGTGCCATGACTGTTCAGTCACAGACAGTCAGAAACAGTCGTCAACGCGGGCGCAACCGCAGGCAAAGACACATGAATAATGCTCAATGATACAATTTATTTTAATCAGTGATACTTATTGACCGTTACACATTCTGATTCTGTCTTTGACCTTTATTAAAATAATTTGCAGCCTAGCACTGAGACAATACATAATTAAATGCATGGACATAACTTTCGAGGTAAAATGTTATCGACAATGTATGTTAATTGGTTTGTGGTTTACAATAATCACGTTCCTAATATTTTTATGTAAACCTACTGATTAGCTGTGGGTACGTGATACCATTAATCCTAGAAGGTTTTAGAGTTTATCAAACGGTTGGTTGCCATCTCGTTATTTTTATCTGGTCGTTTCGTACTTGTTCATGTTACAAAAAGGTTTGTTATTAAAACACGTGAAAACCAATTTTCTCATGTTTATGTGCGACTGCTGGCTGGCTGACACAAGTTAGATGATATAAGTGAACCTAAGCGTGACGAACTAGTAAGTGATATACTTAATAACAGGTGGTGCATAGTTGTGAAACATGTACGGTTTAACAAGGCGGCATAGTTATGCAACAGCGGTAATCTTTCCGAATCAACAGTCAATGCATGTGTTGCGTGCCCATAACGGTTTCATTTTAATCACGGAAATCATTACATATTAGATAGTTACCCTTTTGATGACTCGTTAAACTCAAAGCAGAACGATTCATCTGACCTTATCTTCATTTTTCATTCTAATAGCTGTCCTACTTACTAAACGTGACGAAAAGTTAATAACTAAAAGAACTTTACAGCTGAACAAAGTATTTTATATTTTTTGTATTGGCAAGCATAATTAGCAACACATCTTCTCATTTAGTTTGTGCGTAATTCTCATTTTCCAGCACGATATGCTACATTGTACAAAGATGTGCATGCAAATTTTTTTACGCGAAGAATATCCGACGACTTCTTACAACTTTCATCATCTCAAACAATGGATGCTACACTTACTATGATAATCAGTTAACGACAAACTAGACTGTTCTCCTTAAGAAGTGAAAGCGAACTTACATTCCTGTTGCATAGAACTTCTCGGAATTCTTTCGGTGTTGCAAATGTCACAATTTCTAACGGACTTCCAGGCACTCCGGGCAATATTCCGATAGGAACTTTTATATATACTATTCTCCGTGCCTTCACCTCCGGTCTTACCAAGTTCTCATAACTCATGTGAATATTTAGTATTGTGATGGTAGGTAAGTACTGATCCCAAATAATGTATGTAAAACGTAACGGTAAAACGATTGAAAACATTCTGAGGTGATATCTCGTCTCTCGATGTCTGTTCTCCGATAATGTCAATCATTTATTATTTATGGAAGTGGGCATTTGGGCTTCATTAAAATACAAGTGGACAAAATGCATTGTACTAAATAAAGAACATGTATTTTTCTCGCGGTCAGAACATTTTAAAGCATGTAATGGTAGGTACTGTGCTCAGTTTCGGTTGGGTTAGAGTGACAACAGTGAGACGTGCTATTGAGCGTCCAATTATCATATTTTATACGCGATTGCATGAGGACGCGCCGCAACATAACTCATTGTTCACGCTGGTCACAAACACTGACATGATGCTTATGGACGTCCTTGAACTCAATTGGCTGTATTTATGAACCTAACGGGAATCGTGTCAATGCAAATGGCTATGGAAGCTGTTTGACTGCTGACTGACAATACGAGGCTGCCTCACGTACGCTCTCATATCTTACCTAGATAAATCATGCCTATTTCTATTTTTAAATTTAATTTTAATGAGGCATGAGGAATCAAATTAATTTGAATTATCGATTGCTATCTAAACAACGAATCTCAACTTAATATTTATGCTACAAACAATTGACGTAGGTATGCATGATGTGCTATCAAATTATCAGAAATAGAATCGCATTAAATCGACGTAAAAACTTTGATAGTACTTATGTAGTAACTTTGTAATCCGTCGAGGAAATATTAATATTTTAAGTTGAACTTTGGTTTAACATTAAAACCGAAGACGTTACGAAATCTATTTATGGCGATTATATAATTGATGGTTGTAGTCTTCTTCCCTGTATGATTCGATCATCTCATTGCATTTGTTAAAGTGATTAAGTATATTTTATTGATGCCTATGCGAGTGGGATGTTACGGACTATGGTAGAAAAAGTGACCATGAAATGGTTACAGAGCCGGATTCTTCTCCTGTTCACGTTTTGTGATGAAATCATATTCCGCTGACGTCTACAATTTGCCGTTATAAAGTATTACGTGAATGCAAATTGTATGAATGAACATCAATTGCTTTCGTCATTCCTAGTACTAAGTACTTATTCTTTTCCTAATAAGTATAGAGCATAGGGCATACATTTTTGCAATCATCGATGTGATTATTGGTTTATCCTAGATCGAATAAAGTACAATAGACTCGTGTAGGTACAGTTTAGTTACCGGATTTTATTCAAAGGCACATTACCTTGAAGTCTTGTGGTCTTTGAAATATAGCACGCTACAAACGCTTCCTGAACGACAAAATATAAGATCGTCCACAGTTACTAGTGTCAATTGAGAATAAGGTCACTATTGTTAAACATAATATAAAACAACCGTGATTGGAGACTACTTTTAATTGAATGCCTTCGATCTAAAAAGTTCGACAAAAATTCACGATAGTTTTACATTTAAATATTTTGTATATTTTGCTATATTTAACGAGATCCGTGGTCGTCCATAAGTACCTATAAAGTAGATTATGAGGTTATTTCCTAAATCGTCAGCATTACAACCACACGATTAACGTGGGAATTCCCTAGAAACCGAGTTCGGCTTGTCAAAAACGGTGTCTCTAACGTTAAAAAATAGAAAATGTTCCGTCGTTGTCAAAACTATAAGACCGGTCATTCAAGTGATAATGGTTTGCCATGCTTTCATCCTTATTAATATTGACGAAAATAATTCAATAAAGTGTGAATCATAAACTGTGAATACATTTGGTGAATCAGGGAAAATTTGTTCTATAAATATGTCACGCTCTATTAGAATAAGGTAAACCGAACGGCCTTTACTGTCAGGTGAAGACCATTTGGTGGCGCGAAAAAAATTGTTTGCTGTTTATTTCGTAATTTTAAACATGTTTGACTACAGTGTCATCACTGCAATATGAAGAAATAAGAAATACGGTAGCTAGATTCAATGAAAAAAAAATACTATGTTACATTCCAATTCTATTTCAGTATGTAAGTATTTTAAATTTTATACTTGAAGGTACTTGTGCTTTAGAGGATTTTAAAGCTATCAATTACATCATTCATTACTTTTGTTATTTAGTTCCGTTTGTCAATGGAAAATCCAAAGTTGACTAGCTTGTACATACTTATACGGTATTTGCTACTAGGATGTTATTTGAATATAGATCATTAATATGGAATTCCGTGTCATTGACTCATGGGAATTTGCAGCAAGGAAAAAAAAGTTACAAAATTAGGTATTTAGTAATAACAAAATTGGACGTTCTTTTAAAGAATCAAGTAAAAAAAACTGCCAAATGAGTCACTTTTCAATAACTTTGTGAACTTTATAACAATATGAAGTTTTGAGGAATATAGTGGTGTGTGTGACGCAATTGAGACGACATTTTAGTACCGTAAACCGAGTTTACTTTGATCCGTGGTATTACTTTGATGGAAAGTTCCTTTTCACATTAAATCGCGAATTGCGTAAAATGGAACGCGATTTGTTCTTTTTTTTTGGGATAGCAACACTGATAAATGTCAAATCCTTTTCGGCGGGCATGCCGGTGATTCATCATGTATTTTAAAGAAAAAAGATAACTATTTTGTTTATCTTTACTGAAAGATCAAAAATCATGCTGCAAAACTTCCTGTGTACTTAAACACTTGATAGAGTAATGAATATTCTTCGCAATCTCCATTAGGGAAAATATTATCGACTATCCAAAACAATTATGTAATTTTTTCCTAACCTGAAAACTGACGCAATAGCTTGAATTTATTTAAACGGGGTGTCTTTGACTGTCTTTAAATGGTGTGAGTTAGATCACATTTTCAAAGAAACCCCAGTAACTACTACTACATAATATATACTTATATTTTCATATGCTTTTATATTTTTTTCGCTACATAAGTATTTATTTTGGTTACCAGGAAGATGCCGCGTATATATGGAAAAAAACTAGGATTTCGAGCATACAAACATTATTCACATGCTAAAATTGAAAAAGCCATAAGCAATTTTATGATGTTGATTTTCTACAAGACTGATTGTTTTTAAGTTTTTTTTATAATTTTAAAATAAGTGTAGGTATAATACTTTTCAATGCTCGTATTAATTATTATTAAGTTATAATATTATTAAAACTACTTTAAATAAAGATATTTCGATTTTATGTCTAGTTTTACTAGATCAAAGTAACCACAAAACATTAAAATGACAATAACTTTTTTTTCTGTTGACCGATTTTCTCTTTACTGTGTTTTTGATTTTTTATGGGGCGGCTACTTTTTAATGACATAATAAAAAAGAGGGGTATCAAAGTAACCCCATTATAGCTTTTATATTTTTTTTATTTTGCTTAAAATGTTGCCATTTTTTTTTCATTATCTTTGCAGGACTGGATAGAACTAAGAAAACCGATTATTAGATATTTTTTGTATTTCTCAAAAGACACAAATTTAAATGATATCAACCTTCAAAGTTCAAAATTGATCAAAGTAACCTCGGTTTACGGTATCGCTGACTTGGCACCGTTGGCACCTAAGCAATATGTTGCGTGGATTTAATTAAACAATAAGATTATGTACTTACTACACACTATTACTATTTTAATTATTTGAATCTTGAAGGTCCTTCATAATTGTTACGTTTGTTATGCACGAATTTTTATACTTACCATAGATTTTTGAGTAGCTGTTTAGAGACCTTGCGCAAATGTCAATATAAATTGTTTATATATTTTTATAGAATAGGAAGGAAAATATAATTCGTAGTACCATTTTAAATATTGTCTAAAAAAGTAATTTATTAGTCGTTGTGCAAACAGTTTGACCGTGAACTACTATACTCATCTAGCTATAAGATTTTCATTAATTCGCCATTGACACTGATGATAGGTTATAAAATTACCATATCGGAAATTTCCGCATCAAATATTTAAGAAATTAAAATATTCATGATTCGTACATTTTGTCAACGCCAAACATCGTGCAGAATATTAATAAGTAGGATGCAAAGTTAGTCGGTTTACTTACTGTATTGTAATTTTTTTTCGCTTCAGAATTCTGATCAAAAAAGGTTCGTCATAGTAGGTACGCAACGCACCCCCTAAAAAGGAAGCTAATTAATTTTTTCGAATTTAAAGCAAATCTTATGCAATTCACCAATTCCAAATCTTTTAGTGAATTGAATTGTATATAATGAGTAACTATTTTACCAAAACATATTGGAATCACTTATTAGACACTTAGGATCTGCCGAGAATTCGAAAAAATGAATTGCGTAGCAATATTGCTTTAGCTCCTTTGCGGAAAAGGGGGGCTCCTTTGCGGAACCTCTTTCACTCACATCCTTTCATCGGCTCAACAGTTTCGTTTGAATGAATGCACTACAGCCGCCCGGACCGGCTGGATGCTCGCTAAGTCCGGGTGTTGTGAAATGTGAAGGCCGCTAGTCGAGGGCAATTTTAGTTGTCAGTCCCTGTGCCATTTACCTCGGACTAATAGTACTCGCCCCGACTCACGTAGCCTCAGCTGCTTTCGAACTATGCTGTTTTTTAACGACTCCATAATGCAAAAGGTTAGGTATATCTCTTCATGTTTAATTTCTTTATGTTGATTGGTCATCTGAACTATTTTTGTGTCGAAATTACTACTGAAACTTATTCAAATAACTTTGAATAAGTTGATGCGCTGTAACTTTGTGAACTCAAACTTTAAATGTTATTTTGATCATCATATAGGTTGGATTACTTTTAGTTATATTTAGGGCACCGTACCCATACAGTACCAACAGGACCCTAAAAATATTAGCCTGACCTCCGTCTATATGTCGCAGTATTATATTTTTTAAGCGTAATAGGTAGCCAGTAGTAGCTATTATCACAAAATACTTGTCCTCTACCGTAACAAATGATAAAAATCTACGATTCAAAACCTCTACAAGAAACCTCGAAAATCATTAGGCATTATCTTGAAAACGGCCATTATAAGTATTTACAGTTGTAATTCGGGTCTAACATTATTCATATCCTGTAATTACAGAACAAATACTAGTTAAAAATAAAGTCGTAAGAATGTTATGACTATGTAAAATAGTAAGTAACTCATACCTAACAGACTAGTAATTTTATAGCGTTGAAGTTGGATTTATTGTTATTGTATAGGACACTTCTAGCGCTTATCTGGCTCGCACTTGGCTGTCTTTTTTTACTAACCTAATATCAATCCATACGGAAGGGATGTCTAAGAGCTTACCTAGAGCTTAGAGATACCCTTCCGTGTATTTAACCTTCTGACATGAACATAAATAACTATGTCAGCGTTGTTCAAGAGTTGCGCAGCAGTCGTAATACAAACATGATTATCCAATTTTTTATGTTTACGTCACAATTGAAAAGCATAAGCATAATAAGCTGCCAGTAAGTTGAGAATAACATTGGGCAAAAAAGTATAATATTATTTTTCAACAGTGATTCAATAATATTTATATCGAACTTTAGCGAATGTGACTCTTTTTTTTTATACCACTAAGTGGCAAACAAGCATACGGCACGCCTGATGGTAAGCGGTTACCGTAGCCTATGGATGCTTGCAACACCAGTGGTATCACTCGCGCGTTGCCGACCCTGCAGAAATCTTTTCACACCCTTTTTGAAGAACCCCATGTTGTACTCTGGGAAAACCACGGCGAGGAGCTCATTCCACAGTCCGAGCGTCCGCGGAAGAAAACTCCTTTTAGCCCGCACAGTTCGAAACAATTCTTGTTTCAATGTGTGAGGATTCAAATTCAAAAATTATTTATTTAATTTAGGCCCTGATAAGGCACTTATGAACGTTAATGCAAGGATGGACTCCCCGTCGATGGCGAGAGTTGCGATGGTGGGAGTTAGCCGTAGGCATCAAGTCGAACAATTCCTTAGAACACTCCGTTGTAGAAGCGGTAGAACACACATAAGGAGGCAAATTCTCTCCTCAGACTGAGGTACCCAAAGCCGTTTGTGAGCTCGGGATCTTCAACAATTCTGATGGCACGTCGCTCAACCGAGTCTAAAGGCCCTAGCTGGTATCCAGGCCCTCCCGCCCATAGATGGCAGCAGTACTCCATATGAGGCCGGACCTGCAACTTGTAAAGTTGCAGCTTTTGCCCCGATGTGAAGTACTGCCTCGCTCTGTTGAGCACTCCAAGCTTTTTGGATGCCAGCTTAACCTTGTCTTCCAAGTTACTTCGGAACAAAACGTCGCCAGAAATGTCGACGCCAAGGATCCCGATGCTTTGGCTGATGTTCAAGGAAGTGTTCTGGAATTGTGGAGCCACAGACCATGGGGTTTTCTTAGCGGTTAACGCGCAGGCTTGAGTCTTAGTGGGGTTGAAATGGACTAGGTTTAGCCGACCCCAATCGGAGACACTAGTACGTGTACTCTCGATTTCAGACACTAGCCGTTCGCGGCTTTCCTCCACCACGGAACGAGGGATATTTGCACGGCCCGTGTAATGGGCGTCCCCTGTACTGACGTCCGCATAGTAATGAACGCCGTCAATAGACAGCATATCATTAATATGCAGAAGGAACAGTGTTGGGGTCAGCACAGAGCCTTGCGGGACGCCTGCATTATTTCCATGCTATCGGAGCAGCTACCGTCAACGACGGCTCAAATGTATGTGCTGGAAAGAAAGCTGGCAACCCATAGTGCATAGCTGCATAGTCCCTCGGGAAGCCCGTATGCTGGTAACTTCGATAGAAGACTCCGGTGTCAGACCCGATCGAACGCCTTCGCCACTATCTAGGCTCGCGATTACGATTGAAAAAAAAAGATTTTATTAATTTTTTTGCATCTTTATTTTTTATTTATTTATCTTCATATTTATTTTTAGGATTTCCATGATTTCTATAATTATATGGAACCACCCCGTAAAATAGGTTATTACAATAAAATCTTACGGAAATATAATCAGTTTGGAATCGCCAATAACTGACATAAGTTACATCCATGACATAAGTTCACGTGGCTGCTGCATATAGAACTTACATAAAGTCCCGCAATCCGCATGCGGAAAATGTTGCGTTTGGCTTTTGTCTATACTTACAGGGCAAATATGTCCCACTGACAAATCCCTTAAGAATCCCGGGGGATACATTTTCCTCTTGATTCTTTCCTTCGAATCCGTTCGTATGTTATATTGGTCGGATTTATGGGTAGAAAGTGAACTTTCACCTTTTACATCGTAGGGAGCTCGATCGTTTGCTCCTAAACTATCACGGCTTTTTACCCGACTGACCCGGAAGGAGGGTTATGTTTTTCGAGTGTATGTATGTATGTATGTATATATGTATGTATGTATGTATGTATGTATGTCTATTTCTTTGGCACGCTCTGCAGCCTAAACGGCTTAATGGATTTAAGCATATGGGGTATCGTTAAATTCGTCTGAACTGTGGGAGTGTCATAGGGTATATTATTTTTATATGGAGTCTACGGATAAGAAAAGAGGGGGGGTATTAAAAACAAAAATGTCGTTATTATAACAATATGGGTATCAAATGAAAGCTTGTGAACAGCCCATTCCAAATATGTATATATTGTAATACTTTTGTGCTACCATTTTGACGTAAACTGCAAAAAACCATGTTGAATGCAAGGACAGTAGGTATAGGTACTATGAGCGGTTACGGTACGTAACTCACAGAGTTGCGATGGTTGTTATTGTTAGCGTTACTTTACCGTACCGCTTATTTACTTACTAATACTTACAACTCATTCTATATAAAACTAAAAAGTCTGAAATTAATTAAATTATTAAAAGAAACAAAAAACCCGACTGCGTAAAACAAAAATTAACTGAAAAGAGAAAAACAAGCTCTTTAATCTATAGAATTTGGAATATAACTTGAATGTTATAAGGTCTTGCAGTCGGGGACAAACCAATAACCTAAGTATGTGTTTTTTTGTAATATTTGTTTATCCCCGACTGCAACAACTTATAACATTCAAGTTATATTCCAAATTCTATAGATTAAAGAGCTTGTTTTTCTCTTTTCAGTTAATTTTTGTTTTACGCAGTCGGGTTTTTTGTTTCTTTTAATAATTTATTGTTATAGGAAATGATCTGCCTGCAAAACTGATGAAGACGAATAAATTTAATAAAAAATATGCATGACACGGGGTAGAGCGTAGCGTTTATTCGCTCAAAGAGCAGATCGACTGGGGAAGTACCTACACCTTACAGAATACCGCAGCCAAATAACTTTATGTTGTGTAAAGTTGTGTTCCTGCGCGTGAGTAAGGTCGCCAGAGCTCATAGGGGAGGGGGGAAAGGTCGGTAGCGTGAGCGATGCTTCGTGTGTTGCAAGCGTCCATATGGCTACAGTAACCGCTTACCATCAGGTGGGCCGTATGCTTGTTTACCGACTAAGTCGTATAAAAAAAAAAAATGCATGTTAAATATACTTAATATGAAATATATCATCGTGTATAGGTGCCATAAATATGCAGGGTTCGTCGGAAGCCAGAAAAGGTTATATTAGTAAAATATTAAAATTATTACACACAACCCAACATTTGATATAAAAATTACGGTATTTCAATTCCATGCATTATCAGAGTTAATAACTACCGATATGTGTGTTGGCTGTTGAATAAAACGACTGCCTACCTATATAAGTATATAACCAGCAATGATAATTTAATTACATAAGTCTCAGACATTTATAAAGATCTGATTAAAATCTCATGTGCTATTTTCAAGGATACCCCAAACGGATGGTAAAATAAAAATAAATTAGATAGTCATGTTTTTTTTTTAAATCGCATCTTCAATGAATGCGGATCTTGATCAAGTTATACTGCCGGCGTCATACTGTTTTGTTTTTAACGACATTCCAGCATAGAGATGATTGCTTTTATAGATTTAATTAACCTGCTTTTATAATTAAATAATTAGGTATATTGTAATATAATATATTTATGTTGGTTTCGGTTGGTACAAATAAACTGTGAATTCAATCTTCAATTCAGTCAATTTTTTTAATTAAAGCCTTATACTTGACACCCACTATTGTTTACATTGAGTATCAAAAATTTAGTAATATAATATCAGTAATTCATTCGTAGATTTATCAGTGCATTGTTCTCGATGTTTAATTAAGTGGATTGAAGGGTATAGTCGGATTTCTTTCTAAAGTTATTGAGGCAAATCTCAAACATACTTTCCCCGATTTAGCCATTGAACCTACAATCTGACGGTTGAAGGCAATTGATTTTATGAATTTTGTTCTTAAATTGACAATTAAAAGCCTTACGCTTTAGCTCTTACATTTCAATGTAAATTAAATGGTATTCCCTTGATTGAGTAACTAATCAATAGTGCTCTTATTCAAACAAAAGATTTCCCAAAAATAAGTAATTAGTTTTATTATTGACACAAACTTATCATTTATGCCGGCAAATGCACAGGCAGAACACTACATAAGCTGTTCAATTGCTATCACTGTTGTAACGTTTTTTTATGAATTGCATGCATCACTCACCGAGCTTTTGGTATCCATTGTTTACGTTGTGCCACCTCCACTCTTTTATTGTAGTTTTCTGATAGGCTGCACACTATAATTACGTCACTGAACACTACATTCACACGGTCCACATGTCTGTCAGAGTCGTTCGGTTCTTCAGTTGTTGGTATCGAGTTGAGCCTCTCTCGCCCTCTCCGTGTGGCCGGCGTCGTGGGACGCGCCTGCTCCAAGCGGCAAAGCGACTAGAGTCGTACTGAGTGTGTTGCAACAATCGCCAAGGTTTATATATGAGGTTGCACGCTGACGTTTTTGTACTAACAAAATTTGCAATTTTCTGATAAAAACTGTTAATTTTACTTATTGTATGAAAGTTCCGTATTAAGCTAATCATTTATAAATTTTGACATGTAAAATGACCATATTTCAATCAATTCATCACATCACATCACATTAATAAAACATTAAAATATATGAGATATATGAAAGTTAGATACTAATATATTCAGTAACTGATAAATTTGTGGATGTTAAATGTTTTTTCATTTAATATTCATGGTGATCCGGCGACCCCTTACTATTTATCACAGTCAAATTCTCAATATCCAACGACAAGCTGAAGAGTTCCCAATTTGAAATATTTAATATAATATAATAATTTTACGCAAGGGAAAAATTACTAGGATTTTCCTGGACATTCTGAAACTAACCGCTATATTCGGATGCCTACAAACCAATGAACCATAATGATTTGTGAAGGACCACACTGTCCGCAACCTCTAACTCTACAGGAAAATAGTAAATAAGCAATACAGAAGCTGTGTCACGATGCATATCGTGATACGGGTCCTTATGACGTGTCTCCCTTTGCAGTAGCTAGATGTTGCACAACCGATCGCGAGGACGCGCTGCTGTCCGCACTCGGAATTTCATTACAGGACGTATAAATATATATACTCTACCTTGAAATTCGGTGTTAACTATATGACTGTATCCACCGGATATTGGGGAGACTTATCGGAAATTTCGATCACGTTTTCGATTCATAACATTTACTGCATTCTTACTATCACTTACTATGTATAGGCCTGAGTTGAACCACAATCTGACCATGGTAAGTGATGATATAGCCGAAGGTGGTAACACACAAAGCCTAGATGGAACTGTATGTCAAGTGCAGCTGTCGGAACATATCAATATGTGCTCGAGGACAGATTTTCAACTTGAGGGTGGCAGCCAGCCAGGTTGGTACTACAAGGTAAAGAACCCACCGTGCTAAAGAAACCATGGTATCCTCACGATGTTTTGCTTCACCGAAAGCTCATTTGAGAATACGAACCCGGGACCTTCGTCTCGGCATTCGACGTCGCTACTACTGAGCTTACATCGTCTTAAAAATTGAATTTAATATCATTTCAGGGGCCAGTTGGCGATGTTGATTACGCCTATCGCGCCGCAGGTCGTGGGTTCGATTCCCACCCAAGGCATTTGTGTGCATGAACATTTTGTTATGTCCTGAGTATCTTTATTATATATGTATTTTACAACAAAAAAGTACATTTAATATATCACTTATCTGGTTTCTATAGTACAAGTTCCGCTTAGTTTGGTATTAGATGAACATGTGTGAGGAATGTCCCAGGGTATTTATTTTATTTAAATAATAGTTTAAATTGCAACTGTAACTTTACACAATAAGGTTGTTTGTAGTGAGAGGTATGCCTCGTAATTGTCATGTGACTGATGACCCCTAGTAGAATGGGTCAGTTAAACTCGGGTCTTAACAACTGCTCATGTCATGGGTGGAGTAAAAACGATGAGAAATGAGGTTCATACCAGAATGCCAGACGGACAGCTAAGTCTCCATGCTCCTGCTGCAATAACTAAACCGCTCTAATTGCAATCATAGTGTAACGGCAATAAGCTCGTAACTTGAGTTGAACATACACAAATAAACATTACGACTTTCAAAAAGCTAAGAAAATAATGAATAAGTTATCTATTATTGTATTTCTATATTTACTATGAGCTATTTTTGCAGTTCAGCCTTGCTGTTTATTTAAAACATTAACATTAGTAGAAATAATTTCACGTGGATACCCTGACTGACACGCCACAAGAAAGTGGGTTCGTTCCTATCCAGGAAAAATAAACAACAAATATTATATCTGTTTTTTTTTCGGAATGTGGTTAGATATCTATAATTGTATTATATAAGTGATCTGTTTAAAAAGTTTAAAAGTACAACTCTACCAGATTTTTATATTCTAGGATCAGATGGCCGTGTATGAAAAAAATACTCAGAATATTTATTTACTTGTCTCTTTAATTTCTACATGACCTACCACAATCAGGTATTCAAAGCGGCTTTCATTTCATCATTAGAGGCTTACAGCACCTCACTTTCCTATATAACATCCCCTACACTTACTAATGGAATCATACTCGCAGGTAGAGATTAACATATGGTAAAAGACTTAAACAAATAAAGTCTCATGGGTGTGAATCTACCGGCTTTATCAAAATCGATAAGTCACTGGAGAATGTCAACAATTTAGACCATTCTCGAACCGATCTATGAAGGTATTATAATTTACATGTCTCTAGTTTACCTACCAATTCGATGAAGCTCTACAGATTGTTGCTTTCACATCACATGCGCTATATGGGCATTTGTGATTTACTTTGCTTCACAATTATGTTGATTATCGGAAGCATCCCGTGATGATCTTGTTTACTATAACATGTAAGTACAGTATCATAATTTTGAGGACTTCAGATTCCATAAGAGCGCGTCCGTAATCGGCGTATGATCGTGTGAAGGTATTATAACACCACGCTATTGAGCGCAGTTACCACAAGGTTCTTATAAGAAGTTATTCGTTGAAGTAACAAAAGATTGAAGGCTTGCTTAATTTCTCAGTCGCACGCACGATTCTAGCTAATTGGAATGCAATTATATCATCAACTTTGCTATATCATTGCCCAATTATCAGTCACTCTAAAATATCCATCCACCCGCTCTTTGACACGTTTTAAAACTTGTGTATACTTTTAAGACACCCCTAATTATAATGAGATAATAATAACAAAACAACATGTAAATTAGGCATGCTTGTCTGTTAACGAAATAAAAACAAATGTTGAAATATTCCGGAAATGTGGCGTTAGCCATCCAGCAGTCATTCACACATAGGTGGAAATTCCATCTATATTCGTGACAGAAATAAACGATTATAAAAGTTCCGTTTGACTTCCAACAATATAAAAAATAAAACAAACTGTGTGTAAACTGCCACCTACTAGATCTTTGTAAACGATAAACCTTAGTGATAAACTCAAGTCGGTTTGTCATTTGTGTTTAATTTCTATACTCTTAAAATTGAAATGTTGTTTAAAATGGCGCTTAATCATTTTATTATGCATCGTCTTTGCATACCTGAATAATGATCATGGTCACCGTTTTATTTTTTATTTTGTTTATATTAATCGTCTACATTACTAATTATTATCTATCAACATAGACTTCATTATTGGAATAATATATATACACTTTCAAGGGTAAGGTACGAGGATAAGGAAACAGTCTTCATTTTCACACTGGCTAGGTTAGTAGCTTTTTACTCTTGGCACGCGGTCGGAATTCTAATGTCTAATAAATATTTAATTTACTAGGAAAATAAAGACTAATTTATTATAGCTCTATTGCATAACCTGTGGCCTCGTACGTTATTATTGGGTACCTACCCCCTTACTCATAAAGCGCTATTTAACTAAAGTGACCCTTTATTAAATAACGTTTTATGAGTAGGGGGCTAGTATTTAAAGCTACACCAAAATACCTGCAAAAAATACTCACTGCACATTACACTATTTTTGTCATATCCATTATATAAAACGTACATCTACGTTATGAACCATATTGTTAATGACCCATTTTACTCAAAGGAAAAACATAATTTTATGAGAATGTTGCTCTATTATTCAGAAAATTTCTATTTCAACTTCTTAATCATTTGTTTGATGCATCTTGTCAGTTTTTGTTTATTGGTGGTAAATCTACGCATAGTTGAGCGGTAGGATCGAAGGGTGAAGTTCCAAGCATGTTATAAAAAAAATGTCATACATAATACTCAGCTAGGTTTCATGTTTCTAACCTTGTGAATCGAGCGAATGCTGCTGGCTTGATGAAATAAATGCTGCTTTAAGTAATGAATACAGTATTAAAGAAACAAAAATATGTGCAGTAATTCCATTCTTAGCAAAGCCCACACTATAAGCAACCTACCTGCCATACTTCAAGTTTGTGTAGGCTTTATTATAGTTCCTGGGTTTTCATCTAGGAATCTCCCGCATACCATCAAGCGGGTTGTATGTTTTGTTATTGTTTGCTACATTAGTGGTATAAAAAAAAATACAATCAGGGCAAATTGACAAATTCAATAGGTACTTCTTCTGGGATCCAGTCAAAAACGGTTCTTCGTTCCATGAAATAACCATAGCAGTTCATTTTAGGGTCGTGTTAATGAGTCATAGCATAGTATTTGTCCGGTTCGGTTGTTTTTGGACTCGGTTTGTTCATCGTCCTTGCCAGGAATGCGAGGTCATCACGCCTTCGATCGAAGAACGCGTTCTTCGGTGGCGATCCTCTTGTGAAACATAATGATTGTTGTTTATGAATCGTTCGTTCCGTATTCTATGCATGTCATTATGATGTCAGTACCGGCCCGCACCTTGTCCTGTTGTCGACTTGTGATTAGCGAAGCCGATACTCTATTTATATACAATACACTTATCTGTATAATACTGACCTACGTATAGTAATTCATGTTATAATTATATCTATTTCGAACCTGTGGTAGAGTCAACTGAAACTTTCAAAAGTGCCTTGCCGGCCTAAGGCTTAAACTGAATAAATGCGTTTGGAGTTAATGAGTTTTATTTTAATGCACTTTATATTTAATAACTCGCATTAAAAATGTATCTGATTTCTCTATGAGGTCTATTCGTCTTTACTTCTTTGAGTACTTAAACACCAATCTCTGTAATGATTGTGAGAAACCTTTTTATTATACACACTTCGTGGAATACTTTTGTGTTGGTTAAACACATTATTTTGAATAAGTTGAATATGTTCCTTTTGTAATGACTCCAAATGGAAGGTTTTCATAATGATGGTCATATCATAATCATAAAATTATTAACTGTGATGGATTTTATTTGAGACTCGTTATGGCAAGTAATTATGGTCGGTATAATTATTTGGAGGAAATAAAATATTATAGAATTGTGACGTAATATGACTCAACCAAACAGTAATTAAATTTTGTTTATTATATGTTAAAGCAACCTTTAACCTTTTTATACTTTTTCCTTTACCTTTATAAAAATCTTGTTCATTCCATAATATTGTATCCGTCTACGCAAATATCCAATTAATGATGTAAATGTCTTGGTGTACATAATTACTTGGCATCCTGCACTAGACAGATATTTATCCGTGTAAATTATCTTCATCTCAAATTGATATAGAATACTGGTTGTGTTGATAGTTGCGAGTACCACTGCGGCAAACGCTACGGCCTCGTGATCTGACTGTGGTGATCACCAAGCGACACCTGAAGGTCGGTATCAAAGGGCAGCCTCTCATCATCGACGGTGAACTCGATGCTGACGTCAAGATCGAGGAGTCGACGTGGGTGCTGCAGGATGGACGCAATTTACTTGTCAACTTAGAAAAGGTATGTTAATATTTGCTTAGAATTTTAGTTGTCCCAGGAATTGTAGTGTTTAGACCTTTTATTTAGAAAACTTCTTAAAATTATATGTGATTATTATTAGTTTGTGATTACTTACCTATTGAACAAATAAAGTCGTATTATCGAATGTGTGTAACTAGGCAGAATCATACATGTTTCGTAAGTCCTCATTTCGCTGAAAAGCGAACCATCTATAGATAACAACAGACTCCGCATAAGTTTAGTTAAAATGACATAAATAAACCTTGTAACACTTCTAAAATTGTTACCTATCTTAATTATTTTTAATGTTACTTCATTATAACTGAAATTATGTTTTTGTGCATACTCATTTGAAGTAATCGTCAATTTTGTAATGTTGTATTTATTTCGCGTAGGTGAACAAAATGAATTGGTGGGGCAGACTAGTCGCCACAGATCCAGAAATATCAACGAGGAAAATCAACCCAGGTTAGTAGACATACTTAAGTGTAGTACATGATAGTACTTATAAAATTACTTTCCTCAATGCGAGGTCGATTTAATGATATGTATATTGGATACGATTGCAAGGATCTTTGCGAAAAGAAAAAGTATGATGGATAAAAAAAGACCTGATATCGACCTACAATTTTGGCATATTATTAAGTTACGTGTCAACGACGTTTTTAATAGTAGGTACGTCGTTGTTCCGTGGCGATGTAGCGTCTAGCTAGAATGCTAGACGTTTAATTTAAATGAACGATCAGGTTTCACTCAGTATTCGTGTCTTTAATGAACCAGTCAGAAAATTTAAAATTCTCACAACTTGAAAAATAATAAACTGCATTATTGATTGTTAATATCGGTTATGTAATTGGCCGAATTTTCATCATTCTCTTGGCCGTATCCTATTTCATATGCTTTCCGGACTCCTAATTGTTTTTCACTATGCAAGATTTAATAATAAATGCATACGTATGTAGCTTGTTGAGAATCGGCTACCCGCTACAGAGTTGATTTAAGCCATTTTTAATATGGGTATATTTTGTTTTAAAATAAGTGTAAAGTAATTTTTTTCATAATATTCGTCTATAATAATATAGCTATTTTTATACGACTAACTACTACTAATAACTGTCTACGGATGTTTGAGTGTTTGCATTATTCCTGTATTATGGCACTTTTACTAAACATAATTTTTGATTTTCTGATCAGTCATGACGCCACCCACCCATAGATAATGGGTTGACTACTCTTTACGCCACACCCTGTATATAGTCAGATTGTAAAAAAAAAAAAACAAGGAACATATTTAAAAAATGTAATCTTTCTGAGTTTCTTGCCTGTTCTTCTCAGTTGAAGGCCGACTTACGAACTGGGGGTAGCTTCAGTAGCTTTGACCTTCATAGGTGCCTTCTAGGGCCTAAATTGAATAAATGGCTTTGACTTTGACTCATTGAGCGCTTTGAGCAGTGTCAGGTTGGTTATGATTTTAATTCAATAAATTTTAATAATATATTTTGTGTTGAAACTTTTTATAGAAATTTTTTATACATGATGTAGTCTTCACCCCTTTCAGAGAGATATACCATTTCCGTTACATGTTGTATAATGTTGACCTGGAGGGTTCCTCTTATTTGATCGTTCCTCACTCAGTGTGTTACCTACTATGGTTTATGGAGTAACTTCATTTCAGTGAAGATTAGTAAGTACTTATTGAATGAATTATTTTATTAATTTATGTTTTCTTTTTTATTTATGTTTCAGAGCCATCAAAACTGTCAGACTTGGATGGTGAAACTAGAGGATTAGTAGAAAAAATGATGTATGATCAAAGGCAGAAAGAAATGGGTTTGCCCACCAGCGATGAACAAAAGAAACAAGACGTGCTTAAAAAGTAAGTTAAAGTTCATATTGTTGAAAATCTACGACGTTCGTAATTTCGCGGCGATCAGTATTTATGACAATAAATCTAACCACTATGAAGCCTACAAAATTATGATATAATCCTATAGGAAACCTACCATCAGGTTCTTAAGGAGTGTGAGAATCAACTAAGTAAGTATATTCCGATATTCAACTCCTCAGGGTATTATGTACTTTAAGACGACTTCTACGTTCGTTTTGAATATAAGTAGTAATGGGAGCTAACACGCTTGAATTCTTGGAGAGTGAGGTCTCTAGAAACGTCATAGTACGGAACGTTTACTGTTTGCGAGATTTTCATCGCGAATTTTCACTTATTATTGATGATTGTTGTAAAGATTGTGCAATTCCTGATTAATTATGGCAGACATACCTGCGAATCAACACCAACCACTGTTTGACGCGAGTGTCTTTCGGAAACGTACTTATGTCCTCCTGTTTTTCGGAACTAAACGGGACTACGCAACACGAGGCATAATCAATTTTATTTATTTGGTTATTGGTGCCGATTCTGTTGTAAATCGCACTAAACTAATTTTAGTCACATCACATCACATCTCTTTTTACAAACATTATTGAAAAAGGATAGAACATCAATGGAACGTGTTAATTTGCGGGTATTTTTTTTTCTTCAATGCAGTTACACGGCTTGTGTATTTTGCCAGTTTCCAGTTATATTATAAGTTCACAATAAATCACTTTCACATAGTCCTTAGTCAGTCACCGTCCATAAAAGTCATGTTTTAGTACAATGGTGGTCATTTTACTAAAACTTTTCTCGGACTTCTTGAAAAGTCACGATACACATAATTCATTTCATTTCAATTCACTGGTGCACATGTATTGATCTTTATTGGATAAAATACCACCTATAATATGCAATAAAACTCAAAATCCACGAATTTATGAAAATAATAATGAAAACGCAACGTCACTCTGCAAGTTCCCGCCAAAAAGTCTTGCGGGTATTTGCAATGGCGACTAAATACAGGTCGTTGTTTTGGTCAGCGACGAGGTCGTTGTTTCGGTCAGCGACGAGCGACTCATTCTTTTAAAAAAAAAAAAGAATAATAATTGCAAAATCATGCAATAAGTTAAAGTGACGTAATACTAAACGGGAGTGCGAGGGATTAAAAGGGTTGGGCGACGGCGGTTTGCGCCTAGCGTGGCCTAGTTCTAGTCTGCGCACGTGCCTGACCATACGTTGCGGTAATTTTAGTTCAATTTGAATAAGGTATTTCTCAATGTATTTACAGTATATAATGGAATTAAGGCCATTTTTGGAAACAGTATTTTTTTACTACCACCTTGGGTCGCTCGTCGCCGAGCAAAAAAACAACCTGTATATATTGAAAACAAGCATTGGACTAATTTGAAAAGACTAAATTTCTTACATCCTTTCCTTATGTTATTTGTTAGAAAGAGACATAGTGAGGCTAAATTAGTTGTAAACAACAGAATTAGCACCATTATCAAGAATAATGGCTCTGCGTATAAAAAACATTTTTTAACCACTGCGATAGGACCTTACTATCTAGTGGCGCCAACTGGTGGTCACAGAAACGGAAGCCCTGATTAGCGAAGTAAATATCCGCATAATGTCCAATTAAACTTAGTGCACCTTATTACAAAACATGGTTTAAAGGAAAACCAGGTTTTAAAATGGCCTCGTCCCTTTTTATTATATGACGTTAGAAAGTGACCAAATGACAGTAAAACCTGGCTTTACTTTAAACCATGTTTTGTAATAAGGGGGAGTAGGTTTAATTCAAACTATTTTATTTTATTATGGACATAAGTAAACCTTCAGAACTCCAACCGCTCGTCATTACTCTCGATGCATTATTTATTGAAAATCTGATATCATAGGTACTTAACTACTGATACTTTATGAGAATTTACTTTCTTATATTAAAATTTTTTACTTACAGGTTTATGGAACAACACCCTGAAATGGATTTCTCGAAGTGCAAATTCAATTAAATTTGAGATTAATTTTACTTGGTGTCTACTCAAGAGAACTTTTGTTTAAATAAGGAGCGTAATAATTTTAAGTTTTACTGTTAATTCACTGTTTGTATGATTATAGCATTCCGAAATGGCACTGCTGAGTGTGACTTCTTTTTAATTCACAAACTGCACATTCAATTTATCAATTTTATGTAATGAATACATGGTTGGTTAAATTAATAAAATATGTAAACAGTGTATTGCCTAATTATTAACAATGGGCTAGCTAGATGACAAAAAAAATCTAATTAGTCCGTCTTTTACATTATCTAAAAAATTGGATACGTATTTTTTCTTTTGTCAATTAAACAAACAAAAACGTACCAAAAAAAAAGATATCGTCTGTTGAAGTTCCTCGTTACGTCCTACACTTTTTACTCTTAAGAGCACTCAGCTCACCATACTTTTCATACAAAAGCTCTGTACTTATGATGGCGTTTTTAAACACTTTTCGTTAGATGTTTTAAACAAATTGGTATCTTGTGAACTATATCTAGCAGTATAACTAGGCGATAATAAAAAAAAGTGTGAAACAAATTCAGTAAAATCCTCCGAAAAACAGCGGTTTTGCACAAATTTTACCTGAACTTTGGCCATATCTAATGTACCTATAAATTGTAAAAGTAAAGAAAACAGCTCTAAACAATGCTTGCAAATGTATTGGAGATTCTAAATAACTAACTTTTTTTTCACAAACTTGTAGTTTACATCACAGGAAGTATGGGCCTGGAACAAATTTTATGATATGCGAAATCATGAATGACGACCTAGCGAAGCGGCCGCGAGTGATCAGCGGAATTTACCAACTGATAACCGATGGCTCTGATGGTGTCTCTCTTTTTTCACAGTCAAACATTACGTTGGATGAAAGTACAAGGCTACGCTTGCGTTGAAGTTGCGTTTGCCATGAAGGGCCCCCTTAAAGTGAAGTCACGAGCCCCCACTCCCGAACTTTGACACGCCTTATCTTTGTCAATTTTTAATGATTTGGTAAAGGAAAAAAAAACGTGTCCAATTTTTTTTGTTAATCTAACCAACGGACTAATTAGAATAATATTTTTTAACCTAGGAATCGTCTCTATTAAGCTCTCCTCATTTGTAAAGAATTCTGTCCATGATATTCCAAGCATTCTTCTCCAGCACCACATTTCGAGAGCGTCTATCCTCTTTTTCTCTTAAGAGTCCACGTTTCCGCAGCATACAGAAATATGGGAAACACAAGTGATCCGACGAGCCTGGTTTTGGTGGCTTTGGTGATGACCGAAAATACCCATACGTCTCTTGATCCCATCATCTACGCATCCACCATTGTTTGATATCAATGCTCCCAGATATATATATATATATATATGATTGGACCACATCACAGTTCGCAATTACAGTAACTTCAGGCGAATTATTGTTGGCGTTAATGCCGTCACATACATGCGGAATTACCTACAGTCCCACAAAGTTATAACATTTGGTAGAGCACACAACAAATGAGCGTAGTGGAATTCTCTTTCACCAATGACGAATAATGGCGTCGTAATTCCTATTTTGGCCACCGGGCCAGATAAGTTTGGGGACTGTACCAGTACATGACTTACGTTTTTTTTACCGTTTATAAGCCTGTGTTTGATCACAACCTCACCATGGCAAATGATGATGTGGCCGAAGGTGGTACAGTAGTACCTTAGTAGTACCTATAGTCCGCGAGGCTTAAGCTGAGCTTTGCATTTGTGTGAGTGCACATATAGATAGTGTAGGTGTTACGCCGGCCTAGTATGCGACGCGTCCTTGGCTTGGTTTAAATCAATCGCGCGATGCAACTCCGCCGTGATGTAACCTGATTGGTGATCACTCACACTAATGTAGAGCTCACAAAGCAAAGACCACGCGGACTATACCCAACTGATATGGCTTACCGATGTACCTGTGCAGAAGATACATTTTCAAAGCGCGGGAAACGCTTTGTCGACAGCTGCCGCTATGTGTGCGGAGGGGCGTGACTTGCGAGTGAGACGGAACTAACAGCTGCAGTGTATTATGAACCTTATAGTAGTGATCTAAGGTTGATTGTAAGTTTTAAGCATTCTTTCCTTAATCTTCGGGCCATACTTTCTTTTCTGTGCGAACTAAGATTCACGACGCGCCTTATCAGTTGGACTACTGTAATCACACAAAGCCAAGAAGGAACTGGCTCTCAAGTACAACTGTGGGAATACACCGGTAGGTTCTTGGAGATGGGTACTACAAAGTACCCTACCACCGTGCTATGATTTCCTCACGATGTTTTGCTTCACCGAAAGCTCAAGCTCATTGTAAGATTCGAACCCGGGACCATCGTCTCGGTATCCGACGTCACTACAATACCACTGAGCAATCATCACCTCTAAAATTTCGATTTCGCTACGCTAAGGGGTATCCTTTTGACTGTTTGACGATCCGCGCGGATTTATTGTTAAATGTATTTGTAATTTCATCATCATCTGATTCTTGGAACTTCTTCATTAGCCTGTGATACGACTTCATTTGCTCTAAATATAGCAGATAGTCGGATTGCGTCAGTTTTAGACACAATTTTGGATTGTAGAAAAAGCGCTAGATTTTGCGCTAGGCGCTAAAACTGAAAGCTGTACGCTAAGTTGGCAGTACTGTTTTAGATTCGATTGTTGTTGTTTGTCTTATTCGCCAAAAGGCAGGCAAAGGTCTGAGCCATACAACCTTTTCTTATTTAATTTTTTTTGAGTTGTATTAAAGCTATGCTTCGTATGTTTGTGTATTTAAAAGTTACGAAAATAAAATAGAAAACGTAAAGTCACTTAAAGTCACACGTAAAGTCACAAGGTTGAGGAAAGCCGCGAACGGCTGGTGTCTGAAATCGAGAGTACACTGATTTTACTAGACTCAGAGGTGTGGGCGGGTAATTGAAATATGTATATGTTGAATACAAAGTAACGTTTATTGTGGTAGTTATATATAAACTTTCTAACGTGTGACTTTAGCGTTAGTCCGGACCGGAATGCCTCGAACGCAAACACAGACCTTGTTAGCTTTCGATCCGTAGAGAGAATCGTTGCGGGCGTAAGCCCGCCCTAATAAGTATTTCAGCAACTTGATTGGGCGAGCTAAGTGAGGCCCGCCCCCTGGCCATGCAACGGCTCACAGGAAACTATATTGATTACCTATTGATCTAATTTATACAATCCAAATAATGTAGCTACTAATAATATAATTATAACATTCGGCCATCCTGACATTGACGCGTCCTCGCGGCGATTTTGTCGGCAGTCCCAAATAGCGGCTTGGGCCCATGACGATGAAGTGGTGCTGTAAAAGAAAAAAAAAGGGTCGGCAGTAAACTGAATAAAAAAACTGACACATTTGTTCAAGTGGTCCTTTCCCAAGGGTTTTCGATTCGCCCCTTAGTACAATCATTAGTTAAGTTTGTTATTACCACGCGTTACTATAAATTTTTGAGTCGGTCATAAATTTAACATAGACGTTTTTATTTTTTTTGCCGTAGCACTCTCAATCCTTTGTAGATATCATATGCAACACAATCATTGGTTAAGTTTGTTATTATCACGCGTTACTATTAATTTTTGAGGAACGAAATGTTTTTGCGGTGCGTCATAAATTTATCAAGAGATGTTTTTTTTTCCATAACATTCTCAAACGTTCGTAGATATGATATGCACATAGCGCAGTACTTTATTTGGCCGGATCGCAATGTATTGCCGGCTTATAAATATCATAAGTATCTAATTGCCGGAGTTGATTGCTATTTGAATTTATGTTCTTTTTTTTTATGAATTACGTATGCTACTTGTTCGGCACGCACACAGCAAGGCTGGCATAATTAAGTTAAATTGATTGCTATCAAGATGATCACAGTCGGAAGTATCACACAGCATGTTAAGAATTAACTTTATTAACAACTATCAAGCTGCTTACAGTACACACAGTCAGAAGTAGATTTGCTTACTCTTCGGCCGTATCACACAGCATAGTCTGTAGTAAGATTTGTACCACACAGTAATGGCGAAGTAGTTGTAAAGATAAGTACACACAGTTTGAAGTAGATTTGCTTACTCTTCGGCCGTAACACACAGCATAGCCTGTGGTAAGATTTGTACCACACAGTAATGGAGGAGTACATAGATGTAAAGATAAGTACACACAGTCTGAAGTAGATTTGCTTACTCTTCGGCCGTAACACACAGCATAGCCTGGAGTAAGATTTGTATCACACAGTAATGGGGAAGTAGATGTAATGATAAGTAGGTACACACAGTCTGAAGTAGATGTAATATATAATTCACATAGCGTTTTTGATCGATTGTATCACCCAGAATAATCAGCATGTATACGCACACATCCATTACGTCAGGTAATTACCCCCAAAGCTATCTTTCTCCCCGTCATTCTTACGTACTTCGGCTATTTCGTGTCACTTATAATATGTAGGTAGGAAATGTACAATTGTATAACAACAGCAATGAGAGGATTTGGATGTTATGTTGATAAATATTCCACTAGTTATTTGTTTACTCAATATCTTATCATCTTTTAATACGAAGTATGCGCTGCAGATTTTTTGATAACACAAAGAAATACAACTTACAAAGAATATGTACTGCTAGTATTAAAATACATTTTCTTAGCTCTCCCTAATAAATCTATCAGGTCATCGCGATCTATTTCAGTATCTTGAGCTGGTGGAATTGTCATATATAGCTGGCGCAAATGGTCACAAAGAGTCACCCGCAACAACTTCATCAAACTATTAGTTTTTATTTTGTATTTCCTTAGTATTTCTTTCTTAGTATTTAGTAGTATTTATTTAGTATTTCCTTAGAGTTTATTATCATAGCGTTCCTTCATGACAGTCATTGACTGGTGTATTCTTAATTTTGGCGCCTGTCTACGTTCATGAACACATTCCGAAGTGCTTTCATTCCTATCTAATACTACGACAAAAGAGAACTATTGTGGCCAAACATCAAAAAAGTTGTTAGCGTATATTTTGTGACTGCATGCGGCCTATTATTTATAAACCAAATTACATCGGTTAATTGTTATCCCATGTGCATTCACTGTCAGCTGTTGTATTAAATCCGTTAATGATTGTTCGGTTAACGCGCTCTACCTGCTCATTAGCTCGCGATAAAACGTGTTTAAATTGTTTTTCAGCTGCAAATTTTTCAAGTCTCTAAATGTGAATGTGGTGCCACGGTCGGTTATAACTTATAACGCGTTGCGGAGTCCCAAATTGTGATATGATTTAATTTTTTTTTTTTATAATCTCGTTGCTTCTTTGCACCCCTTTCTTTGGCTTAGCAAAAACGAACTTCGTGAAAGCGTCGACCAGAATATGTCTACTCGGATTCTTACAAATAGGCCTAAGTGGTCTAAGTGTATAGTATGCATAGGAATCGAAGCTTTTTGTAAGGTGTAGTCTCCCTTTATATCCCCATAGTTAACTTTCGCGTAAGCGCACCGTAAACACTATTTTATGTATTTTATAATAAATCGAGTCATGCCCTCAAACCAGCTTTAATAATATACGTATCCAATTCGGTCTTGGTAACGTTGCACTAAGCTCCACTTTGAAGATTAAATAATTTTCTCATCGCGTTGTTAGTAATTACTTATTTATGATACCAAGGTTGTCCGTGCTCTCATGAAGTTTCTTTAAAATACTTTGATTTTTGTTATCCTGTATTTGTAACGTAAGAGACCAATCGTCATCTTCTAAAGCACCGGGTTGCGATGCGGCTGAGTGCCTCTACATATTGCAATCGGTGTCCCGCTTGATGTTCTATAAATACACCAATGGGCTATACGAGGTACCAGTTTTGTCTTTACATTGTCGTTCTAGTGCAGTGCAATCTGTTACTTTATCTTGACTGGAACACCTATTAGGAAATATTTGGACCCGCTTTAAAGAATCTACAACGGCAAGTGGTAAAATTGCTCTTCGCGAGTAGTGAACTAGTTACGCGACAAAAGTACGCAACAGGCAACTAGCCATTCGCCCTGATTTACAAAAAAATACTATCCAGTCCAATTTTACTTGTATGTGTGCGCAATTCAGTCTTTACTTTTGAGTTGTAAATTATGAACATGGGTCTCCCGATAAGTTTGTTTTAAATTACTCGAACGTTCCCCGCTGCGCGGCGCCCCATATCCACTCAACACTTTTTTGTCAAGTTATTTATTGGCTTGGCTATTTCGGTGAAACCTTTTAAGAACATTCTAAAATATGACTCGATAGACTGACATACACTTCGATAAACTGGCGTACTTTGTGAATATTAGTTGGACTTTTAAAATTAGCCACACAGTCTATTTTCGCTTGCCCTTTTCTGACTGCACCTGTCGATATTTGGTACCCTAAATAATTGACATTTGTTTTTAAGAAAGAACATTTTCAGGTTACGTTTTAAACCAGCTCCCGTTTTTAAAAAAAAAACTTGCTCTAATAAGTTAATGCCTTCTTCAGTAGTTGATGATGGGATGTTTATGTCGTCCAGGTACAATGCTTGTTTTGATTGTTACTAATCGAGTGCGGGGCCGACCAGGGCGACTAGAGCAGTTTTATGGATGGATTCTTCGGATATTTTAGTTGATAATAACTTTGTGTTATAGATGAAAAAAAATATACAATCTGCCTGCTAATTTAGCTATTTGGTCATCAGTGGAGGGATAACGGTCCTTTACTGTTCGTGTATTAAGGGGACGATAGTCGATGCACACAACAATGTCATAAGTATTAATAAAGGATGCAAAACCTAATATCATCTCCATTCTTCTTTACTAAGATTACTAAGCTAACGTAATTTGAAGAAGATTTCTCTTATAATTCCGGCCTCAATTAATTAATTAGATATTCTTTCATATTCAATTTCATTCTCCCTATGCGACAACCGATATGGTTTTCGAGGCACTGGTTCCTGTGTTGTGGTAATATGGTTATAAATCATCACAATTAGTTCACTAGACCCTAACTGAAGATTCGTCTCGGCAAACGTACCAGAGTATGTACTAAGTAAGTTTAACAATTTCTTTATCTTCTGCACTAATGTCGCCTACGTCACCTGCGGTGAAATCGATATTTTCACTTGTTTTGATATAAGTACCTACTTTCTCCGTTCGACTTTACAGTATATAAATTTTATTGTGGCATGTTTCTGTAGGTACGCGTGATAAGTTTACCGGAAGGCCATTCTAGATCATTTCTCCAACATTTATAGCCGTGAGGAATCTATTTTCAGGTGACAAATAACAGTTAACAGGTATATAATAAGGGGACTGCTCTTGTAAACCTAGTATAGGGCGTGTCACTAAAACGTCTTCCTTGTCTACTTTACCCTTATTAGTATAGGTATAGTTGTATCGGAACCGGCCGTGATTTTTATGATTTATTTTAAGTATATCGAGGTAGTTTATTTTATTTCTATGATATCGAGATATTCGAAGTAGTCTTGACTGAGGACAATTAGTAAGGGACAATTATCTCACTAGTTCTTTTCACATTTGAAACTTTGACTGAATTTTCTGTCGTTAGCAAACACACCCGGTTGATTGATTATCTCTCCTAAATCTATAGCTACTAATGTGAAGGTCGTCAACATGTAAATATTTAAGAAGTCACATATACCCTGAGAAGGAATTATCATTACGTCATAATAATATTAGAAGCGATGTGGGGTATTTGTAATTCGCGAAATTTCTTTAACGCGATTATGTTAATTTTTCTACTGGTATCAATGTACGCCAAGGGCGCCAAGGCAGAAATTTGTTAAATCATTACGAGCAGTCCGATCATTACGAGCTTTTTGTAGAGATGTAAAATATATATGTAGTACCTGCATAGATTATCTCGATGAAGTCGATGACTGCCAGCACGCTGTGTTCTAGATGTCTGCAGTTGCCGCACCTCTCGGTAGGACAGGTCTTGGCCGTGAGTCCCGGTCTGCGGCAGTTGAGACGGACCCTCTGAGTTGGTGCAGCCATCCTCGACGGTGCCGCAGTCGCCAGACCACGTTGCCAGCAACTTCGTTGAGTTCTCGCCTCCATTTCATTTCTTCTGGCTTCAACCTTGCAATAGTCCCTTAGGGTAGGTACAGAGTTTCTTGATTTCTAGCATTATCCTCCGGGAGTCCCGAATCAGGCACGACAGGCTTCACAGGGTTGCCTTCTACATCTTCTATCTTGCATTTCTTCAGTAAGGACATTTTGTCATGGTAATAGTGGGACATTGTCTCCCTCGCTTGCATCATCCTTGACACCATCTCTTGAAGTACATCTTTGTAGTCGGTAGAGCGTGGAAAAGCCTCCTTCACTTTTATTTCCAGGCGCCTCAAGTACAACTACAGGCTTTTCCTCGGCGGCACAGCACAGCATAATAATATAAGCACAGTTTTATCAGATCCCGCTTCTGAGATTTTACTAGACTCAGAGGTGTGGGCGGGTAATTGAAATATGTATATGTTGAATACAAAGTAACGTTTATTGTGGTAGTTATATATAAACTTTCTAACGTGTGACTTTAGCGTTAGTCCGGACCGGAATGCCTCGAACGCAAACACAGACCTTGTTAGCTTTCGATCCGTAGAGAGAATCGTT
Organism: Achlya flavicornis; assembly: GCA_947623365.1. Lineage (NCBI taxonomy): Eukaryota > Metazoa > Arthropoda > Insecta > Lepidoptera > Drepanidae > Achlya > Achlya flavicornis. Next base: position 9,343,064 of record OX392474.1, read on the forward strand.
GCGGGCGTAAGCCCGCCCTAATAAGTATTTCAGCAACTTGATTGGGCGAGCTAAGTGAGGCCCGCCCCCTGGCCATGCAACGGCTCACAGGAAACTATATTGATTACCTATTGATCTAATTTATACAATCCAAATAATGTAGCTACTAATAATATAATTATAACACTAACTAGTGTCTCCGATTGGGGTCGACTAAACCTAGTCCATTTCAACCCCACCAAGACCCAAGCCTGCGCGTTCACCGCTAAGAAAACCCCATTTGCTGTGGCTCCACAGTTCCAGAACACGTCCCTGAACATCAGCAAAAGCATCGGGATCCTTGGCGTCGACATTTCTAGCGACGTTTTGTTCCGAAGTCACTTAGAAGGCAAGGTAAAGCTGGCATCCAAAAAGCTCGGAGTGCTCAACAGAGCGAGGCAGTACTTCACATCGGGGCAAAGGCTGCAACTTTACAAGTCGCAAGTCCGGCCTCATATGGAGTACTGCTGTCATCTATGGGCGGGCGCACCTGGATACCAGCTTGATCCTTTAGATTCGGTTCAACGACGTGCCATAAGAATTGTCGACGATCCCGTGCTCACAAGCGGTTTAGAGCCCCTCAGTCTGAGGAGAGACTTTGCCTCCTTATGTGTGTTCTACCGCTTGTACAACGGACGGTGTTCTGAAGAATTGTTTAAGATGATGCCCACGGCTACTTTCTACCATCGCAACTCTCGCCATCGACGGGCAGTCCATCCTCACATATTGAAACCTGAATTGTTTCGTACTGTGCGGGCTCAAAGGAGCTTCCTTCCGCGGACGCTCAGACTGTGGAATGAGCTTCCCGCCGTGGTTTTCCCAATGGAGTACAGCATGGGGTTCTTCAAAAGGGGTGTGAAGAGATTTCTGCAGGGTCGGCAACGCGCGCGTGATACCCCTGGTGTTGCAAGCGCCCATAGGCTACGGTAACCGCTTACCATCAGGCGGGCCGTATGCTTGTTTGCCACCTAAGTGGTATAAAAAAAAAAAAAAAAAAAAAAACTGCCGGTTCCCACCAAAAAGGTTTTTTTTTTGTATACCTATGGTTCTGGTTCTGTCCATGGTTCTGTCTGATGTATCATTTTGACGTAGATCGCCTAATCCTCTATCTACGCATTTTGATGACATTGACAGACGACAGCAATCATGTTTTTTTTTATATAATTTATTCATGACCATATAAAGTCCTTCAGTCGCATACATTTTATTTATAAAATCACTTTCATATAGTCTGCACATAAATTTTAACATAGTCCGCATTATCAGTCACCGTCCAGTCATGTTTTAGTAAAATGGTGGTGGAAATATAAGTGTGATACTTCAAGTCGTAGGAAAAAACCAGGAATAACGTTTCATCGGTTAATCTACAAAAACAGATACCACTTTTTTGTAGCTCAACCTCCGCATTTTCAATTTCACTATCTGGCAACATTCAGTCAGTGGCAATGGCAACTTAGCGTAGCGTTATATTCTCTTTAGGTGCGTTCGAATTGGGGTATGGTAGCAAAAATAACAGTCAAAAATGCCAAAAACGATCACATCTGGCGTTCGATTTGGAAAGTTGTGGGTGAAATTGGCGTTTTGAACTGTTTTCGTTCACCGTTCGTTTTACTTGGAAACAGTTAAAAACGACATCGTGATCTGCAAATTTTGACCCACCTCCGAGGCAGGGTCGTTTGTGATCATGTTTTGACATCTTTGAATCTGACAGATAAGTTTTGGAAAATTCAAACTGGAAGCTACCCTATGCTACTCTTGGCGATGGGTACATATTTGCGGCGTTTGGGGTTGAAACGCTGGGCCCGTGGGGGCCAGACGCTCACCATTTGTTTAACGACGTCTCACATCGTCTAGTTGAGACCTCACGTGACAAGAAGGCTGGCGTTTATCTAGGCCAACGAATAAGCATTACCATCCAACGTGGCAATGCCGCCAGCCTTCTTGGTACGTTTGCACAGGGCAGCGATTTGGGACAAGTTTTCTATTTGTAATTTTTAATTTTAGTTAATTTTTAATTTAGATTTAAGTTTTTATTGATCGTGTATATAGTTTCTTGTTTTCTAAAAATAAATATTACTAGCACATTAACTGGAAGCGATAATTTTTATTGTAAAATTTGATAGAAATACTAACAGGCAAGAGAATAATTTGTTAGATTAACTTTGTTTAATGATTAGGTAACTGAAGGAATAAATTAGATTATTAAAAGAAACAAAAAACCCGACTGCGTAAAACAAATATTAACTGAAAAGAGAAAAACAAGCTTTTTAATCTATAGAATTTGGAATATAACTTGAATGTTATAAGTTCTTGCAGTCGGGGACAAACCAATAACCTAAGTATGTGTTTTTTTTAATATTTGTTTATCCCCGACTGCAATACCTTATAACATTCAAGTTATATTCCAAATTCTATAGATTAAAAAGCTTGTTTTACTCTTTTCAGTTAATATTTGTTTTACGCAGTCGGGTTTTTTGTTTCTTTTAATAATTTAATTTATTTCAGAGTTTTTAGTTGATTTGTATGTATTAGTAAGTAAATGAGCGGTGAGGTAAAGTAACGCTAACAACCATCGCAACTCTGTGAGTTACGTACGGTAACCGCTCAGAGTCCTATACCTACTGTTCTTGCATTAAACATGGTTTTTTGCAGTTTACGTCAAAATGGTAGCACTAAAGTATTACAATATATACATATATGGAATGGGCTGTTCACAAGCTTTCATTTGATACCCATATTGTTGTAATAACGAAATTTTTGGTTTTAATACCCCCCCTCTTTTCTTATCCGTAGACGCCATATAAAAATAATATACCCTATGACACTCCCACAGTTCAGACAAATCTAACGACACCTCATATGCTTAAATCCGTCAAGCCGTTTAGGCTGCAGAGCGTGCCAAAGAAATAGACATACATACATACATACATACACTCGAAAAACATAACCCTCCTTCCGGGTCAGTCGGGTAAAAAGGTAGGTTGAGACAAGTGACAAGCAGGCGATCAGCATGGAAATATCATTTTTGTATCTAATCGTTCGATTTGGGAAATATCGTTTGTGGCAAAAGTTGCAAAATTGTTGAAATTTTCCAATTCGAACGCATAAACAAAAATGCCCATTTTGAAACTGTTAAAAACGACATCACTCCAATTCGAACGCACTATTTGATGGCAACTGGCAAGTGGCAACATTATTATTGTCAACGAACGATGACGGAATGAATACGATACGTTCCTACAAACCGACCGTCTACAAACAATAAATTACCTACTTATTTGCTTTGTAAACTAATAATTTCTACGAAATTTTGTATTTGTGCATAAATAGATTAAAAAAAATATGGTTCGGGCTGTTTATTCGTCTGAATATTGCTTACAATATTTAGAACAGTATGCGTCGAAGGAGATTTTTGTTATTGGCTTAATTATCGGCCAGGTATGTGTTTTAATCTGTTTACTTTTCACTAAACGATTGGATAGATATCCGTTGTACATATATTTTGATTATAGAGTACAAGTGCAAGAGAAAATGTAGTTCACTTGGCTCGTACACCCGAAGAGAAAGGTTCTGATAACGTGTCAGAATCGAGCTACGTGCTGGATAAGCAGGAAGCTGTGAGGACTCTGCTTGGTGTATCCGAGGCTTGGGTTGCGGACCACGCCAAACATGTCACTAGAATGTTGCCTGGAGGGATGTTTGTACAGGGTAAGTTCAATAGCTTGAATTAGCTAGTTGAATAGCTAACTTATATATTAGCACTACTTGTGAGTAGTTAGTTAAGTTTAAAACCTTTTACCTGAAACACCAAGGGTATGTTCAAATTTTTGGGATGTCACCTTGCCGGAGTTCCTTTTTTTATTACTGGATCTTTGTCTTTTTACACATAATTTTTGGTTAAATTGCTGAGACTAAAAAATATATTGGATAATTTAAAACATTTTAATCCCTTGACTTGTGGTTACAAAATACCAATTGATTTCTATTGTTTTCCTCACCCGCGCGGATCACCAAACAGTCAAAGGATTAATAGATATGCAAAGATTTTTGTGCAATTAAGACCATAAGATTGTTGTTTATTTACACTAATATTTGCAGGCATTTTTGTTACAAGTGATGAAGACATTTTTGAAGATCCCAATCATTTCAGTAAAGTGAAGACAATTATTAATCACATTAACAAAGCTTTGAGTATCAATCAGTATATGTATGGGAATTGTCCTTCTTCAAATGACAGATTAGTACTCCATATGTCCACAAACACTAAAGTTTTGACATGTAAAAGTATTGAGGTGGGTGCTAGCAAAAGCACTGTAATGAAGCCCGTTGAATGGAAGTTTCTGCCAAAGCCACAGCAGTGGCAGAGATTGGACTGTTATTATGAGTTTGATGATGTTTATCCTGTTGTTGTTAAGCAAAGTGGTATATCTGTCAAACATCAGTTTCAGGTTAGTATATTATTTATAGAATAAAAGAAAAATCATAATAAACATAGATTAGCTTTGGTCTGATTACAATCTTCATCATCATATGCATATCTCCCATCCCTTGTGGTTAGCACTTAGATTTCTTTACAATATGTTTAATAATAAAGTTAACTAAGATGAGAACAGAGAAGAAACAAAAAGAAGAGAAGAAAAGACGTTCTCACGATTTTTATAATACAGTAGACCCCCGGTAATCCGGCCCCTGTCTCATCTGGCACCCCCTGTAATCCAACATGGATTACAGGGGGTGAATACACTTTATTACAGATTGAATATTTTTTTGACAATCTTCACTAATAATGAGAAGACAGAGGGACAAACCTTTGGTATTGGGTTTCAACAATGAATTTTCATGTTTTATTCATAGTTTTTGATTATTTTAGTACATGGTACATAGTACATAATCTAATCTATGAACTATAGGATCATAGGTATAATCCAACAAATTCAGTAGTTTGACTCTGCCCTGCAAAACATTTGTTGGATTACTTGGGGTCTACTGTATATTAATTTAATAACATTTGGTTCTAATAAAAAAACCTAAATTATACTAAAATAATATTATTTTACTAAATATAAAATAAAATTTCATGTCAGAAGCTGTTAGAATAACTTCTACATTATTTTATTTCAGCAAATACTGGAGTCAGCTCACAAGACAATAGAATCAAGTGTTATGTTTATAGATGGGGAATTAAAGAATGGCACAGAAGTCCTAGAACAATTAAATATGAAGAAAAAGCCTAAAAATAATTCAAAATCACTGCAAAATGATGTACCTAAGTCTATGCATGTATCATTGTTTGTGCCTTTTGTGAGTATAATGATGAAATCTTGGATTGAATATCATCAAATACACTTATTGTTTTGTAATCAACTCTTTAAGTGACTTTTAACTACGCTTTTATGATATCTTCTGAAGGTTTTACTTAAAATACATCCTAGTAATATTATAAACACGAAAGTTAGTGAAGATGCATGTTTGTTACTGTTTCACGTAAAAACTACTGAACAGATTTGGATGAAATTAAGAACACATTTAGAATATGTTCTGGATTAATACATAGGGTACTTTTAATCCCTGGTAAACAATAGCTACCTCGGGAACGAGGGTGAAACCGTGAGGCAAAAACTTATTTTTTAAATAAAACATATATTGTCGTGTGAATATTTAAATTAATATAATAATAATTTTCATAGGAAAACTCATTACCAGAGACAGTAGAATACTTGGAATGTGATGGCAGCATACATTTCAGTGGTGTAGTATCTTCAAGTGTATTCATGTTTCCAAAGGCGACGGTTAGCGAATCAATTGCAGCCGTGAAACAAGATATAATACGATCACTAGCATCACGTTTCACAATGCACTGTGATGCATTGATTGATGATAATTTGCTTCCAGAAGGTGACTTTATACGTTTATTATTTATTTATTTAAATTTTATTGTGTATTCTGTATAATCTTCATGACCCTATGTTTCCACTACACTCAACAATAAACACCGACGATGTTTACAGGTCAAGTCCCGTAAAATTGTTAGTCAGGCTGTGCATATCCACTGCATTGACGGGCCGACGCCGCAGGTCGTGGGTTCGATTCCCACACAGGACATGCATTTGTGTGCATGAACATGTCTGTATGTCCTGTGTCTATTAAGTGTATTGAGTATGTATTTACAAACAAAAAGTACCTACCTAGTATTATGTATTATATCAGTTATCTGGTTTCCATGGTACAAGCTCTGCTTAGTTTGGGATCAGATGACCGTGTGTGAGGAATGTCCCAGGATATTTATTATTATTTATTATTGACATGTTAACCCGACTAGTCAATTATAAACATTTTGTCGAAAGTTGTGTTCTCACTACAAATCAAGTTATTATCCGATTCATCACAAGTCATTATTAATTAACAAAGTTTTAGGTCGATTCACTCGCGTCTCACAAACAAGCATGTAGTATTTTGACTAATTGTGATATAACAAATGTTATCCCAAAATTATCTACCCAACATCGTCTTGTAATTGTAACTAGTTGCGAATTTTAATGATGACATAAGAATCTGTTAAAATAACATTGTTAATCGACAAGATTCCTCTTGTCGATTAACAATGTTATTTTAACAGATTCTTTCCACCCACCGTAAGGACTAAAACTGTTAACAGCTGATGCACTATCAATTTGCAGCAAGTTTATAGCAGCAGGCAGGGGCTGCAGGTTTATATGGGGTATCATATGAAAGGGCTTCAATGGAAAATCCCAAAACAGGTTTTTAAACTAGCGATGGCCAAGAACAATAACATCTAGCCAAATTTACAGGGGTTAATGTACTCATTATTATGACCTCTGAAATCTCGAAAAAAAAAACGACCTTTTCATACATTTTGATCTTGCAGCTTTGGCACTTTTGTATGAAAAGTTTGGCTAGAGGTTGCAAAATAACCCTGTATACGTCCTAGAACGGTCCTAGGACCTCGGTGCGAGAGTCAGATTCAGACTCGCACCTAGCCGGCTTTATTCAATATCAAAATCTCTCCATGGTATGTTAAGTTGAGGCCGAAGGTGGTAATCACACTCAGAAGTGCTCATAGGTGCTTAGTGACAGATTTTCAACTTGAGTGCTACAAAGTACCCTACCACCGTGCTATGGTTTCCTCACGATATGTACCGAAAGCTCGAGCTCATTGTAGGATTGAGAAAGAAATATGAATATCAATAATACAACCCTATTTATTATATTTTTAGAAAAAGTATGCTTCAATGAACCTCCTCGACGGGTATTGGTCCCCGTTGGGTCTATGTACCTCTGTGATTACTTGTTCCCTGGTGAAGCTCCAGCTGAGGCGTTGCTGTCCGTACGAGAACTGCTCGACGTAAAGATCACTGAGGCAGATGTGGTCTGTGATGTTGAGACTCCTGCAGGTGATTCAATTAATTTTATCAATCAACAAATCTTATATTTTTTATTTACAAGTATACAATATTTTCGCAGCTTTCGCATGTTTTCGATGTATTGGTAGGTGTATAGGAATTCCCTCATTTGATGTAAAATACCCTAAAAGCATAAATTTTATACTATCCCCAAATGAATACAAGTAATTTAGAGCCGCGTCTGCTGTTAGAAAAAAATAAAATCATTTGGAATCAAAACCTATAGGGTACTTCCCGTTGACCTAGACTAATGAAATTTGGCAAGAAGTAAGGTCATGTAGCACAAGTAAAGGAAGAAATCCGACAACGGTTACATCACAACAAGATAACATAATCGGAAAAAGGGGAAAAATCTTCGAGACTCGTTTTCCGATGAACGAACTATTTACATACCTACAAGTCTGTACGGAACCCTCGGTGCGCGAGTCCGGTGCACTAGACCGTGTTTTTTTTAAGCGATGCACGATGCTTTTGTATCAAATGCGCCGATGCAATGCAACGCGGAGGTGCGTTGAATCGTCACGTACTTCGACTCTTCGTACGATTCCTTTCGTCGAGTTTAATATGCAAGTAAGTCGGCTACAAGCTTACGGCCTGCCTAGTGGTAAGCGGTCACCTAAGCCTATGGAACACGAGCTTGCAACACTCGAGGTATCACTGGTATCACTAAAGCGTTACTGACTCTTCCCCCTGAGCTCTGGCGACCTTACCTACTCATGCGCAGGAACACAACATTTCGCTGTGGTATTCTTAAAGGTGGAGGTTCTTCCCGAGTCGAGCTGCTCTTTGAGCGAAATAACTACGTGAGTGTCCCACGACACCTCTCAAAAGTATTATTTAATACTCTTTATTTTCACAGATACATCTGAGTTTGACGCACTTGACAGAGATGCTAGTAGTGAAGAGTCCCTTGCAACTCCACAAGAAGCCAGTCAGTTTATGTACATCACCGGTATTTGCTTCGCTATGTTCGTTCTCATCGTGTCCATCGTCATCCATTATTACGACGGAATCGTAGAACTTCTAAGTAAACTTGTGGCAAAGTCAAAATCTTGATCTAATTTATAATTAAAGCATAAAAAGACTACTTGTTGTGACTATTTTATGTTATTCAGGTTCACATTGGTACCTATTGGTTTTCTTTTGCAATCAAATGCTATAATTATATTTTTACGGATTACAATGAATGTCTATGTCTTATTCAACATATTTAATGTATATTGTTGTAATATTAATTTGTAATTTTATTAAAGAACTATTTTTAGATCCTTTTTTATTGAATGAAAAGATAAACAAAACACTTCGGCGGAGGAAAGGGCATTATTTTATAACTAGTGGCCCGCACCCGGCTTCGTCCGTGTTGTGTAGGTACTATAGGTACACAAATTTCATGAAGAAATACTCTTAATAATTGTATTTTAAAATGTAGACAGAAATACCTAACGACTATGTTTGTTTGAGTCATGGAAAAATTGATCCTCCTTGGTTTGAGTAGATGTACTTGGCCAGTGCACTAACCTGCGGCTTCTAAATTGATTTTCTAGTGCCATCTAGCGTTATTTATCACTAAACACGTCATGTAGTCGTCAAGCTACCGGGAGATGGCAGTCATGTCTATAAAGATATCGTTTAATGCTGCAAAATTTTTATGTTGATGCGTTATTTTTGGTGGCGCTAGTACAGTCAAATGCGATCACGAGTATGAATGAGAGGCTCAATAGCTTTAGCATGTTGTGAATGAATTTGTAATTTGTTCGCATAACAATTGATAGTAGCGACTGTTCTACGTACCTATTCGATCATCGCGACTGACGCGACTCGCGAGTCATACATACTATGAGATCCAATTGGACATGTTATGTTGTTAGATCAATTACACAGTCGCACAATGTTATTACAAACTTTTAGTGTAGTGTTTGGTTAGTGCTAAATGGTACACGCTGGAAATGTGGAGAATGTCTTGTTATAAAATAATCGCTGGGTTTAATCGCATTGCGTGATTAATTATTCAATAAACCGGTTTTAAGTGCGATTTAGATTCGTGAAAAGTTGTTCGGCGAATACAAGACTTTGTTTACAATGGCTTTTTCACTTAATAAATTGAAGAATATTTTAAATACGAATAAAGAGAGCCAGTTGGCCGGGAGTGGTAGCCTGGAGCCGGAAATAGGGTTCAAGTTGGCCTTGCACCCGATAAGTAAAAATCTGTACGTGACCGTTATCGGCGCCCGGCACCTTCCGTCCCTGTTTGGGTTGAGTCGCGCCCATGGATACCTTGTTAAGGTAACTTATTTCTTTTATTGCCCATTACTTTACCAAGAACAACTGTCATTTACCAACCTGAGACTTCTTATTGACGTGTTGCAAAACACTGCTTAAGAGTAAATTCCGATAGAAAGTGAAATTTGCTTGTATTGTGCAATACATCTATGCGCATTTTAAATAAATAATAATAAATAAATTCCCCTGCACATTCCTCACACACGGTCAAATAGGTAGGTAACTTTATTTTAAATATTGCTTGTTTTTTTTTTACTATATGTCAAGCTAAATAACTAGCTGTCTCCCGCGGTTTCAGCCGCGTTCGTACCTATGTTGTTCTGGAATAAAAAGTATCCTATTCTGTGTGCTAAATTTCCTCCAAATTCGTTCAGTAGTTTTTACGTGAAATTGTAAAAAACATCTTCACAAATCACATCTATACAAACTTTCACGGATAATATTAGAAGGATAGGATAGGACGTGATGTTAAGAATATTTAATTACTACCTAAGTAGGTGTGGGAACTTAGAACTTCGACAACGACAAGTAACTCGTTAAATAAACTAACAGTTAATACATTAATTAGGTACGTTAAGCACGATTACAATATTTCGAGTGCTCTATCAACGAAATAAATGCCATGTGATAACAATTTACTTATGACAACGCGAAAGTAGGTAGTTCTGTCAATTTCACTCCTAAACCGCTGAACGGATTGTGATAAATTTTGCCGTACAAATAGCCTATGGTATGGAGAGGAACAACTTAACTTTAGTTCTCTTGGTAGTTTGTGGACATAGGTTAGATATAGGTTTGTCTGTGGACATAGGCTACTTTTTATTTGGGAACGCGGGTGATGACGCGGGGTCTGCCAGTAAAACATAATCATGACTAAGGAAACACAAACTTTTAAAAACCTATTAGGTTATAGTGCCTTCCTATATAGATAAACTGTTGATCAGGTAGAGGTACATACTTAATTAGCTTACATACCACGTTTTATCTACGTGGATAACTATAATTAGGTGGCTATGTGCGTCTTAGATGTCTAACCGTGTCCAGTTATTTAGGTATATTATGTTGCTTCTCAATTTATAAAACTGAAGCCTGTACAGAAGTATAATAGGTACATGTTTAAACATTCCTCTTAATCTCAATCAATTAACAGCCTACCTATCCGTGTAATGTGGGGTTAGTAGGTACTTACTGCATACCTTTTAACATCCGTCTAATTGTTTTCCTAATTGAGGCCAGCACCAACTACCTACAACTCCGCCCGCGTTGGTACGTTTATCTCGAACCGACACGTAATAAAATTAAATGTGCCTGTTTTTGTTTATTTATTTAGGTAAGGTAAGGTGAGTTACACTTGAAAATTGTAACGTTTATCTGTATTGTGTAGGTATTTTATATGGATGATGAGTTTAATTAATAGCGAGTTATCGCTTTATGCGTAAATAAATAGTTTAGGAACGCATGTTTGATTATTTTTAACACACACCAGGCGGGCAATGTTTGATCAATGTTTCGGTTATGCTTGACTGGTTCATAGTTTATATATAAACGTGTACTAATTGGTGTTCGTGTTATCAATTGATAAATATACTCGTATTACCACGGTAAAAGTAGGATCTATTTTATTATATATATATTTTTATATTACACTGCGATAGGTAGGTAGTAAAAATTTACGCCATAAACTTTTGAAAATCTAACTTCGCTACCTAGTACCTACCTACCTATACCTAACGAACGCCGGCATTCAATTATATAATTAACACTAGCTGTCCCCCGCCACGGTTTTACAAAGAGATTGTAATGGTGCGTCCATGCTTGTCGAACCGAGCACGAGCCGAGCCACGAACGAGCACACTGCGAGCACTATTCGCGTGTGTCGGTATATTATGGAGAACAAGACGCTTTCAACTTTTTTAACTTTATCGAAATAGTATATCTCAAAAATAGAGTAGGGTATGTGCATTACTCGGAGATAGAGTCAAGCAAGAGTCAAATTAATTAACATTTTTTAAATTAATGTATCGTTTTTCCATTAATAAAATTACGACTATTTTTTGTGGTTGGGCTTCACGAAACGAATCACCGTAACACAATACTACATGTTCAAGGTTGGAATGGAATCGCCTAATAAAAGCATTTTAGTTAGGGATTAACAGACTACAATCGATGGGAGTTAATAGGATGTAGGTATATATAATGTTCGAGAGTTGATACCTACCTGCGTACGCATTTGCGTAGGTTTTGCGTTCTTTCTTATACCAATATTAAATTATGTATCCTCCCGTTTTCCCGTTAGTAGGATCATAATTCTTGTTGTGGTGCCCCGCGTGCCCGATCCTTCCCGGTGCCTTCCCGGGATAAAAAGTAGCCTATGTGTTAATCCAGAACATATCCTATATGTGTGCCAAATTTCATCCAAATCCGTTGTGTTATTGAAGCTTGATTGAGGTACAAACATCCAAACTTTCGCATTTATAATATTAATATAGTGAGGTGAGATAGAGAGTTATTTGCGTGGATTGAGGGTATATTTACAAGTATTCTGTGATACTTTCAACTAGCTACAAATAATGTTTCAAAAGTGTGACAGACAAACAGACGGCCGTAGACTTAATAATAGATATGGTTTAATTCCGTTAGGAAGCTTTAGGCACCTTTAGGTTCCTTATCCTAATAAAAAAAAAACAAAGATAGACATAGACACAGACACAAATATAGGCTGTTTACCTATTTATGGGATAAACCCATAAAAGTGTAGATATCTTAAAAAACAGATGAGTAGGTACCTAGGTATGCTTTTGGCATTTTTTATTCGAGTATAATAATGGCAACGCACTTGAAATGGTCACAAAGTGTGCATAGTCGATATAAAAAAAAATATCATTTATTGTACGGTGGTACGGAACCCTTCGTGTGCGAATCCGACTTGCCCTTGGCCGTTTTTTCTAGATCACAGATTCGCAGATGATTGCAGTGCGAAAGTAGGTACCTATACAAAAATAATAAAGTAATTTTTGCGTGTTTGAATGACCTACTGAGTTACATCATTCACTACTGATATGATATGACGATGAGATATAACGTTTTGATAAGCTGTAATCTACCTAAAGGAAAGTCCTCTATTCTTTATCATCCTTATTGGAAGTATAATTGTTGTATCTTATTTTTTTTAATAATATGTATAAACTCAATGAACTCATTCTATAAACTTGTGTTTGACCGTAAGTTACCTAAGTTAAGTGATAATTTGGCCAAAAGTGGTTAGCACACATAACCCAGAAATGAACTGGCTCGACAGAAAAAAATGATAGGTTACTTTATACCTACTGAAGCTGAGCTGAGATTCTTGTTGGAAACAAAAATATTTCATTCTTTCATTAGTTATGGGTGTGACCAAACGGTGTGAAATACTAATAAAGAAATATGAATAATCACATAATATTGTACCTAGTCTTTTAGGTAGGTAGGTACTTAGCGAAATACCTACTAATCCAAAAGTGAGTTCGATTGCCTACCTCTTGAAGGCTCACCGGCACAACAGGGGCCCAAGTCTGCTATTTCAATTGTGTTCCAATGATCTTTCACTGGTGTAAAAATTTTGCCATAATGACACTATTCTGTTAGTAAGTAGACTACCAAAACTGTAAAATTTCACAATTTTGACACCACTGAAAGTTCATTGGAACAAAATTGAAATAGCAGACTTGGGCCCCTGGGCTTATAGTTCGATAGGCACCGGCACAACCAAAGGAGTTATTTGAGACGCAGGTCAAATAAGTCATAATTAACAACTTGAACATTACAGATAGGATAATTTTATTTTTACAAGCCTACGGCCCGCCTGATTGTAAGCGGTAAATATATTAATAAATACCTATATCATAGAAGCTGTAATATCACCTAATTTTGCTCGGTAGCCGTTATTATAGCGACTTCGTGTACAGCATAGTAAATAATATAGTTCCATTGGGTACCTCTCAAGATGTTTAAAGCTAATTTATTCATTTCGTGTGCTCGAGGTCAAATGGTTCATAACGATGACTAACAATTTCCAGCCGTGGGTTCCTTATAGGTATAGGCAGAGCTAGGCAATCATCTAGCGGTCGGTACTTTGCAGCTAAAATATGAGAGAAAACCTATATCGCTGAATGAATTCAATAGTATTATTATTATACTATTATTATAGATTGTTTCATATAGTTACCTATCTACCTAATTTCGTGTGAGCTATAGGTACATTATTTTAATACGAATCAAACAAATAATAGGTTCTCATTAAAAAGCATATCACAAGCAATGCTATCCCTTAAAGTTTGTGCCAGTCTTTGTACTCAGGTACTTAATTCTCCTAATTGTATTCAATTTTCACATTTTAATTTTTGTGCTAACTAAATTACTTACGTAAATGAAGACTACGATTTTTTTTGTTATAAAAATTGAAATTTCAATTACCCTTAAATTTTCAGGTCAAAGTTTTCCCTGGCGACAGCAAATTTGAAACCACGCTACAAGAAAGCTCATGGCCTGTTTGGAATGAGGATTTCAAATTTCAGTTGAAACAAAAAGATGTGAAGAAGTCATCAGAAAGAATCGACCTTCAAAGTCTGCTCGCCGGCCATTTTTTATCGCTCACTATTTATGCAATATTAGAACCACCAAAAACAGAAACAGACAAACGGAAAAATAGCAAAACATTAGACTCTAAAAAAGCTCCCAAAGTTACAGATCAAGAGGAGCCAAAAGCTAAGACTGGATTCTTTGAAAAAACATTTAGCAGTTTCAAATCGACCAAAACTGAAGCAATAGTCCAAAAATCTATTTTAGAGAAAAGGAGAACAGTCGGTGCTGCGACGTGGAATTTTGATACGAAATTATTCCAGAACGATCTCAAAAATGGCTTAATTGGTACACCGGATATTTGGAGGCCCATTAATGCAATAGCGAGTGGACTTTCAGCAACTGATTCACGAGTACGTAAATTTTTTATTACTTATGAGCAACGAGTGTTTAAAATCGAAACCATTTATTCAGTTTTGGGTTCAAGATAGGTAGAGCATATATAGCGTTATTTGGGTCAAAGAGCAGCTAGACTGGGGAAGTACCTCTTTACAGACTCCCGCAGCAAAATAACTTTATGTCCTGTTCCTGCGCGTGAGTCGTATCGCCAGCTCATTGGAGGCGGGCTGTACGCTTGTTTCCTGACATTTCCATAAAGGGCTCTAGTACACTATACACTAGTACTTACGAAGGTCAAAGCTACTGAAGGTAACACCACCGCTTCGCAAATTAGCCTTCAACTGAGCAAGTTTGTAAACAAGTCACAAATCATTACAAAAGTTTAATGCGTCTCTGGCATTAGGCCTTTAAAACGTTATTAGACACACTTACTTACCGGCTACATTTATACCTAGGTATAAGGTATTATTTTTCTTATAATATTATGAAATTAAAGCCATTACATATTTTTTTTTATACCACTAAGGTGGCAAACAAGCATACGGCCCGCTTGATGGTAAGCAGTTACCGTAGCCTATGGACGCTTGCAACACCAGGGGTATCACTCGCGCGTTGCCGACCCAGAAGTAATCTCTTCAGACCCTTTTTGAAGAACCCCTTGCTGTACTCAATTGGGAAAACCACGGCGGGGAGCTCATTCCACAACCTGAGCGTCCGCGGAAGAAAGCTCCTTTGAGCCCGCACAGTTCGAAACAATTCTGGTTTCAATGTGTGAGGATGGATTCCCCGTCGATAGCGCGAGTTGCGATGGTGGAAGGTAGCCGTGGGCAAAAGTCTTACAATTCCTTAGAGCACTCTCCGTTGTACAAGCGATAGAACACACATAAGGAGGTAAAGTCTCTCCTCAGACTAAGAGGCTCTAAACAGCTCGGGATCGTCTACAATTCTGATGGCACGTCGCTGAACCGAGTCTAAAGGCCCAAGCTGGTATCCAGGTGCTCCCGCCCATAGATGACAACAGTACTCCATATGAGGCCGGACCTGCGACTTATAAAGTTGTAGTCTGCCTGGCTCTGTTGAGCATTCCAAGCTTTTTGGATGCCAGCTTCACCTTGTCTTCCAAGTGACTTCGGAACAGCACGTCGCTGGAAATGTTGACGCCAAGGATCCCGATGCTTTGACTGAAGTTCAAGGAAGTTTTCTGGAATTGTGGAGCCACAGACCATGGGGTTTTCTTAGCGGTGAACGCGCAGGCTTGGGTCTTGGTGGGGTTGAAATGGACTAGGTTTAGTCGACCCCAATCGGAGACACCAGTTAGTGTACTCTCATTTTCAGACACCATCCGTTCGCGGTTGTCCTCTACCTCGGAACGAGGGATATTTGCACGGGCCGTGTAATGGGTGTCCCCTGTACTGTCGTCCGCATAGCAATGAACGCCGTTAATAGACAGCATATCATTGATATGCAATACGAACAGTGTTGGGGACAGCACAGAGCCTTGCGGAACGCCAGCATTTATGTCCATGCTATCGGAGCAGCTACCGTCGACGACGGCTCTTATGCATCTGCTGGACAGAAAGCTGGCAATCCATTTGCATAATCCCTCGGGAAGCCCGTATGATGGTAACTTCGTTAGAAGACCCCTATGCCAGACCCGATCGAACGCCTTCGCCACATCTAGGCTCACTTCCAATGCCTCACCTTGACTCTCGATGGCGAGTGACCAACGGTGCGTGAGATACACAAGGAGGTCACCAGCTGAGCGACCGTGGCGGAAGCCATATTGTAGGTCGCTCAACAACTCGTGTTCCTCCAGGTATCTCAAAAGCTGCGTGTTGATCACACGCTCCGTGACTTTGGAGAGAAAGGAGGTGATGGCGATAGGCCTTTAATTCGTCGGGTCTGATTTGTGGCCCTTTTTGGGCACTGGGTGCACGTGGGCAGTCTTCCACGAAGACGGGACTTCCTTTTTAGTGTAGGATAGTGCGAAAAGACGCGTCAATACTGGACACAATTCAGGAGGACACCGCTTCAGCACCACTGCCGGTATGCCGTCTGGCCCACTCGACTTATGGATGTCCAGAGAAAGCAGTTCCCGCCGGACTTCCCGTTGGGTAATGCTTATCTCCGGCATGGAGCTAGCACACTGCGGGATGGTAGGCGGTGTGGCGCCCCCATCATCCAAGGTCGAGTTCGAGGCAAAGAGAGAGCCCAAAAGATCAGCTTTCTCCTTTGCACTATGGGCCAAGTTTCCGTCCGGCTTACGGAGAGGTGGCAAGGACGATTGGCAAAAGTTTCCTTCAGCAGCTTTGGCAAGAGACCAGAAAGCGCGACTTCCAGAGGGAAGGCTAGTCAGCCTCTCACCAAACCCGCCGACGAAACCGAACTTCGCCCTGGCGATCATTCGCTTACTGAACCTCGAGGCAGCGTTAAATTTGCATAGGGTAAACCACCAATAAAGACGATTTCTAGTTATCAAACTATTAAATCCTTGTGGGGACACTTATTGGCTCTTTCACCCTTGTCAATGTCAGAATAAGTTAGTGTATGTTTAAATACACCCATAAGCCTTTTATGTCCTACTAGCTTTTTGCCCGCGGCTTCGCTCGCGTAGACTATAAGATTTGTTCGCGTAATAAACGCTAAGATATTAATTTCGTGAAGATTCCTAATTGTTCTTGTGAACTCTGTGGCCAATGCGATGATGGGAGCGCGGCGCGACGACAGCTGGTGGAGGACCACGTGCTCCCATCCATCAATCATCAATCAGCCAGGACTTTGCTTTTTAAATGAGTAATTTTAATCTTTTATATAAAGCCGGCCAAGCTCAAGACTTAGTCTCACTCGCGCACCGAGGGCTCTGACCTTCCTTGGACGTATATTTATTGGATTGGGCCATCACTGTTGTTTAAAACCAGACCGCATAATTATGTTTGTTTGTGAAGGAATTTGGATGATATTGAAAAAACTGTGCTAGTTAGAAACATTGTTTTATTTTTCCTATACTTTTTCCAGATTTTTCGCATTGCGAACCTCGGAGATTGGCATTATTCATCAACAGTCAAAAAGTCTTAAATAATAATAGAAACATGTTTTAAAATCTACAAATAAAGCCCTTTACCATGATACCTCACTTAAATTTGTAGCCCTGCTTTGAAATTTCAGGGCCCACTCTGTTCACCTTTACAACCATAAAAGTAAAAAAATATATATTTGCAATAAGGTTGGGTAAGCAATATTTAAAACTATTCCAAATTTTTAAATCAACAGCATTACTGGTTGTTGAAATATAGGTACCTACCGCTGTAACAGTCGAACAGACAGACTAACTGGCACCATAAGGGTTCCATTATTAGCTTTTTAGTTCGGAACCCAAATAAAAACGAAATACCAGTCACTAATAACGATATCCCAAGCACTATACTAAAAATTTGTGGCAAAGTAGATGCCTCATAGAGTAGGTATAGGCTACACGTTAAGAAAGGATTTCCCGAAACGTAACCACTTGAAATTGGACTCTGGCTGCAAGCAGGTTCTCTCGTTATTAATTTGGAGCAGCCCGAGCAGGGAGGTTCCTCCCCCTTACATCGCAGTTGTGTTCCTGCGGTGAGTAAGGTCGCCAGAGCTGGGTGTAGGGGACCAGTATGTAGTAGGCACCAAATAATACCTACCGCTGCCGGCACAGCGACTCCTCTCAACCTTCAAACACTTTTTCAAGAAGGGTGTAGAGAGAGATTCGGTAAAGCGTGAGTGATACCCCTGGTGTTGCAAGCGTCATTAAGCAACGTTAACTGCTTGCCATCAGACGTACAGCAAGTTTTTTATTTGTCCTGTCTTCGTCGTAAGTGTAACTATTTATATGCCCTATATATGCCTATGGCTACCAGTATGGTACTTTTGTCGATCATGCTGGCCACCACATACTATGGTGCGTAAAAAGCATAGGCAGGATTCCGCTCCACTCCGACTTTAATGACATCATTCATAGGGCTCTTGCCAGAGCTCTCGTGTCAGCTATTCGTGTATCGAGTGGCTTGAAGCGTAACGATGATAAGAGGTCCATCTGACACTAATGTCCTGGAGCTCATTGTATTTTTCGCGACATATCGAGGCGTCTGATTGACGGTTCCTATAGCCAAAGGGCTGACGAATAATCCAGCTAGAAGATAGATAAGCATCACCATACAAAATGGCATCGCCCGCCGCCTGCAAAGTTTGGGCACACTACCAACTGGCAGCAAATTAGATCAGCTATATTCTCTTTGTGAACTGCTGGTCTCTTTTTTTATTTATTTGTGTTCTGTTTGTTTTCTATTTCCCACTTAGTCTGTCAAGCAATTTCATCATATCTGAATTGTTCATGGTCGTTTTTGAGAAATCGATGAACATGAAAAAATAACATACGCGTCCAACTTAGAGTTTCCTCCTTCTTTTTTGAGTCGGTTAAAAATAGGATGCCTTTTATCACGGGAGACTTCCCGCGAGGGTGGTACAGTGGGAATAGTTACTCGACCCAGAGCTATGCCATATGTAGGCAAAGAACTTTAAATGAGAACACATCGTGAAGTTTTGCAGGTTCGATTCTTACTTAGGTAAGCCTTTTTCATAAGTTCGTCGATGCAGCTGTACTTATTTGTAGCTTGTAGCTTTTTTTTATAGTGAACAAAACTAAATGGTCAAACGGGAGAGCGCTGATGGCTCACATCAACCAAAAAACTTATATCAAAATCATTGATCGTGTCATAAAATTGTGAGAACGAAACCATAATGCGATTCAGGAAAAAGACAACGCCATCTAGTAGTTCTTTCCCTCTGTGTCTGTGCCGTGAGACGGCCTGTAAATAAATAAATTGAGATTTTTTTTTTCCCGTGAGCCGATTTTGATGAAACAAAGCCTAGTTGAAGCGCCAAGCAACGCTCAATCACCCTGTGGAAACCCCATGCAAATCCGTTCAGTGGATTCGAAGATTATCCTGTTCAAACAGACAAACAGACAGACAGAAAGACAGACAGACAGACAATTTTTTTTTAAATGGTATTTATGTATTGTGTTAGTCATTCTACATCACCCCCAATCAGTTTTTGGTAAATATATTCAATGTACAGACACGACTTTTCTACAGTTTTATTATATGTATAGATATATGTATAGATTGTATACTCAGTCCTAAAAATGAACCTTGCACTTTTTGGAGTCTATAAGCAGAGGTCACAAGTTTATGCTTATTTCTAGTATTAAAAGAGTGCACGTCACTTTTTTTTACAAAAATATTGATATTCTGATGTACAAATAATATATTTGCATAAATATACTGCAATATTGAGTCATGATAATCTACAATCAATAACAACATTACTTATAACTTCATTTAAAGACATCAAGGTATATTATTGTACATTTATTAATGGATTATTGGCTAAAAGATACCGCATGATATATTTTACGACTTCTTATCGAGATTTCTCAATGTATCTGTATTCTGTATTATTTTGTAAGGACCAGGGGGGCTAAAAAGGAAGCTAAAGCAATATTGCTACGGAATTCATTTTTTCGAATTCTCGGCAGATCCTACTTAATTCCAATTTTTTTGGTAAAATAATTACTCATTATAACAATTAATTAAAGGATTCGAAATTGATGAATTACATAAGATCTTCTGTAAAAAAATCCGTAAGCAATATTGCTTAGCTTCCTTTTTAGGAGGCCAGAACACACGATGTAACGAAACTGCAATGGAATTCGTTTTTAACTACTAGTTTCAAACCATATTTCACATACGGTGCAACCATTTGTGGATGTAAATCATATAAAAATTCTAGTTCTCTTTAAAAGTCTAGTGAAGTTTCAGCACAACTGATCATCGCAGTGACGCATTTGAAACTAGTTGCGCCATGTGGGTTCTCATATAAGGCAATGGGTATGAAACTCAAAACCAACTCGCGTTTAAATTTTATCACATTTGAGTAGCGCTGTGTGTTCTTAGCCTTAAATAAAATATACGAGTAATTATTATCGCGTGACTCATAATAAGAAGCAATCAGAATGCAAAGAACGCAACTAACGTGTGAATAAAATCTTTTTCATAAGACGTTCCTAACTACTATCTAACAATAGAATAGCTTTGACCTCGAGCGATCCTGCCCACAGATTGCATGGCAAAATATTTTGCCTAGGTTTACATTAGTGTTGACGTAATCTTTGGTTATCCTATTTCTTTTTAAACATTGATTTTATTTCTATAAAAAAAGTAACGGGTTTGGACAAAAGTACGAAATAACGATGTAGGAAGTACTTTGAAGTCTGCGAAAAATATTTTGTGGTACCAACCAACCATCTATGTAACACGTGCTACTGTTTCGCTGACTTTAAAACCGTAGATAAGTACCTAAGTATCTAATTACATAGTCTGACTCTGACTAGAGTTCCTATATCGTTTTTTTATACTGTTTCGTGCAAAGCCACGACAGGCGATTAAACTTTTTGTTACAGTTGATTTGGTTTTGTAGGTACATAATATTTTGAAGACAGCGAAAGAGGACGACGTATTCCATAAAAATATATCGCTGACTACAAAATAGTTTTTTAAATTACTTTTTTGAAGTCGATTAAAAAACATACGCGTCGAATGTTCGTTCCATACAAACCATCTTATTGTTCATGTGGGTTAAAAGTCTGTGATAGACAGACATAAAGACAAATCAATTATTTCTTTGTAAATTACCTGCGTAAGAAAGAAAGGTTTGCAAAAGGGAAGCATCAATAAATTTTTCTAATTAATTATTTTGTTTTCCGTTTCGAATATAAATGAGATTCGGGATCTAATTAGATTAGATGCTTTCCCGGAAATTTATTCCAATTTACCGATGATACTTTTAAATTGCAGTATCGTTGTGGGCATTCAATTTAAGCAAAATAAGATCTATTTTTGCACTGTAGACGCATTATCTTTTTTTACCAATCAGAACAACACTCAGAAGGCCAAGTATGAAGTCATATTTATCAAGAGGGTGTCTCCCGTTACCGCATTATGTTTGTATCCCTAGTTTCCCGCAACACTTTAGAACTTAGGTAGTACCTACCACCTACCTACTGTTTTAAATCAAGTATGTGGTATTTCAACAGAGAGAGAACAAAAAGGGGCAGTTGGAAGTGACACTTCTGTATACGTCGAGTGAGGACGGACTCAATGACATCGTTCAACTCACGATCAACAGATTGCGGTGTAGCGTCCAGACAATGCAGGAGCAGGAACAGTTTAAAGGTAACTAAAAACCTAATGCTTTATCTACTACTAGCTTCTGCTCGCGGCTTCGCCCGCGTGGGCTACAGGAAACAAATGACATATTTTTCTACAACAATAAAAGAAAACAAAACAAAACAACTCCATCCCGTTTCGAGGGTGCAATTATTAAAAACGCTGAGACACGTATAATTTAATTTTCAATTTTCAGCCTTCAACAACTTACGATACTTTTTATCCCGGAAAACCATTTTAGCCATCGATAGTGCAGGGGAAGATGGTATTTTAGTAAAGTTTGGTAATTCCAATAATGATCCGGTTGCTTCATTATTCGCTTGTCCTTCTGACATATAGGTATATAGGCCTCCAGCTACTTTCATGCCTATCTTTATAATAAATGTTATTAGAATTATGTTATTATTATAATTATATTCTTTTCAAAACTCTCGCTCTTCAGTATCTTAATGCAGCTTATTACGCACAAGTGCTTTTTACTTTACATTTCCGCACAGTTTTATGATAGGTATAATCCCGATTATGATAAGTTTGTACCTTACTGCAAGTGATATGTGTGTAGACAAAGCATTCTTAATTTAAACTGGTAAAATAGTTTGACAGCACATTGCTGTCAATAAACAATTGGACTGTTTTACAAAAAACTTAAACCGACTTCAAAGTACACTAAGAAGTAATCAAATCCTGATCTGATGACAATGGGACCAAACGGGAAGTGTACCCTTCCAGTCAAAAAAAGAATTTTCCAAATCGGCTAATAAATGACGGAGTTATGAGGTAACAAACATAAAAAAACACAACCGAATTGAGAACCTCCTCCTTTTTTGAAGTCGGATAAAAAAGCAACTTGCGCGCTATATATGTTAACGTTCTGCGTCGTTTGGTAATTGTGTGGTATATTATCTAAAAATCTATATTTTATATACGATATATAAATGTGTATTAAAAAACGTCGTATGACACGCGTGTGCATTGATTATTACACTCTCGGTTCACTTATCGCGTTCGCGTGCGGCTCATACCGCCTCGAGTGTTAATAACCAACTTTGCACACATGTATCATAATGTACTATTTCAATGCACTCGCTCGTAAAGTGGCTCTTATTTCACTAATACAGCTTATTAAGAACTGGTGCTTTTTACTTTACATTACCGCACTAGTGTTTTATGACATTATCCCGATTATGTTAAGTTTGTATCTCAATGTAAATGATATGTGTGTAGACGAACGGAAAAAAAAAGATTGACAGCGCATCGCTGTAAAAAAAAACCTGCGCGCCATATTTGCTAACGTACCCATTTGTGGTCGATGATTATCAAAAAAACTACTTAAAAAAAACAAGTCTGTTTTTTTCCTTGCAAGTGTGTTGAAAAACGTCGTATTACACGCGTGTGCATTGATCATTGCACTCTCGGCTTCCTTAGCTTAATTCCGCCTCGTCTGTAATAACCAGCTTTACACACACATCACAATGTACTATTATATCATCATGCCATTTCTTAGATTGCCTTGCTGTGGCCTTGCTCTCTGTTTCCGTCTCACGGTAGCCAGTCTGTGTCCTATTAGTTGATATGTGATTAGTGCCCATAAATGTAGGTAAAACTGATCATAATGCGGATTAAGAAGCTTTGAGCTAGCTAGGATTAACAAAACACAAACATTTACCCAGGTTTCAAAATCGTACTCTCGCCACTTGCAACTTGAAAGTTGTGTTAACATTTAACGCTTGGTAAAGTGCTTACTTGGAGCGTGTAAGTCGCCTTTAAGGTCTTCACTTTACAGGTTGTGGTTTTGTCTCTCTCGCCATAATTACTGAGGTTGATATATAATTTGAATATCAGAATATAGTTTAATCATTTATATACTAGGTTATTTATATACTAGAATAAAATATACTTAAATGATTAATATTCATACATATACTTACAAACAAATATATCGATAATTTCTACCGACTCTTATCGGCTGCCGCTACTGCCGATCATCGGCAAGTTTCCTAGCAGGCTGGCAGCGTTTCCTTTTTGGATGGCCAAACTATTGCATTGGAGGAAAATCCTAACTTAATATTATAAATGCGAAAGTGAGTTTGTTTGTTTATTTGTTTGTTTGTTTGTTACGCCTTCACGCCTCAACTACTCAACGGATCAACATGAAATTTGGCATACAGATAGCCTATGGTATGGAAAAGGATATAGGCTACTTTTTTTCCCGGGAACGCGGGTGAAACCGCGGGGGACAGCTAGTACTTAATAATTAAAATAATTATTTTATAAACCTATCGAACTTGAATAAATATATACCTGTAAATATGGCAAAATGTAAAACCACAGCCTGTATACATGGAATAACTTCATCTCACGGTTTATCTACCCACGTAGAGTATTGCAATGCAACGGATTTAAAACTTTAGTCTAGCTAGTAGGTATTAGTAGTCTAAACTGTGACTTCAATATAATATTTTTGGCTGCTCGGTGAAGAAAATCATCGTTAGGAACCCATAGCACTATGATAGGTACATTTCGGGCCGTTTGTGAGTAAGTAAGACGAAGGAATAAATCTTAAAAAATATAATAATAATATCTTAAACTATAAAAAAAAAAAGTTGTAAACAAATAATTGAAAATTATCTACTCTTAGGTCACAACTTGGGTTCCAATTTTGTTCGGTAATGTTTTAATTGTTTTTGGTTAATAAATTTAAATAAAATATTTAATTGGTAAATTGTGTAGAATTCAAATCAGGGAATAGGGAATTAGTCTGTTACTAACTGTTGTACCTAGACAGGATAATTAGTAAAATCAGAGTGGAAATAGGTAGGTTCAGTAAGGTTGCTGACGAAACCTATTCATGAAATAATTGCTTAGATTGCCTTAGATAATTTAAATCTCTGCCCGAGCGTTAAAAGTCATATGAAATAGTCTAGACTTATTAATTTCAATAAAGATTTCCCTTTTAATTAGAATTAGTCCTTCTGGGATCGTTAGATTTAAACATCCAATGGTCGTGGTTTTCCCAATGGAGTACAGCATGGGGTTCTTCAAAAAGGTTGTGAAGAGAAGTCGGCAACACGCGAGTAATACCTCTGGTGTTGCAAGCGTCCATTGGCAACGGTAACCGCTTACCATCAGGTGGGCCATATGCTTGTTTGCCACCTTAGTGGTATATAAAAAAAAGAAAAAACGGGATTATTAGAGACACAATATTTTTAAACTTGCATTTTTAATATTCGTGTCTCTGATGTTAAATTTACTTTTTTTTATTAATACTCTCTTACGTAAGAAGTTGTCTATGTCTAAGTAGGTCTACTTAGGCAAATATGGACTTGCCGTTTCACGCAATGCTCTCTGTTTATTAAATAAGAGAGAGTTGTCGACGAAACGAAACGTCGAAGGCGCAATGAATCGCACAGCAAATATGATAAGTCATAAAAACTATTGCTATTTAATATGTAGATAATATTCAGCAATTTTTTTAAGCAATATTAAATCTTCGCTTTTATAAATTAAATATTATCAAAATATCTTTAGCACTTTAGCGTTGATAGGCATTGTGTCTAATCAGGCAATGATACGTTTAGACAAACGCCTGACCTTGCCTGAGGCATAACCGAAAATATTATTTTTCAATTACCTGACGGTTATAATATGAAATTATTAAACAATATTAGCAAATCAATTAGGTATAGAATATAATATGATTGATGATAGATAGCAAATATTGAATAGTCCAAACTTGATTTAAACTTAAAAACGTTAAAATGTCTACAGTAAATTCAGTGCCAAGAGTTTATTGTCTATAGATTATAACAAGGTTTCTGTTTTGTATACCTACAGATTCAATACATTTCGCTTTCAAAGAACTTACTCCCTGCAATCATGCTCCCGCATAATTTAAAAAAGAACAGCTATTGTGTCTTTACATCTGTATTTTATTATGTATCTGCACAACGAGTGATTTATAATAACTTAGAAAGGATATAATATATCTAGTATTAGTAGTAGTAGTAGTATTTTTTGGTATGATAAATCATTGCAATTCTTTTATTAATTGGTTACTAGTGTGCAAAGTTAAATAATAAGGGAGCCGAGAGTGTAATGATCAATGCACACACGTATCATACGATGTTTTTCAATACACTTCCAAGGTAAAAAACAGTTTTTGAATTTGATTTTTTGATAATAATCAACCGCACAGCGAAAACTTTAACAAGTATATATTGAAAATAGCGAGCAGGTTTTTTTTTGACAGCGATGCGGTGTCAAACTTTACCCGGTTAAATTAAGAATGCTTCGTTTACACACATATTACTTGCAGTGAGGTACAAACTTAACATAATTGGGATTATAATAATCAATAAACTGTGCGGTAATGTAAAAAGCACTAGTGCGTAATAAGGTAGATTATGAAACTAAAAGCTGTGTAATAAGAGTCACTTTACGAGAAAGTGTGTTGAAAATCATATTTATTTCACTGAACTACTGTTGCGCTACTCCGGGTTCAAGATACTCGTATACAGACGCTCATTTTAATAATGGTTTAAATTCCGATCATTATATTAAATAACTAATCATTGAATCGTGTACATAGATAAGTAGTGTTGTAATAATTAATTTATTTGTTGTTTCCAGCGCCGCTGTATTTGAAAGCAACGATACTGGAGGCAAATAAAGCTGAATGTTATTGGAAGAGTGATAGATTTGTCCCCGCCATATCCGCTAGATGGGACCCAAAGTCTGCCACAGTGAAACTGACAGTTTTCAAAGCAAGTTTGAATAAAGTCAGTATTTATATATCACTCGGGTGTAAAACAAAGATGGCAAAAAAGGAAATACTTGGGAAAGCAACGATTGACGAGAAATCTCCATACGCGGACAGTTGGAACGAGTGCTTAAGACAACCCGGCATACCCAAATGTTTTTGGATCAATTTTGAGTAGGAAGAAGGATGTTGTTGACGAAGAATTATTTTGTTAATACTAACTTAATATTTGAACAAAATTGAGTGAGTTAATTAATTTATGTCTTAATCTTTAAGATTCTGTTATCGATATGACAATGCTATTATTATTATTATATAGGTAGCTATCTACTAAGATATTTTTATATTGGACAATAATTACTACTAATATATTTTTAAATTTTTACTTTTTCATTTTACGAATCGTGTTATAGTATCATTATTCCACCCACCCTTATCGTATTATCGTATCGTGTATCGTAGAAGTATATAATTGGGTCATTTTACAGAAATGAAAAATAGATTCCGATTCAGAAGTTGCATAAACTCAAATTACTAAAACATGTGTAAGTAAAGTAGTTTTAATATGAGAACTCAAAAGTCAAACAGTTTGTTCCATTTGCACCTTGTATGATACTTTCTTATCACGGGAAATTTTTCAAGGCTAACTAATTTTAAATACTTTGTAGGTATGTGAGAGCAAAATTTTCCTCCGTTAAAATTATGATTGAAAATTATAACACATTGACGTAACTATATCTAGTGAGGGTTTTCACGACTGAAATACCAGAAAATGAAGCAGAACGTGGTAAACAAAAATCTAGTTATGAGGCTGTGGCAATCCCCAAAACGCGATGTGTGGTGGACTATAACCCTAAAATTTACCTCGTTATTAAGAGTTGCATGTACTCGTATAGTGAGAAAGATGTCTGATGATGAATTATACCTACAACATAAAATACTGTTACCTAAGCACGGTTCTACGACGAAGACGTGGTAAGTATGATAACTAACTAACACAGACAAGTGGGACAGTAAAAAACAACTATTATTTACAGGTAACTAGATTTATTTTGTAGTTCACAGAGCTATGTGTCATGTAAACCTATGTGTCATCCACCAGCAATGCTAGAAGACCTTATTCTTGTGAGCTATTTTATTAATTAGAAACTGAACATCGAGAAGGTATTGAACTTCTAATCTGTTTCTTACAAAATATAAACTGGGGGAGCTGCTCTGGAATCTGAAATGTCATTCAGTAGATCCAGCGACCAGAATAAAAACAAATCCATCACTTAATTATGAAAACCTTTCAAAAACAGTTCATCCCATTGTTATGACTGCAGTGGACTAGACTAGAGTGAAACGGTATTGACATGATGTCACCATTGTTGATGGATTATTTAATGAAAATGTTGACCCATTTGTTTTGTTCAAAACAAATCATTTTCCAATATTTTTCAATCGGCTAACTCGAACATTGTATTATTTTCATTATAATTTTTTTTTATGTGGAGGTAGGAACCTGAATAAATCAATCAAAAACATTTAAAAATATTAATTTCTATTACACATGTTATATATTACTTTTCTAAAACAAAAAACTAGCGAAGTGCGAGTTGGGTTCGCGCACGGAGGGCTCCGTACAATAATTATAAAACCACTTCTCTTCTTCACTGCCGCTAAACTAAAGTGCATGCTTGACAAAGAAATATGCGAAAAAGGAATTTAACTCATCATGCTATAGGACTTACAGGGATCTCATTGGATTGAATTTAGTGGGTAGACTTTTTTCTGTGTTAGATGCAATTTTTTGAGGATTCTTGTACATTTCTTTGGTTTTAATTTGTTTATTTTTTTATTGTTTTCTATTAGACTCCGGCTATATTGATCAACCTCTTCATACGATTTTATTGTAATGCAAAGTTTTCACACAAACTACTTCGAACCAATGTTTCGATATAAGTAAAAACTTCGCTTGTAACATAAGAGTAAATAATGTACGTACTACGTACAATGTAATGACATATTGCTATTTATAGTAACCGACATGAATTGTTTATAAGTTTCCTATTTCGCTCGATGCCGGGACCTCTTTCACCCTTCCCCAGCGAACGTGCTGCGCGTATCCATATCCAGGCGTATGCCTCGTTTTTTTTTTTGATTCCTCTACAAATACCTTTTAAAAGGTTTATGTTAAAAGTTTTGTTTTTAAAGAATCAACATTTACGCTTTGCATGATGCCCACTTAGCTAAGCTTAATTCACTTCGATGTTATGTGAATATTACTGTAGTCAATTATTACGATGATATAACCCTGTGGCAAACAGATGGACGGACAAATAGACCGATGTCGTAGACTTATTGTTCTAGTCCTGTTTGGCACTCTTTGTTTACGGAACCAGGGGCGCCAGCTTTAGATAACCTCGTACACACGGCAACAGATCAAGCTATAAATTTCTAGTATAAGCTGACCTCCCATTGTACGGAAATCCTATACAATACCAGATCAGCTTATACTGGAAATGTATAGCTTGATCTGTAGCCGTGTGTACGTGTTCATACCCATTTATGCACACATTTGTTTTTGTTTATTTATTATGGACCAGCAAATTTTCACAAATTAAACTTAAATGATTTTTATTGACCAAAATTTTTTTTATTATGATTTCTTATTACAAAAAAAATTGCTATCGTTATCGAAAGATGTTTACTTTGAAACTGCATTTATGGTTACCAATTATATTGTGATTATTTATTTATTTAATATAACAATTAGATTGTGATTATTTATTATTGCAATACCTATACATTTTTGGAACTAGTTAACTATTAAATAATTATTTCATTAAATTATGTCCAACTCCGCCTATGACAACCCTCTCGAAATATATAAGTGTTATATACTCAGGCTACTCAGGTATAAATATGGGACGCTCTTAAGAATATTTCTCTTTGTCGTTTCATTACTTATGTGACCAATTGGCCATACGCTGCAACTTCAGTCTGGGCATCAGATTTGCGTGATACGTAAGTAGTACTTAGAATAGAAGGAATAGCCGGGTTCAATTTACATTGCCGTGGAACGGAAGGGAAGCGACTTTTTGCAACGAAATTGTACACAGTGAAATTTACGCGACTTCCGGCGAATTCTCGCGCATTCTAGAGCATTTCCCTAGCGACTGGATCGTATTTAGTTTGTACCCATGTTAGATATACATTTGACATTAGTTATGTACAATTTCGTTGCAAATATTCGCTTCACTTCGTTGCAAATATTCGCTTCACTTCCGTCCGGACGGAACGGGTGGGAAGCGAATTTTTGCTTGCATGCCACACGAGCGGGTGAAATTGTAGAGATATTGCTCAAAACTGATTAGGTCTGGGCTCATGGGTGCTGCACCCACTGTTTGCATCTCATGAGCTCTGGAGCCCCCAAGTCGGCGCCTTTGTACGGTACCCTAAAAACAAAGTCATAAATCATAACTCACAAAAAGCAAACTTTGAAACATAAATCACGCATCCACCTGGCTTGGCCCTTTCGTGAAGAGTTTTTTTTATATCTACTTATAAGTTTCAATATGTTATTCATGATCGATCAGGCTATCGACTAAAGCTAGCCAATTTGTGAAAGTAAATCATAGTTAAGCTTTAGGCAAAAATATTGCTGTCTGCCATTTCAGACGTCATTGACAATGCAGGCGTACTTTCGAAATTGGCAGAAATTATGATTTCTCTGGATAGTATCGTATCTAATACTTGTGTTACGTTCTTCAGTCAAAGTATTTTACGCTCCCATTTCGAATAAATAATAAAACAGGTGACTGTCTTGCCTAAATAACTATTATACAGGGTTACAGGGACAGTCGTACTGAATATTAAAGGACGCTATTACTCAGGTAATTTCTGATTGATTAGATTCTGTAAAATGGTGTCCGAAACTTAACCGTTATGGAGATATTGAATTTTAAAGTTCGAAGTTCCGTTATGTTGATTTTATGAACATACCTAGATGTTATACCTTTTTGAATAGATAAGGAGTCGTAGAATTTTCTAAAATCATTGGCCGAATAACACCGATTTGGATGGTTTAATTTAAGGTTTTCGAGATATGATTGAATTCCTAAATCGTTATTATATACCTCCTAGGTAGAATCTGTATGTTTTTTATAATCTAAAGAATTGTTTTTCTTCGCGTATGGCTATGCTATGAACGCAATGAAAATATTAGAGAAATGTGTCAGATAATTCCCGTGGTATTGATTTAAAAGCATTTACCTAACTCACTGTCATTCCTATACCGTTCTGAGTAGTTCTCAGATGTGATTGTGACTACCCTTTACCGTTTAAGCTATATATATTTGTATTTCTCAGCGCTTCTACTAGTACGTTCGCGTTTTGTAATGTAAGTTGTGGCAACGAATATAAAACGACAGTTTTTTTTATTAAGATTAATTGGTTTGTCATTAACTTCTATCTCACCATGGTAAGGGCTGATGTGACCGAAGGTGATTAGCATTTGTGTCAGGGCCCGGGGGTACTTTGCCAAATTGGTATGAAATATATCCAGATTCATGGTACCCGCTGTGTAGTTTTCATGAAAACCTGTATACATTGAACAAATATGTACGAAATAAGGTACTTACACCAAGACTTTTCATATCTAATAATATGATAAAATGTTACCTACTATGAATGAAGAAACCAAAATCAAAGAAGTAGGTAGATATATAGGTGTACCCCGAGTCCCTTTCAACGGATAGTGATGTTCTTTATTTAGAATTGCGCTAAATGCAGAAAAAATTTCAACTACACAGTCTCCAAATCCATAACTTAGAGAATATTCAATGTCAGGTATAAGTTTGCTCCGAATATCCTCTTCATATGATAGAGATGTTGGCATGGGCCGTGTAGTAATCGTTATATGTACTGACATATATGTACCTATAGGATCTTAAACTTCGGATTTGGAGTAGGTCATTGATACATAGAAGAAACAGCGGGGGCGACAGAATCGATCCTTGAGGGATACCACAACTTACTGTTATTACAGGCATGTACATAAACCATGTATGTAAATATCTAGGTATCTTCTAGATCTATTCGATTATATCCTTAGATGAAGGATGTGGATTGAGTAAATAGTAGATACATGCTAAAAGGACTATCCAAGTCAAGCCTAAATAAAAACGGCCCGTTAGTTCTCGCGAGGGACGCGCTTCCTATTAAAAAAATTGATGACATGGTTATTTTTTTAACCGCGGGCCAAGTTATTAATTCGCTCACAGTGAGTTCCATACAATAATAATGCAACACTCAACTTTGCTGTAAAATTATTAGAAGGCGCTACAAAATGTATTCGTTTTGGTTTTGTAAGATTGTACATTATGCTACATATATGCCCAATTGCCCATACTATATTATTCTAGCATTTGGCCCGCGACTTCGTACCCATGATTTGCTTTGTTTGTAAAATAATATGTTCCACCCGCATCAATAATGGTTCTTAGATAGCCCTGCCCTAATGTGGACTGATTAGAAATCAATGATGTCAATGGCACTTAACCACTATTTCGTAAAATCATATTCTGTAAATATCTTCAATTGACATTGACAGATACATGGAACTGTTTTATAGTGAACTATCGAATTTTCACTATTGGTACCCGTAACTTCTAAACAAACAACCCATCCTCAGTAATATAATTCCGTAGGCACGGAAATAAGTATAAATTGAAACTGAAATTATTCGAACAAAGTGAAAATATTTAGCTAAGATTATACATTTTTAATTTAAACCATTAGAAGATCTTTACTATTTAGTATGCGCCTTACGAAGACATTACTTGAATAAAATATATTCTGATTTTTATTGGGATCATACAAATGAAGAGCAACCAAGCTATCAACAATATTGCAATATTCAGTGAGAATCCAATTTTAATGAACTCACCTGGCTGCTAAAATTCATTCGATATTCGGTCTTATGGTCCTTAAATTAAGGTGGTGATTAAGTGTCTTTTTATATACAGACATGGTGGTAATCAAATGTTATCGTGATGAGGACCAACAATATCTGACATTGATGAATGTTTGTATCCAGACATCACGTTTCAGCGGGAAATTGCTCTTGTGTGGGCCCTACAGCGGTTGTGAAGGCAATTAGTCACCTAGATTTATGACAGTCAAATGAATATTATTTATTATAATATACAGGCTTCATTATCATTATATATTTACTCATTACGTATTTCGGAAACCTTCTGGAAGGAGATCCAGAATGCGATTTGTTTGTTGATAAATTAAATGAGATTTAAATATAATAATAAAAATAATTTATTATTCACCAAATAATATTCACAAAATGTGGATAGTTTTAATTAAAATCACTATAATGAAAAGAGATGTTATCATTAACCCGTTAGTTCTCGCGAGCGACGCGCGTCCTATTATAACAATTGATTTTATTGTTATATTTTTAACCGCGAACCAAAGACTAGTGTGATTTCAAAACGTCTATACTACCGATGTATAGGTACTACTCATCATAACAAAAAAAGCTGCCAAGAAGCAGCACTGGCATCTAAAGTAGCACTGAAGTAATAAAACGTAAAGTACCTACCTGTAAAAACGACTGTGTTAAAACAACGACAGTGTCCTAATAATTTTCATGTGTATCAGGATAGGTATTGGCATTTCGGACATATCGCTGTTATCTCTGGTACCTGTAATTTGGGTGACAGTTTACTGCGCTGTGCATTCACGGTCTATGACGTGCTCAGTACGGTCAGTTTATAACATCCACTGTAGGTATATCGGTTACACAACAACCGTGACCGACGAAATATGGACATGAAAAAGGATTTTTTGAATTTAAGTTTCAGAAACAAGTTTATCTACTGTTTAAGGGAAATTCCTCCATAGATTTCCATAAACGAACTGTTATGCTGACGTAAATTACGTCTATAAAGAAACGGTTTCTTTGAATTACTTAAAATAACATTGGGCACTGATTCTTTTTTATTGGTTTAACCGGATTATTGTTAAGTTTAAAGATTATATTTTGTTGTACCTAAACCTCCCCACTGTCACTCAGTCATTTATCACACTTTTACTACGCTGCGCGTACAGTTCGTAACATTTAGAAAGATGAATTTAAATATTTTTATTTTCGTGTGAAAGTCTTATTCATTAAAATCTGATGAATTTATTTATTTATTTATTTATTAGGTTTACATACACCAACAGTACACACATTGAAAATAGTTACAAAGTCTTAATTCTAAAGATTATGACATACTCATAATGTGCAGATGTGTGCACCCATTATAGGTGTACACAGCATTCATAGTAAACAAAACTAGTGCTAGGCACCTACAAGAGAAAAAACAAATAAACTATACATAACATAAACTGGATTAAAATTGAAGGCAAACGATTATAATAATAATTGTACATATTGTTACATAAAATTATTGTAAGTCATAGAATAAAGTTGTTGTTTATAATGTTAATATAGTCCTGAGTGGTTGTTAGTATTTTACCAATAACTCTGTAATAGGATATTTGAAATTGATTTGTGAAAAGTAGGCTTACTACAGGTAAATGAGTACGGGTGAATTGCTTACTAAAATAATTTGTAAAAAATACGCCAACACACATCACATACATGTTCAAGGTTTTTCTTAAAAAAACATGTATAGATTTTATAAATTATGGAACACAATTATTGGATATTCCATCAGAAAAATAATTATTTTTCAATACTTCCTCATTCCACTGGGACCATTTTTATTTTAGCTAAAATAATTTCCTTAAAATATAAACGTATTTTTGCAAACGATTTTTTGTGGTTCTCGATGTTCAAAAGGTAGGTAATAAAGAGAAATATATAAATTACACAATTGATTTCGCTTGGCATTAAATCAATAACGCAAAGTTTAGGTACATGTTAACAAAATATACATACAATATGTCGAAATATAAAAATGTCACAAGAAAATAATAATATTCACCTAAACAAAGAGCCAATAGATGCAACAGCAACGGCCACAGTCCTATAGGTATATTCTAAACGAACATTGTTCTTGGTCACAACAATTAGAAAAGTCTTTAAAAAAGCTGGGGCTCTTTGAGCGAATAATCACAATGCTCTACCTCTACCACTCGTAACGTTTACGAGAGGTAGAGCGTCGTACTTCACCTCGTTCGGTTATTATTATTTCTTTCAGAAAAATCCGTTGCGTTGGTATATGTGGCTAGGCTAGATACTTAAAATAATGTAAAACCAGCCAAGTGCAAGTCGGAAACCCATACGAGGGGTGCTGTACTAAACAAGAAGAGACGTAGAGCATAGGGTTTTTTAAGCGCTCAAAGAGCAGCTCGACTGGGGAAGTACTTCCACCTTACAAAATATACAGCCAAATAACGTTCCTGCGCATGGGTAAGGTCACTCAACAAGAGCTCATCAGGGAAGAACGCGTGATTCTCCGGTCACAACCCGGGTGTTTCAAGCGTTCATATGGCTACGGTAACAGCTTCATACCAGGCAGGCCCTAGGTATGCTGTTTGCCGACTTCGCTGTAAGTATAAAAAAAAAAACATTTCGAGACATCAAAACAAAATGCTCTATCAGGATCTATCAGGATATTCTATTTATTTCAGTAGGTTCTATCTATATATTTATACGTAAAGTAAAAACTTAATGGTGCGTCCATGCTACGCGAAGCGAGCACGAGCCGAGCCTCGAACGAACGGGATTCGTTCGTTGCTCGCGATTTCAAGCGTGGACGTACTTAACGAGCCTTCTTGTGTTCGTGAAAAAACTGACAATCGGGCTGAAGTCGAGCACGCTACGAATGCTCGTTCGAGGTTCGCAAGCCCGTCCACGCTACGCGAATCGTGCTCGTTCGTGGCTCGGCTCGTGCTCGGTTTGCCAAGCATGGACGCACCATTAGAACCCTTTTTGTAAGCTTTTATTTAACTTACAATGTATGTATGTATGTATCAAGTAGGTATGTATGTAACTATATTTGTTCGGTTGGTCGAATTTCACCCACTTCCAGTGGTCGGATTGATATTGGATGATAATGAAAGTACAGTCAACAGAAAGTAAAGTCACCAAAAAAAGCTTGGATTAAAAATGATTTTTTAATAAAAACTTATTTAGCCTATTGACGCACGGAGGAGATTTTTGGCGTAAAAATTACTATGGTAAATTACAAATAGCATGAGTTCGGTGAAACATGGTATTTTATTAGATTTCTCCAATATAATAAAGGAATACTATTAGAGCGAGGTTTCATGTAATATTGTGAGTAACTATTTCAGAGTAATCAAATGGAATTTCACTAGATATTGGTAAACAACCCTTGACCTTGACGACTCATCCTTTCTGAAAGAGAGTATAATACATAAAATTTATAAAAAAGCAATGACACACACTACCACACGTTTGTCACTCATATAATTATGTCAAACTGAAGAGAATATCAAACATAATCATAATGTCACAGTAATAGCACTTGAGTTGCATAGATTATTATATAAATACGTGAAGGTAATTTATTCGAACTTCAAACTTAAAAAAACGGTCGAATATCGACCAGTACGAGTTCACTAGTTTCTTTAATTGCATAGCATACCGTTAGAAGAGTTCGTTTTTTTCAAATCATATGAGCCAATAGTCAAAAGATTTGAAAATTTCTAACGAATTGGAAACTTGCCAGGAGTAACTTTTCTATGTGGGTACGATTTGCTAACTAATTATCTGAGACATTGCAGGTAGCAATTAGTATGCACGAATGTTGCACAACTTACAAATCACCTAATATCTCTAGAATATAAATTACTTGTTATGGCACAATTTGTTGTTGCAGATATGATAATATTATTAATCAAAAGGCAGGTAGGATGTAGATATCAAAAATGTTTAAAATAAATTAGGATTACAGATAAATTTTGTTTTGAAATACTTACGTTTCGAATTTATGATGGATTCACTTGTAGCACTAATAGTAGCACTAACACATAAATCCCACATGAGAATGAGAGAGAGAGAGAGAGAGATTTATTGATGTATACACACATCCAAGTAAAATTATTATCACATCGCTCGGACCGTGGAATGAGCTCCCCGCCGTGGTTTTCCCAATTGAGTACAGCATGGGGTTCTTCAAAAAGGGTCTGAAGAGATTTCTTCAGGGTCGGCAACGCGCGAGTGATACCCCTGGTGTTGCAAGCGTCCATAGGCTACGGTAACTGCTTACCACCAGGCGGGCCGTATGCTTGTTTGCCACCTTAGTTGTATTAAAAAAAAACATTGACAAGGAAACAGTTTAAAAAAAAACTGTTAGCTACGGGACCCTAAAAACATAATAATTGCATGTCACCTACATCTCGTAGAAGCTGTTTAAACATTTGATTACACGCGGTCATTGAGCTCGCCTTTATCACTCACTTCCCGTATTGAAATAATCTACTAGGAATTAATTTAACTAAGTATACTATATGCTCTATTCATTAATGTTGTTTTTGTTACATTGTTAATGTAATTTTTGACGAAAGAAGCGCAGTGTAGGGTTTTGTGTTATGTTACACTTTACTTACTGTCTTAGGAACTACATAACTTATGTAGACAGTAAGTAAAGTCTAATCTAGCTCGTATCAGTACGCGCCAGTTTTAGGACTGAACGAACATATAATCAAAGGAACGTTGGAATGAACAGGATACAAAGCGCATGTCTCGTAAACCAGTAAAGCAAACTTAGAGGTATTCCTTTTTTAAATACATCATATACATCACGCACGATATTACGTTTAGCTGGAAGGGAGAAGAATAATCCATGTGCGTGCACCAGTGCAGTGAAGTGAAATGTAATATGTGTATAGTGACTTTTCATGTAGTCTCAAAAAGTTCGTGAAGAGTTTTAGGACAATGACAACCATTGTAGTAACACATGACTTTAATGGACGGTGAGACTGACTGAGGAATATGTGAAAGTGATTTATTGCGACTGAAAATTATAATATTACTCGACACTGGCAGAATTGTTTCGAACTGTACGGTCTCAAAGGAGCTTCCTTCCGCGGACGCTCAGATTGTGGAATGAGCTCCCCGTCCCGTGGTTTTCCCGATGGAGTACAGCATGGGGTTCTTTAAAAAGGGTGTGAAGAGATTTCTGCAGGGTCTGCACCAAGCGAGTAACAGCCCTGGTGATGCAAGCGTTCATAGGCTGCGGTAACCGCTTACCATCAGGCCGTATGCTTGTTTGCTAACAAAGTAGGTAGTATAAAAAAAAACTAAGTTCCTTCTAATTTGGATTTGGTTGCCAAACTTAAAACTAAGAAGGCCGAGAAGATGATAATGAAGTCTCTCAGAGAAAAGCACGAATTTCGCGACAGAAATAATTTTGTAATATTATCTACTATTTTATTTATATATGCATATTCTCGCTCAGCGACAAATATTGAGAGTATTTGAGAAGTATTTAATAAAGAACTCAAAATTGACTCAGTTGATTCAGTTCCTAGGTCGTTATTTTATCATTTTTTGTGTAAAACCCACTTTGGAGTCAGTATTGTTTTATGTTAAATTTTATGTAACATGTGAATATGATATTTTTTCCGTCGTCTGTGTCTCCTGACTCTACAATCCAGGGATTTACATGGTCAGAGTGAATAAGTTCCTTCTGGGAAAGCGTAGCCTATCTTACTTATGCTTCGACATCGTCTATAGGCGGGTCAGTGGCCAAACAGACATGCCATTTAATAGATATCTATATAAAAAATACAATATACCAGTTAAGGATAAAAAACCGGCCAAGTGCGAGTCAGACTCGCGCACCGAGCGTTCCGTACAAACCTGTAGGTATATAAGTAAATGGTAGTATAGACCTGAGTATTTGATATTAATTTCAATTTATGACGTATTAAAAAAAAACTACTTACTGGATCTCGTTCAAACCAATTTTCGGTGGAAGTTTGCACCGTAATCATATATTTTTTATAGATTTATCATTCTCTTATTTTAGAAGTTACAGGGGGGGGGGACACACATTTTACCACTTTGGAAGTGTCTCTCGCGCAAACTATTCAGTTTAGAAAAAAAATATATTAGAAACCTCAATATCATTTGTGAAGACCTATCCATAGACACCACACAGACAGACAGACAGACATGACGAATCTATAAGGGTTCCGTTTTTTGCCATTTGGCTACGGAACCCTAAAAAACAATTTGGATACGGACTGGTATTCATTAATCCATGGGCTTTCATGTACCAACTATTGGCATACAATTTTAAATGCAAGATAGATTTGTATTGTACCTAGTTACAATTATTTTTCATTGTGAGTTCGTCAATTGACAGAAACCATATCACTGACCTCAGTCTCAAGTAACAATGTTAGAATTAAGTCTGACAACGATCTCACCGTATTTTATGGAGCAGAGTTTAACCGCATTTAAAGCTAAACAGCGGTAGACAGACGGCGCAGGCGCATTGATCCAGTACAACTCTAGTCGCGAGCGCGTTGCCTCCGATCTCTGCGATCTCAATAAAACATATTCGAGATACGGGAATAAAGTTATCGTCGACGTACCTAAACATTCCACGTATCAATTTAAGCTGTGAGGTAAGTTTTTGAAGTTATTATTATTTTAGTGTATAATTGAATGTTAAACTAAGTTGATATGAACTTAGTATACATTTAAAAGTGCTCGTTGCAATGCTGCTTGCTGCGGGGCCACCGCTTAAGTTATTCTTAACGAACTTAATTAAACAAGTCTTCAATGAAATTCCATTATCTGGAGTTTTATAACATTTAGACCTCAAGCGGTTCATCGTACGAGTCAATGCTTGGCTTTCTTAACTCGTTTGGTATTCACGTGTTCTATAAAGATAATAGAAACGTAGAAAAAAAGGAAGACCATTTTAATGAAGTTCATTAAAATTTTCTTGACGCAGTAGCCCCGCTGTTTACTAATGCCCGGTTTCAATAAACAAAAACGAATCGTTTTGCTTACCAATGGTAGGTTTTTTATTGCCAAACTGGGCATATAGATCATTTCGTAAGCTAATTTTACCTGTGATAGCTACTTCCATAGGAGGGTTTGCTATGCAAAGCTTTGAGGTATTTGCTTCATTATTAGTAAAGATATAAGAGTCCTAATTTTAATAAATCTTAACCGATAACGGTCCCGCGTAAATTATTGAAACCATAAGAGACTAGTTATTTTTTTATAGAGCTCGTAATAATTGCTGTCAATTAACATAATAACAGCTGAAGGAGTATTTTATTTATTAATCCGTTTTCCATTTGTTGATACCATACGTTTTTCCGGCGACATTTTTCTCAGAACTATTAATTTTGTAACACAATTTAATTTAATTTATATGGATTTTTGATAAATTGTCACTTTATCAGAGCCAAGGTTGCGAAAAAAGCGGTCGGCTGTTTAGGCGATGTCCAATATTTTTTATCTTCACTTAATGAGGGCAAAAATAATTTATATTAATAAGTTTCCCTTTTCCAAGCTTCGTACAAGATATACGACTGTAGATTACACGGTCGTTACCTCCATACTAATATAATATTTATTTATGGTAGAAGTAGATCTACGAAATCTGC
Organism: Achlya flavicornis; assembly: GCA_947623365.1. Taxonomy (NCBI): domain Eukaryota; kingdom Metazoa; phylum Arthropoda; class Insecta; order Lepidoptera; family Drepanidae; genus Achlya; species Achlya flavicornis. The sequence continues at coordinate 9,383,365 of OX392474.1, forward strand.
GTATACCAAGGAAGAAAATAAGTTGTACCTCTAACAGTAAATTTAGTTTGCTATTTTGGATTTTTACCTTAAATGGTGATGATGTGGTGGGTGACGTCATTAACAGCCGAGCGTTAACTCAAATTGTAAATAATTGTTTAAAAGCTATTATAACACTTCTTTTCACCTTACCTTGAACTGAAGAATTCACGGAACGTTTATGAAAACTATTTGTTGATATATTAATAGATAGATACTCAGTGTCACTTCTTATTCAATGCATTTTGCACAGATAGAATATGTAAGGGATTAATAAGGATACTTTTTATCCTGGAAAAACATACGACCTCTCGGGAACGCGGGTGAAACCCCGGAGGACAGCTGTATTTATCTATATACAAGGTGTTTTTTTTTTCTAGCCAGTGTGGGTAACTTCTAAACTACAGGTCTTAGAGAAAAACGTTGAAAGGAACCCCGAGCTGAATTTTGAATAAAATAAAAATGCCATTATAATTATAAAAACAAATGTATTTTCGAAAATATGGAATTTCTTCAAAAAAAAATATTTTTTTTTCTAAATTCTGCTTCTCCTTACTTCACAATATGAACAAAATTATGTATGACAATCTTGCTCACAATTTGCTAGAAGTTATCCTGTTAAATTCATCCTGGGTAGGGTAGGTAGGGTAGATAAGGGGGTAAAGAAGGGGGCGCGGGTGAAAACGTGGGCGGAAAGCTAGTTTATTAATAAAAACATTGTCTTACTCGTACCTTTATCATAATTTCATAAAAAAACGCCTCCATAAATGATAAAATCATACATACAATTCAGTATGTATACACCTAGTTATTAATCATAATATGATACTATTTTCTTAATTTCTTTTGTTTTCGAAATAGGACTTTTATTAAAGAAATCAATGTTTAATTGACGATTTGTTTTATCTTAATGTGTGTTAAATTGAATCGTAAATGGTATGAAAGTTACCACATCATACATGAATCATATTCACCACCAGACGGTTATATTATTCTACATATATTATATTACAATTACAAGGTCTCATTATTATTGATTCCAAATTTTAGTGATAGTGCCAATTATGTTTTCTTAGTAATATAGGTATTCGGTCAATGGCCTAAGGCAATTACTTAACACAACTTTACACAACCTAAATTTATTTGGCAGCGGTATTCTGGAAGGTGGAGGGGTACTTCCCCAGTCGAGCTGCTCTTTGAGCGAATAAACGCTACACTCTACCTCTCTTTAATTAATTAATATTATTATAAATGCGAAAGTGAGTTTGTTTGTTTGTTTGTTACGCCCTTCTCGCCTCAACTACTCAAAGGATCATCATGAAATTTGGCATGCTGATAGCGTATGGTATAGAGAAGGACATAGGATACTTTCTGTCCCGGGAATATGGTTTTAACCGCGGGGGACATAGTTGTCCCTCGGGCAAAGAATATTTTTAAATAACGATGATACATGCATGATATAACAGTGAAGTCAATGTAGTTGATAAATAGGCAACTATTTAAATAGTTCATTAAATTTTAAATTGCGTTTTATGAGTGAGACCATTGTGCTCTAATCTAAACATTATCCAAATCCATTTAGGCATTTTGGCTAAATTGACTGCTGCTACAAAAATCCACACAAATTGCGCAAAATCCCTCTGAAATGTATACTGTTAAACTTCAATTAATAATGTATCCATAGGTATGAAGATTATGTATGTTCCTAATATTTTTGTGATGATGTGGCCGAATGTGGTAAGCACAAAAAGCCTAGAAGGAAATGGCTCTAAAGTGCAACTGTCGGAGCACACGGATAGGTGCTTAGCGACAGATTTTCAACTTGAGGGTGATAGTCAGCATAATGGGTAGTACAAAGTACCCTACCACCGTGCTATGGTTTCCTCACGATGCTTTCATTCACCGAAAGCTCAAGCTCATTGTCATTTATGAACCGATTTGGAAAATTCTTTTTTTGTCTGGAAGGGTACACTTCCCGTTTGGTCCCATTGTCATCAGATCAGGATTTGAGTACTTCTTCGTGTACTTTGAAGTCGGTTTAAGTTTTTTGTAAAACAGTCCAATTATTTCATTCTCTGGTCAATAAATCAGAGCACTTCAATACTTAAGTAAAAGGAAGTTATAACTTTCCTGTAGGATTAAATTGAGTACGTCATTTATTCATTTTGAAGCAAAAAAAATATTTATTATTGAAGAAATACAGAAATGTTATATTGGACGATACTTTGGCGAAAATCTTTTCAACCACAAGAAATTTTCCTCTTCTGCATTGCTGATTTTATAAAGACGTAATACCATTTTTTTATATTATATTGAATATTATAATTTAACAAAATGTGAGTAGGTACCTACCTACAGTCACGGAATAAAAAGGTTCGCCACCTTATAGTAGGTTTCCGCTTGAACCAGATTGCAATAATCAATTTTAGTATACCAACAAGAATGTTTTAGTTCACCTAAACGAACGAACGAATGAAGTTGAAACTGACGAACCTTTTCATTCCATCACTATACATAAATAAAATAGTCGTCATATTTAAGTGGCTCTGTTTCTACATATCCTTTATAACATTGTCGAAGTCCTATACAAATCTTCCAGTACAGTATAATACAAACTATTTAGGTACTTCTTTCTTCTTCTGTATTTAAGAGCTGTGCTCTTGTCGGTGTAGCTTCTTCCACTCTGCTCTATCATTAGCCACATTTTGCACCTGTTTAATAATAATAATAATAAATATCCTGGGACATTCCTCACACACATGTTTATACGACACGACGCCTATTTTTGCCTTCATTTGATCTGTGTAACTTATTCTTGGTCTTCCTCTTCGTCGCTTTCCCTCTATCTTTCCTTCTATTATGTTTTTGATAAATTCGTCGTATCGTATAAGGTGGCCAAACATATTTCCCCTCCTATTCTCTATCGTCTCCATAATGTAAGCTAAGTACCTAATTATCTGAAAATCCCTTTTGTATGCAAGTACCTAGTATGTATTTTTCTTATTGTATTGAACATTCGTAAGTCTCAAATTATGATCTAACTAAATGAACGATATTTTATGGAGCATAAATTAATTTTAGCTTGTTATATGTGGTAACGATTCAAACCAATTAATTTATGGGTAATGTATGCAAGAGGCGATGACATATTGAGCGTCAAGGTCTATGGGTTTGGAAACCTACTCATTTTTTTATGGGTATACCATAATTTCATTATCCTATCATGAATGTTATACGGACTCTATGGCAACCACATGTCTACAGGTTGCAAATTTTAGGAGGCTTATGTTACGAACATCAATGATTTGAGTAGTTTGTCCATCATCATCAGCCCATAATGTCCCACTGATGAGTGCGGGCCTCCTTTCACAAATAATAGTGAAAGTGGATGGGCAGATACTATATCACGCATGCCCACTGCGGCTTGACATGCCTTCCGAAGCACGGAAACCGCCCGATTTGAAATACAACTAGGGGTCCGCCTATCATCCGCATATCCGGATACCTTCCACAACGATGATTGATCGAGCTAAGAATGGATAATCAAGCTATACCGTGAGCGCTTCGAGTAGCCTTTCTATGCTTGCTTTAACATATCATCAGGTACTTTTATTACATGTACAACTTTATTGGGTGGAGGAAAAATATTTGAACATATTGTGTAAAGAATATAAATAGTTCTTTTATATGAAGTTTTTGGTTAGTGACAGATTGTGTGTGCCTGCTCTATGATCCATGACCGATTGCTTGTACGCATTTCCACAGAGTTTATTTACGACAAGTGTAGATCTATTGAAAACGAAACGGAATATTAACGTACAACTATGCAGAAATAGTTTTATAGTTAGTCACCGTTAAAATTAACGTCAGAAAAATTCAGTAAGAGATGACGGCCCTGATTCTGTTGTTTACAAATAAACTAATTTTAATCTCACTATGTCTTTCTAACAAAGAACAAAACAAAAGGAAGTAAGAAATTTAGTCTTATCAAATTAGTTCAATGCTTGTTTTTAATATAAATTTAGTCGCCATCTATCACGGTTACGCCTAAATACATGCAAAATAAGACGACAAAGATTTGATAGCGTTAAATATGTTCTATCTTTTTTCAATAATGTTCGTAAGAAAGAGATGAAATGTGACTAAAATTAGTTTAGTGCGATTTACAACAGATCGGCACCTATATCTAGGTACCTACTAGTGTACGTAGTATTTATATACTCTGAGCTACTAGGTTAGGTTTTTGTTGTATCCAATAAATATTTTTTTGTAAAATATATACGTTGGTGTACTTCCAAAATTAATGGTCAGCTCTGAGGCGTAACTAAAACCAATAAACAATTTTTATTGTAGTTCTAAGGCTTTCGGTTATCTCAAACGCTCAGATGAATAAAGCCAGCCTTTGTATGAATACGAAAAATATAGTAAAAAAATGGGTCAACATGGAAGAATAAACATGACTTAACGATATTTTTTCTTTCTATTAGGATTTATTCTTTTGAGCGCGTATTTTAGTTTGATGTAGATTGGAAAAAATATAAAAGGACTAACTGTATAATACAAATTGGAAAAAATCTTCGATTATATCTAATTACTTAGTTACATTTATAAAAACTTGATGAAGATGAACAGCTGTTCGATACAACAAAAATAAACTAGAAGGTTGGTGAACTCAAACAAAACATTAAGGCGAAGCTTTGATGGTTTTTCAAATGTTTGTTTTATATCGTTTGAAAATAATAACTACTATAATTACGTTGGCAGGTTTCATCCTACTATTCATGCGATTTTTTGTGGATGTTTGTTATTCAATCACTCCGTAATGCCTAAACGGCGGGGCTGCCACGTAAGTCAATATGAATGAACTTTAAAATACGTGGAATTGAAATCCCATTACCTATCAAAAGTTTTATAATTTAAAGCCCAAGTGGGTCACCGGACGAGTCAATTAATGGGTTTCTATTCACGTGCTATATTCCTAGGGGATTGCAATCCAGCAGCATTTTCGATCCAATTGGATGAGTTGGATTTTTGCTGCATCGACATAATTCTAGCGCGACCCTGCGCGGATTTAGCATTGTATTCAGTGATATGTAAATATTGTATTTGTATTTGCACTAATGCTGTTTGACTCGCAGTTTCTGGAGTAATTTTTTTAATTTAAATGTCGTATAATAGTCGCACTCGTCTCATCTGCGTACCAAGAAACGACTGAATGGCACGGAATATCAAGCACAAAAATTCATACAGAGCGTTTTCATGAAAGATTTTCTCTTACATAAAAAGTCAGTATTGGAAAATACAATTTACCTAATTCATTTTCTTCATTTTGGAATTATTTAATTTTTTATTAGAAATATTTATAACTCAAATGGCAAAATAAAAAATTGCCACATTCAAGATGATTAGCAGCATAACATGTCATTTTTATCTTTGAAACGATAATTAAATGCAGTGCAATAAGCTGATATTAAAGAATACAACATTGTTAAGAGTTTCATAGAATAATCATAAATCAAAGATAGCTAGAGAGCCGGAAATCAAAGCCGGTAGCAAAGCGGCAACGTAACTTTTGTACGGGAGCTGTACAAAAGTTACGTTGCCGCTTTGCTGCCGCTTTGCTAGTCGGGGACAAACCAATAACCAAAGTTTGTGTTTTTTTTAAATATTTGTTTGTCCCCGACTGCAAGACCTTATAACATTCAAGTTATATTCCAAATTCTATAGATTAAAGAGCTTGTTTTTCTCTTTTCAGTTAATTTTTGTTTTACGCAGTCGGGTTTTTTGTTTCTTTTAATAATTTAATTTATTTCAGACTTTTTAGTTTTATACAGAATGAGTTGTAAGTTTTAGTAAGTAAATGAGCGGTACGGTAAAGTAACGCTAACAACCATCGCAACTACAGAGAACTTACGTACGGTAACCGCTCATAGTACCTATACATACTGTCCTTGCATTAAACATGGTTTTTTGCAGTTTACGTGAAAATGGTAGCACAAAAGTATTACAATATATACATATATTGAATGGGCTGTTCACAAGCTTTCATTTGATACCCATATTGTTATAATAACGAAATTTTTGTTTTTAATACCCCCCCTCTTTTCTTATCCGTAGACGCCATATAAAAATAATATACCGTATGACACTCCCACAGTTCAGACGAATCTAAGGACACCTCATATGCTTAAATCCATCAAGCCGTTTAGGCTGCAGAGCGTGCCAAAGAAATAGACATACATACATACATACATATATACATACATACATACATACATATATACATACACTCGAAAAACATAACCCTCCTTCCGGGTCAGTCGGGTAAAAATATACATATTACAAAAAAAACAACCGAATTCAGAACTTTCTCCTTTTTTTGAAGTCGGTTAAAAATGAATAAGTAAATAACAAGAAATAAAAAGCTAAGCCTTAACATAAGAATGATTAATGATCATATTGTTGTTTTAAATTGTCGTGTAGTCCGTTGATCACCAATAGCATAGTCAAGCAATTAATTATAGCCAATAGTTTTAATATGCAGTTAAATCATTGACATTTCGATCAAATATTATGCAAAGTATTTGTAGACTATATTATCGTTTTTTATGGGTTGACAACATAATAGGTACGAGCATACATTATAATAATATGGTTTCTCAAGTGACCCTCTACGTTGATCAAAGTTTGACGTCTTTTTTACGTGGCAAACAAGCATACGGCCCGCTTGTTGGTACGGTTACCATAGCCTATAGACGCTTGAAATACCAGGGTATCACTCGCGCGTTGCCCTCGCTGAAGAAGTCTCTTCACACCCTTTTTGAAGAACCCCATGCTGTACTCCATTGGAAAAACAACGGCGGGGAGCTCATTCCACAATCTGAGCTTCCGCGGTAGGAAGCTCCATTGAGACCGCACAGTTCGAATCCATTCTAGTCTCAATGTGTGAGGATGGACTCCCCGTCGATGGCGTGAGTTGCGATGGTGGAAGGTAGCCGTCAGGTCAACCAATTCTACAGAGCACAGTCCGTTGTACAAGCGGTAGAACACACATAAGAAGGCAAAGTCTCTCCTCAGTCTGAGGGGCTCTAAACCGCTTGGGTGCACGGGATCGTTGACAATTCTAATGGCACGTCGCTGAACCGAGTCTAAAGCCCCATACTGGTATCCAGATGGCCCCACCCACAGATAACAGCAGTACTCTATATGAGGTTAGACTTGCGACTTTTAAAATTGCAGTCTTTGCCCCGTTGTGAAGTACTGCTTCGCTTTGTAGAGCACTCCGAGCTTTTTGGATGCCAGCTTTACCTTGTCTTGTAAGTAACTATGGAATAAAACGTCGCTAGAAATGTCGATGCCAATGATCCCGATGCTCTTACTGATGCTCAAGGACGTATTCTGAAATTGTGAAGCCACAACAAAAGGAGTTTCTTTAGCGGTGAACGCGCAGGATTGCGTCTTAGTGGGGTTGAAATGGGCAAGGTTTAGTCGACCATAAACAAAGACACTAGTTAGTGTACTCTCGATTTCATACAACAGCCGTTCGCGGCTTTCCTCCACCATGGAAAGAGGGATATTAGCACGGCCCGTGTAATGAGCGTCCCCTGTACTGTCGTCCGTATAACAATGAATGCCGTCAATAGTCAGCATATATATAGCAGCAGAACAGTGTTGGGGTATCACATAGCCGTGCGGAACGCCGCCATTTATGTCCATGCTATGGGAGACAGCTACCTTCAACGACGGCTCTTATGGATCTGCTGGACAGAGACCTGACAAAACATGAACTGATGATAAACTACCTAAAAACTTAAGAAACACCCCCTAATGTTGCTTTTAGGATTCCGTAAATAAAAATATTCATAAATCCATAAATCTTCGGTAGGTACTTTTCAAAACAAGGGAATGGAATAACCGCTGGCAGTACCGTAAATAAATTGAAAACTAGGAAATTATTCTTGAATATATTGCTTAAATAAAGCGTCAGCCACGTCGGGACACGATTTAAGACTTTAAGTAGTTTCTCGTATACTCGGGAAGAACTATTCAAAAGCACTAATTCTACTTAGGTAGGTCCCTGACACAATTTTGTTAAAAAATTTAACGGGACTTTCAAATCTGTGGTGCATAATTATGGTGCTGCTTCGTTATACAAGTGGTAACTTTTCTGTTTTCCTCCACAAAAAATGAGAAACGTTAAAACTGTAACTTTTTTCCACAGGTTCACGAGTATGTAAATTATTCTTATGGGGACATTCCTTAGGCTCTTGGATTGTTTTGTTTTATCTAACGTTAATTTTAGCCTATGACCATTTTAGTTTAGACAATGTTGATAATAATAGAGAATGTACTTTTAGAAAAGAACTATGTCGACATCAAACTGCATCATGTCTGTATAAGGCTTATGTAGATACAAGGTGTTAGACATGTCGCACTTGGATAGTAATTGCATTGTTCTTGAAGTATTGTGTATGCACTCCATATATGATTTTTCTATGCCATGTTATAAATGTGTACAAAAATGTAGGTTAATTTTATAAAACTGAATTTCTACACAGAGAAATAAGCCTTATTAGGTTATATTCTCATTGTTTTAGGTAAAATTCCCATTTTTCTTAATATGATGAACCTGAATGTAACTGCGGAGCGTTCTACATCGCAGTATCGCTAGCACCATATGTAAGTAACTCATTCAGTCCAGCCAAAGGGAATTTACAAAGTATCATTCCCTACTTTTATTTACCCTGTTCCGTATACAAATGACGTTTTCTCAGAGACTATGTATTTCAAGTAGATTATATTTGGTCTATAGTAAGCGGTTATCAAAATTCTAAGGTACAACATGAGGGTGGTACTCACCCTGCCACCGTGCTATAGTTTCCTCACAAAGATCACCGAAAGTAAATAGCTCATAGGGGAGGGGGAAAAGGTCGGTATCGCGTGAGTGATGCCTACTGTGTTGCAAGCGTCCATATGGCTTACCATCAAGCGGGCCGTATAAGTATAAAATTTACACATATATTGAAATAATCAAACACAATCAGGTTAATTAAATCAGTTACTAACTTGATAGAATTAATTTAATTAATATTTACATTGATTTGGGGATACCAAATACTGCGAAGCTAGTATTTGGTATCGGCAAGTTGAATGTTTGAAGCGGCGTAAAATATAGGCAACCGACCGCTGATTTACGTATCCAAGCTTGAATGCGTGCCTAATGACTGACTATAATCTTTTAAAACTTGTAAGAAACTTACGTAAAAATTGGATGTAGAAACAATAAGCTTTTTAACAAATTTCCAATCGGATTTGAATACCAATGAAGTATAAGTAATAAATTGTAGCATAACTAAATGTTCTTTTAATGCTCATGCTTCATAAAAATTTTACCTCTTGAGTTTTGCTTAATTTATATTATAATTGATAATAATTAATATATGTACACAAATTAATATTTTGTTGACTCTCGTGTTATTATTATTTATAGTTCGCAGCCCTTGCTCTGGTGTTTGTCGTCGGTTGTTTGTTTTATTAGTTACTTCATCCAAATTAAGTTTCTCTGGATTGAGGCGTAATTCCAACAACTGACGATTCATAAATTTACGCAGACGGAAGAGTTCCCAGGGGATCTGTTGTGTCAATGAGTCGTGGCTCTCATTATTCTCATCGTATTACGACAGATTACTACGCATTTTAAATCATTTTAAAAGAAGGTAATTTGAATACAATTTTTGTAAACTCAAATATATTTTGTCATAGATGCCGAGATCTGACGTGGTTCTAGAAACGGCTTTCGAAGAATATGAATTGGCTATGTCATCTCATTGTTTTTAATATTATTATTATTGAATCGACCCAGACGAATGATGTAAGTATCGATTTCTTATTGTCAGTTTGTTTGTGCAGCTGTTCTCAACAATTTTCCAATTTCATTTCCAATACTTATCAATTGAATCTAATGAATTGATATAGCAATGGACTATATTTGGTATTGGTGCAAATAAATCGCAGTTTAAGAGTTCTAGACCATTCATAAAATGCAGCTCATAATGCCTTGGACCACAAAAAAGTCTGGCACTCAGCCAAATTGAAACATGCCTTGCTTGATCAACTGTCTGCAACTATTGTATGGAAACTACAGGTTTGAAAAGGATTGACCTAGTTATCCGAGTGGGTAACAGATTCGTTGTGTGATATACCTATTGTATGAGCGTTTATTATGGTAATTTCAGATCGAGATCGAATCGATGTCACAGCATGCGAATGCAAGTGATATGAATAATATTGAAAGTCATGAACGTTTTGGAAATTTCGTTGTGATTCAAAAAGGTATGAGTTGTAGGTACACCAATATTTTGTTCAGATAGATAGAATTCACAGAAATTCCACAACTCCCTAATTGAAAAACTAATGCTTAATCCAATTAGGTACGCCTTTGATCCCAGATTGGGCTTACCAGTTTAGATATCCCTTTTGTTTCCATTATATATTTCTAACGAACTTTATTCAATCAAATGTCTCTAAATAGTCACTGCGTTATGTACTTAATGCTTATAAAGTTTTTTTTTGTATTGTTGGTATTTCTTAATGTATAATGTCTAATGTATCGTATACATGAGTACTTTACGTGGTTTCATTTAATGTCGTATTGTCGTATCCACCCCGTATATCCAAGGAAGTTAATTTTCCTATATTTGCAGCTACATTGTATTTCAGATCTGAATTACATTGGTATTATGATTGAAATAAATTGATTAGTAATGTTGACACTGCCGTTTAATACCTAGCAGTTTTACCAAGCTGAAAATGTGGCCAAATTAACCCCCCTGTCTCTACCATGTTCTATAAATGAATGAAATAAATAAGTATAACAATTTACTAAAATTCGGAATGTTTTTGAAGGTGCACATTTAAAAGAATCTTCATATTCAACGTGGGGCCGGTGGAGCGTGTGCCAAGCCGGCCGCAAGACTAGGCGGCGACATTGCTTACATCGGCGGATATGCGGGGACTCGCTCCGTATAGAAGTTGCAAGGTAGCATTTTGAATATTTTATTTAAATAATATTTCACAGTTTATTCTTGTATATTTTGTACCAAGTACAATTCAATTTAAAAACAGAATAATATCAAGATTTTTCTCTACTACCTATTCTATCTCTTTATTTAATCCTCTATCCCAAAATACAGACAAATGTACACATATAGATTGCGAAATATTGATCGTTTAAGTTCAACCAGTTTACAATACACTGTAATGAAACATGGAATGATTATTATTTTAGAGTAATTTAGGAATTCAAGATAGTCTGCCTGCTGTAGTCTGTAGTGTAGCTGGAATTGCGAATGACTCATTTACACATTCCATGCTACGAAGTGGCTACGAGATTCAGCCTTTGTTTATAAATATCGCGTTCCTATCAAAATCAGTATCGTATAGGAATTAGGAACTCATTATGTATACTTACTGTAATTAGAACATTGTTATAAGGCGATACATTTTAACTTCAACCATGTTATGTTATGTGTTATTCCCTAACCACAAAGAAGCACGAGAGAGACACAATATTACACGAGTAAGAAGTGTTTGGCAAACATTTTAGTGCGAGTGTGTAGAATTAGCAAAGGATGTACCAAACACAAAGTTTATTAATTGGTTTTGTTTCCTCACCTAAGTAGGTCTATATTTTTTATTAGATTGTATTGTCAATTTTACACGAGCTCGACAACTTATCTTGAATATGATCTCTGGAATATGATGTCAATATCTGCAAAGTAAATGAGGAAAGTTAGGAATAATATTCAATGTTCCTTTGCAGTTGCGAGAAAAATCACAGTGGTAGTCAGATGGTGATTTCTAAGCAAGCTGAGATATTATTGGTGAGTGAGTAATACATAGGTTAGGTATTTCGATTGAAGTACTAATTTGTATTTATTTAGGTTTGTTGAATGTAATAGACTTGATGTTCACGGCTACCTTCCACCATCGCAACTCTCGCCATGGACGGGGAGTCCATCCTCACACATTGAAACTAGAATTGTTAAAAATACTGTGAAGAGATTTCTTCAGGGTCGGTAACGCGCGAGTGATGAGTTGCAAGCGTCCATAGGCTACGGTAACTGCTTACCAGCAGGCGAGCCGTATGCTTGTTTGCCACCTTATAGTACTATTATTTATTCTGTGACCTTAGTGGTATAAAAAATTGTGTTAAATAATGAACAACATTTAGCACTCGACTAAATTCACAGCAATTTAATTCAGAAATCACAAATCGTGTTTACACAAGGTTGAAGTAAATAAACAGAATTGAACGTCTGGAGAGATTAACATATGTGAAAATGGGATTGAGTAGGTAGCTTGTGATTGTGAATTGTGGATCTTGACAACTAAAGTAATACCCATCACTAGTAGGTAGGTACATATGCAGAAGTAGATAATGTTTATTTGGACCAAAGTGATTTATTTTGACTGGAACATGTGCTATTTTGTTGACAGCCTCAAAAACGTCAGTTCGACTCTGAAGAAATACAGAAAAAATTTCGTGGCTTCTCACAATGGGGACCGTGGAGTTCGTGCTCTCGCAAATGTACCACAACCAGACGAAGGTAGGTATTAATAATACGTACGATTTATTAATCTTGTTTTCAAATAAACCTCAGCTAGAGTAGTAATTGTGATGATCAAACTCTATGGTCGTCGTAATTATTGCTTTCTTCAGGAGTTTTAATTCAACTTTCATTATTTATTCTTTCACTATAAAGAGCATTTTCAGCGGAGTTTTGCCAGTAATTGCGTTTGTTACTGTTTGGATGTAGTGAGCATATATATAAATTATAATGGTACGTTCATGCTTGGCGAACCGAGCACGAGCCGAGCCTCGAACGAGCACACTGCGAGCACGATTCGCGTAGCGTGGACGAGCTCGCGAGCCTCGAACGAGCGCGATTGTCAGTTTTTTCACGTACAAAGGGATTCGCATCGTGCTCGTTGTAGGCTCGTTCGTGGCACGGCTCGTGCTCGGTTCATCAAGCATGGACGCACCATAAGGTTACCTAAATCTTTGTCATCTCAGGTACTGCCACAAGCGAGCTATATGTGGTCGACAGGTTGTAAAACAATCTGCGTATTGCTATATGGAAGGTAGTTACTGCCACCATTGGATCCGCACCAGAATGCAGAGGCGAAAGGACCCAGGTGAACTTGCACATAGGTACCTAGCTAACAAAATTATTTAATTATATTGTTTATCTTTAACAACTACTTCATTCAAAAACGATTTTGTCATCCTATAGCACAGAATATTTAATAGTACTACGTACTATAGGTACTAATTTAAAGTTCAGAGGTTCTAATTCGGCTATTTTTAGTTAGATTTTTATTAAATGGGTTACCATCAAATACCTTTTTTTCGTAGCTCGTATGGTATAGCGTCATGTTCGATGATGTACGAATCTCGACTATTACCTATGATTGTTCTATTCAGAAATATTTTCTTTAATTGTACAAGTAAAAATTGGACACTATACTTGATACGTAGATATATTTGTCTGAACTGTCAACTAATTCCTTCTATTTATATTGTCTGACAAGTCAGTGACCATATAACACGAAGCAAATATCCAGTGCTTCATGCCATATAAGTATGAACTAAAATGGTTCTGCGAACCTAATTTCCCATAGATGTACCTACTCACACTGATTTTACACAGTGCTTTAATTTGCGATATATATATATATATTTCTGGACCTATTCTTTCCGAAGTGCAAGAATTTCTTTATAAATTCTAGGCCCTTTAAAAGCTTCTTTGGTCCAAGGAGTGGAAGATTGTAGATTTAATCAATAAATTGAACTATTTGTACTTTTGCCAAACTGATATAAAGTTATGTGAATAAAATATTTCAGAGTACACGTTAGTTGAGTCAATGCCCACTCCCGCTCCTGCAATACATCGGGAAGATTCCCGCGCGTTGCCACCGGCGGTTCCGTGCGGGAGGCTAGGAAGGTACCGAGGGCCAGCAGCGGCCCGGCTGAGGGTTCGCATGCGGGATATGGTGCGGATTATTGGCGGGAGACCTGCACCGCCTGGGAAGTGGCCCTGGCAAGTCGCCGTACTTAATCGGTATAAAGTAGGTACTTGTTAGTTTTACCGGGAGGAGATTTCGAGAAAACCAAAAAAATATAGAATAAACAATTTCTTCAAAAAGTCCTATGACGGACCTAAGCCCGTAAAAGATGAAGAAAAATTTGGAATCATTTCATTTTTTTAGGTACATGCACCTCAGTTCGTAGGTAAGTAGATACATAAGTCGTGGCGCTACTATTGGATCCATTCACTTTGCGAATATTACATTATCTATTCTTTTTATTTGAAGAGATATAATGCAGTTTAAGTTGTTAATGAATAGTACTTCCACCTATCTACGGGATAAAAACGATTTTCTTTGAAGCGTGTATTTTGATCGAGCAAGGTTGCCTTTTGTGCCTTTAGTATGAAATATAAGTATTTTTTTGAGTTTCAGTGTTTTACCCATAGTAGGTAAATGTTGTTCAGCATGACTAACCCAACATAGGTTTTAAAAATATGCTATCTCGAAATCTCCACCCGGTATAGATACTTTTTACATTTGATGATAACCGACTTCAAAAAAGAGGAGGTTCTATGTTCGAAGCGTAGATGTCTGTTTTTTGTAACCTATGATTGTATTTGTGTAAGTAGTGTAGGGTGTTAATTTGTTATGTCTGTCCTAGGAGACACGAGCTGTTAGCGGCACAGAGAATTTTGAATTCGTACTAAAATCATGATGATAGTTGAGAAGCTTCGGAACAAAATCCGCGAAAATATTTATTACAAAACGCCGAAAAAACAAATACCTATTTTTTTAATGGTTACCTAAGGTTTTGATTGAAAATATTACAGGGATCGACGCAACTGGATCAAGATCACGAATCTCGAAGATCGAATTATAGTAGACTAATCCGGTTCTGTTCACCAGGTTCTCAGTTAGATAACCATAATCATTTATTAACCATAGATCTCGATGGTTATATTACAGGAACGTAATTTCGCGATTAGCTTTATAGCCGTGATACAATTATTTTTTTATAATTATGTAATTGTTGCCAAAAATGAAGTGAATCGCTATATACATTTACTATGAATTATAACAGAGAAAAATGTGTATCAGAAAATGTATTCCTTCTTAAATATAAATCCTGAATATACTACTTATTACTACAGGCATAAGAGTTATATTCTCCTTGCTCCTGGAAATAACGTTTGGTCTTTATTTGAATGTTTGATAATAAAACTTTTACACAAACCACATCATTTCTAATTCGCTGTATTGAATAAAACAATTACCTACTGGTAATAATATTGATTGAATACATAACTTAACTTTGTTGCTATATATCTCCAGCATATAGATTTAGGAAAAAAAACTGCGTCTTGAAACATAAATATTGTTTTGACGATTGATATCTCCAGCAACAACAAGCTACACTTTAAAATCCTAGTTCTAAGAACTGTATTTGTATATACCCTTGAAGGACAGTACCTTTGAGACTTTGGAAACTTTCGGTGATATGGTTGTTCAATCACCCTCCGAAATTTTCGGTAATATTTAGATATTACTGTTAATTTAGGTACCTAAGCATATCATATTGTGTTGTACCTATTCTCTTTTCCGTGGTTGTACCCATATGCACCTATACCGAAGTAACATCGATTTTACACGTGTTTTTATTTTTAAAAAATCAGTTAGAAAAAAAATCGTCACCCCCGAAAATGGTACCTTGGTTTAGCCCTGCCTTCGGTTACATTACCAATATCCACGGTGAAATTGTAATCAAACACAAGCCAATCTATATAAACAAAATATGTTTTAATAGTGAAAATTATAAAAATAGACCATAAATACGTATTTGTTTGCAACCTTAGTGTATTATAAACTTAAAGAAATAGACAGAAATTTTAATAGGCATATGATTGAACAGGAAGCATTCTGCGGCGGAACCCTCGTCTCACTCCGATGGGTGGTGACGGCCGCCCACTGCGTGAGGAAGCGACTTTACGTGCGCTTGGGTGAGCACGACCTGCTCCTCCGGAACCACGGGGAGGTGGAGATGAAGGTCACTGAGGCACTCGTTCATCCTAGATACGACCCTGACACGGTCGTCAATGATGTCGCCATGCTAAGGTTCGTTTATGACTATGATTTGTTATGACATCATCTGATATACCCACGGATATACTTGTACTGACTTAATCCGGTAAAAGCGTCATAAATTTTGTATTTTATGACTAAAGAGCATAAGAGTAATGAAAACTCAGTTGTGGTGATTACGGTGGTGAAATTGTTTTTTATTGTGATCTATGGCTTTTTATGTGTTTGCTTTATTGGATGATAGAGGTCATCAAACCTGAATAGCGAAGCACCAATTAAAGTATGTTAGTTAGTTAGGGCTTATGCGGACATTTTACAGATTAAGTACATGGCTTATGTATTTCGGAGACCGTGTTGATATTGGGAAAATACAAAATACTTAATACGAGACTTAGGGTCACCGGTCACTATAACAGAACGGCTCCGCCTCGGCATTTTGCCATGGCACTTTGACATGCAAGAGAGGCCTTTAAATCGTATGCGTTAAAGTAAATTTTACAATGACTAGATAAAATACATGACGCCTCGCGGCAAGAGCGCTTGCCGCTGCTAGCCACTAGTCCTGCTGACCACACGCTTCCAGCGAGCGGTCCGCTCCCTTGCTGCGTGACGCCAGCAAGCGGTATCTTGCCAATGCCGCGCTACCAATTTCGCATACCCACACTATCCATATACCTTTAGAACTCTAGACTGCTCGCTCGCTTTGTACAGTAGTGAACGCGGAACGCGGAACGCGGAACGCGGAACTCGGAACTCGGAACTCGGAACTCGGAACGCGGAACTCTAGAACTCTTTCTGTGGGATCGGTGCCTGAAATTCCAATATCACTATTCAGCTGATGTGTCACAATGGGCCATTCCATAGTTGTATGCGCTCAATGGACTAAACATTTTGGTTTATTCAGTAGGCTGGCAAATAAAATAAGAAATACCTAATACTAACTTAGTGATGTACACTTATATTTTTTATATATATCTAAATTTTTGAGCAAAGGGCAGCATATATATATCTGCTATAGAATCATGAATAGTAAATAACAACTTTGATGTTATTTTTCTCTGAATCTGATGGGATGCCGGTTCTTTTCTTTTGCTATAAATTAACACATAGCCTACCTTATATGCTCTGAACTAATTGTAATCTCTTTTATGACGGCATTGTAGATACAGTTTTTACTTATCAAAGTAAATGTAAAATACAACAACACAAAAAATATATAACCTATTTAGGCAACATATTCCTACACAGATAATTATTAAAACTTGATCTTTGAAAAAACACTATAATCAGTATTTGCTTCTATGTAATAGGGCTTATAACACTATTATATTTTATTTTGGCTTATATAGCTTTAGATTCATGTTTGGCTATAATTGTATCTACCTATTACACGTAGGTGTTTCTCTCATATTAATCCAAGAATTTCTCTCGCATGTCGCCCATTTATGAAGTCCAAATCTGTCAAGATCGTAACTTATCTTTGATAATCGAGTGAATGTCTACTCGAAATGATTCACGTGGTTCATGGTGTATCAGTATCATAGAGTAATATAGTGGCGTATCACATTATCGTTAATTGTTCGATGCTATCGCTATCCATATAACAATCCAAAGTAGCGACCGTGATACCCTACATGCCCGGAATCGCATCACGAATCCGAAATACGATACAAATATGTTCTACCAAAGATAAATTCAGCTGAACTGTTTATTTGAAAGTTAGTTGTTGAGAGAAGCAGCTGTGTAACTATCAGAGTATTTTGTTCAACTCTATGATTATAATAATGTTTCGTGAGAGCTTCCTCATTATGCAACGAACGTGATCTAGGATTATTAGCTCAATCAAGACAACCTATCTATCAGAATGTAAAGCTATTCTATGTAGAACATACCCTAAAACTGACATACCGTTTTTTTACCCGTGGTTTTTCTGCATTGCAATTATGAACACCAAAGAAAGAACGTGT
Source organism: Achlya flavicornis (assembly GCA_947623365.1). Taxonomy (NCBI): domain Eukaryota; kingdom Metazoa; phylum Arthropoda; class Insecta; order Lepidoptera; family Drepanidae; genus Achlya; species Achlya flavicornis. The sequence continues at coordinate 9,401,520 of OX392474.1, forward strand.
TAGGAAGCTTACTTTCTACGTTATAGGTACTCTTTACCGCTATATTATATTACAGACTTGTTTAATATACGTACAGAACTTGTTTGCCCGCTAACATATTTTTTATAGTTAAAAGTTACCACCCCATTAACTTTTAATTATCAGGAGACCATGAACGATTCAACCACCCCATAACTCCAGCGAGTAATTCCTGTTACGGCAACAAATAAGTTGCTAGAAATGAACGTACAGTATGTTCATATACTAGCACCTTATGTGCACATTTTAAATTTTATTGACTAGTTTTTGAGGTATTGTGAAATTTGTGCATAAAATTACTCCCACCTCCAAGTTTGCAAACTGTAAAATCTCAAATAATTCAGAATGACAAATGATTTACTCAAATTCAACAGTTTTCAAGAATTTAAATTTTAAAAGGTTGCTAAGGTAAGGAGTCCAATTCTCAATTTCTGGTTTGTTAGGTTACCATCACCAGCGCGCCCAGAACTGGGACACGGTGTGGCCTGCCTGCCCCGACCTGGCCAGCCACTGCCTCCACACACGTCATGTGTTATCCTAGGGTGGGGCAAGAAGCGTCCCACTGACGTACATGGCACGCGGGTATTACATGAAGCACAGGTAACATTCACATTTTCATTGCATAAGTATTGATTTTGCGATCAATATTATATGCGTCTAGGTACCTATTTTTTTACAGCGATTCAGTTTTTTACAACGACCACTCGGAGTTAAATATAGGCTATCAATAAAAACTACTGATGAAACTGATGATAAATCCTAGGTCTGGTAGAACAATTATAGGTTGTTAAAATAAACTCATATGAAGATAAATGTATCGATCGTTAGTGTGATGTATCTTCCTGTAAAATAAAAAAGTTTGAAGTAGTCTCGTTTCATAAAAGAAAAGGCGAATAAATTAATCCCTTGGCAACAAAAAAACCACTCTCGATAAAATAAAATAAAGCATGGAAAATACCGAGGTAAATTTACGCCGTTTCCAAAATTAAATAGGGACGCTGTTCTTATAATTCGATGTTGCCGAAACGGTATAAATTACATAATTTCTGCCGTTTTCAATATAATATTTTTTTTAACACACTCGCTCCTAAAGTGTCAATTTTTGCAAAGTCTTTTTTTTTCCTCGCAAGTGTGCATTGATTTATTACACTCTCGGCTGCCTTATCGCATTCGCCTGCGGCTCACGCGCTTAAAACCGCCTCGAGTGTTAATAATCAAATTTGCACACATGTATCATAATGTACTATTATTATATTTATCTTGCCTTGTATGTAGTATGGGGCGAATCTTGCAACAGAATTTTAAAACAGTCATCCCAACCGATTGAGCTGAAACTTTTCAATGTTAATTCGATTAAAAGCTTTTTTATACAAAATCATTGAACGAGGACATCATTAATCATTATATCCGTAACAGGACATTTTTTGTTGTATGACCGATGGTACGCCCGAATTCACGTTCCCTAGGGATCTATGGTTTTCCCGGGAAAAAAGTATCCTATATATTTTTGTATTGACTTGAAGGTAACAGCCCAAATAAGATTAACCTAACACCCTTACACGGACAAATTGGCGTAGGTAGTTCTCAAGCGGAGTTATATTTAGGTAAGAAGTGGGGCACGTTGTTTATGAATTCATGCCAACAATTTAATATTATTCTAAATCATTTAAAATAATTACGAATGAATTAAAAAATAATTACGTATAAAGATCGTAATAATTATGACTTCTAGCCATCGAACAATTAACCCAAAGAAGCGTAATGACGTTGATTTTGCTTACAATCTATTCCGCCAATTTGACATCATCGACAATGCTTCTCGTTATAACTACTCTAAGGGATTGTTCCTCGAGTAGCACATCGGATTAATAAATAATTCTAGCATTTCATTGTTATAAAGGACTTAACTATTTATTTTGATTTCTGTGTAAAGGAATAATAAATGCTTAGATATGGAAATAAGCATCTCCCCCGCGGTTTTGCCCGTGTTCCCAGAATGTAAAGTAGCCTATCTATATCACTCGGGGTTAATGTAGCTTCCTATTAGTGGAAGAATTTCCATAATCGGATCAATAGTTCTGGAGATTACGCTCCTACATCCAGATTTACAAACTATTACATATTTACTAAGCTACCGGAACCCTGTTACTAAGCCTCCACTGTCCGTCCGTTCAGCCAGGTTCAGCTGTCTGTCAGTGGGCTATATTCCATGAACCGTAATAGGTAGACGAAGCCTTATCGAACTACTGAGATTTTATATAGTGGCGACCTTGCCCACCGTTAGGTATAAAAGACGGCACACTATTTCTGGCAACCCCTTACGAGGCGTAATAGGTAGACAGTTGAAATTTTCACAAAATGTGTATTACTATTGCCGCTATAACATGAAAGAATAAGAAAACCGGACAAGTGCGAGTCAGACTCGCGCACCGAGGGTTCCGTACAAACCTGTAGGTATATAAGTAAATGGTAGTATAGACCTGAGTATTTGATATGCATTTCAATCAATGACGTATTAAAAAAAAACTACTCACTAGATCTCGTTCAAACCAATTTTCGGTGGAAGTTTGCATCGTAATGTACATCATATATTTTTTTTAGTTTTATCATTCTCTTATTTTAGAAGTTACAGGGGGGGGACACATATTTTACCACTTTGGAAGTGTCTCTCGCGCAAACTATTCAGTTTAGAAAAAAATGATATTAGAAACCTCAATATCATTTTTGAAGACACACAAGATAGACACCCCACAATTAAGGGTTTTATAAAAAAAAAATTTTGAATTTCAGTTCTATGTATGTGGAACCCCCAAAATGTATAGTTATTTTTCTATTTTTGTTGTGAAAATCTTAATGCGGTTCACAGTCTACATCTACTTACCAAGTTTCAACATTATAGTTTCGGAAAAAAGTGGCTGTGACATACGGACGGACAGACAGACATGACGAATCTATAAGGGTCCCGTTTTTTGCCATTTGGCTACGGAACCCTAAAAATGAAATAAAATTAAAAATGAAAGGGTGACAGAAAACGTCGTTACGGAACCCTTCGTATGTGTGTCCGTCTCGCATGTGGCCGGTTTTATAATATTGATTGTGTAGATTCATCACACCAAAAATATAGTACGAAAATCGGTCGGATTTAGGACTTTTGCTACTTCTACATAAGAATTGATTATTATAAGATATTTTTAACAAGAGTAACAAATTCTTTCGAAAAACCAATACCTACTTATTATTGTCCTCAGGTTTCAACAATTCAACAAGGCGTGTGTCGCCGCTCATACTGGCAGTACGCGATTACTGAAAACATGGTGTGCGCCGGCCGCGGTCGCAGGGACTCTTGCGCAGGCGACTCCGGCGGGCCACTGCTGTGCCGGGATAAGAACATGCGCTATTATTTACAGGTAACCTTTTACTAAACTAGACTATTTGTACTGTGAAGTACGTAATGTGTTCGCATGAAAAATGTGGGTCTCAAATCTACCCGAATGGTAATGGACCGGAAAAAAGGGCGCGCTTCGGAAAATCCTATGCCCACTTATTCTTCTTTGAAAATTTTCTGACCCTTTATGATAGACGATAACAAACATGAATAAAGGCCATGTCGCTTTCGATACATGAGTATATTGTGCGCTTGAATGATGGCTTCTAGAATAAATTAGTGTGCCAAAAGGTACCGAGTATTATCAAATCTACCGATAGATGACACAGTTACGAAACGGCTAATCGTGATGCATTGAACCTTATGATTGAACGTATTTAGATCTACCAAAGTATCTTATAATTGGTGCCAATGCTCATCTATTTATTTATTTAGATTATACCAACAGCGTTACGCTTTAGTAATTAATATACCTAAACCCATTAACGCAAGGCTAATAATAGGTTTCCCTTAAAACGAACATATCACAAGAAAGCCCAGAAGAAGACGTAGCAAACACCTACGTACAAAAATATCAAAAGTAAGATAGAAACATAATTCTAAAAAATATATATTATGCATAATATATAAAGAGATAATCGCAACTGCAATCGCGCAAGTAGATGACTCAAAAAAGAAAAAGAATGAAAGTTCTGTGTAAAATGAACCGCGTTCCTTATTTTTATAATCTGACTAGCTTTAGCCCGCGACTTCGTCCGCGTAGATTATTTCTTTTTTCTGGATATGAATTATTGTAACAATATAGAGCTTTGTTCATGGCTATTGCCCGCCACTACGTGTGATATTTCACAAAAGTTCAGGTAGATTGAGCTTACATGCGAGCATGCCACATAAAACTGAAACAGTCCTGCCGCAAATAAACTCTAGCAAATTTCAGAGAGCATTTCCCTATGATTTATTAATAGCCATCGCGAAACAAACCTTGATAAGGAACTCTAATCTTTTAAATTAAACGGAAGGTGATTTGGGATCAATGTTATACGCGGCACGCAGACAGTTTCTCCTCTGGCAGAACCAGTTAATATTTTGGCCTCAATAACATTGCGGCGGAGAGCTGTTACTTCGGGGGTGGAATTATCACAAACGCTGAGACAATTTTACATTCATTTTCATTCGTCAGCCTATACACAAAATTTGAAGATCCTAACTTCAAAACTGACGGACTTGCATACAAACTTTCATCCCCTATTTTACCCTCTTAGGGGTGGAATTTCCAAAAATCCTTAATGGATGCCTCCACTGTATAATCATAAAGTTTGTGAAGTTTATCGTGGAATTGAAGGCCTTGCATACCCAACTTAATCTCCCTTTTTCTCTCTTCGGGGCTGGAATTATCACAAACGCTGAGACAACTTTACATTCATTTTCATTCGTCAGCCTAAACACAAAATTTGAAGATCCTAACTGCAAAACTGACGGACTTGCATACAAACTTTCATCCCCTATTTTACCCGCTTAGGGGTGGAATTTCCAAAAATCCTTCCTTACTGGATGCATCCACTGTATAATCATAAAATTTGTGAAGTTTATCGTGGAATTGAAGGCCTTGCATACCCAACTTAATCTCCCTTTTTCTCTCTTCGGGGCTGGAATTATCACAATCGCTGAGACAACTTTACATTCATTTTCATTCGTCAGCCTATCCACAAAATTTCAAGATCCTAACTTCAAAACTGACGGACTTGCATACAAACTTTCATCCCCTATTTTACCCTGTTAGGGGTGGAATTTCCAAAAAATCTCTAGGTCCAGCGGTTTGGGCAGTGCGTTGATATATCAACAATCAGTTTATCATCTTAACTTCATCCACCTTTTTCCCCTTTCGGGGGTTGAATTTATCACAAACGCTGAGACAACTTTACATTCATTTTCATTCGTCAGCCTATACACAAAATTTTAAGATCCTAACTTCAAAACTGACGGACTTGCATACAAACTTTCATCCCCTATTTTACCCACTTAGGGGTGGAATTTCCAAAAATCCTTCCTTAATGGATACCTCCACTGTATAATCATAAAATTAGTGAAGTTTATCGTGGAATTGAAGGCCTTGCATACCCAACTTCATCTCCCTTTTTCTCTCTTCGGCGCTGGAATTATCACAATCGCTGAGACAACTTTACATTCATTTTCATTCGTCAGCCTATACACAAAATATGAAGATCCTAACTTCAAAACTGACGGACTTGCATACAAACTTTCATCCCCTATTTTACCCTGTTAGGGGTGGAATTTCCAAAAATCCTTCCTTAGTGGATGCCTCCACTGTATAAGGTATCTGTTTGCAAAATTTCAAATCTCTAGGTTCAGCGGTTTGAGCTGTGCGCTGATATATCAACAATCAGTTTATCATTTTATATATTAAGATTCCTAAAAGGAATTGAATAGGTGTTGAAAATTTATATACGCTTGAAAACAGATATTGTGGTCAAACACAAATCTATTCACAGTAAACAGAAATAAAGCAGGTTATTTTCGTTCACACACGAAAATTTAAATTCAAATGTATGTTCAGGTAGAACTCCTATGATCCCGGAATACATTACATTCTAGAGTTCGGAAGCTTGACAACAACCTATTGTTTTGAATACAGCGGCCATAAACACACATGCAGGGTGTCATCTATAAAGTACTAGCAATTTGTTGAAGATGGGCTCTCCCAAAATCGTAATTATCGTCATGTCTCAGCTTTAGACCATAATACTGTCTATTTGCACGAAAGAGGGAAGCATGAGATGAAGTCTGTCATCATTGCTTACCCTTCCAAGGGACGCAAGCTTTATACATGGAGATGTTTAAAATGTGCCATGAAAAGTGGAGCTATTTTATATAGCTTCACTTAACTTCTTAAAATATAGGTCACTGATGGAAAAAGGCACTAGAAAAAGTCAAGATACAAATAAATAAAACTAGTAGAAAAAGTATTTGCTAAGATACAGCTTTTTTGAAAGTTCTATTTTCCTCAATCTCCAGAGTAATAACATTATTAAATTTTGTTTTGATCTTTACATCCAATAATTCTGTTTCTTATTGGTAGTAGGTCACCAAAGTTGAGTGTATTTAATACAGGACAGGTTCCTGTAATACAGGTTAGAATTTACACATCTGAGATATTTGTTATTGGATATTGATATTTCCCTGGTATTCACAGGCTTTATTTGCATCGCCTGGTTTTAGCAATGTTGAAACCGCATAGCAAAGAGACTCGTGTAATCGACAGAATGCCGTTTATTCAATATACTTACAGTAAATCTATCCGATAGGTTAGATCCGAGTAAAAATCATTTAAAATTAACATATCGCAATTTGAGTTTGAGATAAATCGATCGTTAACCCAAAAATATACTTGAGAAGATTTGGATGGCCTCGTCATCCCTTGACATGCTCATTTGAGATGTATAATCCTATTATTATTATATATAACTATTATAAATCGAAAGCGAGTTTGTTTGTTTATTCTTATTTCGCCTCAACTACTCAAAGGATCAAAAAGAAACTTGGGCATGCAGATAGCCTATGGTATGGAGAAGAACATAGGCTACTTTTTATCCCGGGAACGCGGGTGAGACCGCGGCGGACAGCTAATCAGAGATAAATCTGTTGTATGTGAGCTGTATAATATATAATTTATGAATTGCGTTATATAAAACATAGTACATACGTACCTACTACGAATGTCATGTTTTGTTGTTTTATGTTTTAAATGTATCTGTTAGGACCAGTAAATAAAAAAGATTTACCCATATTGTTATGGTTAAAACCTTGTACGTACCTACTACAAAATATGTCGGTTCTTACAAAAAAGAACGAGTTAACGATGAGAATTGAATTTCGCAGGGAATCACGAGCTTCGGCGACGGGTGCGGCAAACGCGGCAAGTACGGCATCTACACGCGCACTGCTGGCTACGTGGTGTGGATGCACGATGTTATCAACCATAAGTATTTCGATTAATGTCACCCAACATATCGATATTTCCAACACTTGTAACCTATTAGTTTAGAATAGAAGTAAAGGCAAGGTCTTACTTATAAAATGCTATTTCATGTATGTACTACTTAGTGGTCCAGAAAAATCTAAATTCAGCCGTAATTTTCATTTTTTTTAATTCCACTAAGGCAAACTAAAGCAAACAAGAATACGACCCACCTGATGGTAAGCGGTCACAGTAGCCTATGGACCCATTGCAGGGGAGCGTTGCCGACCCTGCAGAAATCTCTTTACACTCTTTTTGAAGAATCCCAAGCTGTATTATACTCCTTTGAGAAAACCACGACGAGGAGCTAATTCGCCTGAGCTTAACATGCCTGAGCGTTTTTAAGTTAGAAAAAAAATATAGCAAACCTGTACTCCTTCTCCATAAACTTTAACTATATGTCAAACACACCTCTATGCGCAAAACGAGTACCTACAAAGACTTCTCTTCACGCAGCACCTATTATTACCGAATAAATGATCACGTTAATAATGACATATTTGTTTGACAATTTGTGATCGATAAATATTTCATATCTTAGTTCAATAGCGTTTTATAAGAAAGACCATATTTTATTTAGATATTTATTTGAGCTTTGTAATGACGAGACCTTAATGGGTTTATTTCTAAATGAAGCTATTTAAATAAATTTAATAATAAGTTTTGTTTACATAATGACAAACGGACAAGACGTCATCGCGTCACCTTTAACTTATTCACGAATAATATTAGTGGAATTCGCGTATAGGTCCATAGCTTTAAGAGTTTATAGTTTATACGACTAAGTCGGCAAACAAGCATACATCCCACCTGATGGTAAGCGTTTACCGTAGCCATATGGACGCTTGCAACACACAAAGCATCGCTCACGAGTTACCGACCTTTCCCCCCTCCCCAATGGGCTCTGGCGACCTTACTGACACGCAGGAACACAACTTTACACAACATAAAGTTATTTGGCTGCGTTATTCTGTAAGGTGGAGGTACTTCTTCAGTCAAGCTACTCTTTGAGCGAATAAACACTATGCTCTACCTCTCTTAATCTGAATATTATTATATGAATAAATCTGAGTCTGTTAGTGGCTCAGCTCAGAACAGGTAAAGCAAGGTTGTGCTTATTTCTTGTTTTCAAACTATTTTGCTGCTCTTAGGAAAGTTTTGTATCTAAAATAGTATTAATAAATTATGTAAATATGTAATTGAATACGATTATCTTTTTTTATGTATTACGTACACTTCAAATTAAACGCTCCGATAAAGGCAAAATGTACTTTAAACTGTTAAAGGTATGTTCTGAAATAGTTTGATCAATTATTATTTTTATCTTGATACTTACCTTATGTACCTACTTTTATACTATAAGAAATGTCTCTCTATTAAGAATGGTTTCGTGTAAATCATGTACAAAATTAAGATGTAAGAGAGATTTTAGTAAACTTTTCCGCACGTTTTGATGTTTTTTTTTTATTTCATGACCAACTGACCCCCGCGGTTTCACCCGCACGCGGTATTTATTTTTTGTGTGGAATCCTAATTAATTTTCCTAACTCTACTCCTTATAATATTAGCTATCTTCCAGTGAAAGACCCGTCTTAATCGATCTAGCCGTTGTGAAGATTAGCCCGAACAAATAGACAGACAAAAACATTGAACTATTATTAGTACGTATAGAGAAGCATTATAATAGCTCAATCGAAAAAAAAGGTATAGTAATTTTCATATGAATTAAGAAAAAAGCTATTATTTTGGCATTACACACAGACACTTCAATTTAATTTATTTATATGCGGGTGGATACGACAATACGACATTAAATGAAACCATTTTTGCGATTTCGAAGTTGGTCCCACAGTAAAAGTTGATCGTATACATACATAAGGACATTACGTGGTTTCATTTAATGTCATATTGTCGTATCCACCACGTAGATAACATTTTGTTTACGAAACTTTTGGTAAAACAATTTATACCATAATGGAAGTGTATAATGTGTGCTCAATATCTGTTGGGTCTTCGATATCTATATATATGTATACGGTTTTGGGAATATACCTATTTATTAATTTATTTTTTACTAGGTTTGAAATTTCAGAGTTTTTAATATTAGAGACTACACATAATAGTGCAAGAAATAAGCCTACCGAATAAATAATTACTTATCTCGTACACTCTACCTACATACCAATTGTGTAACAATTTATCTTCATCAGAATCGATTTAAGATAGAGTTAAAGGACAGTTTGTTAGATTAATGGTGCCAAGATGAACAGCTCTTATAAGCCGATGATAGGTCAATGGTATGACATGAGCGAAAGTTCAAAATCATTTTGAAAAAAAAAAGTTTAGAAACAGGAAACCATAGCACGGTGGTATGCTACTTTTTAAGAAAAGGTATATTTTTCGTTTCCGTGCTTCAGAAGGCACGTAAATCCGTTGGTCCCGGTTATCACTTAATTGTGATAGTCGTTAAGCTAGTTGGATGCCTCCTACGTAGGCGGTTTGAAAAATTCCAACAGTCAGTTGACCACTAGCCTATCACTACCACTAGAGTATCGTCCAGTCCTTTTCACCCTCATTTGTGAATGGAGGCCTGTGCTCAGCAGTGGGACATTATAGGCTGATGATGATTAGGTTTTCTTTTAATGAGGATAAGTCGAGGAAGACGAATTTCATGAATTGTGTATAATTATATTTTTTTCGACATAATTAATTTTTGTGATGAAGATACATGTACAGGCGGTGAAGACAGAATTTCAAAACAACAAAAAAATTCAAGCAAGTTACCATAAAAGGTATTACTAACAAATAATGATATAAAAAATCAAACAAATACAATAGAAATCTGAATTATGCAACAGAAAATATAAATTTAAAAAAATATAGACAAAAGCATCAAACTCAACAAAAAATATATATAAAACTTGGATCATGTAAAGAAAATACATTCTGTGAAACTAAGTAAATGTATAATTATATATCAACCATAAATGATTCCCCTTCGTCTGGTTCCCGAGCCACGTCAAGTATCCACGGAGTGAGGCGCCAAGTGCCCGTGTATTGTGCGGACTGCTCTCCCCAAGGACGCCGCTCCTCCTACAAACACCAGGTTTATTAAACTTACGCAAAGACTACTTGAATTTAAATCAAACAAGTTAGAGAAACAATCGTAATCTCGTTCCTCGGTGTCCATCTGCGTATAATTCATACGGCCTACCCGTATAATATATAATCTTTCTATGCTATAATAATCCTACTATAATATAATAATTGCGAAGTGAATTTGTTTGTTTATAACCTCTTGATATTTTAATGAGACTCCAATATTTTTATTATTACCTATATTTTACTAGGATACTTTTTACCCCGGTAAAACAACCTTCGGGAACGCGGCTGAAACCGCGGGCGAAAACTAGTATGTATCCTTACACCTGATTCCTGGAGGATTTTATATTTTCCCGGTCTAGTCTTATCTATTAATTTGCAAAATTTCATTTAAACCGTTCTTATAGGACGTTATTATAATGAAAAATGTACACAAACATTTACCCCCTTATTCATAATAAAGTTATTAAAAGTTGATTAGCTAAAATTCTGAAGTCTTTATCTGACACGTGACATTTGGTGATCGAAAGAGTGAGACAGAGGATACTATAACACTGATTTATGCGATTATGAATAAGGGGGTTAGCATTTACGTGATGTAATTTAATGTTATTTATGTAACATTATTTTTTATAGTGTATCATGAACCCTCTCGAATTTTACCGCCCACTAGACTATTGCAATATCAAAATACTGTGAGTTAATCTGAAATCATTTTACGTTAATTTAAAACAAGCGGGCTCTTTGCGGTAGCAGTTATCCTCGCGTAAACATAGAAATACCGCAATATAGAAACGTTAATTAAATTCTACTAAGTTTTACGCTCGGGGTGAGTTTAAAACTGAACTCCCAAATAACTTGCACAGAAACACCAACACCACTATTTCACTACTGTAAGTTACAAATTTTTCACTTTTCCTTAGTAATTAAATTTGGAAAACGGATAATATTTCCACCCATACTATAATTATACGACATGTTCAGTTCATGCACACAAATATTTGTCCTGGGTAACATGCTATTAACCATCCCTTATTTACTGAAAAGAAGTTGGCTTAAACAAGCTAAATCTGTATTTACACCGTTGGTAAACTTGGTAATTACCACAAAATGATACACATATGATAACACTTTCTCCAATGGCCGCCAATACTTTTCTGGTGTTGCCATTCCTCGATATTCAAATACACAATATCAAAATAAACCGTTTTACACTTTCATAATAAATAATGCTGACAATTAATTATAATTAATCAATATTCAATGGTATGAAATTAAATAATATTCAAATAATACAGTGTTAATGCTAAATTGCTAACAATGCCATCTATTCTCTTATAAAATGAAAGTCAGGGAGCAAAATTGCATTTCGATATTTGATGACTCTAGTGCAGAATTAAGTTCTTTCAAAGCGTTGAAAGCGATCGAGAATTTCATATCTAAGTACTTATTTCTATTAGGTAACACAGAACGATGGGCGATTTGAATGGAATTTGGTTCATGTATACCTACATAATATAACATGTTATTTTGTGTAGGTACCTACATTGTGCAATAAAGATATAAAGGCAAATAAACCAGTCAAATGCGAGGCGAATTTGCTTGCTCCTAATTTGATGACTCATAATTAGTTTTTTATGGATAAATGTGAGCACAACCTTCAGGCCTCCCATTCACACGTCTAGCTTAGTGTCGTGAGCTTAGTAAATATCAAATAAATAAGATTTACTTCATATGAGGCTTCAAACTTAAATCTTTACCCGTCAATTAAACATGATTAGTTAGTGCCCACGCTGGGTCATATCTGCGGTTGTCTCTCTGTAACTGAATATTACTGTGAATTTCAGTGCTCTACCACTTCAGACACTGATTGAAAGATTATGGAAATTATGCGCACAGACGGTGTCTTTCGGGTCGTCCTCCTATTTGCATGTCTTTTCTTCGTATTCGTTTGACCTTAGTTGTTCGATTGAGTGCTTGATATGTAAAGGTTTCGATAGTTATAAATGCTTTTAAAATGGTTTAGATTCATAGATATACCTGTAAATATAGTGCAATCAAATTTTCGCCGACCAAAAGTATGCCTCCATGTACAGGATCGTTATCTTCGCCATTGTAGGGTGGTAAGGCCAGACAATAAACATTCTTGACGCCACCTCTTTTGCTTCGCTTTACTTTACTAAAAGTAAAACACAAATAAAAATCACATCCTAATCGATCCAATGGTCTGTATCAGTGGTCGTCACGACTAATTATTGGTATAATATCCCCTAATATCTATTACTGATTATTTTACAAGTAATATTTTTGTGAATATGGATATTGTAGGTGTGTCTAAAATAAAATAACAAAAATAGTAAAAATATTATTAGTTATTATTATTTGAGATTACTGACAATAAATAAATAAATATCCTGGGATATTCTGTGCTTCCGAAGGTACGTAAAGCCGTTGGTCCCGGTTATCACTTAATTTGTGATAGTCTTAAGCTAGTAGGAGGCCTTCTAGGCGGTTTGAAAACTCCAACAGTACTTTGACCACTAGCCTACCGCCACCGATCCGCAGTGGGCAGGTGTGGTGGAGTATCTGCCCATTCCTTTCACAAATCAGGGTTTGTGAAAAGAGGCCTGTGCTCAGCAGTGGGACATTATAGGCTGAAGATGATGATGACTCCTCACACACGGTAATTTTTATTTATTTAGGAAAACAAACAATTGTACAATAAAGCATAAATATAAAAATAGATTGTAAACAAAAAGAGTTATTGTACAACCAACACCACATTATTCACGAAAATAAAATGATCCCAAAACATCTGATCAGTCATCTGATCCCAAACTAAGCAGAACTTTTACTATGCAAACCAGATAACTGAACTACTTTTTGTTTGTAAATACATATGATACCCAGACTCAGGACATACAGACATGTTCATGCACACAAATGCATGTCCTGGGTGGCAATCGAACCCACGACAAGTGGAATCCTTCAACTAGCCCGTCAACGGAATACTCAGCTTTATACTGAATGAGTATAGTGTAATCCTATATTCTCAGCAAATTACAAGTAATGTCATACTAAACTAAATATTAAAATAATTTCATATTAGAAAAGAAAATGATCATTATAGTTAATTGTATCCTGAAACGTATGATACAATTTCGTTCATTCATTATTATTTCTTGATATCTTTCGAGATTCGAAGATGGATAAAAATAATGATCGCTGTATTCATAAAGGAAACAATATATGCTATAATGATGCAACCTGTATGTTCAAACCATGGTGAAGGAATCACATTTCAAACAAAGACGTAACAACTAAAAACCGAACGGAATAGATAAATCTGATATAGTAATATTAATTTGTCGGGTCTATTCGCGCACAGATTATTATCAATATTTAAAAGAGTTCACTCGTGACCACGATCAATGCAACTTGGTCGAAACGTCGAGGTTAGTCAAAATTAAATATTGATAATAATCTGTGCGCGAATAGACCCGATAAATTAATATTACAATGAATTTAGTTCGCGAAAGCTTAAAAAGTACCTACAATCTGATATAGTATTTAAAATATTACTAAGAATACAGACATTACCTGTAGTCAATATTACCAGGGCAAGAATGAGAGAAAATCAATCCTTTGTATACCTTAAGAGGCCATTTAGGTAAATCTGGTGATGAGTTCTGTACATCAAACCTGAGAAAATAAAATAGATATCATTTAAATTGTCGTGCGGTTGAATTGAATTTTTGAATTTGAATTTTAACTAAATTTCCTTTATGGAACTTTATTCCTATTGTATATTGCTTGGAGCAGTTTCAATAAGTGATTCAAAAATCTAAGACACGAGTGATTGAAACAAAAACCATAGTTCGATGTAACAATGTATTCCGAACATTTGGATATTTGTGTCGGAAAATCAATGGGGCTTATTTGGCAATTGGGCTTAACTGTATAAATAACCAAAATAAGCGAGGAAGTATCAACATAATCTTGCCTACCTATCCAAACCCCAACCCAAAGCATAGGCTGTTGATCCATCTTGTTCTGCAGCAAATTGATGCGACATTAGAGTAATAGGCGCCCAACCTGTACAGGCAGAAGCCATCGAGCTCACAACTTGTATTAATCCTGTGATGTGAAAGAATATATTTGCTTATAAATTGGTACTGAAATATTACATATTAGTTTCAAAAAATAAAGATAACGATATTTCGTCACAAAAAATAAAAAAGGGCGAGAATGAAGAAAATATTTGAACAATTTAAATTGTTCAAATATTTAAATTGTTTAATTTGAACCATTTAAATTGTTTCCTACGTACAAAAATGTATTGTGTGTGTAAATGTGATACATTTTGTAAATCAAGCGAAAACTCAAGTAAGAGGAAGTCTACATCTGAATTGCATACTACCTACACTGCTGCTACGACCGCATTCTGCTATTTGTGCTGCAGTAACGGACTACTTTAAAGGCGCTTTGAGTTTTCGTTTATTTACTTTACAGTTGCTTTTACAAAGTTTTAAGAAAAGACAATTATTTCGAGTTTCACCCCAACTCAGTGCCGACGAAATACTAATGTGGTCTTAAGCTAGTCCCAATTGTACACAAAGTTCAGCTTTCTAAGTTGACAAGGGACCATTTGGAGGACGTAGACA
Organism: Achlya flavicornis; assembly: GCA_947623365.1. Taxonomy (NCBI): domain Eukaryota; kingdom Metazoa; phylum Arthropoda; class Insecta; order Lepidoptera; family Drepanidae; genus Achlya; species Achlya flavicornis. The sequence continues at coordinate 9,416,725 of OX392474.1, forward strand.
AATAAATTGCTTTATAGTGCTCGACAATCAGGCGCGCCTAAATACTTAAATAGGTTCCAAGTTACGAATAACAAAAGTATTATTCGTAGGATCCAAGAATATTTTACAAGATGCTTTGTTAATTAATATGTCAATTATTTTGAGAGAGGTAGAGCATAGCGTTTATTCGCTCAAAGAGCAGCTCGACTGGGGAAGTACCTCCACCTTACAGAATACCGCAGCCAAATAACTTTGTGTTGTGTAAAGTTGTGTTCCTGCGCGTGAGTAAGGTCGCCAGAGCTCATAGGGGAGGGGGGAAATGTCGGTAACGCGTGAGCGATGCTTCTTGTGTTGAAAGCGTCCATATGGCTACGGCAACCGCTTACCATCACGCGGGCCGTATGCTTGTTTACCGAATAAGATGTATAAAAAAATTGATTTAGGTATGTTTACGTCACTAGGCGAATATACATCTGTATTCTGTTTTAATAACGAAGGCGATTAGTATAACAATTAAATTAATTGGATAATTCAATAAATGCTCACCGATATTATAAAGATGTCTCCGAGTCCTATCCCGTGGATGAAAGCGAGGATGAACAAGACTGTATTTCACGTAAGCCACTCGTTCCGGTTCCCACCAGCTGTCGCCGCAATAAGCAACAAAGGCCGAACGACCTTGACCTGCAGGGCTTTTCTGGTAACGTGACAAGCATGACCCGGCTGCCACTAACCAATGGGGACTAATCCCGGCTGCGTCGCACTGTACCTGACAGTTGTATAAAACATTTTCATGTGAATTAAGGCATAGCACTGTGTGACCTAAACCATCACTATCCATCCAGCTCACGTTTCTCCATGACTTGCGCTCGAAATTAATATTCGATCTATCCTTGATTTTGAGATTGTGAATTGATATTTGACATTCAATTTCTTATAACTATAGTGTCAAAATACAAATACCCAATCTCAAAGTAAAGAATAGGTGTAGGTAGTGGCGTAGACCCTAGATGGGCTCTGCACCAAAATAATCATGGCGAGATCCATACATTGATTTGTACAAAAAAACAGAGAGTTCACTTCCAATGTTGAGATTACATTACCAGCAACATATTAATGTACTTGAAATATTTTATGAACCCCGCAAAACTTAACAGCAACAGAATGGCTATGGTCGCGATTCCCGGCATAGCATAGAATGTCGCATTTTTATCCCGGGGATCTAAAAATATTTGAATGTCTCAAGTTATTCCTTAGGCACCAAGGATCAATAATAACGTCATTTCAACATCTCAAAAAATCTTTTTTTTTTTACAAATCTCGCCATGATTCTTTGTTCGCCCCTGTGGGGACCTTCTACCTGACTGCGGCGAAACTAATTTTTGCTTATTCACGTTCGGGGCCCTTGTAGCCCAGAGGCCCCGTATTATTGATACGGCTGATACGGCGGTAGTTACGCCCCTGAATAGATCAAAATATATTAATTTCGGGCGTTCAGTAGTCCATGAATAAACGCTACTTACAAGCAAAATCTTTTATAATAGGGTTCGGAGTATATTTTTAACCAACTTCAAAAAAAGGAGGAGGTTCTCAATTCGGTTGTTTTTTTTTTGTTTGTTACCTTATTACTCCGGCATTTATTAACCGATTTCTTTTTTTGTCTGGAAGGATACACTTCCCGTTTGGTCCCATTGTTCTCAGATCAGGATTTGAATACTTCTTAGTGTACTTTGAAGTCGGTTTAAGTTTTTTGTAAAACAGTCCAATTATTTAGGAAAGTTTATTAATATTTTCAAGGGTAAAAATGTAACATAAAATATTTTTCATATTACCTGAGCTGATTCATGAATATAAACAGCTGCAAAAGGATAATCTGACCACAGAGCACTTTTACTCTCGTTCTCATACATTTGAGGTGATTTAACAGTCGACTTTGTTTGGTTTATGAAAGCATTTTTGGCAGCAGTAATATTATCGATAATTGTTTTATTAAATAAAGCAGAAAGGGATAGGAGATTTTTGTTGAATATTTTATAATCACTTGTTTTATTGGAATGATCTACAAAATTTTCAATAATATGCTTTTTTACGAATTTCATTTTGTGGTTATCATTGTGATCATGACTACTTTGATCTACATCTTCCAGTTGAATTTTTTGATTAGTTTTAAATATTTCGTTTTCATCAGTATCTTCATATATTTCACCGGAGGCAATCTTTATCTCTTTTTTAGTATAATCTGGGATTCGTGTTTGCTTATCATACAATTCAAAGAACCTTATTTTGTCATTAGCTGTACTCGTGCCATATGTATAATGTTTTGATACCTTTGTTTTATTTAATGGTAATAAATCTGTTTCATTGTTAATAAAACTCACGTCACTATCCTTTGATATATTTATAATATTTTTTCCAGTGGTTTTCGTCAAATAATTCATACTGATATATTTATTATTGTTATCAACTTTATTTGTAGGAGTTACATCAAAGTTTATATAATCTCTGAGATCTAATAAAGGTAATCTGCGAATTTGATTTTTTTTACGTACTTTATTGGTTGGTTGGGTCACTGGTGCCCGCATGAAGTGTGGATCGTTAGCGTGAAACGCGAACATTGGACCACTAGGCAAAGCAAACTTAAGATTTCCCAATTGATTGCTTCTTAACCGTCTATTATATTTAAAAGTATCATCTAACTTGTTTATTTCGGAAGTGGAGGAATCTTTCCGTCTATTGCGATCGTCCATTTCATCCAGATAATAAAATTCTATGAAACTGGGAGTTGGTGGCTGCAAAATAGGACGAGGGACAGTGTATAAAGGTAATTTTTGGTTCTTAATTAGCTTAGTTACATTTTTCATTGAATGTTTATAAGTTACAGTAGTATCCTCGATATCGACAAATATCTTCGTTTTTCGCCAAAGCATATTGATAACTTCATATTGTTTTCGACTGACTCTACCTACTTGCCACTTTTTCAATTGCCTTGTTGAACTTGCAGTATCATTATTAACTTCATCTGTTTTTGAAGTAGAATATTTATCATTCTTGTTTGTTGATACTAGTGAATGTTTTTTGATAAGATAGGAATAATGATCATGTTTGAGTTTGTGATTTATACTAAGATCTTTACTGGCACTACAAGACATAAAATAGAATGAATAGACAAAAACCAATAAATGTAAGAAGAAACTCTTCATAATTTTGTTAAGTAGGAACGAACAGTGTTTTGTTGAAAAAGAATAGAGCGTAAATATTTATTAACTGGACTACTCAATAGTCATTCTGACACTGTGTTCTGACGGCACATTTTTTTCTTTTCTGTTTGACTTTACAGCACCACTTTACCCATAAATTGGATGCATTTTTTAAAATTAAGATACTCCTACCAACGAAATTGGATATGCGTAGAAGGACCTCTAATAAACGAAGCGACTTTTGAATAGCTGTACTCATTACTATTATTGGGATTCGTTGTGCCAAAAAGAGACAGTTATATATTTATTATATCCTAAAATAGTAAGGTTGAACAACAAACATATCGAACAGAAACGTGACCATCCCGTCTCAAAAGAAGACATTTCCCATAATATTTTCCCTTTCCCTAATTCTCTTTGTTTCAAGTATGATGATCAACTACATTATTTCAAGGAGAAATTGGAAAAAAAGGATCGATTCGATTCAGTAGCCTCCAATCGGTGCGTCATCCGAATAGGGACCGCAATCTTTGGATAACCCTGATTGTCTATTACATACATTTTACGTGATTTTACGACATTGGTTGTTTCTTATCAATCGTTTATTAAGCGTGTGTAAATCAATGTAAATTGGGTATTGTTTGAAGTTATTATTTATTTATTTCATCACCAGCAAGACACACACTAATACATTAATTAAAAAATAAAGGTACAGAATATAAATCGTAAATGGTGTCCCAATTATGAGGTGACGACTGCATGCAATAAAAAGGACAAACAACAGAACCAAAAATATCATTAAGACAAGACAACAACTAAATAAAAGTTAAAGGAAACAAAAAATACACAAATAATACATATAAAAATGAAATAAAAATAACGTAAAATTTTTAAAATAGCGTATAAGATTTTACACATTGTTTATATTAGCAACTTATTTTTAAAAGGAATCAATTTGTCACCGAATATCAGCATTGCTTTTTTTAGAAGCTACGCCATGAGCATTCTATTGATTGGAGAGAAGTGACCCAGATTTGACATTGCCGCTTTTTCATTGAAAAGTTTATAATGAACACGTCTGGGAAACCTTAAAGGTGCACTTATTTCAACATATGAAAGCAACAGAGGAGAATCTATTAATATATAATATATATATATTTAGTAAATAATGGAAAAAATAAAAATTAATAAACCGCACTGAACCGGTGTGGTAGAGCTTGGCACCGGTTCGTATTACACGTAGGTATTATTTATTTACTCTGAGGTATTATGTACTGAAGATATTTCCAAAGTATTTAATTATACCTTAAACTTAAAGCCATTTATTACATTTAAGCTAGGGCCTAAATTGCATAAAGTTATTTGTAGGGCACTTATGAAGGTCAAAGCTACCGAAGTTGGCCTTGAACTGAAAAGAATAGGCAAGCAAATCAGCAAGGTAACATTTTTGGACAATCGGATTTAGATATGCATTATACTTACCATAAAAATAATAAGTCATCTATAAATAAAGATAACTTTAAAGATGAGATTATATGTTATCTTTACCACACCACCACACCTACTAACATGGCCTACTAAGCCTACTAATAAGAACTTTTTTAAACTGGAACCTATCGTTTTATGACTGGCTCGATATTATTTGGAATGTTCGTAATTTGTACATTTATTTTATTAATATATTATATTTGACAGTTTCTTTGAACTATGTTTATTATTTTTAGACCATGATTCAAATATTATTCTGAAATTGTTGTACAAAATTCGATGACAAGATTTTTTTGTCTTGCTAAATTATAAAGTTAAATAAAGCAGTTAACAAAGGTTACGCTCCGACTGGGAGGGCTATTTATAACTGACCTTATATAAAAATCTGTTGTTCAATACGCGAGTCCATATAGCGACGAAATTATTGTTGGACTGAAACAGTCATGTAAGTAATACAAGAACTTTCCTTAAATTGTCCGAACTTTCAAGTAGGAAGAAGAGTCTAAAGTAATGATTGGCCATAGGTATAAAGAAGCCCTAAATATACTAGTTTCCGGTCCGCGGGTTTCCCGTGTTTCCGCCATAAAAAGGTACTTATTTACCTACATATTTTAGGAAATAAAATTAAATCCTTCAGTAAAATTTCTCATCTCCAATGTTTTAAGTACCTACCTACTTTCCCTGTGAGTGGCATATATCCGTGAAACGCCCTGTATAATATGATAAACTGAAAAATCAACGCACATCTCAAACGCAGGGACTAGATATTTGGAATTTTGCATGTAGGTTTTATAATGAAGTCGTTAACTAAGGGTTTTTTTATCCTAAATAAGGGCGAGTGAAACCGCAGAGCGGAGAGCTATTACATACAATATAAAAATATTGAGATGCAGCAAATTCCGTTGTATATGACTCATAAAGTACAGAACCGGAGCGTCGAAGGAAGATTTCACGACTTAATTATATTTCAACATGAAATGCAAAACCCTCATCTAAGCACTCGTGATTAACCGTCAGGCTACGAGTTGGCTCCGTAATTTATAGCCCTAAAATTTCTGAAATTATTATGATGGGGGAAAAACACTCGAATATAACTTACGTCTTTGCTTAAAAAACTATTCATTAATAGGATTATGTTATCTGAAGTGATAATTGCATGAGAACACCCAACAGAAGAAATACGTATGTAAAAAGACTTTGACTTTCGACTTGCATTCAATTTTCCAATAACGCAGCGATCTACAACGCTCTTCCTTGGCTGCATTGCCGCGTTGTTTTCTCTCTTTTGTCTCCATCCCGAACGTGAGTTTAAAAGCTTCGTTTTAAGTGAACGTTACACGTAATAGTAAAGAAAGGTGAATTAATTGCATAACATTTTAACCATTCCAAACAGATGCTAACGCTTTGTGTACTAAACAACTTCACTTGGCACGTTTTACTTATAAACACAGGTGTTTCAGTCGTTTATTTTGTTTTCAGATTCATCATTCAGTTAAATTTATTGTGACCGAACTTCCTTCTTAATCCATAAGGTAAATAGAGTAAAGCATAAGTAGAACCCACACAATTTTGACTTATCTATCTATATACTAATATAATAAAGCTGAAGAGTTTGATTGTCGTTTCAGTCTATATACCAGTCAGATCTATCTAAAATTATTTCACGAATAGGAAGCTACATTATCCCTGAATATTAGGCTACTGCTTATCCCGGGAATGCGGGCAAAACCGTGGGGGGCAGCTAGTATATAACTTGTGTTCACCATGGTAAAAGTTGAATAATTTGAATCGTGGTCTATACATAATAAAGATAGTTCAAAGAAACTGTCAAATATATATTTACAAAATTCAATTTACTTACTTTAGTTTAGTGGGTTCGAAGAGGTACTAATGAGCTTGATCTTTCGGTGTACGAAACATCGTGAGGAAACCATTGCACATTGGTAGGGTAATTAATTTGAAGGATTGTAATCGTCTTGCGGGTCGCTAGTAGCCAGTCAAGTTGAAAATATATCGCCAAACATACACTGGTATTTTCCGGCAGTTGGAATTAAGAGCCACTTCAAATCGAATATCCTGGGAAATTCTTCACACATGGCCATCTGATCTGAAACTAAGCAGATCATGTACCTATTCATGGAAACCAGATAACTGATATACCTACCTAATAAATATACTACTCTTTGTACATATTAAATATAGATGATTATACCTATCCAAAGTCGGGTCATGCAGATATCTTTATGCACACAAATGTGGTTGGCAATCGAACCCACGATTGGCAATCCCCCAGGCTATGCGAATGTCCATAGGCGATTCTTAATATAAGGATGACAGCCTGCGTACTTGTCAGCCTGGAATCTTAAAAAAATTTGGAGGTGTCGTTTCTGACGTTAGCTAACTACTCACTTAACTATTTATCTATTTATGTTTGGCTCACGATCATGACGTTATTACAGAAATAATATATCAGACATAACAATGAATATTACACCGGTCGCCTTAAACAAGGCTGCGATGCGGAAGTATGAAGATCTTGAGGTGCCATGTGACTCTATTCTCGCCAGTTACGTGTGGGTGGATGGTTCCGGAATTAACCTCCGCTCAAAGGACAGAACGTTTGATTTCGTACCAAAGACTAATAAAGGTAACTGTATATCGATCGCGATTTCTTCGCGAGACTAAGGAAAGTGTAATTATTTTAAGGCAAATATTAAAAGTAAGAGTAAAAAGTACCTATATTGAGTGTGTACTGTGTGATCTATGTATCCAAAAACTCTTTTAAATTCATCTGACCATTAATAATATTGCCGATTGAGAAGTATTCTAAGAGGTAGAGCATAGTGTTTTTTGCTCGAAGAGTAGTTCGACTGGGGGAGTACCTTCTTACAGAATACTGCAGACAATTTACTTAATAAGTTTACCTCATAATTATTAAATATAAAATAAAAATTAATAGGCGCCAAGACAATAATAATTGCCTAATACAAGAAACGTAATTCTTTTTTTCATAGCAAAGTTGTGTTTTTGCATAATGTACGGAACCCTCTGTGTGCGAGTCAGTGTGTCCAGTCCAGATTCCAGACACAGACATTTGGCATGGTTGAAGTTTTTATTGAGTGCAGAAAGTTAATATTTTTATATAATAATGCATTAAAAATACATTAAATTAATTTTAAATAAACATTACACACACTAACTACCATGCGCTTTACATACACATGTCAAACTGAGCTCAGAAAAATGACAAATACATAATATTGAATTAATCGGTCATTGTCTTCAGTCTATTGTGGCAAAAACAATAAATATACCTAAATTCCCTAGAGCTATTAGTATGGAATTAACAAACTCAATTATTTAAATGAAATCTCGGATTAAATCAGCGTGAAACGGTTCCTTTTAGGAAAGTAATTTTTATTGTATTAAGTTGTATTAAAACTCCGCTATTAGGAATAATTAAATTCGGTTCTATATCATGTTTTTACCCGACTGACCCGTAAGGAGGGTTATGTCTTTCGAGTGTATGTATGTCTACTTCTTTGGCACGCCCTGCAGCATAAATGACTTGATGGATTTAAAAATACGAGTATGAGGTGTCGTTAGATTCATCTTTAACTGTGGGAGTGACAAAAATTATTTTTTTACAATAATATGGGTATCAAATAAAAGCTTGTAAATAGCTCATTCCATATATATTATAATACTTTTATGGTAACATTTTGACGTAAACTGCAAAAAAGCGTTTAATGCAAGGATAATTATTTATTCTGTGTAATTTACCTACGTAGCTCACAGACTTGCGGTGGTTGTTAGCTTTACATTACCTTACCACTCACTACACTTACTTACTAATACTTAACTGAATAACTCATTCATTAATAAATCCAAAAGGCCGAAATAAATTATCTTATTAAAAGCATTAAAAAACCCAACTGCGTAAAATAAAAATTTACTGAAAAGAGGAAAACGAGCTCTTTAATCTTTAATTTATTAGAGAATCGTATTTAATTAAATAATGAAATTAGTAGTCCGGAAACCGTTTCTGTGCCGTCAAGTGTAACATGAGGAGTTCTTGCGCACTACGTTCGGAAGATAATTGAGAATTGGGAGACACAAGCTTTGATGTGACATGTATAGCGCTTTGTTGGTAGGAACAAGTCGATTTCGTATTGTTTCAGGAAAATAATGCTTTGCAAATGAATTGTGAAAATGAAAGTAATTATTGAATAACTAGTACTTGTATTTAATTCTTTAGTCGAAAAATTATTAGAAATATTATTTAGATCAATCTAAAAGTAGTAGTACCTCGATAAACTAAATATCTAAAACCATAATTGGATAGAGATACCATTCTTCCGATTGCTACAAAAATGTTGGGCTTTAAAAAGCCGGAAAGGTTTCTGTAAAAAAAGAGGCGCTGCAAAATACAATATTTTCAGAGTTAGAGCATAGCGTTTATTCGCCCAAGAGCAGCTTGACTGGGGAAGTACCTACACTTCACAAAATTCCGCAGCCAAATAACTTTATGATGTGTGTTCCTGTGCGTGTGTAAGGTCGCCAGAGGTCATTGGGGAATGGGGAAGGTTAGCGTGTGAGTGATGCCCCATGTGTTGCAAGCGTCTATATGGCTACGGGAACCGCTTACCATCAGGCGTCCATAAAAAATAAAATAAACAATATAAAGCACGCTGGGCATTTAGTATATCACTACTTATTGCACTTCTCATGCAGGGCTATTTTAATTAATTAAAATTTTTTCAATTGCGGAAAATCGCTTCAGTAGTTTTTGAATCCGTTTCCGATATCGAATCCGAGCGTTTTAAAATAGCCCTGCTGATCTCTATCTATTTCGAGGTCATCTTATTTGAAACAACAATGGACTGTCTTTTATGTGTGGCTCAGTAAAGTCAATGCAAATGACATTAATTACAGTTTTATTGCACACATTGTTCCAGACTTGCCAATTTGGTACTACGATGGCAGCAATACAGCGCAGGCTCAATCCGATAACTCGGACACGTTTATCTTCCCCCAAGTGATTTATCATGATCCGTTCAGACGAGGCAGCCATATACTCGTGTTGGCAGACACCTACCAGTACAACTATCAACCTACAGGTAAACAAAACAATGTTGCATTTACTTGTTTACTTCCCAGAACTTCTCACGGTCTATGAAATTAGCCTAGTGCCAATTTATTTAAAGTTTATTACAACTTTGGTTACAAACATTGTAAAAATGTTGGCTATTGGTCATGTTCGTTGTATAGTTATATGGTCATGGGAGTTGGAATTTAATAAAAATAATATGTACTATTTTCATTTGCGTTATTTTCGACTAAATTAAAAACATATTTACCAAGGGATTTCTTCTTATTTTTGGCAACAAAAACCTTTTATTAGGACTTATTTTTTGCCAGTGTTGAGTTATATTATACGGTCGAGTGATAATAAATCACTTTCACATAGTCTCCACTGTCAGTGACGGTCCATGAAAGTGAAAGTTATGTTTAAGTAAAATCGTGTCCATTGAACTAAAACTTTTCACAGACTTTTTGAATTAACTTGAAAAGTCACGATACCTACACATCGTTCATTTCAGAAGTAATTAGTTGAGTATGCAAAATGTGAGGACCGAATTCCACGAGTGGATTTTCGTTGAGAATTGCTGAAACATTTTGAATTTGAATTTACATAATATTAATCTTCGCGGTATATTTTTTTGTACATCTTTTTTATTGTCTCTGTCCTCTCCTCTTATTTGTATAGAAAATCGATAGAGTAGGATGCTGCATGCTATGAAGTCAAAAAAGTATATATAAAACCATAATTTTTTTCCACCGCATTTATTTTTCCATCTGGTAATCAAATTTTAACAATTTTGTTTTTTTTTATGATACTCACTTTTTATTTTATAAATAAAAATATCCTTAATAAGTAAAGAATTACCCCCTTAGGTACTCATAAAACGTTATTTAACTAATATACTGTTTCAGGGGTCACGTAAAAAACGTCACTCGTTGTTGTGTCGTTGTCAAATTATGTGACATTATTTACGTGACCCTTTAAAAAGTCTACTTATTAGTTAAATAGCGCTTTATGAGTAAGGGGATTAGACATCAGTAAAGTTGTAAAAATAGCTGGTTTTTACACTACTACCACTACCCAAGTGAATCTATTTACCTGTCCTGTTCAAATCTTTAAGGCTTCGATGTATCTTCTTGATTTGGACTATAGTCCAAATAATATTGATCGAAGCCTTAGAAGAATCTAAGAAAGTTAAATCAATGTAACTGATATATCTACCTATTTCACAGACTACTTTTAAGTGATGACGAGATACTAGGGTCTAAAAGTGATGCGATGAACCCTAAATCCATGAATCTGACCATGAGACATACACAATGAGATTCTCGTTAAAATTTAATTACCGGATCGGAATGTAAACATCTTTGAAAAGGGATATAAAATCTACTTCTTTAGTTTCACTTTGTTGTCTGTGGCTACTTTTCTTAGAAGATACTGAGACGCGGCTAAAGATAGGACGCATAGACTTCATGAGAATAATGCCAACAACAAATGTTATGATAAACTAAATCTACTGCACAACTACAATATCAAATTCTCATGTAATTGTTTATTGAGCAGGAATTCGTTTTTGCTGACAAATGATATAAATAATAACTAGAATCATATCTTACTTATTAGAGAAGGAAATTATTAATATATTTCCTTTATTTTATTTTTTACTTTAGTTTATTAGGAAATGCATGTAAGTAATATTTAAAATATTTCATGTGATGATGTGGCCGAAGGCGGTAAGCAAAGCGTCAATAGGCTACGGTAACTGCTTACCATCAGGCGGGCCGATTGTTTTTTTACCACCTTATTGGTATAAAAAAAGAAAACACAAAGCCGTAAAGGAACTAGCTCTCAAGTGCTGCTACTAGAACACACGGGTGCATCACGACAGATTTTCAACATGAGCGTGGTAGCCAGCCAGGTGGGTAACAGCCCTTTCACACGGCAGTCCAGTTTTTAACAGGATCCCGTTTTCTGCAGGATCCCGTTTGATGGCGAATGTGTTTATATGCTAGCGTTCACACGAGCATCCCGCATGCGGGATCCTGCAAAAAACCGATCCGGTCGAATTGTGCCATTCGGTTTTGTCACTAGAAACTGGATCCGAAGTTCAGTAAAAAGCGGGATCCCGTTTAATCACACATATATTTCAATAGCAGTGTTCACACGGCTTCCTGCGTGCGGTTTTTTGCTGGACACTGTTTTTTGCGGGATAGTGGAGTGGTGGCAGCCCCCGCCCCGCGCCCGCCGCGCCACCCACGCGTGTGTAGCGCTCGCGCATTGCTCTCTTTCATTCACCCTTTTTAAAAGATCGTCAAATGTGGTCATACTCATTCTAAAATAATTGAAAAAGAACAATGGGTCATGTTATATGAAACGCGTCCCCAGAATGTAGCACTATGAGCTATGGTGGAGATTGTTGGCCACATCGAAGGCATCATTTCATTGTATGACACCAAGTCTGGATTCCATGGGAAAAAAAAGATATTCACGGTTAAAGCAACCAAAATAGTGTGTAACTTTGTTACCGTCCCGCAGTATATGTATAACTTTTGTGGTTTAAAATTATTGTATATGCTAATCCAGAGTTTAATCTATCATTATGCTAAGTTTCACCCACATCTGATAAGCCATTTCGGTGTAATTTAATAACAAACATCGATAAAATCATAAACATTTTTACTTACATTACTAGGATAAGGTAAAGATCGGTGTTTAGTAGTTTTCCTTTAGTTATTTATAAGGCAGACTTAAGTAAGTCATGCTCACTTTAGGGCCTTTGCTTGTTGCGGCGTCAGGTCGCTTACTTCCCTCCAATATGGCGAGGAGGAAGATGGCTGCCGCTGCCATAAGCGTCATACTTGTGAACAGGTGAATTTTGTTTGAGAAAGTTTTTTTTTTTTATGTTCTATATCTTAATGATAACCGAAGATGTCCATAAAGGTAAATACTTTGTATTCCGGAAACACATGTAAAATCCCTAGGTACAAATAGTACTTTAACGTTATGAAAGATAGTCTTTTTTATACCACTAAGGCAGCAAACAAGCATACGCCCCGCCTGATGGTAAGCGGTTACTGTAGCCTATATTGACGCTTGTAACACCTAGCAACACCTGCAGAAATCTCATCACACCCTTTTTGAAGAATCCCATGCTATACCCCTTTGGAAAACGTCGGTGGGGCGCTCATTCTACAACCTGATCGTCCGCGGTAGTCAGCTCCATTGCAACCGCACAGTACGAAACTATTTCGGTTGCAATGTGTGAGGTTGGACGCCCCGTCGATGGAGAGAGTTGTGGTGGTAGAAGCTAGCCGTGGGCATCAGGTCAAAACATTCTTTAGAACACTGTCAACGTTGTACAAGTGGTAGAACACACATAAGGAGGCAGAGTCTCTCCTCAAACTAACGGGCTCTAAACAGCTTGTGAGCTCGGGATCGTCGACAATTGTAATGGGTCATCGCTGAACAGAGTCCAAAGGCCCAAGCTGGTATCCGGCCCATAGATGACAGCAGTACTCCATATGAGGCCGGACTTGCGACGTATAAAGTTGCAGCCTTTGCACCGATTTGAAGTACTGCCTCGCTCTATTGAGCACTCCCGAGCCTTTTGGATGCCAGCTTATCCAAGTGACTATATACGAAACAGCAAGTACCGTTAGAAATATCGACGCCAGGGATCCCGATGCTTTGACTGATATTTAAGGAAGTGTTCTGGAATTGTAAGGCCACACTATATGGGTTTCCTTCGGGTTAGTATGTCTTATGTTACGTTTTCTAGCTAAGTTAGATTGATATCAATTAAAATGACAGCATAGAGCCTACAGATGGATATGCAATACACAGCTAATACTCTAATATGATAAATGCGAGAGTAAATCTGTCCGTTTGTTATGTTTTCACAGCTACATTACTGGACCCATATCGATAAATATTAGCAGACAGATAGCATGGAACCTGGAAATTGACATACAGTTCTTTTTGTCTTGAAAACGCGGTTGGTATCGCTGGTATTGAGTATTCTATGCCGCAGGGCAGAGATAATAATAACAAAAAACAATCATTACCAAAGGAACATTTTTGTAACTTCAAATGTGAATATCTTTTTTCTCCCATGGAATTCAGACTTACTGTCATAGAATAAAATAATGTGCTCGACGAGACCTACAATTACCACTATTGCTCATCGTGCTACAGTCTGGGGACGTTTTTACCCACTCTCCTTTTGACTCATCTCTTCTCAAATCGCTCATAAGATTCCGAAAAATACCCAAATTCAAACGTTGTGTCAAAATAGGATGAACCCATAATCTTCTATTTCGCTGCCGACGCCGATAATACCAATAGAAAATTAGGAAAGTATTCATGTCCATTTCACCTGATAACCGGCGTAGGAATGGTAAAAAAACAGGATGCAACCGTGTTCATACGGCAGTCTAGTTTTGCGGGACCAGCTTTTTACTGAATCCTGCAAAACTGAACTACCATGTGAACACAGCGTCCAGTTTAGCAGGATACCGTAAAAAGCCGATCCTGCAAAACTGGACTGCCGTGTGAAAGGGCTGTGAGTAATACAATGTACTTCACCACCGTGGAAAAAAAATGAAGTAAGAATAACCTATATACTGTTCAAAACTTCGAGTTTGAAATAAAACTTTCGCCATATAATAGAAATGTAAATCTCACGCTTTTAAGGCGTCGAAAGTGAATTTATGAGACTTTGCTCATGTCGGTGGGTCGTGATTCATGATATGGGAGTAAATGCTTTTCGGTAGCGGTAGTGAAAAGTTTTTTTTTTTTTTGAAATTTTACTCATTTCAGCCGATTAGTTTCCGTGGGTTGAATTTTTTTAAGCATCCATAATTACCCACCTTTAATCCACATCATTCACACTTCCAAATCTCAAAAAAACCTAGCTTTTTATACATAATTGGCTACGGTAACCGCTTACCATCAGGCGGGCCGTATGCTTGTTTACCGACTTAGTCGTATATAAAAAAAAAAAAAAAACATAAATTATAGTCAAACCTTGTAAAACATGATTACTGTCAATGAGCCAACGTTGACTGATTATAAATATTTCTCGTATGTTTTTCATCAAACACTTTTTTGGTAAAAACTATGTACTTTTTAATACAGTTTGATGGACTAAAAACCGTCCATCTGCCGCCAGTTCACTTTATTTACGGTCACGGCACTTTGGAACCCAGCTGCATTGTCTCTTTGCATATAAATAGGCTTTTATCAATCTGGACTATTGTAGCAAAGCTCTTTCACAAAATTAAATGCCTGTGCGATATTGCAGAAAATAATGAGAGATGAGACTTTCAATGTTTTATAATTAAAATGTAATTTAAATTCATTAAAGGATTGTACGTAAGTTATATATTAAACAGGAATATAAAAACTATATTTTATAGATATTAATAAAAAATGGAGGTAACATTTTTATTATGACGTGCGGTAGTCATCATCGCCCTTCTCCGCAATATTATATTATTATGACCCGTCAAATGTCGCTATAGAGATTTTACTTGCGACGCGCGACGCGGCGACGTCGCCGCAAGCGAAGGCTTTATAGCGATTGTGGCTCAGGCTTTAAAATAGGCTAGATGTCCGTTTTATGTGATGTTTGAGTGATGCCTATGTTTTCAACTAAGCCAAGTTCATTCTTTGAATGGGTAGGTACCTACTACAGCTGTATTTTTTGTGTTTTATTTGTTGCATATTGTATCTACAAATAAAACCGGAGATTTAAGCTCGTGTGGAGATGGTTCCGTACAAACTTGACATTGTAGTTGAAAAACATATTCTCCCATACTGCAATTCTAACTGCATTTTCGAATTTTATCCCCAACAATTTAAGACCCATATTCAAAATTAAATTATTTCTACACACTGAACCGATAAAAATGTAATTTTGTTAAAATAATATATGAATTTCTGTGACCCAAACATATCACACGAGTGATCAGAGAGGGTCTATGAGGGTTAAGGCGCTGTGCGAAGACACTTTTCGCACATTTGAGGGGGTGAAGCAGCGGTGAAGACGGCGCTCAATTCGGGGCGCCCCGCGTACTACCCGCGCAGTCCGCTGGCGTCCGTATTCTGTCGGAATCCTTATTCTAGTTGTTATAGATTCCGGAAATTTCAATTTATGCTTTTGATTGTCTAAATACTTATAGTCCTATTACGCATTATAAGAACGATACTTGTGTCTTATTTACAAGAAAGGTCATACATTTTATGTCTTGTGTCTAGGTTTGAATAAAATAAGTAGGTACTTAGTATAAAATAGTATCACTTCGCAATGCAAAAATCTACTTACATAAATAATTGCAAAATAGGTACATAATATTCGTTTGCACAACAAAGTCATACAATGACATTTATGTTGTTCGAAATAGGGCATGCAATATCGGAATCCGGAAATGAGTTCCGATACCAGAGAACTAGTTTCGGAATTAGCACCTTGTGAACGGTTTTTCGTTTCTAGATGATTTGGAATAAGAACAGAAAAAACTAGCAAAACTATTGTCGATATATATTTTTGAGGGGTTGGAGCCATGGTTCCGTGTTTAATATTTAATATAAGTCCGGAAAAGCTAAATACCTATATGATATAAATTATTAATTATAATAAAAATTTATGGATATCGGAATTACGATACGGAATTGAAATATGTGAAAAATAGCTGTTCCAGGATAAAAAGTAGCCTATAATACTCGGGGATAATGTAGCTTCCTATTTCCTAGTGAGAGTTTTTCGAATCCGACTGGTAGTTCTAGTTATTGGCCCGTTTTAACAAAAAAACAAAAAATATCTTCCACTTTTAGTACATGACAAATTAGTCCGGGATTCCGGATAATGTGAACTATTAGATATGTATCTCAACAATATTGCAATGGTTTTAAACCCCGGTTGTGAAATTCAATAATGGACTATGCGTTCATTGCGGAACCAATTTCAGAATTAGTTACGGAATTGAGTTTTAAAATAAAACACGAACTATTAGATATGTATCTCAACAATATTGCAATGGTTTTAAACCCCGGTTGTGAAATTCAATATTGGACTATGCGTTCATTCCGGAACCAATTTCAGAATTAGTTACGGAATTGAGTTTTAAAATAAAACACCTTTATTCAATAAACTTGTTATAATCATCAAGAAATTACAGATGTATATCTTTACTTATCCCTATATTTTGTAAAAATTAAGAAAAAATTTAGAAATTAACCTAAAAAGCCTCCTGCGAAAAGGCACCGAAGAAGGCGCGTTTCAACCATGTTGGCCGGATCGGAAAAAAGCTATCATGTTACCCCTCTGGGAGTAAAGCTTTCTGGTCCCTTGCCAAATCGGTCGCGACCAATTTCTGCCGCCCGTCGCTGCCGCCATTGCTGAAGCCTGATGGATCACTAGCTTACAATGCTGTGATAAGGCCAATTTGTTCGCCTCTCTATTCGCGGAGAATTCATGTCTAGACGCTGGTAAACACCACCCCCACTACCTACTTGCAACTGCCAAATGCCGGACATCCGTATCCGACAAAAGGAGGTTGTAAAGGTACTACGTGCTCTAGACGTGAATAAAGCCAGTGGTCCCGACGGCATTCCAGCCATTGTCCTGCGCAATTGTGCGCCCGAATTGTCTCCTGTCTTGACACGCCTGTTTCGCCTCTCACTTCGAATGGGTTATATTCCGAAAGTCTGGAAGCTTGCTAACGAGACTCATCGGGAGAAAGACAGCTCAGGAGAATCATCAAATGGAAAAGCATTGCGAAAGCTGTAACCCTCGTCAAGAAGAACATTGGCGTTGAAGACTCACCATGTACAGTATCTATTATTGCTACCACGACTACTCTGACAATCGTGCTAGACTGAGCAGATAATATTTTCAATCCAACTTTATAACGAACTAGTTGCCCCCCGAGGTTACACCCGCGTTCCCGCAATCAAAAGTAGCCTATAATACTCGGGGATAATGTAGCTTCCTATAAGTGAAATAAAAAAATAATCCGACCGGTAGTTCCATAGATTAGCCAGTTTAACAAAACAATAAAAACTCTTCCACTGTATAATATTAGTATAGATAGATTATGTGCATTTTATAAGGCTTATGTGCAATTTATAATAGAAATATCTAATTCCGATATTGAAATTCAATATCGGAAATCAATATAGGAATTGAAAACCTTCCGATATTACATGCCCTCATAGATAGATATGTGCAGTTTATAAGGAATATTTGCAATGAAAATTCCGATAAAATTACTTCGGAAATCAATATCGGAATTGAAAACCTTCTGATATTACATGCCCTAAAGTATATACACTTCTTTGTGCCTTTATAATTTTTTCTGATTTATTTTCAAGTCACAAAAATATAATTCCTAGCGGTATTTTTGTAAAATAAAGGAAATTAGAAAACTACACGGAAGTAATACATAGAACGAATTTTCAGTATTTTTCCAATTCCAGAATAAAAAAAAATACAAAAAAAAAAAGAATTGATACGAAGAAATGAATGTGAGTTACTAATTTTCTGATAACATTTATAATAAAACGTAGGTACTACCCGTTCGCGTTGAGGCCCACGTTCATCTGCCCGCTTCCCCTGTACTTCCCCGATAGCGCTCGTTTTGTACGCGTGGCTACAGATCAAGCTATATATTTCCAATATAAGCTGAACTCTTATTGTACGGAATTCCTATACAATGCGAGATCAGCGTATACTGGAAATGTATCGCTTGATATGTAGCCGTGTGTACTACAAGTCTACAACACGTGCGCTACAGCGCGACTGTGACTGTGACTCGAGTCTCAATTTATCGCGCACTGGTAGTACGTAACCTAAAAGCTTTTTTAATTATTTTAAAAGCACCTACTCTAATCTTTGATAAATCATTTATTTTTCACACAACACTTTTTACAACATAATTTAATTAAAAAGTTGTTTTCTCTTCTTATTTATCTTATTGCCCATATTGAATCACACACAATTTAACTATATAGCTATACAATAAAGCGGTTCCCACGGAACCCTAATTGGTCATAATTTTTTTGACGGATCCCCAATTTGATAAATAACAAAAGTGATTGTACCTTGTCATTTGAATATTTTCATGTTTCAATTGAAAAAAAAGATCAAATTATAAATAAATAATAATATTACCTACTTATAATAATTTATAAGTACTATAAAACATTTATATTTTAGTTACGACTTTTTTCTACGAATGTTTTAACTCTCGGACGAAACGCGGCAATAAAAAATCAAATATCTATAATGATTACTATCAATACGCACAAAAATGGTGTATCGAAGTGTTATGAAAGCAAGTTCAACCGCTCGGCGAGAAATCCGGCATAGGTCCGACCTCCACAAGCGCTCCAGCGCGACTGAGTGGGCCACCGCTGACCGCGAGACGATGAATTTTATAGGTATTTTGGATTTGTGTAAAAGTAAAGAAATAAAATAAAAAAAACAAAACGTAGGGCGATAGATCATATTATGACTATTATTTTAGTATAATTTTCTTCTGAAAATTCTGATTATTATAGCCATAAAACGCAATAAAAGTAATAAAAAGGGGTAACTTTACGATTTTTTTCTATCTAGTAAAATTATTGCAATCGTGTTTTGGAGCTCGCTGGACCTTAGGAAATATTGTCAACTTTCACATATATTTTTTCCGAACTAGAACTATTGCATTTTCTTTACGTAAAACCGAATCAAACAAACGCATTTTTGCTAATCTATGAACACACGGCGCCTTAATTTTTTTTCATTCTGACGTACGGAACTGTAAAACAATATTCGTAAAGGAGTGACCGGATCTACTTAAATTTTTTAAAAAAAGTCGACTATTGATGATGATTGATGATTCCAATGTATCTTGAATATTGCTAGATTTCTGAATAGATACTTATCTTGTAATAAAAAATAGTATTATAAAAAAAGTATATAAAAATAGTATAGTTTTTTTTATTTGTAGCTTATTATGTATTTAATTAAATCGAGAGTTATTTAAACGAATAACGGTTTATAACCCTTCAAGGTATATTTATATTATTTATATATACTTATATGTAGTAACATTTATATAGTATGTTATAAGTCTGTTATTGATAGTATGTTATATTGTTCATCCTCTGGTTCCCACTGAAAACCAGCGTCGTCGTAGCCTTGTGATGCGACATTATGCTGAGTGGGAGACCGTTTCAGCTCCATAGATTAAGACATAGGTTAAGCGGTTGTTGTATGTGTAAAATTCTGGGCTGAATAAATGTCTTCTCTTCTATTCTATTCAAAGCGTGTGAAACACGTCCTAACATTTATGAACGCATCCTCCTGAGCGCTCATTACGTATGGGCAAAGTGTCCAATGCGTCACTTTATAAGTTATGTTGACATGTTGACGTGATATTTGAATATTTTTGAAGAGAGTTCATTTTCTAATGTACAGCGTAATTCTGCTTCAGATAGTAACATGTTTAATGCAGTCAAATAAGTAATACCTAATACTTACATAATTCAAAGATTTTTTATGAGTTTCTTGACTCACCCAAGAATCGAACCGACACAATTTATTATATTGATAAATGATATAGAATTAGATCTACCTACCTTAGAACCTTACCTACGAATTAGAGATACCTTATCTACAGTAAACGGCAGGTATAAATTTGATTGTAGGATATACTTGTGTGATTTGTTTATTTTATTGAGAACTCAAACCACGGAGGAAACATACTCATTGTAACTTTTTATATAATGTTTTTAGGATTGCGTACCTCTATAGGAAACGTACTTATAGGAAACCCTTATAGGAAAACTCGTGTGTCTGTCTGTCCGTCTGTCACACGATTTGCTTCAAATCTACTCGACCGATTCATTTGAAATTTGGTACACATAATATGTATTTTTGTGGTCACAAACACGGACGTGTATCGTAAATAAATGAATTTGGACTATGGGGGTCACTATTCTGTACCGTCGCGTGTGTATCATATGAAAGGGCTTGTTGTGAAGGTCTCAATATTTTTTTATAATTTTAAAATATATATTTTTAAAGTTATTTAAGAAACTAGATTAAAATTTAACATTCCCCCACCTTATCTCCTAAACTACTGGGCCCAAAATTTTGAAATAAAAATAGTATATACTTAGTTCTTTACTTATAGATTACAGGAAAACCTATAAGAAGTTGATGTTCCAACAACATGGTAAACCTGTCAATAATGTGCGTACCAACTTATATTTGCAATTGGAATGAATGGGAGATTATTTTTTTCAACTACTATTTTAAGTTTGTACGGAACCCTCTCCACACGAGTTCAACTCGCACTTGTCCAGTTTTATTTCATACACAATTATTGCGTCAATTCATTATAATCAACATTAATTACCTGTTAACCAATGTTCACCATGAATCACCATCAACTACCCATAGATCAAATACCCAATCTAATGAGACCAGTGCATCCGCGTTGACTTCTGCTATGTTACGTTATATATATATAGCTATTCCTTATTATGTGGTGATACTTATCTTTTATTAAACACTATTATAGGTCTTCTTCCTTTACAGAATCTAATTTTCGCAAGAATTGTCTAATGTTGTGTGAAAAGGGCGAGGTAGAAGAGCCGTGGTTCGGCTTCAACCAGGAATTCTTTTTGACGACGACTGATGGACGCCCACTCGGCTGGCCACCTGGCGGCTTCCCCGCTCCACCGGGACCTTATTATTGCGCTACCGGAGCGAATAAAATTGTTGCCAGGGATCTTATGGAGGCTTTTTACAGGTAAAAGAACGCAATCCAAAGGAAACAATAATTTTCACAGCGTAGGATTTATAGAAATTGGCGGTCTTATCGCTAAGATGTTAAATAACGCTTTTTTCTTCTAGATCTGCTTCTAAGTCTCAATATGAACAAAATTATTTATGACAATCTTGGTCACAAGTAAGATGGTGCTAGAAGTAATATTGTTTTATCCTGCGTAAAGTTTGACGAGGTAGAGCAGATCTCGCAGGGACCTCACTATGTTTAGCCATAAAGAATTAGCTCTTAGCATTCTGACAAGCAATTAGAGGTCAATTTTGATGACTTTCTAGCAACTTGTGCCAAAATTATCGTACATAATTTTGTTTGTATTATGACGTAGAAGCAGAAAAAGAAAAAAAATCGGCCAAGTGCGAGTCAGACTCGCGCACCGAGGGTTCCGTACAAACCTGTAGGTATATAAGTAAATGGTAGTATAGACCTGAGTATTTGATATTAATTTCAATTTATGACCTATTAAAAAAAACTACTTACTAGATCTCGTTCAAACCAATTTTCAGTGGAAGTTTGCACCGTAATGTACATCATATATTTTTTATAGATTTATCATTCTCTTATTTTAGAAGTTACAGGGGGGGGGACACACATTTTACCACTTTGGAAGTGTCTCTCGCGCAAACTATTCAGTTTAGAAAAAAATGATATTAGAAACCTCAATATCATTTTTGAAGACCTATCCATAGACACCCCACACTTATGGGTTTGATGAAAAAAAAATATTTGAGTTTCAGTTCTAAGTATGGGGAACCCCCAAAATTTATTGTTTTTTTTCTATTTTTGTGTAAAAATCTTAATGCGGTTCACAGAATACATCTACTTACCAAGTTTCAACATTATAGTTCTTATAGTTTCGGAAATAAATGGCTGTGACATACACGGACAGACAGACAGACATGACGAATCTATAAGGGTTCCGTTTTTTGCCATTTGGCTACGGAACCCTAAAAATAGCGTCAAAAATTCATATCTACGAAAATACATTTTTTTTTTCATTTTTTTATGGCTTTTTGATTTTATTCAAAATTCTGCGCGGGGGCGCGAGGTTACTTTCAGCGTTTTTCTCTAATACCTGTAGTTCAGAAGTTTCCCTAACTGGCTGGAAAACAAAAAACACCTGTAAGAATATCGTATATAGGCTTGAAAAATAATAATAATATATATAAATATAAGCATAAAAAGTGCATTACCTAAGATGCATGTTTACTACGCTAATCGAGTTTTTGATCGGGACATTTCCTATACATTCTGTGAAAGGGGCAATCTATTATTGCCGTGTTGCCTACCAAAACGTGGCCACCAGTAAAAAAAACATCGTCTTGTTTTTTATACATTATATTATAATACACTTGACAGCAATGTAAAAAAACCTGAAAAATTTTGGTGGCGGTTGCGCACTTGGCCGCAACCTCTTCGCAGTCAGGCGTAAACCAGTATTATTTTGTTACATTCGTGCGTTCACGACTTTATTCATATACATTTTCAAGTTCTTGACATCATTATTTTGAACTAGCTGTCCCCCGCGGTTTCATCCGCGTTCCCGGGATGAAGCCATCCTTCTCCATACCATAGCCATGCATGCCAAATTTCATGATGATCCGTTGAAAAGTTGAGGCGTGAAGGCGTAATAAACAAACTCACTTTCGCATTTATAATATTATTAGAATAGTTAGGATTATAATTTATTTTAAAAATGAATGAAAGTTTTTTTTTTCGAAAAATCAATGAATATAAGTAATTTAGATAAAAAATACTAGCGGCTACATTTTGATAGGCAACCCGCGCAAAAATACATTCCCCCATTCACAATCTCTATATATAAAATGAATCCCTATTTCCCTTGGTTACGCCATAACTTGAGAACGACTTTACCGGTTTCATCGACCTTTATTTTAAGTTTTCTAATACTCTGGAGAAGGTTCTTACAGAAAATAAAATAAGAAAGTTGCGTATGTTAATTATTTCAATATTTCCTAAATACTGCGATATATCTAGTTATACAGGTCGTTGTTTTGGTAAGCCACGAGCGACTCAGGGTCAATAATACAAGGTGATATTGGTGCTGATAAAAATAACCTGTATATAAAAATAATTGGACTGTTTTACAAAAAACTTAAACCGACTTCAAAGTACACGAAGAAGTAATTAAATCCTGATCTGATGACAATGGGACCAAACGGGAAGTGTACCCTTCCAGACAAAAAAAGAATTTTCCAAATCGTTTCATAAATTACGGAGTTATGAGGTAACAAACATAAAAAAAAAAAAACATACAACCGAATTGATCCTCCTTTTTCTGAAGTCGGTTAAAAAAAACAAAAACTCGATGAAAGTAGTAATCTTGCACCCGGATTTCGTACTATAATTTATAACATAAATAGCTTGTAATTAATTATCAGGTTCATTGATATCGGAAAACATACAATATAGGTAGTAATATTTACATCTGCTTAGACATATACTATTGAACTGTTTATAAGATGCGATTAGCGAATAGATATACCTATTGATGCTATAGATTCCAACGCTCATAATATTTCGGATTCTTGTCAGTGCTTACATTATTACTGCATCTCAAAGATTTTCCTCTTAACGTTCCATGTTTTATTTATTTATTGTTGATATTATATTTTGGCAGGTGTTGCCTTTATGCTGGTGTACAACTGAATGGAATAAATCCGGGAACTACTCCCTCTCAATGGAATTTCCAAGTAATTATAATATATTTACGAGAATTTTATTCTATCAAGCGAACATTATCAACAAAAAGGGCTAGGCTGGAGTATCTACCGTAATGTGTAGAAATAGCAATTTGAAAGATTATTCCTAACTGATACTAACATATTCTCGCTAACAAAAAACTGTGTCTATGAGAGTCGGCAACCTCTCACGCACACATTAGTTGGCTATTCCGCGAGAAAAGAGACTCTGTCGCCGTTTACACAGAGTCGTTTACCTGCGCTCGACTAATGGTGTGAATGTGTGCGTGCCGGCTTGTACAGGAAAAATGGTTCAAATTAATTCAATTATTTGATTTTCTAATTAAAATCGATTAATATATTTTGTACGTACAGCGTGGTGGCCGACACGAGCGACACAGTTTTTTGTTGGCGAGAATATATTCGATTTATTTTAACATCCTTGGATACAGCAATCAATATGTTGGTTGTTATTTTGTTATTTTTAATATGCAATTAAGTTCACAGTTTACGCGACATAACATGGTTTTGTTAGTGTAGTACGAAGGAAACTTGTAGTCATTTCGTCTATAAAGTTGTGTAATGTAGACATGTTGTTGGAACCAGATAATATTATCTTGAACTTCTAAATGCGAAGATTTTGAACCTTATCCGCACGTTACAAATTTCGCTTTAGGGGGTCCAGTGGCTTTCATGTTGTGTAGTTCGCAGCAGGGATTCTGATTAGATAACAAGCATCTTGCTTGTCAGTCGTCGACTGACGCAGTTAATAAGACCTCGATTTGAATAGATAATTATGTACATTAAGTATGTATTTACAAACAAGAAGTTCTGGTTAGTTTGGGATCAGATAAGCGTGTGTGAAGAATGTTCCAGGATATTTATTTATTTAAAGTATTAGTATAGTACGGTGATAGTATGACACTTATTAAGATTATTATGATAATATTTCAGGTAGGACCTAGTCCTGGAATAAGGTCTGGCGACGATCTCTGGATGGCACGCTTTATTTTGGCTCGTTTGGCAGAGGAGTATGGTACAGTAGCGTCTTTCGAACCACAGCCAGTGGCTGATTGGCCTGGCAACGGCACTTTTGTATACTTCTCCTCTAAAGATATGAGAGAAGATGATGGTATACTGTAAGTATCTATAGTCTTAATATCAATATTATTTAAGTGCCTTGTGTTTTTGCAACTTTTAACTGTACCATCTATATACATAATATTAAAAAAAAATAAGTTTGTAAAAACACACTGGTCTATTTCAAAAACACGGTGACATAAAACAAAATAAGTACACGGAAATTACTCCTCCCAAAAATAAGAAGCCACTTATACTATAGGAGCTGCTATCGCATGGTCATTCAAAATTTTTATAAATTACCAGAAACTTATAAAAGCCTACCTTTAAACCTATTTAAGACCAAATTATTTATGTGGCTTACTGAGTACTATTATGAGTACTATTATGAGATAGGTATATACCTACTCACTAATGTTATAATAGGTAAACGACAGGTGGAGAATTAGCTTCAAAACAAGAGATAGACCACAGAGGATTGTGGATAGACAAAGGATAACTTTTATCTCGGGAACATGGGGTACATTATTCCGTAATATGATATCTTTGGGGATTATTACGTGCAGATATTTATACGTTATGCTTCCAATTAAGGGTATTTTGTAAGGTATTCCGTAAAACAATACTCTCCGAAACATATAAATAAGGTTGAAAGTTGGAAGCAAGTCTATAAATACAAAAATCTTTTAGTAATAAAACTTTGATAAACAAGCAAAGTGCCAAGCCTGCCTACACAGCAACGCATTTCCGCGACTTAAACAGTTTTCCCTAATTTAATTGCTTTCAGTGGGTGCAAACTGAGATAATCAAGTAATTTCACTCACAGTTGGAGAAACTTCGGATTACCCTCTTCATGGTTTACGGAAAATTTTAAACTATGACGATAATTTGTGAAGTGACGAATACGCCTAGTATTAGCGTGCTCCTAATGCCTTTAAAAGTAAGATTCTCGATACTTAATATAGTAAATGGCCTCCTCAGAGTGATTGAACGAGCCATAGATAAGCTCGCCCGTCGGCACGGAGCACACATCAATGAATACGACGCCAACAATGGTGCCGACAACGCACGGCGGCTCACCGGCAAAAGCGGAATGCCTCATATTCGAGACTTTACTGCAGGTGATGTGGTCATTTATATTTATGAATTAAGTAAGATGGCCCTGATTCTGTTGTTTACAACTAAACTAATTTTAATCCCACTATGTCTCTTTCTAACAAAGAACATAAGAAAAGGATGTAAGAAATTTAGTCGTGTCAAATTAGTCCAATACTTGTTTTCAATATAAATTTAGTCGCCATCTATCGCGGTTACGCCTAAATACACGCAAAATAAGACGGCAGAGATTAATTTGACAGCTTTAAATATGTTCTGTCCTTTTTCAAAAATGTTCGTGAGAAAGAGATGAGATGTGACTAAAATTAGTTTAGTGCGATTTACAACAGAATCGGCACCATTGTAGTGTAGACTCTATTACCATTAATCTATGCTATGAATGCAACATATTTATACACTCTTGTGTTTATAGATCCAAAGTAATTAAAAAAAAATAACATACTTTCCTGTGTAATGCGAACATACATAATGATGGATGAAACACTTAGTTACGTAGTAGTAGTACTATTGATTATTCTGTGACTTAGCACACCATTACTATAGGCATTAAACTTGAGCGATATCATAACGTCATCTATTAACTAGAGAGTGAGGGAGATAAATTACATCTCATTAGAGCAACCACAATTTAAGCCACTTTAGATAAATCGGTCAGAGCTGTCAGTCAACATACGCTTCGAGTATAAGCTTAGTTAGCTCGGTTAACTTATGAAGTCTTTTATAATGCTGATGTGATTTTTACAAGTTTTATTCCTCTTCACTTGTGACATTGTGGGACAATTCTTGGAAGTGGTAGTATTGTCGAATGCCGAGACGAAGTATCCGGATTCGACTCCTAACAATGAGCATGAGCCCTGGCCCCTGGGAGGAAATTATCGTGAGGAAACATTATAGTACCCACCTGGCTACCAACCTCAAGTCGACAGATGACAGATGGACGGAGTTGAAATAATAAGGATTCCATTTTTAGCTTTTTGGTTCGGACGGAGAAAATAAAATTTTAAACAAACTTTTAAGTGGACTAAAACAAAAATACTTATTTTGCCTGGTTGTAGCCAGCTAGGTGAGTAAACTACAACCCCGACCACGCCATAGATTTTTCAAAATGTTTTCCTTCACTGACAGACTGACTAAAGCTCAATCAAGTTTGAGTAAAGAGATTCCTCGTATAATAATTAGTATCTGGTTGACCGAGCTTTGCTCGAAAACCCAGCTAGATCGATTTTTCGACCCCAAATATCCCCATATAGCTCGAAATCGTTAAAGCAGTTTTCGAGATCTCAAAACATACAAATATTGCTCATTTAATAGTATAGGATAGGATATGACAATGTGTTTGATGTGCGCAAATCCCAGCCAGACACATAACATTCAAACCTGGACCTAACGGTCAATCCGTTGGTTAAATCTAAGATTTACTGCTTTATTGCCAGTAGGTTGCGCCCGACCGGGCTCGAGTGTAGTCCAGAACCCGTGTGAATTTGACTGATTTCTGAAGCATTGTTCATAGATAAGTATAGTAAATATTCGAGTCATGAAAATCTCCCTACGTTACTAGCAGAACATTCAAGCTTGTTATTGATGTTCCCAAAAACCCATTTAAGTCTTACTATTTATTATCTTTGTCCCAACAATTAGTTTTTTTTTGTTTTGTTTGGAAGATAGAGTTGACCTATCATGCTTATACATAACACCTATCTATTAAAGATTGTAGGTAATTTTCCGGTTCAACCAGCTTCCAAATTATTATCACAATACCTATATTAAAAAAAATTGTGCAGTGGCCGTAGTAAATTGTTCAGAGAACACGATTTAAGTTCGCAAGAACACTACGTCACTTTTATAATCTCATCACAGTAAACGAAAATGCTTGTCTCGGAGATAGTTATACACTATAAATGTCTCAACCGACTATTTATCACTACCATAGAGTTAAACTATTATAGAGTGATAGCGTTAACAACGTTAACTTGTGCGAAGCGTGAGCAGTTTCCATATAGATGCATTCACAGCTATATCGTACTCCAGTTGATTTTCAGTCAGACAAAATGTTGATATAGATTCCTTTTCATTTGTTCTCTGTAAAAGTATTAATAAAAAACGAGAAATTGGCATTCATTATTATGTATTTTAGTCGTTCAAACATTGTCCGCGCACTGCATTTCAAGGAATTTTGCCCGTACCCTTGCTCACGGCCCGTACTCTAGTACAGTTACTCTATTTAATTTTCTTATTCTATGATCACTAGTAGTAGTCGTAGTAGTGTCCTATACTTCATTTCCGATAAATATAGATAATAATAATTGATTTTATATATATACCATAATTCTATACCTTTTTGAAACATTAATTTTACCCGATTTCTGTAGTACTTAGTTAAGTAATTAGA
Organism: Achlya flavicornis; assembly: GCA_947623365.1. Taxonomy (NCBI): domain Eukaryota; kingdom Metazoa; phylum Arthropoda; class Insecta; order Lepidoptera; family Drepanidae; genus Achlya; species Achlya flavicornis. The sequence goes on from OX392474.1 coordinate 9,445,599, forward strand.
TACGTGTGTGAAATCTTCAAATGGGACTTGAACATCACACGTTTACAGTAATTACTTATAGCTTAAAGTTGTATTACCTATATTGAATTTATCAAATTAAATATTCCAGTTGCTGAATGATACGTTTACATTTGCCATTACATCTGATCCTTTATATAAACATTTGTATAACGAATTCATTATGATGATCGATGTTAATTCTCAAATACCATTGGCGTGGGATTAGTATGCACGATACGGTTCTTGAACTGCACACTTTACGTAGATACCTAGGTACATTATTCAACTGCTTTGTGCGAGATGCAAATTTTGGAATAGGATGGTTCATTGAATATTTATATAAGGTATAAACCTTTTTAAAAAACAAAAAATATTTTTGTTTTATTGACGTGTTTTCAATTTATGAGACTATTGGAATTTTATCACATAGTAGCTTCTGATGTCTACGAGCTTTATTAAATTTTGGACAGGCTGCTCTCACTGGTATATTTTCATTCGTTTGGAAGTAGGCAGATATATTCTAAATAGTAGACGATGCAAGACTAGTAATACTAGTAATATATTGTTGGCAGGTGAGCTCTCACATTCACTTATACAGCCTTACTAATAAAAAGTTACACGCGGTGTACACATCTGTTATAGGATAATTGCTACTAATAAAAACATTTTTGACACAAAGCCTGTATACACGTGCTTTAGTTACCTAGGAAATTTACACAGGGCTTACACGGGCCAGGACCCTTGTTTAGTGTTTGTATAAGAACATTATGGCGGATTTCAATAGATCAGCTGTGTCTGACAATCAATTGTTGTGTCCATTTACTACGGATCAGGCCAACCGCGCAACAAAATGACACCAACGCGCTGGCCCTAAAAAGTCATTTTAGGGCCAACGCGACTCAGTCGACTGCGGTCATACTGCGGTCCACGGAACAGTTCATTCGTTCATTGTTTGCTTATAATTGCCATAAAAATGCCTAGTTGCGTAGTGAAAGGCTTGTGTTTTATACTGTGGATAAAATAAAACAAAAATTGACAATTTATTTGATTTTGATAACTTTATGCAAAATGTTCCGGTAGGTGTATCCTTAGTTTTGAAGTCATTGGCACAGCCATTTGCTTCGTTTGTTGATGTTACATTAAAATTTGTAATTTGACAATGACGTTCTTCTTTCTTCTTCTTCTTTGGTTAAATGGCTATTGTAGCCATAAGCACAAGACAGTTTCGTTCAAAACCACCATTAGCTATTTGAAACTTTTTAAAAGTAATTTTATTGTTTAATTATTAAAATAAAAATAGTCTTAAGAAAAAGAAACCTGATTTTTATGATATGATTAATATTTTATATAATTATTTTTCAGTATCTTTTGGTGTTTTCACATTTTTCCCCATATTTTCTCCCGTATTTTGAAGTTAGATAGTTTTAGTTTCAAAACGTTCCTAAAAAGTTGCCAGTCGTTTTTGTTTTAACAAATAGATAACTATACAACGCTTACACACTGATTATTAGTAAAGGGAGTGTATATAGCAACTGTGTAAGGCTTACACACTGCATAACTATACAGCTGTTAAACAACCGTGTTCCATATTTTTATTAGTAAGACGGTTAATCACATTGGTAATACATACATTTTAAATACACTGGCGTGCATAAAAGTTAGGCCACCCCTTTCAGATATGGCACATTGTGCATACCGCTCCCCTGGGCGGCGGTATACTCTTTTACGACCATGACCATGACCATACGACGAAAAGAGCACCTGACTCCATTGCTCCAATGTCCAGTCTCGGTGCTCACAGGCAAATTGTAACCTTGCTATTCTGTGAGCTGGGGTAAGTTTAGGGCCGGTTGCAGGTCTGTAGGGTTTCAAATCACGTTCTTTAAGCCTTCTTCTTGCTGTCCATTCACTAACATTAACATTTCTAACATTTCTCAGCATTTGCTGAACTTCAACAGCAGAACGGTGAGCTCGCTGACACAATAAATCGATCATCTCTCTCTGTTGTCTTTCTTCTACGGCCAGATCCCGATCATCTGATGTAGCCGCCTATCTCTAGGTATCTTTTATACACATACTGGACAGTGGAACGACTATCTTCACATGTGCGAGCCACATTTCGCTGGCTCATTCCGGTTTCCATTAGCGTGATGATTCGAACAACTTCTGCTTCTCGAAGATCCATTTTGATTAGCTAAAATTTTAACGTAGACACTACACCACTAACACCAGTCAAAAAATAATGGATGTTTTTGTTATCCACTACGTTACGTTACTTTGAAGATAATGGGCTAATAATGAGAAAACAAAAAATATCGTAAAGAACGCTTTTCAAATTTAATCCAAGTTTTTTTTTTACCCTTTGCCATAGACAAACACGGCAAACTTGTTTTTTTTTAACTTGTCATTAGTACAAACCAACAAAAATAAATAAACAGTCCTTACGATCAAATTTTAAGGGTGGCCTAACTTTTATGCACGCCAGTGTAGTTTACTACTACACCCTATTATATTATAACTATTTTACATATTTAAAAGAGAATTGGAAATAGTAATTCAAATAAGTATTAAAGCATTTAAAAAATAGTTTTATGCACATCAATCAATATATATAAAAATCAATGCCACTTTTTGTTGTAATTTTATAACTTAAGAACGGGCTCACCTATCCAAACCAAATGTTTAGGCTTTGTTCGGACTATTTAGTACATGGTTTATGTGAAGTTTGCACAAAATCGGTCGAGCGGTTCTTTCATTTATCACATTTTTATTATTTCACTTTATACGTAGCGAAGCACGTACCGGGCCGCTAGTAACATTATAAATTAACATGTATTCATTTTATACTTGTATTCATACTTACTTTACTGCATCATCTTCATATTATGTTCTGTCCCAGTGTTTCACAAACATTGTTCTGCCATGGCCCGGTAATTTTCTCACTGCCGCTTCGTGACCCACTTAATACTTTTAAACCTAAGCTTGGTTCCATTAGGTTAAATAATACACATTTATTAACAGTAAAAATGTTGTATTAATACTACATAATTTTTGTATCGCCTATATAATAGTCACAAAATTTTTGTGGAAGTATGGAGCTGCTGCTTATTTTTTTACCAATGAATCCATTTCACGGAAAACGATGAAAGACTTATTCTAAGGCCTGGTTCCAATTCAAGTCGGTGTCTATTATTATTTTAAGGCTAAACTAGTGTTGTTAACCCAGCTTTATATTTTTAAGTAGGCGGGAATGTTGCGACCCGGTATTTTATTTTGATGGCCCGGTACCGGTTCGCGACCCGGCTAATGGGAAACGCTGTTCTGTCCGGTTCCGTATTCAATCCATCGTGACATAAATCAATTGATTAGACAGGGGCTTCGGTTAGGCAAAATCTTTTTTTATTTTGTTACATAATTTGAGCGTAGTCTTATACAAAAGATTCATATAATAACTACAAAAACTAAGAACATAATAAACATTAATAGATAACTTTATTTAGTGCTGTTATTACTAAAAATATAATGCAAAACACTGCTGAAGCTACGAGCTTAAGAACTTTATGTATACCAGAAATACAACGACTTATAAAACTCCTATATAATACGGAATGAGGGTCATACCACGCGCATTTAAAAATAACCACGTGACGTCATTCTACATTTTACAGATTAGTATGATACCGATTTAAGAAGGCAACTTTATTGCTTGCTGATTTGGTATTGGTATCAAATTTAAGCGATTTAAGACTATCATTTAAAAAAATTATCGAGTTAATAAAGAAATAGAAATATGAAGACAGACTATAGACAGAAGAAAGATTTTTATTTACGTATCTTAATGTACTAGTAGGTAGTAGGTACTAGCAGTATACACATTCTGTAGAATCTTGGATAGTTTGTAATAATATTCATTGTATAATATTGATTGCAAAGTTTTGTTAACTAATTTGATTTGACCTTATAATAACGGGTGTAAACTTGACTGCCATCTTTTTTAAAATTCGGAGGAAATTAGGTAGGTACTTCGGTTTTCGAAAAGATAATATCGCAAATCGTGAATACTTGGACATTACAATATACTTCATTAGATCTTCGTTAATCTTAGTTGTATAAAAAAAACTTAAGATTTTATGATGTACCTAATTTTGTACTAAATCTCTGGTAGAGTTTATATCATAATTCCTGAAACGTCAAATGAGGGTCATTAAATAACAAACAGACTCATAATATACTGAGCACATTATCACAGTCACTTATCGGCAAAATAGAGACAGCTAAAAGGCGCAAGTTACTACTTACCAAGACTAACTTTAACATATGACTGTTTTATTATTCAGGTGTCGCTAATCGAAGTTGCTGCGTCAGAATACCCAGGCAAGTGTCTGAGGACAAGCGTGGTTACCTTGAGGACCGACGGCCGGCTGCCAATGCCGACCCTTATCGGGTTATATCAATCCTCTTACGGACATGCATATTTGACGAGTGATTGTAACATCAGGTGTGTAGAAATATATTTTGATACGTTGTAATCCATGTTTTTGTGTATCTGCGCTTATCGACATTATATTGATTTTGAAGGAATAATATGTTTTATTTCCTTAACGATTTGGTCCTATATCGCTGTAAAGTTTTTTCCTAAATTTATAACAGTTGACTTCAAATCCCACCAACTCACAATTGACTATTTGCTCGCATGTTTATAGACCGTCCGTATATCCTGATTTCAAATATTAATTACATAAAATGTAGGCTTCGACGAAAGGTACAGGTAGGATACTTAAATATTATTATATTGTATCAAAACATAATATTTTCTCGAAAGTGTCTCAAAGAGATGTGAAATTCAATGAAGCTTAAGGTATTTTTTATATCCAAAAAAATATTCAAAAAGTCTTTCCATTACAAAGAGACTTCCAGTAGGTATTGGCTATCTGAAGTACGATAAACCTTCAAACTATTTCACAAGCATAGCTGCTAAATATAGAATACAATAATAATATGATTCATATAAAATGGGAGTTTGGTGAAGTATTTATCTTGCACTGTGTACAAAAGCATTAGCGAGGATAACGCGTTTTTAATGTGTAGAGTTCTGTTTGTTTTGTAATGGTATGATTTTTTTCTAAAGATGTTTGACGTTAGTAAGAATACATTTGTTAGAAGTCCTGGATCTAGGCTAATTGGAATTTCAATTAGCTCTACTTTAATCGTTATCGTTAAATGGTGCTAATTGATAAGTTTAAAAATAAAAAAAAATGTTTCAATATAATCAACATCAATGCAGCTCTAAATAAACTTATTAAAATAATGTTTAACAGCATCCTTCTTCAGCATCTTTCTTCTGATAAACCAATTGGGGCGAAGTTGATAACTAAGAATGTCCTCGTATCAAATAAAGTTCCTCGCAAAAACCAAAGTGTTTTTTTTTTCAACAAACACAATTGCGCACATTCTTAGGCAAAAGATAGTGGAACAAGATATTTAAAAAATAAGTAACGAAATTAGTGATCATCATTGAAAACCCATAATAAAATTCATCGTCAAAAAAACACTTAAAATAAGAGAGCATGAGTGAGGCAAGCAATTCTTAATAATATTAGCTTAAATTTTACTTACATTTCAAAAATAAAAATGATTCATTTGAGTAAAATTTATTAGCATTATAATAATTATTTAAGGTACTTTTCTGCCTTTTTTCCACTTTTTAGGTAAATGTTTGTCATCCTCTGAATATTTATGAAATAATTTGTTAATGGGCAATTCGGTATCATAATAAAATGACAAAAGTTGTTCATAAATTTAATTATACGTATTTGTAAATCTACATTATAATCGTTTAATATCTATCACATATAATGTTTGATTAATTAATAAATAGTTCATTTCTTAAAGCTAATGGAACAATTTAACGTATTTACACTTTCTCGTCATATGACACATCTGTGAATTCAACAATGTCACTATTTGGGAATATATACAACTCACTGACTCTCTCATCCCCGATAGGCATATCATCTGGGCGCGACAGCCTTTTTGCTGCCAATTTTCTTTTACCTGTTTCTATATTATTCATTCTTACGTTCATGTTTTTTTTGCCGTTAAGCGAATCTGTTTCATTAGCTCTCATACACTGAAAACCATTTTCTCTGTTCTGATTTCCCAGACATTGACATGAGTTTCTCGTTGATGTTTTTAAGGTATCAACAGGTGTAATGTTGATGGATTTTCTTGCGGAATATACGCTTCTGTCGTTTGTCGAGCGGAATGACAATATGCGGGTGCGATATGATTGGCCGTCCTGCAATAAATGTTTTATTACATATTTGTAATAGCTATTACTTGCCAGCGCCGGCCCTAGGGTAGAGCGAGAGGAGCGATCGCTCTTGGCGCCAAGTTGCCAAAATGACAAATGTGAAAAACTATTTCGAGTGGTAAATAAAACGTCGATGGCGCCTTTTGAGAAGCGTTTGTACTATTATCTATTCTGTGGAAGCGTGGCCGGTGGGGTTGCGCGGGGCTGGGCGATCGACGCGTCGACCAAAGGGCGCCAACAAAAGACAATCAATCTCGGTCTTCCCTGATCTGTGGCCGGAGCTGTGGCCGGCGTTTTCATTTGCCATTCATTTACTAAATCCTACTTGAATACTATGAGATGATGGTTGATCACGAGGCAAGAGCAATTTATCCGGTATAAAATGGTAAGTACCTACATAGTTATATACATACAGCATATTCTACGCTAGACAGGAAAATAGAAATAAATAAATGAGGTAAGTATTTCTATAATTTAAATATTGGTAGGTATAGAATCATTGAAATATTGAATCACATGTCACTTATATCATAATGATACTACAGGATGAAATGGAAATCATTGGACAAAACTTAATAGGATGTTACACACTTAATACACCGTGATTTTTTATTCGTTGTTTCGCTAGAACAAACGTTGTTCAGACCATGGTCTACTAACATACTATAGCATCAAATAAAAAGAAACGTCATTGATAAAAAAAAAAACACAAAACAGTCAAACAAAAACTCAGGAAACCGGGGTTTCCCACAACTGCTACAAAACTGGCATGCCGCTGTGCCACAACTACTTTGAAGTGATTGCGCGGTGTCTGGTTTTTTTTTGGGGTAAGGTTTGTGTAACGATAAGGCGCCACAGAGAGTTCTAGAGTTCTGCGTTCAGATTTCTGCTTTCCGTGTTGACTATTGTGCATACAGCAAGCAGTCTAGAGTTCTGTAATATTCGCTACTGATCACACATCATACACTTTTTTTAAAGGCGCCACATAGCTTACAGTCAACGCGGAATGCAGATCTAGAACTCTTCTCTGTGGGATCGGTGCCTAATCCCGACTTTTTTAACTTTATTTTGTGTTTTTTCGTTTGTTTTCGATTTCACCATGATTTCACCATGATTTTACCCTGTATTATAGTAAATACTTATTAATATTGATAAAAAATATTACTACATATATAGGTAGATAGCACTTACATCATAGCTATCATTCGTAAATCTGTTTCGTTTTTTTCCAAATGTGAAGCGTTGTTTGAACTCCTTCTTAAACTTTTCCTGGAACAAATGAATATTCATGAAATACAAGCTACTAATGCATACCTACTGTCTAAATACCCAATTAGGTTACAATAGTTGCTTAAGGCTGCTTTATACATTAGATCTATCCTTGATTTTGCGATTGAGAATTTATATTTTTACACTATTTATATGAAATTTAATGTAAATTATTCCATTCACTAAACCTGTCCTACAGAGTATCAGGGATCTATTTCTTTAGTGACATACTAGTGACACTCGACGTAGGCAGAATCACTGTAGACCTGTAGACGGACGCGACGTAGAGCTACGCGTGACGTAAACGGAACAACTCATTATTAGGATCAGAAAAATAATGCTTCCATTTCTAAACCTGACCTTATATTATTTTGGTATTAATCATGTAGATGACTTACATAATATCTACTAAAATTAGTTTATATCATAAGTAGGTGACAAAAAACAGTCTTATAATTTTAATTTTTGATTAAAATACAGTAAAATCAATTTTGTTATTATCTTTAGCTATAATATCATTTTATTAAGTCGTTGTGAGTCCATAAACCATATATTTCGCTACTTGAGATGGCTTAATGACGAAGGCATCAGCACCGGAACGATACGCAGCCTACAATCTTTAGTGTTTTTTTCTAAAGTAGCCTGGGGTCGTTTCCCTGTAGCTTTCACTCACAGCTTTCACTTTATTCTTATACACGTTTATAAAAGTTAAGGAAAACAATCGAGGAAGCCTGTAAGCCCGTCGAGTAAAAATCAATTGCATGTGTAGTCCGGTAATCCGAACAAGGCCCGGTTGGTACAAATCTCGCCCGATTCATTCCATAGAACGAACCACCACATTTCGTAGTAAAATGTTCTTTCTACATTCATTGAATCAATTTTAAATGGCGAGTCAGTCGAGTACCTACTACGAAGTGCTTACCTACTCTATCACCGTAATAATAGTTTCTTCTCAATGTATTATGATGTCTGATATATCTATTACGCCAGAAATCCCTCAATAAAGGTACCTCTTCTTTTCAGCCATCTAAGTTTTTCCTTTTGACATACATAACAGATACCTACCTGTATATTCCTTTATTACCTATTTTGATTCGTTTTCAAACAAGAGATGACAAAAATATTACCCTACTTTTCGTCGCGCAGTCGGGTAAAAAGGTATGTTAATTTCGCTAGGCTAGGTTCTTTTAAAACACTTTTCCTCACTGTGTGCGCGAAATAGACTTTTTCTCAATGGTTTTAGAGAAAAAAGGCGCGCTTTTTGAGATATGTTAAAATAGTAGCTTATGCACCGAAAGCGGTGTCTTACGTCACGGGCGACATATTGGAACCTGAGCGTACATAACGACTCTAGAGTTAACTCCTGAGCTTAGCGAGGTACGTAGAGTCCTGCCTGAGTGATGTATGTGTATGTAAAGTCGAAGGGTACAAGCCGCCCAAGAAGAAGACAGGCGTTAGCAGTCTCGAAGTGAATATGCCTACTCTACCTTTCATACCTAAATACATACATTTCATACATAAAAAAAACACAGGGCTTCATGGATAGACATCCCGACACAGCATTGACTCTTTTTGTTGTTCTCCGTTGAAAATAGGATTTTTCGTATTTATTGATTTTTTGTGCGTAGATTATTTTATAATTCCTAAAGCGCCTGAATTAATAAATGCCGGAGTCAAATCACTATCGCTCGGCTACATTTCTATGTCAACGTAAAAATTATAAAATACGGAACCTTTGACTAATGATATATCAAGACTGAACTACGAAGCTGTTTACGCGTAGATAAAAATGTGCTCTAACTGTTAGGGCGCAAATCATTTTCCCGCCCTCAGTGTCAATCGAGACGTCACTGGGACACAACCAAATTCACCAAAAGTGTATTGTTCCAGAATGTCTTTTTGTGTGATAAAAGTGTGCAGAAACTACATAGGTCGATCTAGATCAACAAAAAAACTCAGCTATCATCAGTAAGTAACAATATTTCCTATTAGTTTCTGCAATATAAGCCATTGAAATTTTTCGAAAATAAATTATTTTGAGTAAGCGCCATATTTATGAATTGCCTGTCCTGCCAGTTTATGAACTCGAAACTCCCATGGTAATGTCAGTCAATAGTTAAATACTAGTAGGTATGTAGATACTTATATATAAAAAGCGACGGTGACGTGTGCGAAGTTGACGTGTTTATCGTTTTCGGATTTTTCGATCATAGTTATTATGCGTGTGACGTCCATTTTGTGAAAATCTCGAATTGAGGGTCGTATTCGAGTATCGTAACCTGTAAAAGGCGGCTAAGAATGCTTTTTTTTAAGTTCAACATACATATAGAATTTTAAAATGGCGGTCTTTTTTTTTTTTTTGACTCATGTCATTCACTACAGTGGATGTCGTTTTTTTTTTTTTTTGAATCGATTTGACTTCGTTTGACTCGGTTTGACTGGATTTGGCTCGATTTGACTTGATTTGCTCGATTTGACTTCATTTGACTTGGTTTGACTCGGTTTGACATGATTTGACTCGAGTTGACTCGATTTGCTTGTTTTGACTCAATTTCACTTGATTTGCTTGATTTGACTTTTTTTGACTCGGTTTGGCTCGATTTCACTTGATTTGACTCGACTTCACTTGATTTGACTCAATTTCATTCGATTTGTCTGGATTTAACTTGATTTGACTCGTGTTGACTCGATTTCACTCGATAGTAAAATAAGTAAAAATAATAAGTATTAAATTAATATCGGCGCCATTAATCTTATTTATATTATCATGTATTATCCCGATTCAACTTTTATTTTCGTAGTTTACAAAGATATCGAACCGTACTATATTTTTCCCCATTTTATTGGATTTTTTCAACAACTGGTAACATTGTAAACTTCACTATGACAAGCAGAATGACGTACCGCGAGCATAAGACGTAGCAAAGTTGGCCACTTTTTAAAAATCATGTAGTATGGGCATGGTCGTTCTAGACGTATATATTTTCTAAGTACGGAACAATGTTTTTTGTTTCACATTCGTAACCATTGCGCCTATTTCTTTTTTTTTGTGTTCTGCCTATGGTGGCCAGTCTGATATTCGAATAAAATCTCTTTACAATCTCTTTACAAACTTACTCAAACCGTATCTATACTTAGAGTTTTCATATGAATCTTAACGCTCCAAATTCAAATCACATTATATCCCTTGGGATTTTCACATCCTTTGGGTATTACGCCTTGCTCTACGTTGAAAATAATAAGTAATTGGATATTACCAAGCAGGTGGTATGAAAATATATTTATTACTTACGTTATATATGGCGTAGATGAAAGGATTGTAGCACGAGTTACTCATAGCTAACCAGTCAAAGCAGAAGAAAATCACGTTTATGTACCTGTATCTGAAACAAAAATGTGTCGTTTAAGTCCTAACCTAAATCACGAAATAAAAATCCTTTTTAGTATGTTGCAAGATACATTAACAATAGGTATCGTATATAAATAAGAAATAATGTTAGATGATAAATATGGTGAAAGAGTTGGGAACAGCCATTACAAAAGCGACGCCTCAGTTCAATAGTTTCTCAATAGAATCATACAACGATAATCCCCTGAACAAAAAATATTGAAAAATGAACTATGTCGTACTGGCACAGTACACTAGGTTGAATCTATGAAAATAACGAGAAATAGATTATCATGCCACAGAAAGTGTACCACTTCCTAATAAAAATCTAATCCTGCGGGAATACCTTTTCACACATCCCATGATATATTAAGGACTATTATATTATATTATATTAAGAACTAGCATTCCGCCCCGCGGTTTCACCCGCGTCCCTTTCACTCACACCCCTTAGCGTGGGGCGAAATCGCGGCGGACTACAATACATAATTAAATATTATGAATAAAACGTAGACATTAGTGTTTCAATCAGTGCGTGTTACCAGTGATGACATACGAGACAAAGACGTGGTCTTTCACTGCTGGCCGCATAAATAAGCTCAGAGTCACTCAGCGAGCTATGGAACGAGCTATGCTCGGAATTTCTCTACGTGACAGGGTCCGAAATGAGGGCATTCGTAGGAGAAAAAAAAGGACTGACATAGCTCGTAGAGTTAGTAAGCTGAAGTGGCAATGGGCAGGCCACATCGCTCTAAGAGCCGATAACCGATGGGAAAAAAGGTTCTCGAGTGGCGACCACGTACTGGAAAGTGCCGAGCGGGACTTTAGCGTGGTTAGAGTCGCTGGGCGCCGCTGGATGCAAGCGCCCAGAACCATTCGAATTGGAAATCAATGGGGGAGGCCTATGTTCAGCAGTGGACATCCATGGGCTGATATATATGATGAGGCTTTGTGTTTATGGTAATTGAATTTATAAATATTTAACATAATCACATTTTGAAATTCTAGTTTGGATCAAATTTATCAGATCATCCCCTCATAAAATGTATTGGTATATATTTTGTAGCTTTGCAAATCTACGTGAGGTTTGTGGTAAATTTAGGAATAATAAGGTAAAATGTTCGCTGAAGATCCATTAAATTTACATTAAGTGGAATAGTAGATAAATAATTATTAAGTAGGTGTGTAAGCGAAAACAGTGTTACTAAAATATTAAACCTGCTGTGATCGATTTATTGTTAAATAACGATCAAAGCATATCTTGTTGCGGTAGATACTAATTATGATGAATATGTTCATAAGTTATAGTGTTAATGATGATCATAAATGGATCGTGTGTAAAAATAATAAATAAATAAATATCCTGGGACATTCCTCATACACGGTCATCTGATCCCAAACTAAGCAGAGCTTGTACTATGGAAAACAGATAACTGATATAATACATATACTACTTTTTGTTTGTAAATACATACTTATTATACATAATTACACCCAGACTCAGGACATACAGACATGTTCATGCACACAAATTTATTTCCTGTGCGGGAGTCGAACCCACGACCTGCGACGCAATATATGGAATCTTTACCAGAGTCTTAACCAACTGCGCCAACTGGCCCGTCAAATATTACATCGAAGATAGGTTTAGTGAGATCAAATAAGGTTTCTTTGAATACAATATCAATCTCATCTCATATCAAAGAGAGTATAAATAGAGCACTTCGTATATACTTACTCGTTTATACTCGGGAAAAATGACTGTAGCAGTAAATAACTTTGTAGAGGAAGCCAACAAAGCGCGAACAGCGCAACCACCAGCACCAGCATTTTTATAACCTGAAAAATAACGTCTATTAGAATTTACTATTTTTCAACATCTATACATATATACTACCATCGCAACTTTCGAAATGTGCGGGCTCAACGAAGCTTCCTTCCGCGAACGCTCAGACTGCGGAATGAGCTCCGCCGTGGTTTTTTCAATTGGAGTACATCATGGGGTTTGGCATGGGCAAAAAGGGTTTGAAGAAATTTCTGCAGGGTTGGCAACGCGCTAGTGATACCCCTGGTGTTGCAAGTTTCCATAGGCTACGGTAACCGCTTACCATCAGGCGGGCCGTATGCTTGTTTGCCACCTTAGTGTTTTTTTTTTTTGGGATAAAATAATTGAAGGGCACTGGACTAATTGAGCTGGAATGCGGGTGAAACAAGGGGCGACAGTTAGTTTGTTTATAATAGTCTGTTATCAGCCTGTGTCGATCGATCAAGTCTTGTGATTAATCGGATGCTTCGATCGTTTCGATATTTCGGGTGACCCAAGCTCGGCTATGATCCGAATACCGTGCAATTAATTCGACCAATAAATAGTTCACGAGAACGTTCGGGTGAACGTTCACCCAATAAAATTATTTTTTACTAACAAAATATAAAAAGAACGAGTTTTGTGTTTAAACATTTATGCATGTTCGTTATCCCAAAATTCTAGGCTACTGCAATTTAAACATTAAAAAATTTGTATATTGTATTGCAAAAGATCGATCTTCTAAGACACAATTGACCGAACCTTTTACACTCGATCACTCGCGTTCGGGTAGTGATCGAATCAAATCAATCGCGATTGACACAGGTTAAACTGTTACAAGAAGAAACTAATCTAAGTAATAACTCTAAGCTTTAGGTCTAAGCACAGTTTCCAATTTCATTTGTATCTTGTAAGCTGGGTCATTAATTTTCTCTTCGTTAAAGGGTCAATTAACCTAGCCTAGTTTTTAGCTTTTTAACTTTTAGTTTGTTATTTTAGAATCACTATGAAACAAATTTAGACATCAACAAAAATAATAAGTAACAAGCTATAGGTGACTAGAAGAGATGAGTTAATAAACAACGTCTCAGTCACACATTGACTAAGAATGAGAGATAGCTATACAGAGTGTTTTTTTTTTTCAGCCAGTGAGGGCAACTCCTACACTAAAAGTCTTAGAGAAAAACGCTGAATGCCATTCAAAAAAATTAAAAACAATTAGAGGTTAATGGACCATGGGCAAAAATGTATGGACCCTGGTCCAATATACCAACAGTGTTACAACTTTGCCAAATAAAAGCATTCGAAGAGTAAAATATTTCATGCTATAGCACCAAGCCGAAATCGAACGCGAACATGGTTTTGTGTCAAACTTTTTTAAGCTATTGCATAGCTTCTATCGCGGGCCTTGAGCGTGGAGACCGAATCCAGAACCTCCGACCGGCACAGCGGTGATACTTTTTAGTTTTGCCATCTATCGATGAATAGCAGAACTTTTAATGACTTTTTGAAATATCACGCTTGTCTCTTTAGTTCAGAAACCCGCCTCTAGGTGGCAATGATGCAATAGCTTTATCGCGGCAGTCTCCGAGTGCCACACGTTTTTTTTTTTATATTGAGGTGGCAAACAAGCATATGTCCCGCCTGATGGTAAGCGGTTACCGTAGCTATATAAACGCTTGTACCGAGGTGCTCCTCGCGCGTTTCCAACCTTGTGTTCCGATGTTTTTGAGACTTCCTATATATTAGATAATTTTTAGGTTTCCGTATTTCCAGTAAAGCAAATAGGTATATCATTTTATATAAAAAAAAAACAACAAATGTTATATTGTACATTTATTAACAGTTTTATACATTGATTAACATTTATTAACACTTTTAATGGTATTATCGATAAACATAATTACAAAAAAAAACGGTCCACAAAGAATAGAAAAAAAAGCTTTTATTGACATTTTATGATGCTAAGAATTTTTATGCTTTCTTAGTTTAGAAAATGTACCGAAACACCATGTTCGCGTTAGATTTTGACTTCGCCGTCATAATATAAAATGAAGTGTATGTACCTTTCATTTGGTAACACATACATCGTTGTTGAGATATTGGACCAAAATGCCCATGGTCCTTTAGTAACTTCTAGCAACTTGTGACCAAGATTGTCATACATAATTTTGTCGTATTGTGACGTAGAAGCAGAAAAAATATATATGAAAAAAATTACATATCTCCGAAAATTCATATTTTTTTAAATACAATTTAATTGCTACTTATTATTTTCTTTAAAATTCAGCTCATAGTTCCTTTCAGCGTTTTTCTCTAAGACCTTTAATTCAGAATTTGCCCATACTGGCTAGAAAAAAAAATCACCATGTATACTATTGCTTACAAAAGGACACAATATCAAAAGCACAATATCTATCTTCGAGAAAATAGATAAGTCATGAATGCGAGTAAGTACCTAATAGGCGATTCATTTAATTCCATGCTAACAATTTATAGGAAAATCCTCAAAACCTGCAAATGTCAGAATTGAAATGCCTACTTATTAGTTGTCAAGTTAACTATAAAAATCCAATAAAATTAAGAAAATAGGTGATATCGGTAGTTTCATGTTTCACAAGAAAGAACGCTCGTGGAGTTGATGTAAAATAATAGCCTTTGTTTTGGTTGTCGCTGTCCATAATTTATCTTTTTATTTGTTTCCTTGTGTATAATCTGATCTCCCATTGTACCGAAATCCTATACAATCCGAGATCAGGTTCAATACTGGAAATATTTAGCTAGATGTATGAGCATAATCCTGGAAAACATCCCTTACCCAGCGAATCTTCAGAGATTTACAATTGGTATCTCAGGGATACCTTAAGAGATAACTGTATAAGTTTTAAAACATACAAAAAAATTTGGGCTATTGAGGCTGATTGCCCATTTTTCGCCAAATTTTCGTACATATAAAGAAATCATTGTCTGCAGTGATGTATTTGTAAGATAAATAGTTAAAGATAACGTGTCAGGCAAATATACTTTCGCAACTATTTTTAATCTACACTTTAACTTTATCTAGAACAGAAGTAGGTACGAAGATAAAACAAAGTCAAATATTTTGTTCAAGCTGCACAAAAGACATAAAAAAGTACCTAATCAGTAATCACAAATTCTTAATTCAACCCGTTGTAACCAGTTTTAGTTTATAGTATTATTTAAACTGTGCGTAAATCAGTGTAGTAAATAGCGATTGTTTACTTAAAGCTACAATAGAATTAATGGAACATGACTTTGCGTTACGTGACGTACAGTTTGCGTAATGTTCTGAGTCAATCTAAATTCCTAGTGATTGATGGTCTTCGGTTGTGTGACTTTATATGAAGATATCCTTCACTTCAAATTATCCTATTTTAGATGATCATCTTATTATTAAGACTAATTTAATTATTCAAATGAAGTAGAAAGAGTAGTTAGATGTTCCTTTCGATATAATAAAGGAATACTATGATAGACCGAGGTTTCGTAAATTATTTCAGAGTAATCAAATGAAATTTCACTAGATATTGGTAATAAACCCATCTTGACCACTCATCCCATGTGTAATAGAGTATAGTAGGCGAAACTTACGATATATGCCTATGAGACAGATTACATCGGGACAGGAGCTCGCTTCTCGCGACTTCGAGTTTAATGTTGTATTCGACATTTGCATGGCGAAAAGAAGCCACTATCAATAAAACCCATTTTGCCCTTTCTAGTTTTAACATATACCTAAAGACAGTTCAGAGAACTGGATTGGCCTCACTCTTCGAAGGGACCCCGACCTATACCAAAGCAGGTAATCCACTGGAATCCTCAGGGAACGCGAAAGCGTGGCCGTCCCAAACTAACCTGGCGACGCACTGTGCTTGACAAAGCGAAGAAGATAGGGAAGTCTTGGAGTGAGATCAAGCGCGAAGCTCAAGACCGATCGAGATGGAGAGTTTCTGTCGACGCCTTCTGCCCCATCTAGGGGACACAAGTTCATAAGTCAAGTAAAGACAGTTATTAGCTTACATACTCGGTGTGAAAGAAGATTTACGTGTAAACCAAAAGACATTCCCTCATCCATAGTCACCTAAGAGTTGTAAATTAAGGTAACTTTTGGTAGCTACTTTTAAATTTTGCGGACATTATTATTATTACTGTACGGAACCCTCCGTTTGTGAGTCCGACTCGTACTTGGCCGTTTTTTTTATGTCAAGATCCTTGGCCTCATACTTGGTTAGCAATGATACAGCATCCGAAGTATTTCTATGTCTACGAAAACCTAACTGACATTTGGATAAAAGATTGGAGGTCTCTAGGTAATTTATAAACCTACTGTTAATTAGTCGTTCTAATATTTTTATTGATAGCGTTGGTAACTTCGAAATAGGACGGTAATTGTTTACAGACGTTTTATCTCCGCTTTTATATATTATAGGGTGACTGATAAATTAGTAAACGATACTTAGACACATAATTGTACTCATGACAACAAACAACTTTCCGAAAGAAAGTGTCGTTTACTAATTACCAGTCACCCTATACTGGTATAGTCAACGCCCTTTTGAGAATTTCGGTGAACTTAGCTGTTTTTAAAAAGTAATATTACATAGATAATAAGTTATAGACTTAACCAGAAAGTGCTTAAAATCCTTGATTATTTTAGCAGAGACACCGTCACTGCTAATAGTAAAGTCCCGTTTGAATGAATTTGAAATATTATAGAAAGTACCTCCAAAGGCTTCAACCCGTAGTTCCAAGCAACATGATAAAGTAATTTGAAGAATTAGGAGTACTAGATACTGCATGACTGTGACCTGGATTTTCGTTAATAACCCGATCAGCTCAACAAAAGAGCTATTATAAAATTTACCGCTTCCAGAGGTGAATCATGCTGCGTTCTTACGCAGCCCAAGCAAGCAAGCAGCAGTGAAGAAGCCCAAGTGAGTGAATGGAAACATGATATAGGTACTGTAGCGTCCACGCACTGACACCACTGCACAGATTAGTGACTAGTTACTCCGTAGCACTGGCTCACCACTACACCAGGTCCGAGCGCAAGCGCACGTCCAACCCGCACCGCGTCTAATGTCAGACTGGCCGGTTGACAGCTACCCCCTCTACTGGTGTACATGAGATAGTGTATTATATCTACTGTATAGATACAAACACTACATCCCTTCCCTTTTAACAAATTTTAATTATTTCAAATGTAGGTAATCAATACTAGAGATAATTATTATTTACTGATACAAATTACACTTTTGATATTTGTGGCTTTCACCCAGTGTCGCGACAGACACGTCTTTAATCTTAATACTGATTCTAACCAACACCGGTGTACATGATACAATGTATTATATCTACTGTATAGATACAAACACTGCATCCCTTCCCTTTTACCAAAATTTTATTATTTCCTTAGATGGTACTCGCGGTCCTTTACATGAGTGCTTGAACCATTCACGTAAACTTGGAAGATATCGGTTACAAAACCCTCTTTGGAACATCCCTCGCATCTCGCAAACCATCCAATTGTAAAATTCTCTAAACTATGGATCCAATTCAGGGATGAACCTGCATTTATTTTTTTCTTTAGCAAATAAATTTTTGTTAAAATGTTTGCCATGAGCTTGTGATGTAAAGTATTGTCTGAAGTAATAGGACTGGGTATTCTTTTCATAGATATTATTCTTTTTAGAGCTAATAGACCTTTGTCGACTGATTAATCTTGTACTACTTGCAAATGTATAGCTCTAATCTTGCTCTAACTGCTAAACAAGTAAATAAACATATCCACAATTTAAGTTTTTTCCATTATCCAATTTAAGTCAATAACCAATAACTATTTCAACGCAATGGGAACCTGTACCTTGTTACCGTATAAGGAACCTACGCAATATATTAGCAAACAACGTGAAATCGACTCACCAGATACTGCTTTCAAAGCTATCCCAAACACCACCACATGGACACCAAATAGAAAGTAAGTGCTCACATGAGACCCCCGGCACCAACTGGAGATGACAGCTTCAGGCCGCTATCAATATGATTGATGCTGCCAGCATAGAATCACCACCATCGAACTGCAAATTATTCCAATAGAATGGAATTCTAACAAATTAATTCAATCCTTATTGAATGGAATTCATATAAAGTAATTCCAATTGAATGGAATTCAAGTAATTCCTATTGAATGTAATTCAAGTAATTCCAATCGAATGGAATTCAAGCAATTCCAATTGAATGTAATTCAAGTAATTCAAATTGAATGGAATTCGAACAAAGTAATTCTAATTGAATGGAATTCAAATAAAGTAATTCTAATCGAATGGTATTCAAGTAATTCCAATCGAATGTAATTCAAGTAAATCCAATTGAATGTAATTCAAGTAATTCCAATTGAATGTAATTCAAGTAATTCCAATTGAATGTAATTCAAGTAATTCTAATTGAATGTAATTCAAGCAATTCATATTGTATTGAATTCGAACAAAGTAATTCTAATTGAATGGAATTCAAGTAATTCTAATTGGATGGAATTCAGGTAATTCTAATTGAATGGAATTCAGGTAATTCCGATTGAATGGAATTCAGGTAATTCCGATTGAATGGAATTCAGGTAATTCCGATTGAATGGAATTCAGGTAATTCCGATTGAATGGAATTCAGGTAATTCCGATTGAATGGAATTCAGGTAATTCCGATTGAATGGAATTCAAGTAATTCCGATTGAATGGAATTCAAGTAATTCCGATTGAATGGAATTCAAGTAATTCCAATTGAATGGAATTCTATTTTGTGGGTGTTTGCATTATTCTTTCCTTACATTTCTTTTATGTCATTTAATTCCAAATTTCATTTTTATGTATGCCTTGTCAATGACATTTCAATTTTAATGTATGCTGGTCCACATCTTGCTTAACATCGTTCCATATACTACTTAAAACTGTATACTACTGTAAAGCTGGTCGTATCCATGTTATTTCTTTCTTGAACCATCCATCTTATTTGCATCTTCCATTTCTGTTATTATTATCTCTAACTGCTTGCTTATTTCTTCACTAACTCTCTTTTTTTTTTCTAGAATGTGTCTGTTATTATTGCCCAATTCCGACAATTTCCAATTTAATTAAGGTATTAATTTAAAATACCAGACGATTTCCAATTTAATGGAGGTATTAATTTGAACTTCCCGACAATTTCCAATTCAATGGAGGTACTACCAATTTTAATTCGTATTTATCTGATTATTTTCAATTTGATAGAGCGTTTCGTTTCGTTTCTTTGCCTTTCTCATTTCATTTCATTTCATTTCATTTCATTTCATTTCATTTCATTTCATTTCATTTCATTTCATTTCATTTCATTTCATTTCATTTCATTTCATTTCATTTCATTTCATTTCATTTCATTTCATTTCATTTCATTTCATTTCATTTCATTTCATTTCATTTCATTTCATTTCATTTCATTTCATTTCATTTCATTTCATTTCATTTCATTTCATTTCATTTCATTTCATTTCATTTCATTTCATTTCATTTCATTTCATTTCATTTCATTTCATTTCATTTCATTTCATTTCATTTCATTTCATTTCATTTCATTTCATTTCATTTCATTTCATTTCATTTCATTTCATTTCATTTCATTTCATTTCATTTCATTTCATTTCATTTCATTTCATTTCATTTCATTTCATTTCATTTCATTTCATTTCATTTCATTTCATTTCATTTCATTTCATTTCATTTCATTTCATTTCATTTCATTTCATTTCATTTCATTTCATTTCATTTCATTTCATTTCATTTCATTTCATTTCATTTCATTTCATTTCATTTCATTTCATTTCATTTCATTTCATTTCATTTCATTTCATTTCATTTCATTTCATTTCATTTCATTTCATTTCATTTCATTTCATTTCATTTCATTTCATTTCATTTCATTTCATTTCATTTCATTTCATTTCATTTCATTTCATTTCATTTCATTTCATTTCATTTCATTTCATTTCATTTCATTTCATTTCATTTCATTTCATTTCATTTCATTTCATTTCATTTCATTTCATTTCATTTCATTTCATTTCATTTCATTTCATTTCATTTCATTTCATTTCATTTCATTTCATTTCATTTCATTTCATTTCATTTCATTTCATTTCATTTCATTTCATTTCATTTCATTTCATTTCATTTCATTTCATTTCATTTCATTTCATTTCATTTCATTTCATTTCATTTCATTTCATTTCATTTCATTTCATTTCATTTCATTTCATTTCATTTCATTTCATTTCATTTCATTTCATTTCATTTCATTTCATTTCATTTCATTTCATTTCATTTCATTTCATTTCATTTCATTTCATTTCATTTCATTTCATTTCATTTCATTTCATTTCATTTCATTTCATTTCATTTCATTTCATTTCATTTCATTTCATTTCATTTCATTTCATTTCATTTCATTTCATTTCATTTCATTTCATTTCATTTCATTTCATTTCATTTTGACTTCGACTTGACTTCGACTTGACTTCGACTTGACTTCGACTTGACTTCGACTTGACTTCGACTTGACTTCGACTTGACTTCGACTTGACTTCGACTTGACTTCGACTTGACTTCGACTTGCCTTCGACTTGACTTCGACTTGACTTCGACTTGACTTCGACTTGACTTCGACTTGACTTCGACTTTATTTTATTTCAGGGTCATAACATTTCAGATTCATTCATTTCAGGTTCATTTCAGGTGGTGGTACCTGATTAGTCGTAAAAATATGATTAGTCGTAATAAATACCCTAGTAATATAGATTTCTATAAACCTCTAATTTATTGAAATTCAATAGGTATGGTACACGCTAAGTACAGTACCTCTTATTTAAAAGAAGTCTGAAGCCTCAATTTCAATTTAATGAATTACTTATTGTCTTAATTTACTTATGTAACGACAATTCCCAATTCCAATTTTATGAGACAATTTACAGGTGCTTCAAACACGTTCATCTTTCTCACATCCTGAAGAACACTACCCTGCCACATCCAAAACTAACAATGTTTAGTTCAGTATCATATTATGTTAGTGCAATAATAATATATCTTAATCTTCCTAAACTGATACTGGAAGAAAATAAGCTGATATACTTTATTATTTATATCCAAATTAGAAAGACTTTCTTATAAAAATACTTTTATAATCTGCAGGAATTCTTCAAAGCTACCACAGATAAATATGCCTGACATGTAACTCATATAATCAATATACTGTATTACATACTATTCTAATAATACTCATTCCTTATTTTTGTTGAATTTAATTGGATTTGTGTATTTAATTATTACTTAATATTATCACAGTCTATTAAACCATACAGTCGGTCGACGAAGCCGTCTAGACAGGGCAATCGTGCGGGGTGTGAGAGGCGAGACGCGGGAAAGCCGTTACCGACCTGCGAACAAAACGATGTTAGTAGCTCGGTAAACAGAATTCAGGGCTAACGCGTGTTTTTCTGTAATTATTTTATATTAATTTGTTTATTTAAAATGGTGCAAACGACGTGTGCTGTGAGAGACTGCAAGTCTTCATCCTATTTAAATAAAGATCTGCGTTTTCATCAGCTTCCACACACAGAAGAAAGGTAAATAAATAATGGTTTGTTATCGTAGAGTGCATACAATAATAATTTTATATTTGTCATGTCGTGTCACGTTAATAACGCCAACAAAATGGCCGAATGGCGGACGGATGGCCGAATTTGAATTTTCGTGAGATGAACTTTGACCATGTATGGTTTTCAGGGTCTGATGATGGAGTAGGAGGGTAAGCACTGGAACTCCATAGTGGAACATCGTATCCTAGCCGTGTTTGGGGTTGTTGGAATTGTCGTGAGATGAACTTTGATCATGTATGGTTTCCAGGGTCTGATGATGGAGTAGGAGGGTAAGCACTGGAACTCCATAGTGGAACATCGTATCCTAGCCGTGTTTGGGGTTGTTGGAATTGTTGTGAGATGAACTTTGACCATGTATGGTTTTAGGGTCTGATGATGATGTAGGAGGGTAAGCACTAGAACTCCATAGTGGAACTTCTTATCCTAGCCGTGTTTGGGGTTGTTGGAATTGTCGTGAGATGAACTTTGACCATGTATGGTTTTCAGGGTCTGATGATGGAGTAGGAGGGTAAGCACTAGAACTCCATAGTGGAACGTCGTATTCTAGCAATGTTTGGGGTTGTTGGAATTGTCGTGAGATGAACTTTGACCATGTATGGTTTTCAGGGTCTGATGATGGAGTAGGAGGGTAAGCACTAGAACTCCATAGTGGAACGTCGTATTCTAGCAATGTTTGGGGTTGTTGGAATTGTCGTGAGATGAACTTTGACCATGTATGGTTTTCAGGGTCTGATGATGGAGTAGGAGGGTAAGCACTAGAACTCCATAATCGAACATCGTATTCTAGCCATGTTTGGGGTTGTTGGAATTGTCGTGAGATGAACTATGACCATGTATGGTTTTCAGGGTCTGATGATGGAGTATATATAATATTGTTTAAAATATAATAATACTAACAATGTTTTATTGTTATCTGCAATAAATAAATAATTTTATAATGTTTACTTGTGACAACCCTGGCCGTCGCGATACTGTCTAGACGTTGTCGGCATTTTTCACGAGATCAAAGGCGTCGGACGACTGTATGGTTTAATAGACTGTGATATTATTGTAATGTTGCAATGCCCTTGCAGGGCTTATGTATTATACCACTTTATTCTTTGTAACATCTTTAACATACTAGGTACCTATGTACCTAAAATGTATGTATAGGTGTGCTTCATGTGAAGCAGCAAATAAATAAATTGAAATATACCTGCATAGTTTATTACATATATACAGTCATGTTCATGCACACAAATGCATGTCCTGTGTGGGAATCGAACCCATGACCTGCGGCACAACAGGTGGAATCTTCCAACTGCGCACACGGGCCCGTCACTATATTTACTATAGGTAATTAAGCGCTTCCTTTAAGTATGAAACAAATAGGTACAATAAAGCCTATAGAAAATACAATATTACCGAAAACAACCTGCTAATGAGAGTTCAAAGCAACCTTTATATGCTGGTATAAAGGTATTAGTGACATCTTTTTAATTAGGAAGATTTGTAGCTCAATGCAATCTCCTTGTACCTTTTTTGAATAAACAATAATCATTTATTCGACAACACATTTGTTTTGTTACCTTTGCGGAATAATTTTGGACATAAGTAGCATTTTTCATTCTATTAATCTTGTTAAAAGATAAGGAAGGTAGGTACCCAAGCATCTTATAGTTTTTCTTACATTATAATTTATTCTCTCATCAATCCATAATACCACTGACGAAATCGTCACTTCACTTAAATAAGTGGAATGAAATGTATTACATTGGGATTATTTTGCGTAAACAACATTCCATGACGATCCAACTGAATATTCTTACTATTGTACTACTGGGTTCGTCTACTTAGGAAATGTTATAAATATGGTATAATATTTAGTACGCATTGCATAAAACTCACACACTTTTTATTGTCACCTTCCTTCCCTTTTAATAATAATTGAATTTTATTTACTGGCCTTTTACACACGTTTCTCGTACTTTATCTCGTCGCCACTTGTAGCGTCCACGCACTGACACCACTGCACAGATTAGTGACTAGTTACTCCGTAGCACTGGCTCACCACTACACCAGGTCCGAGCGCAAGCGCACGTCCAACCCGCACCGCGTCTAATGTCAGACTGGCCGGTTGACAGCTACCCCCTCTACTGGTGTACATGAGACAGTGTATTATATCTACTATATAGATACAAACACTACAGGTACGTACTATAATTAAGCAATGAAAATCGATTTTAATAAGATATTTTATGTAGTTTTTGAGATAAAATGGGATATTTTTGCTTACAAACTATTTTGAGCTATTCAATCGCAGAAAATAACAAACTTTTGTTTCCGTTATGATGATTAATATCACAATTTATTTCTTTTCCATAAAGTTTCTTAAAACTTAGCTAGGAATATAAATTTTATTGTAAATAAACTCCTCCTTTGTGAAAAACTGGTACCTGTACGAGGATACCCTGTTTTGCAAAACATAAATTAGCCTCGTGTTTTAACCGTGAGCGTTCATCCCGCCTACGGAAGCTTTCGCTATACGTGATCTGACAATCATTTCAGCAGATAACACTATTTCTCTACGAAATTGCCTATCAAATTGAACATGATTATTCTGTTCCATTCAACTATCCTCAACACAATAATAATGTTTAATTTGATTCCTCCAACATTGTGAACATTGTATGTGAGAATGTAAATTCAAAAGCACAAATACCCTTAACCCAGTGTAGTAGTCGAATGAGCGCTGAACAATGCATTCATTTTTAACCGACGAAAAAACGGCGGAGGTTTACAAGACGACGCGTTTTTTTTTTTTTATGTATGATCACGCATAACTTTTTACAGAGTAGTCCGATTTTGATAATTCTTTTTTTTGTTGGTATTCCTCGAAGTTGGTCCCATATAAATTTGAATAAAAAATACTTACCCGGTGAGAAAAATAGGGGTGATTTATTGTTCACTCACCGATTTTAATGGCGAGTTGATTATTACAATTATAAAAGTAATCAAACATTAATCATGTAGTAATGAGTAGATTATAGCCACAAAAAAATATAAAATAAAAACTTTTTAACAACAAAAAAAACCACCGAAAAAACTGAAAAGCTTTCAACTTTCAGTTTTTTCGGTGTTTTTTTTTTGTTAAAAAGTTTTTATCTTTATTGCATTGTATTTCTGTTTCGTATGAACGCAAATTGCAACCTAAAGATTTCTCTCATTACAAGTATCCAAACATTTGCTGTAGATTACAGAAATGTAAGCTTAAATATTTTGGTGGGTCCATACTACACGAAGCGAGCACGAGCCGAGTCTGGAACGAACAGGATTCGTTCGTTGTTCACGTAGCGTGGACGGGCTTGCGAGCGTCGAACGAGCATTCGTCTCGCGCTCCGCCAAATTGTCAGATTTTTTATGAGCACAGGGATTCGTATCGCGCTCGTTGTAGGCTCGTTATAACGTCCACATTTGACATCGCGAGCAGCGAACGAATTCTGTTCGTTCGTAGCTCGGATCGTGCTCGATTCGTGTAGCTTGGACCCATCAGTCAAATTATCTTACCTTTTTCTTATTCCTCATATGGTTAGCGTCACGTGTTTCTTGTGCATTTCCAGGTGCACGGGCCCCCCATAGTTTCATGGCCATATGAACGTACGCAAATGTGATTACACACAGCGGGATTATATACTGAAAAAAAAAGGAGTCAAATTTCGTTTTCTTACAAACCCACAGGGACAAAGAACGTATACAAAAACATAGGTATAGTATAGCCGTGCCATTTCTCTCGGCTAGTGAATACAGTCCGGGAATTTTATGAATTGGGATCCCAAATGCTTTTGGCTTACGACGTCCAAAGATTGTTTTTCTTTTACTAGAATATGTACGGGTACAAAGTGCCAAAAAACAAAATGTTTTTGACTTGATTTTGAGGTGTTAGCCTGAATACCCTTACGCGGAAAATTCGGTGCGGCAGGCTCTCAACTGGGTAAGATGCTAAGCAACGTCAAGTACTCCAGGTCGAGCTCGAACCTCGGCTCAGGGTGTTGCCGGGAACGTGGAAGGAATTTTACGAGTTACGATTATAAAATCGATTTGGGACGAGATTGGGTGGTGCTCGCGAAAATCCTCGCCAGCGAGAATCTTGGTCGATTTTGTAAAGGGTGGCAGATTCAGAGAAGGTTTTTATAACTTCGATTTATGTACTATTGATGGTGTGCTTGTATTGTTACGATTTGTAACTAATAATTTGAAAACATATTGTTATTGTTTGTCAGTATTTTGGGTTATTGCAACTTTTCCGTGGAAGTTTCTATATTTTTTTTTACTTTGCCTCCTTCACTTCTTTATGTAGGTAGTTTTATGAATATTTATGATAGCATAAAACTAGTGTATAAAGATATGTAAAATAAACCTTCGCATGGCTTTATGAGTAGTCTTTCTCTAATACTCTAATACCGGTACAGAAGGTTGCATTTGCTGAGAAGAGTCGGCAAGAAACTCAACAATACTCTTTTCAGTTTCAATTATTTCAAAGTTTCATCTCCAATTTAATCCAGACGTCTACAAGTTTCTTAATTTTTAATCTCATCAGCATAATTATAAAACCACTCCCTTATTTAACGCATATCTAATTAAACAATTGCCTAAATTTCCAAGAAAATTTTGTTTCAACTAAAAGCTAACATTATATTTTTCAATATTTTTGAAAAACGCAACTAATGTATGAAAGTATAAATACACTAGATTTTCGCCCGCGGTTTCGCTCTCGTAGCCTATAAGATTGGTACAGACAGTATGAGGCACGAGTCGTGAGGCACAGATAGGCAGTAGTAGGGGCAAGCTCACGCATGTACACTTTTGGCCAAATAACAGTAGCCAAATGACACGCAAGAATCCAAAAGACGACGAGCATCGACTGACGAACCAATCGTGTGCAGCTCGGCGCTCCCCCCTTCTTCATTCCGCCAAACAAACCGAAAAAATCTAATAAAAAATTCTAATCTAAAAAGAGTAGGTACGGACTCTACTGTCTCTCTAGTAAGTAATTTAAACCAATAAAAAAAAAAATACGTTCACATAAATTAATGAAAAGATGTTAATTTCGTAAAGTCTGCAGTATGTAAATAATATAAAATACTTATTTGAATTTCGAACTCACCTGAAATATGTAAAGTAACAGCCTGTATATAGCCAAAGAATGTGATCCAAATTCACTTGGAGCACAAAATGGTTTCTTATAAAAAACTTTGGTAACTGTAAGAAAAGAGATCATACAAGGTTATCATAATACACGCTTACAGAATCAAATGAAAATAATTTGTTTTATTTTCTTTTCGATGTGATATTATTCAATTAAAAAATGTTTTATGAGTAATTTTGTAAATAAAATACGATACTAAATCGAAGCTTCAATCAAATAGGTTTTCGTCCGTTTTATGATTATGAGCAATAGTTAAAGTTAGTATCTCAGCCGCATAGATCTAATACAACAGAAAAAAGGTTGAACTCATGCAAGTTTTGAAATCCCATCATGAACAAACCTGGATCCTGTTCATCCTCCATAATGACTATCCATGACATGGCCATAGGAGCAGCCAAAGAGAGTGCAAGCAACCATATAAATACTATTATCACTTTAGCTATGCGCTTAGATGTGTGGGCGCTGAAACAAAAGATTAAAATCATTTTCTGAGAGTCATCTAAAAAGTACTTATCAAGAAATTATAATTCAAGATATTATTATAATTGATGATTTAGAGGTTACTCTCAAATAACTAACTACTACTACTACTACTATTAAATTAAACGATAACATTTCGCTCTTTCATAGCTCATATTAATTTACAAATATTATTGACTTGCGTTTTCACCAGCGCTCCCGGGGTGAAAAGTAATTAATTAATAGCACTCGGTGAATGTAGCTTCCTACTGTGTTCCTACTAGTGTTTTTTTTTTATCAGATCGGTAGTTCTGGACATTACCCCCTACATCCAAAATAACAAACATTACCTGTTTATAATATTAGTAGGTAATACTAAAAAAAATATTGCTTTAATGATTTATTTTTCTTAATGAATTCCTTATGAACATGATAAGACCAGAGCCATCGATTCGAGATAGGATATGTAAACAACTATTAAACAAACCGACCTCTATTGAGTTACATTACGATAGCGAGCGATCTCACGCATGTAATAATTACGTCAGTTTGTCGACGACAGCTGTCGTGGTGTGATTCGTGGTACAGGAAAGCGGTCGGTAAACCAGCTGTCAACATACTTAATTTCTTAATAAATAAATAAAAAAAATTTACATTCTTTATCTCCAATCGATGGCTCTGGTATAGCATATGAAATTACATTTGCGGGCAACATATGTTCCAAGCCTCATATATTTTTGGCCGGTCAGTAAATACGAGGCTTCTTTAATCGTAAGACGAGATAATGGTTTGTATGTACAAAACATACTGAAATAAGCAAAGTTACCGTTGATATCTCTCTCGTTGTCTGCAAAGTTACTGTATATTTTTCGTCATGTAGAACATTTCTTTATACTTAGCCTACTATATATGAAAAGTTTATTTTTCTTTAAATACTTAACGCCTTCCTGGGACATTTCGTCGGTTTACAAAGGAGGGTGAAATTAACTATAACATATGAAATCCTAATCAAGTTTAGTCGCACTACGACTGATTCAATAATCCTTTTTAAATTATTTTTATTGGGGTTTTATTTTGTTTGAAATCCAGACGTTTTACTTGATATGCATAGATTTATGATTTAAAATATTTTTGATACTCTTTGGATTACGAAATGCTGCTACTGTAGCTTATCATTATCAGCTTTTATGATAATGTGAATATATCACAAAATTATTCAGATACCTATGTGATAATGAATACTTTCAATATATATATACCACTACACAAAAGCTTTATTCACGAGTTTTATACCAAAGTAAATTTATATGTTCTTGTTATTGAAAATGGTTTAGGATCTCGATGATTAAGTACCTCGCCTAAAACTTTTAAATATAAACAGCAACTTATAAACACATTATCCTAAGTACTTATAAATCATCAGTATGCTACATTGCATTTGATGTAGGTAGAGTCGAAATATTCAGTGCTGTGCCAAATTTAGATTTATTTTTATACTAGCTGTCTTACGCGGTTTCACTCTCATTCCCGGGATAAAAAGTAGCCTATAGCACTAAGGTATGATGTACTTCCTATTAGTGAAAGAATTTTCAGAATCAGATCAGAGTTCCGGAGATTAGTGCGTGTGTGTGTCGACCCCACAAACATGCGCATATGGTGACACAAAGTCACATCTTACCTACGTTATAAAATTACCCATTGCTAGATTAAACAATAATTGACTTTTGCGTCAGTCCTGTGGAAAACTATCTAAAATAAAAATGGGTACCTAACTTTGCACGTAACAGCTTGTCTCAGAGACTAGCTACATTATGTTTTGGTTACGAGATAAGAGTATTTCTTTTGCTGCACGAATATTACCCCTAATCACTTCAAAAGTTGTCCGATTAATCTACGAAAATACAGCTGCTACCAATAAATTGTTCTTGGTGACTATTCGTCTAGACTGGCTCATTTTCTGATTGAATAAAGCACCTTATGTTATGGACGTTAATTTATCACCATATAAAGGATCGTGCATATAGGCTTATACTTTACCAAAACCTCATTCATTAAAAAATAGTTTCAACTTCTTTGACGGCTGGGCCGTCACACGTAACTATTCTAATCAATAATTACAATTCGGTAATTTTTGCACCTTTTCATATTTCTATTGGCTAGAGAGGTAGCATATAAAAATATAAAGCCAAATGCTTAGATACTTGGCTTCTATTTTTTTCTCCTCACGCTTCAAGAACGTTCTATTTTTTATTATATTTATTATAAATAATATATTGATAATGTTTTATCGGTTATTGCTTATAGTTTCATTTAATTTCTTATTTAAATTTGAATTAGTTTGAAAATCTGTCGCCAAGCACCTATCGGTGTGTTCCGATAGCTGCACTTGAGAGCCAGTTCCTTCTAGACTTTCTGTGCTTACCACCTTAGACCACATCATCACTTAACATGGTGAGATTGTGGTCCAACACAGGCCTATACACCGTAAAAAAAAAAAGAGAAAAATGTTGTTCAAAGTAGAACACTACTTACTTTATTATTTCGTAGATAATTTCTATTTGTTTTACAATAACATTATAATATAAAATAAATACATAAAATAAGATCTAATTTATTTAAATATTACTCATTGAAATGGTAATGAAAGCATGGCAACGGACAGCAACAAAGACGAGTTAAGAAGACTAGTTATCTTTCAAAGATATTAAATGATCAAAACCAACAAATTTGTATCTGTTACATAAAAGTAATATTAATTTAATATCACATAAAAGGCTTTAATATATACTCAGCGAGCTTTGATATAATACACGGTCTATATAGAGATTATAAAAAAAAGAGTTTTTGATACACGGTAATTTACCATGATTCAAGAGCGACCCTTGTAAGGACAATAATCCTGTTTTAACTCTAATGAGATTAAATAAAGCAAGCAACTTTGCTTATCCTGGATCCTTGTTTAGCTTTGTTTTGTGGTAGCTATTAACGCGAGTTAGGTACCTACGCTTAGTTGATGTTTATACCTACCTACGAGTATGTGTACGAAATATACACGCATGTGCAACTAGAATCTTTAATACCTACCTAAGCTGCTGATCAATTCACTGGTTATGAAACACAAGCTTCTTTTCAGAAATAGGCTTAAAATTGTCTCAAAGTTTTCATAAATAATTTCACACTTCATTTTATTTCATAATTGACTAACTACTTACTTAGGAGTGGCTGGAAAGTTACAATACGGATTTCGGATTTTATTTCGTTTATCATTTTTTTTTATTTCACATTATAAGCAAAAATAAATATAGGGTGACTGGTAATTAGTAAACGATACATAGACATATGATTGTACTCATGATAACAAACAACTTTACAAAAGAATTTTTTTTTTAATTTACTTAGCACATGAGCCTATAATATTTAGTACCTAACAAGAATAAGAATACATCATCAGCTTTTATTTAATTTAGTTATTTATCCCTATTTGCTTCTTTAGGAAAGTTGTTTGTTATCATGAGTATAATCATGTGTCTAAGTATCGTTTGCTTATTACCAGTCACTCTATATTTTTATACAAATTAGGTGCCATACCTAATTTGTCATAAGATAAGAACAGCCTAATAAAATGTATTCAAATACAAGTAATGTTTTCAAGTTTTTATTTATCTTGGCTTGTTAGTATACCTACTATAGGTCGAATCTTGCAACTGATTTTTAAAACAGTTATATCCAACCAATTGGTCTGTAATTTTGCATACACGTTCAGATTGGATGACAATGCATAGTTAGCTAAGTAATATAAATAAAATATAAAATAAAAAGCCTTTTATTTCTTGCTTAGAATTCAAGTTACATTTACATTTTACATTAACATTTAACATAAACATCATAACATTAATTTATACATTATTATAATAGATTTAAATTCATTCCTATAATTTATACTTAGGTATATATGGCAATTCCTCAGATACCTAACAAGCGAAAAGTGTTTCTATTTTTCAGTATTTACGGTAATACCGAGGATTGTTAATGTCCGATCTCAATATATATTGACACTATTTTAATGTCAATATATCAATCCACAATCACAAAATCGAGTATAGATTGAATATTGGAATCGGGCGGTTTGCTTTGGGTGGACTTAGTTCGGTATTTTTTTTAAATATCTCTATTTTGCGTAAAATTAAAACCATAAAATTAATTCATTAATTTTCCATAATATTTTTCAATAACATTGCAAAGTACAGTGTTATCATAAAGTACTTATAATAAATAAAAGTGACGTATTTTAAACTACAACAGCTTACAAGCACGGACGTCTAAACAAAAGTGTGTTAAAAATATGTAATTTGGTTAGAGTTTTTTTTAAAGTTTTTAATGAAGACCTTATTTTTTAAAGTCATCAAAGATTAGTAGGCTGTTTCTTTAAAAGTTTGTCATAAATATAGAGAACAAACTTAGGTCACTTACATTACCATTGCAGAGCTTTTAATAGAGTTTCAAACTAAACTCTTGTAGGTACATAAAATAATAATAAAACAAAATACTATCTAATTATGCCTATCAAGGATTTAAAATCGTAGTTTTATGCTAAAAAATACTTTAAGTATGGTTTATAGGTTGATTCTAATTTTATTTCGAACAAACAGTATATTCTTTATCTCATAAATCAGTGTCAGTAAATACAAAGCCCTGGGTATAGGGATGCGTCCCCTAACTTTATTATTTTTCGTCTGTGAAATGATTAATAGCTAAGAAATAAATTTCATATAATTTGTACGTAGTATTTATCTGAGATATAATAAACCAAAATACTTAATTTTCAATTTACTCAAAACTTGACCGTCGGATTTTCTACCGTTCCAACTTTTTATTGAACCTGCTGTAATTTTATAAAACTGAAGCAAAATAAAAGATGTAAAGACGTAGTGAACTTTTTCTTTTTTCTTAAAAGCATGTATAACACAATATCAAAGCCATCGTACCATATTTTTTATTAACAATCATAAACATAACTCCAGATAGCAATATTCTTTTTGCGTTTTAATCTTTAGCAGGTCAGACAAAAATCGCTCTTGTGGAAAATTGGATATGGGCTATATTGATAGCAGAGGATTGGTTTAACTTTTTATGGAGAGCGTGTTTTCTATCCGAATACGTTAGCAAACTGTTCGAAATAAAATGTTAGTTTCTGTCCGATGATACGCAGACCAGTGCTTTTTTGTTACTCCGTAGGACGTATAAAAGTTATTTTATTCTGACAACATACAGTTTTTTAGTAACAACATTAAGTAAACTTTTTACAAAGTATATCTTAACTTAAGATTGTAGATTTTGAGGGTCAACTATTGTTTTGTTCATTATTTATGACAGTAGGTAATACACAGACAAAAAGGTTGGATTATCATATTAATTACGAATAAAGCAATACCAGCAGTTAATGTTTGTGTGTTTAGATGTCTGTGACTAAATCACGCATGGATTTCGATAAAATTTGCCACCCAGATAGAATATGTTTTGTTTTAACATATAGGGTTCCCCGGCAAAAAATAATAGGTTCCACGGGAACTCGATTAAAACCTAGAAAATATCAGTGAGATAAGTTTATGTTACTAGTTTTATTTTATAATTACAATAATGCAACTGACTTACCTGAGTGGTGTAATAATGGCCCGATGTCTGTCAACAGCGATGGCAGTAAGTGTAAACACACTCACATTGACGCTTAGCGCCTGCACGAACGGACAGAAAGGGCACATAAAGTGAGGCAGTAACCACCTCTGCAGCAGCGCCGCTTGGAACTGTGGACCAAAAAACTTATTGAACGTTCTATATGTCGTAGGGAACGGAGAATATCAAGATATCATCATCGATTACCAATTAATCAATTGCTGTTCGTTAGTCTCGCTAAAATTCAAAAACTGCTTGACTGATTTGTTTTTTTTTTTTGTACTCTCTCGTACCAAGACAGGGGTGGTTTAAAAAGAGAAAAAGGGAAGAAACAAAAAACAATTTTGGTAGGACGATGTTGCTATAAAAAATTGGTATGTTGATGTAATTTTTCGGTTTATTCTGAAAGTAATCGAAAGCATTCGACATCGTACTAGATTCAGTCAGTTTAGTGAAATTACATATAGGCCTACCACTAGATTTTTTCAGTAAAACATGTGGTAATCGATATGAGTATTTGTCAGTTTAGTGATTTCGTTAATTAAATCACTGTTACATTTAGTTACTTACACTCGAGATTGTGGCTTGGTTTTCGCTACGAGAAAACTCTTATTGACCGACTACAACTAAGATATTGTGTAACAAAGCTTTCAATAACAAAATTCACACCATTAATATTAACCGTTCGAGCATAACATTTTGATTAGATAACGGGCTCATCGTATCGTTAGAGTAATCTTGTAAGTCT
Organism: Achlya flavicornis; assembly: GCA_947623365.1. Lineage (NCBI taxonomy): Eukaryota > Metazoa > Arthropoda > Insecta > Lepidoptera > Drepanidae > Achlya > Achlya flavicornis. The sequence continues at coordinate 9,480,132 of OX392474.1, forward strand.
ATGAATATTATTGAAAACTTATTTCAGGTACCAATTAATAACTCTTTCTTTAGGTACTTACATTAGTTACAACAATCCATAAAGATTTTTTTATTGGAGTAGAAGGTATTAGTTGTACGTAGTATTTATATACTCTGAGGTATTAGTCTCAGATGACTTCTTCATCTTTACAGCAGGGACTGAGTGTGTGATCTATGAATCCGCTTTTGGGTTCCCAATGATAGACACATACTCGTAAGCTGTACAGGAACTGAGTTCAAGAATACTTGCATTCCATCTTTGAATAGATTTTGGGAAATACTCCAGAATATATTTCATTATAGGCGACAAAACTTCCGACCAAACTATTTGACCCTAGAACCATACAATGGGGTACTGGGGCACCCCATACTAAAATACTGTAACTTTGAAATCCAATTACTTCGACATGTTTTATCGAGCAAAAGCTGGAACTTAACTGTGGAACATAAGATATTTTTTTAACATAAAATCTAAATGTCGCCTTGTGTTTCGAACAAACTAAAGTACACCGGATAGTGTAGGGTTCTAGGGTGTATATTTCATTCAAAACTTTATATACGCTGGTGTTTACAAACAATATCAACAAATAAACGCTAAAAACATTCTGGAAATAACTACCGAAATAACATTTACCACAAATAGTGGAAGAAGATAAAGATCATTATTGATGACTCGCTTGGCATAAATAGGAATATTCAACGGCCAAGTGTAGAGCTCTATAGGCTTATTCAGGGCCATAATTTAGCAGTATACGGACCAATGTGTACTTTGTATGTGAGCCATCTCTAACATTAAATTAAAGCTTTCAGCAAACACTTAAACCAGGAAAAACCATTTATGGTTTCGGTGAAATTCCTTATTAATCTATCTACATGGAAATATTTACGTACTAAAGCGTTCCTAAGCGAAAATAAATTTAACGAGATAACTTTACTTAAATTAGGTACATCCGGGTCTTCTCCGATGGCTCAAGTGCCAGAACTAAATTGAATTTTATCATCCCCCAAGGCTTGACAATTGAGTAATGATGGAGCGAATCGAAACATTGAACGTGCGGTTGCGTTAAATGAGCCTGAGTTGAATGTTTAAATCGCAAACGAAATAATAAGTATTTTTTTTACACGAATAGTTAGTAAACTAGTAAATAAACTTTAAAAAATAATTAGATATTTTGATTTTGACTTACTTGGAATGGTACAGCAAACAATCCTATGACTATATCAGCTAAAGCTAGATTAGCTATGTAGCAGTTAGTGACGCTCTGCATTCGTCTTGATGTGGCCACTATCCACATTACTAGGAAATTTCCAACGACGGCTAACACCGATATTGAGCCGTATAGAAATGATAACAGTATTATCATACCGGTCGGCACATCGTATAAAGTATCTGAAACAAAAGGTACAATCTTATCGATACTCTTCCCTCCTTTACTGTTTCGGGAATAGACAGGTATAAGTATTTATGGACTTGTACAGTGCTATCGGCTTTATTTACAACCATCTAAATATTGTTCCCATCAGGAACCCCAGGAAACCCCTACTTGTGAAGTTCAAAAGGTGAGCTTTGACCTGTATGTATGGAGAGCCTTGTAACCTTAATAAATTACCGAATGGTTCGGAAGAGATTTTAAAAATGTATAGTTCCTAATAACTGTAAATTACCATATACATACCATATGTGTCTTCTGTGCCGTTTTGAACGATGTATTCTTCCATCGTTGTATTTCTTGACCAATCTGCGTCATCGTCTTGAGTTGAATTTGATCCACTGCAACAAAAATAAACGATTGAAGACATATTTTACGGCGTGTGAATATCAATATATTAAATTCGTATAGAAGAGAAAGACCAATAATAAGTTACATAGATCAACTGAAGGCAAAAATAGATGTCGTGTCGTATAAGGAGGTACAAAATGTTGCTAATGATGGAACACAATGGAAGAACTACACCGACAAGACCACAGCTCTTAAATACAGAAGAAAGAAAAAATCCGTATACTAAAAATGTTCAAATGTAGGAAACAGGGAAGTAAATAAAAAACCTTAAAACCTTAACCTTAAAAAATAATTTTATGTAAATTAAATAATTATAATGTACAATAAATTGGCCCACAACTATTCTGCATTGGAAATTAATGGAAATAATTCTTAGAAGTATTCTGTTTTTTTGGCAAATGCCAAATCAATATACTCCGTTTCACTACCATTTTTTGGGGTCTAAGAGTGTGATGGAAATAAAAAAATGCGAGACGGACATGAGCACATCGATTTACAATCAGAAAAAAAGTGATACATTATGATTTTCTCAACATATTGTGTGAAACATTTTGTTATAAATATGTACTCGTACTCTACACATCTGTTATTACATTACGAAAGAAGAGAACTCTAATTTATAACTCCAGCGAAGTGACATATCAATCTTTCGAATATTGCTTGATTTATCGAGTGAGCCAATGTAAAAAAGTATCTTTTTCTTTCCATCAAATTTCTGTTACAATTACATTAGGAATGAAACTCAATTCTTTTTATTAAAAATAAAAAAAAATTCAAACAGTGTTTCTATTTAAAAAAAATATATTTAAGACGTTAACACTTTTTCTTGATAAAATAAAGAGAAATAAAGAGAGAAAAAAAAAGACTTTTTTTTCGGTTATTCACACTGATTGTAAGTTGTGTTAAAAAAAGGACCACTTTGCATGAAGTCGGTGAACAAGCATATGGCCCGCCTGATGGTTAGCGGTTACCAGCTTACAACACACGAGGCATGACTCACGCACCACCGACCCCTCCCCCCACCCCAATGAGCTCTGATGACCTTACTCACTCGCAGGAACACGACATAAAGTTATTTCTATGCGGTTTTCTGTAAGGTAAAGGTAGGTACTTCCCCAGTCGACCTGCTCTATGAGTGAATAAACGCTATGCTCTGCCTCTCTTACTTGTTTTACCGATAAGACATGTGAAGCCAAAGCCGCGAATCATTTGGATTACGAAGGAATTTTTCGAGTTCTTTTAACGCGTGAACTCTACGTTCAGCAGTCGATGAATGAGCTGAATGTAGGAGGTGAGATATTACTAAACAGAAAATTCTTATCATTGGGTACGCAGATGACAGCACGGTTGTGGAGAGCTATTTTTCAAGCGCACAGGCTATCAGTGAAGAAACCTTGACGCTTAGAGAGGCCATGGTTGAGCGTCTTAACTCAAGTTAATACGCCCAGCCATGACCACCTGCAAGCAGTCTCCGATTGGGGTAGAGATAATCAGGTCAAGTTTAATCCCTCCAAGACACCGGCGTGTCTATTCACCGCTAACAGGAGTCCTTTCAACCTCACTCCTTCTTTTCAGAATAAATCCTTACCTATTTCCGACCAGCTTGAACTCGTAGGCATAGCATTAACTACCAAAATAAATATTGGTAGTTCCATTGAGTCAAAGGCTAAAACCGCTGCAAAAAAGTTGGGCATCTTCTTTAAGGTGAAGCAGTACTTTACGTCGGATCAGTTATTGCAACTGTACAAAGCACAAGTCCGTTCATGCATTGAGTACTGCTGTCACCTCTGGGATGGATCTGCCAAATACCAGCTGGAGGCCCTTGACTCAATAGACCGTCGTGCTAGGAGACTAGTCGGTGATGTTTCGCTAACTGATGCGAAATTAATGAGCCTTGAACATCGGCGTAAGGTTTCGTGTTTGTCGGTCTTCCATTGGATATATTTTGGAGAGTATGCTACAGTATTGTTCAATCTAATTCTTCCATCTCCATTTCTCCACCGAAACACAAGACGCCGGGAGAATTTCCACCCATACGTTGTCGACATCCCGCGTACCCGGACACAACGCTTCGCTTCATCGTTTCTTATACAAACAGTAAAGGAGCGGAACTCTCTTCCGAGGTCTGTGTTTCCCGACACCTACAACCTAGATGTATTCAAGGCCAGAGTGAATAGGCTTTTTCTGGGTAAGCGTGCTAAATCCTCGGCCTCGTCATGGGGTCAGTCGAAGGTCAAACGCAAGTCCATTAAACATAAAAAAAGAGTTAGAACCATGATATCTTTGAGCTATTACCGGGGTATCAGAAGTTGCAATAAAAATATTATTTGCTTCTTATTGACACACTTTCATAAGAACCCATTAAGAACCTCATCATAGCAGAATTTCAAAGGAGTCATAACATATCAAGTAAGTACTTGTGATTGGAATAGGATAGAATATAATACTTTCTGTCAATTTAATTAAGATTTTTATTGCATCCTAGTGGACTCGACAGACGTTGTCCGTTCATACCAAAATACAATAGAAAACAATCCTAGAGTCCGATTGTAGCGCCACCTGCCGCGTCCCATTGTAAATCTAAATGAAAGAACATTTCAATATTTCCATTTTAGACTTTTCCACCTATCGCTCGGTACCAAAGCTATAAAAAAACACAATCGTTTTTTAAAAGTTTTAACAGTGCACCGAAACGTCCACTGCAAAAAAGGCGGGGTAGATTTGGACCGCGGACCGAACGTGGAGCGGACCGAATAAACTGAACACCCTAGTTCTTATAATATTAGCATTTTGAAAAAGAAGATAGGTGTTGAAATTTGTTTTTGCCAAACAAATCTATTCATACAAAACTTAAAATAATAGGAGTTACAATGGGCGGCCTTATCACTAAATATGATCTCTACCAGGCAATCTTTGGATGGAGAGGAGTTAAAATAAATGTAAAACATACTTCAGGTTATCCCTTATAAATTCCGTTACCTTTATGCTTTGGTCGATTCTACTTTCCGCTTTGCGAGTTATGAAAAGCTTTATGCTACGAAAGTTTTAAAGTTCATGATCCGGAACAAGGAAATCCGAGAAAGTTCTACTTCGCGTATAATTTTACAAAGTTAAAACATATATTTGGAAAAATATAACATTCCTGAAATTGGTGTTCATGAAACAACAGACACAGCGATAAATTGTTTAAGTGCCTAATTGGCGCGTTGAGTAACCGTCAGATGACTATTATGTAAGCATATTGTTTACGAAAATAACACTGATGATAATTTTAACATTTACACTTACGTAAAAGGAAGTTGAAACCACCCACACATCAAAACTTACCTCTAAAAACATAAAGTATGTGAACAATATATGGCACAGTACCTACATACGACACAGGAAAAGCCGGAAAAGCATTATCTTGATGAAGCCGTTTTCCGGAGACTAAATTTACCTACGTGTACGTGAAATTAGGCATTTTTATAGTTACTTTTCTGATTTAATAGAGCTTTAATATGTACAATGTACATGTATTGTATGTTAACGACAAGTGTTGTCTCGGAAAGTCCTCAACAGAAATCTTAACATCATCGAAAATAACAAAATTATAATATTGCCATTCAAAACTAAAACAAAAAAAAAAACAGTAGGTCATAAACAAAAAATATCTATCTCTGTGGGCTTAGAACACAGATATAGATATACTTAGATAACGCAAGTCTCATGATCTGCATGAAAACCCAGCGTGCCATTTTTTGACTACATACTATTTCATCGCAAGCACTATTTATTGACGAAAAACAAAAGCAACAAGTGTGCCATTTTTTGAATACCTACTATGACGTCACGAGATGGAAAAAATCAAATCGATTCAAGTACACCGATGCAATGTGCGCGCGATAGTGGCCACGTTTAGCATTTCGGGAACTAAATCTGGCACGCGAAGTAAGTACTCTTGCGTTGCGTTATCTAGGTATATCTATATATGGCTTAGAATGTTAGTAGATTACGTTTTCCAATACATGTTGACAAAATAAAATGGCTTTTAGCACCAAATTTTGTATAAAAATTAATGGCAATATAAATAATAAAGTCAAATATACCTACTATGTTTATCCATAATTCTACTTTTATTAAATTAAGATGTTGGTTGGTCAGTTGGTTTATAATCAAATAAATTGTATTGAGATGCTATCAATGATTACATAAATTAAACCCATTATTATTACTATTTATAGATTCACACATTTAGAGGAACGCAAAAGAAAAAAAAAAATTTACTCATTGAATTATTACGCTATTTACTCCATATTTTACTGACCATTTCAAATTATATGTCAGAGCATGTAATTTGAAAAAGAAGGATTTTAATTGTTTTTTATTTCCGAGTTTTATTTGATTTTTTCACTGTGTGTTAACGATTATCCCTCCAAAAAGGCGAGACGATGTGGCTCGCACTGTCAAAAGTTATAAGCTCTCATGTAGAGTCAAGCTTATAACAGTGAATACATTTTTCACCTTATGTTCATGTGACGGTAGCGAAACGGAGTAGCCAATTTTTTTTTACTAAGGTGTAGAGTTTGTGAAGTAAGGGCGTGTAAAGTTATAAGCTAGGCTCTACATGAAATCTGATAACTTTAGAATAGAAGATACAATCGGATCTCAGAATAACAGTCTCTAAGCTGTGACTTTATTTGAAAATGGTTCCATTGGCTAATCAAGTCGCTCAAATATTGCGAGTTTTCAAGTCTGTAATTTGCCCCAATGTTAAAGTATACGAAAAGGACAAGGTTGCAAAAAAGTAACAACAGCTAGAGACGACGGCTTTTCTTAGAGGTTGCCAATACTAAAATTGAATGGAACATGGAATGTGTAACAATTTCTTGAGTAGGTGAATCGAGACACGCAGTAAAATCCTCCACTTAAAACTTTATTATTGTCGATTTTCGAGAATCCCCAAATAAAAATCGTTATTCTTTATTTGCTGGCAAAACTCTTCTTTATTTCCCCGGTTGAGAGCTTGCTCGCCGATTTGTCCGCGTAAGGGTGCTAAGGCAAAATTTTGGGCCGGCAACTTCTAGTCAATAAAAAAAAAAACTTCTTATTTTTTTTACAATCAACCATAATTTGCAAGAGCCGTCTCAACGCTTATGTCACAAAATTTCCCAGATTAAATAAATAAGAATCTGTCGAAATTTCATCGGCGGATAACACAAACCTATATTGTTTTATACCGTAATTTGATTTTATTCTACGACATTGGTCGGTCGGTAGAAGATTTAATATAACTCTTTCGAAAAAGCTGACTTTTTGAGTAACAAAAGAATTCAATGCAATGATTTCAAAACTAAGGATAGGCCCACAGGAACATTGTGCAAAAAACTTCTTCATACAAGTAAACAGTACCGCCATTTGTTTAAATTTAATCGAATTACCAAGTGCCGCGTTACATAGTCATACCATATATCCTTGTATATGCGTACAATGCACACATACCTACAAGAAAAAATAAACAATAAACGAACGAACTGTTCCGCAAACCGCAGACGACTGACTAGCGTTGGCCCTAAAATTACGTTTTAGGGCCAGCGCGTTGGTGCCATTTCGCCGCGCAGTTGGCCCGGGGCTCTACCGCGTAACTTTGGTGGTAATCGTAACAAACACCATTAATGAATTTAATCCAATCAGGGCCCACGAATGGTCATCGTCGCGTCGTATCGCGGGCGCGTCATTGGATGAAATAATTAATGGTGTTCGTTACGATTACCACTAAAGATACGCAATAGCCCGGCCGGTCCTTACGTCAGTAAATAAGTAAGTATACTAAGTAAATAGTAAGTCAATGGTGAACTTTGTGAAACAAAAGAATTCGGAAATGACCTAGACTAACGAACATTTTTCCAATTTTTATGCAATGTCATAAAAAAACTTAACTACATCCTTAGTTCCAATCGTCAAAATAAGACCTTGTTTTATGTTTGTTTCATGATCTTTATGTTTTATTTTGACGAGCTCTACAAGGTACTTTAAACTTCTTCAATAACAATAAATGAACGTTCATAACCGGACTTTAACAGTTAAAAAAATCGTAGGAGGAAGGAATAACCTAGCAAAAAAAGTATGAAATGCGGATCCTTCTCTTTCCGCCAAACAAATACAATACAAATAAATATTAATTTCGTTGCATGGAGGCTGAATAGACAAACAATCAAACAAAAGCAAGGAAGGATACAATTATGGTTGGTGCATGTTTCTGTATACAAATACCTACATATAATACTTTATAGGCATAATAGAGTCAACAAGATAAGATAAAAATGAAAGCAAAGAGTACCTATAAATAGATAAGCAAATGTCCTTACGAAACGAATTCCTGGTATTAATATTTCTTCATGTCTTTGAGCATTTAGACATTACTAGCTGTCCCCCGTGGTTTCAATCGCGTTCCCGGGATAAAAATTATATGTCCTTCTCCATAACATAGGCTATCTGCATGCAAAATTTCATGATGATCCGTTGAGTAGTTGAAGCGTGAAGGTGTAACAAACAAACAGTTAGGATGATACCCATTTAGGCAGGAACATGAGGTATCTGTGTGGTAAATTTATAGATAATTTGTCATCAGCTACACTGCTTCGATACAAAGTTATTCGACGAAGCTGCTCACACACCATAATCAAACGAAAAGTCATAAAAAAAAAAAAAAAAATGTATTAAACATTCCCACTGAAAGCGCAAAACATTTTTAAACCGTTTATTTTTATGATTACAGGAGATATAAATCAATCAGTTATTTGAAGTCAGTATTTGATCAATATTATCACAAATAACAGGGTTGCTGCTAAAAAGCCAAAGTTCATCAAAACGGTGCGTGAGGGATGGGAAACCATACCTACACTAAACTCGTAGCTAGCTAACTTTCATTCTAGCAGTAATACAATTTGTAACTTTATTATTCTACACGCAATACAAGCTTTAGTGAAAAGTTACAATTGATTACTAATTCTCCATGTGTATGGTTCAATATTAATTGAAAATGGGTTTACAATGAAACCATAATATATTACATCAAAACACGTAGGCATAGTATAAGTACTTAATCTTTGACAATTCAAATTTGTAAAAATAATGAAGCGGAAAGTAAACTGACTCGTAACATTTTCGTAGCTATAAATAATTGGTATGATTAAAAAGATAGCGGAAAAATATTTGAAGAGAACTCTGAGAAGTTTTAAGGAGTTATCCACCAATTAGCCGACATTATAAGCTCTGTCATTGGATGGGAGGAATGGCTGGCGCGTTCAGTGTGGTTTTTTATACCACGAAATTGATAAACAAGCGTACCTATGGTCCGCCTGATGGTAAGCCGTTACATTAGCCATATGGACGCTTGCAACGCACGGGGCATCGCTCACGCGATGTTGATCTTACGCGTAGGAACAAAACATAATGTTATTTGACTGCGGTATTCTGTAAGGTGGGATGTATTTTCCCAGTCGAGCTGCTCTTTGAGCGAAATAACGCTAAGCTCTACCTCTCTTAAAATGGCTGTTTGTATGTAGATTGATGTATGTAATGTTTGTTGTAGGCCTGAATTTCTGTGACTGACTGACTGACAAATTCATCAACGCAGAGTCTAAACCTACAAACTTGAAATTTTGAACATAAGTTCCTTTTATAACGTAAGCATCCACTAAGGGGTTTTTGAAATACCATTTAAGGGAGTAAAGAAGGGGTCACGGGTGAAACCGTAGGCGGAACGCTAGTGAATTATCAACATAGATAGGTAATGAGGAATGGATAGAAGAGATGCCAAAACTAAGATAATTAAAAAAAGAACGCTCTAACACATACGAAACATGAGCACCGCTTTCAAGTTTATTAATTTTGCCCCTGCCCTGGGCAAGCAGCGGCCTATACAGGCTGTTTTTTTCTTCCAGCCAGTGAGGACAACTTCTGTACTACAGGTCTTCGAGAAAAACGCTGAAAGGAACACCGAGCCGAATTTTGGAGAAAATAAAAATGCCATAAAAATATGAAAAAAAAATGTACTAATATGATTTCTTTTCATTTTTTTATCTTTTTCTGCTTCTAAAATACGAACCAAATTATGTATGATAATCTTGGTCACAAGTTGCTAGAAGTTATCAAAATTGACCTCTAATTGTTTGTCAAAATGCTAAGAGCTAATTCTTTATGGCTAAACATAGTGAGGTCCCTGCGAGATCTGCACCACCTCGAAAAAAACGATGGTCAAGGAATATAATAATTAAATAAAGAATATAATAATAATATAATAATATTTTGAATACCTTCTAGCAACTTGTAAGCAAGATTGTCATATTTTTGTTCATATTGTGACAAAGAAGCAGAATTTTGAGGAAAAAAAAATGTTTCTCCGAAAATACTATTTTTTCAGCGTTTTTCTCTAAGACCTGTAGATCAGAAGTTTCCCATACTGGCTAGAAAAACCCCCTGTATAGTATAAACATGCAATAAAACCACACCCATGAAATAATAACGTAGAAACTGTCGGAATACAACCTCGATAGTACCTATGTCCCAGTCTATGGGATTACTTATTTTTAATAGAAGAAAAAGAAGTAGTGTGTGTCAAGTCTGTCAAGTGAAAAAAACATGGTATAATTGTAAAATTAATTATTAATATAAAATATGTCGGATAAACTGTAAGTAGATTTATTCCAGTACGTACAACCTACCCCAACATAAGGTTATGGGCGATTATACTCGAATGGAGTAAGTTAGTACAAAAAATATTCATTAAAGAATTATGATGAATACGATTAATACGAATGTCAATTGTTTGCCAATATTGAAAGGCGAAAATTATTCAAACTGGAAATTTAGAGTAAAGTCACTGTTAGAAGCTAAACAGGTAATACAAATTTTAGAATATGACGAAATAGAAATAAATAAAGATGAAAAATTGATTACTGATAATTCGAAGGCTAAAGCTTTAATTATACAATGTTTATCGGACAAGCATCTATCTATCATACAAGAATGCTCAAATGCAAAAGAAATGTTTATAAAACTAGATAGCGTGTTTCAACGGAAAAGTGTTTTCACAAAAATTACTTTGAAAAAGAGATTATTAAGTTTGAAATTACAGCGACGTGAAACATTAGAAGATCATTTCCAAAAATTTGAAAAGATTATTTTCGAATTAGAAAACATCGATAAGAAATTTGATGATTCTGACAAGATCTGTCATTTATTATTAACATTAAATGAAGACTACGAACACGTTATTACAGCTATTGAAACTATTAACACGGATATAACATTAGAGTTCGTAAAATCAAGATTACTCGACGAAGAAATAAAAATTAAAACTAAGAACGTTGATAATTCTCTCTCTCAACAAAATATATTTAAAGCATCAGGTTCTGGATTAAATTATAACAATAATAGTAACTATACAAGATACAGACGACCTTTTAGAGGAAGAGGTGGTAGAAATAGAGGTTACTACAGACGAGGTAAAAAAGAAAACTTAAATAGTTATATTGCTTTAACTGCATCAGACAACAATGAAAGTAATTTTATATTAGACAGCGGTGCTACGAACCATATGGTAACAGAAAATTTAGAAAAATATATGACTAAAATACAAAATTTAGAAAAACCTATAATTATTACCATTGCAGACGGAAAAGGTTTGATAGCAAATAAAAAAGGAACAATTACTGGATATTGTAATAAAATGAAAATTGATTTTGAAGCACTAATTGTAGAAAATATAACACATAATTTACTATCTGTCGAAAGAATTACAGATAAAGGTTATACAGTTCTTTTCAAAAATGATTCAGTAAGCATAAGAAGAGGAAAAACCTATTTTTATGGCAAAAAACATCAAAATTTATACATTTTAGAAATTGACTTAAAAGTACAAAAAGAGAAGAATGCAAAGTATTGCTATAATACACCCAGATGTGTGAGTATTTATCTAGGAGGAGTGAATGTTGTATTTGATTTTATTTAACGATTTATATGTTACAATGATTTTCACATAAAAATCGAGGAGGAGTGTCGGAATACAACCTCGATAGTACCTATGTCCCAGTCTATGGGATTACTTATTTTTAATAGAAGAAAAAGAAGTAGTGTGTGTCAAGTCTGTCAAGTGAAAAAAACATGGTATAATTGTAAAATTAATTATTAATATAAAATATGTCGGATAAACTGTAAGTAGATTTATTCCAGTACGTACAACCTACCCCAACAGAAACTACCGCAAAAATATTTGTATTCACATGCTCGTACCACAAAAATAGTGTGGTTGCCAATAGCTATTAAAACTAACAGGCAACGGCTATTTGTTTTTCTATGCATACGAAAGTATTATCAATATCAATTTTGGATATACTTTGGTTATAAGCAATACCTAGGTATGAGGCACGAATGGTGAGCACAGGGGGCCTACCACAAGCTCTTAAAACAAGGTTAAAATAACCTTATTTTGCGTTTTCGTACCATGACATCCTTAAAAATAAGCTTATTATAGGCATAAAACAATATTGTTTTGTTAGCAGGTTTGATGACGTCACCTCTAATCGTTCATTCAAATCGTACCATGATGTGTCTTTTGACAACTAGCATTATGGTTTTTATGTCAATTGCATATATCAATCAAAATATAACATTATTATATACGCGACGAATTATCCAAATTTATGATAAAAATATCTATTATTATAGTGATGTAAAGTCAGTAGATCGTATTTATTTAACTTATCGAATTAATTGTGTATCTCTAGCCTTCTAGCTTTTGCCATCTAGCATTTCAAGATGGCAAATGAATATGAACTATTTGTGTTTTTGGAAGCAAATACCAAAGAAGCCAATAATAGATACACGAAAGCGACGTGGTATGCATCTGCAATGGACCAAAATGCCATTTGCTATCGAAACCATACGACCGTATGGGTTTGAAGCTCACCGAGTCGCTCGCATATTGTCACCAAAATAATCGAGGCCTCGGGCGGGGAGCTTTTTCCGCCAACGCATTAGCTTGGCTAGCCTGTTGGGAACCTTGCCGATAATCTACGGCAGCCTAGAGGAAAATTTATATACGAGTGCTAGATTGTATTTCATTTATTTGTTGTAAATATTTAATATAGTATAAATTAAGCTTTACTGTGATTGTACTGTATTCATAAACGTTTATATACCTAAATACACATAATGTTTCATTGTATGACCTGCAACTACAGTAGGATTCCTGACAAAAGGTAATAAATAAAAATATGTGTTGATTCCTGTGGTAAATTCTTTATTCATATAATTTAAAGACAATAGGTACCTGCCTAGACTATAGGTATTAAGACTGAAGTGCCATACATAAATATAAACCTACCTAGGTATATATTTATGTATGAACTTTGGAGGAACTTTGTCTCAGTTTTTGTAATGACCAAGAAGTGCTCCATTGCTTTGCTAGTTGAGGATTAGGTACCTATTTCTCTCCAGCACATTTCTTAGAGTAGTTACTTTGAATTCCGGCGAATTCTTCACTGCAAAATGAATAAAATAATACTTGAATTACTTCTGTTTGTAACCATGCCATATTAAATTTCATTCACTGAATATCACTATTGAACGGCGGCCCCTTGCCTTGTTTTCATATTGACCTAAGTAATATTAATTCAAGTAATATAAAAGTCGATATACATAAAATAAATATTTGTATTATTTCAAAATATGTAGTGCAACAGGGCACATTGAGTTTCAAAATTCCTGCGTCACAATTGACAAGTATTTTTTTTTGTCCCGTTCCATCCTATAGGGCCATCATCTTCTCTCACAAAATAACCTTATTGCCAGACTGTTTTGTTTTCACCTTATAATAATATTACTTTGATTCGTACCATGAGCTCAATCGTTTAACATTGATATAACATTGCTAAGTGCCGAGAAAGAATGAATGATTTGTAATAATTTGTCTATGGCTTGCTACAACCTGATAAAAGATAAAAAGAAATAACGATATATTAACTGTATAGTGCCATTTCTTTCACACGTTGGACCGAAATGATTTGAGGTTCTTCATCTTTTAGCAAAGTATTAAATTAAACTAATTGTAAAGTATAAGTAACTAAAAGAATAAAATATTTTCGAGTAATTTCTATAAAATGCATACTAATATTTTAAAATGTTATTATGAAGAGTAAGGAAATTAATTGAAAAAATATATAGACTGCCGACTCTAGATTATCAAATGAAATGAATCGGAACAAAATATTTACCTGTCATTCTTGTCATACTCAAATGTCTAATAAAGATATCCAAGATATTTAGTTATTAAATACATTTGTTTATGTAATTTAATAACAAACAAAGTGCAATCAATATGGAAACATCTTAATAGTAAATTCGACAGTAATATTCAGTGCATGAAATTTAAGATGTCTTGGTTATAAACATTTGTAAGTTGCACAAATGTTGCAATTCATTTTGTAGAGTTGTAGCCGAAGAGTTCGTCAGAGATCCAGTCAGCAGGTAGAAATGGTTAAATACAAACAGACCAAAAATACCGCCTTCAATCGATATCTACAAGCGAAGGAGTACTCTCAAAAAAGTGTACGTAGATATGGAGAGGCTGGTCTAAAGTGAAGTCTAAGAACCTATAAACGCTGAAATAAAGTTTGAATTGAATCTGTATCTGCAAGATTGTTTAATGCCATACTTATATTGTGTATAATTATCTTACTCTCATTAAACTTATGTGAATAAAGAATGTAGGTACATAATACTTTCGTGTTTTTATTCATTGTGTTATTGACGGGAATCCTACTGTAGTTGCAGGTCTTGGAATTAAACATATTATGTGTATGTAGGTATATAAATATTTGCCGCTGTTGTCGATCATCGACAAGGTTCCAGGTTCAAGCTCGTTATTGGCAGTGTTTCCTCTTTGGATAGCCAAGCTAATGCGTTGTCACAAAAAGCTCCCCACCAACCGGTTTGCCGAGGTTTTGATGGTAATGTGTGAGTAAATCAGCGAGCTTCAGACCCCCACGGTTCTATCCATAGCCACAAAGGCTACAGAAAGTTAGGTCCAATGGATGTGTATTTTAGAATTTCCCGCACGGTTACATCTGCTCTGCAACAGTATAGCAGATTGTTGTGAGTTGAGTTTTCAATACAAATATATAATACTTAATTAATATTTTACTACATTAGATGGTCTGTCCGTCTGTTGACAATAATATATTCCATCCAGGCTAATGTAGGTTACGACCAATTTTAGAAAATTTGCCAGAGAATCTAGGTAGTTTGGATTCCAGGAACACAGGGACTACTCTGTGTACTAACACTGCAGGAAAGTTAACTTTATGGATTAATCTGGGGTTATTCGATGTACGTTGGTTATAATGAAAACAGGATATTAATAGTGGGTAGGTACCTAAATGAAAAGTCACTAAATATATAAACACGCTATTTAAAGCTCCGCTTCATCTAAATAAATCTAAGGCTAAGGGTCGAGGGATCGATATTACTAACGTAGATGCATAGTTGTGTAGTGAACGACAAGTGCAATTAAAAACTTTATAAACAATCGGTTATATTATTTTGGGATGATACCTAATCTCGCAATCCCGATATATTCATTCTATAAGTAAATAAATTCGATATAATTACTTTATATGACACTATAATAGATTTTTATAACATAAATTTGGAAAACAATGTTATTTTCAGCTTGTAAATACAACGTATATAAGATTGCTAAATTTGACATTAAAACAATAATGTTAATTGTCAAAACCTTATAAAAAATAGCTCATGGTACGAATTGAATGAACCATTATGGTAAATAAACAAGGTTGTTTTCATGCATAAAATAAGCTTGTTTTAGGGACATCATGGTACGAAAAGAAGAATAAGGTTGTTTGAAAGAGCGAGAGAGTATGGATGAGTGACAGAGATGAGAATTGTTAAGAGAGAGAAAGTTGCTTAGGCCCATAGCGTTATTTCTTTTCATCTTTAATGAGCCCATAGACAAATTCTCAAAAATCATTCGTTCTTAGCAGGAATATAACAATCATATAACAATAGTGTATGGTAGAGGTCATGGTACGAATATAAATAAGGTTATTATATGCTGGAAACAAAACAGTATTGCAATAAGGTTGTTTTGTAAAAGATGGGGGTAGGCCCCCAGATAGGCAGTAAGCTCGCGTATGTACACTTTTGGCCAAATCACAGTAGCCAAATGACACGCAAGAATCCAATAGACGACGAGCATCGACTGACGAACCAATCGTGTGCAGCTCGGCGCTTCCCCTTGCTTCATTCCGCCAAACAGACCGAAATTTAACTACTGCGCAGGTGTCAATCTGTACTCACGACTCGTGCCCCTTACTTATACCTAGTAGAATGACTTTCCACTGATTGGCATGGATCTAATAGCGAAATTTATCATAACGTCATAAAACGAAACAAGTAAGTGTTTTTGCACTGATTTACGACACTATCATTGCATCTAAATGTTTAGTGTGTCCTTGACTTAGCCAATCAGAGTGCATAGTCAGTGGTGGGGAAATGGCGGAATAGATTAAAAAAAAATAACGCCTTGTGCTTTTTCGGGTTAATTGCTCCATGCTTCCCAGTAAAAAAAACTCTTCCAGTGATAACTTATTAATATCATTGTATCTGAGAGAAGCGTTTTACCAAAAGGTCTTTGGTCTCAATTGTGGCCGCTTCAGTCATTCCATATCTTGAGTTTGTGAACAGCAAACAGGCAGCCAAATACTAAGGGTCATCGCTGACTATGTCAGCACCGCTCCATCGCAGCAACGGCCCGGCACCGACTCAACTCCATCCAACCACTAGCTGCCAGCGCGCCGCCGGCGCGGGCGCTGGAGAAATAGGTAGCGTGGCTTTGGCAAGATACCACTTGCTGGCGTCAAGCAGCAAGAGAGCGGATCGCTCGCTGGAAGCGTGTGGTCAACAGGACTAGTGGCTTGTATCGGCCAGCGCGCTTGCCGCGAGGCGTCAACTATTCTATCTAGTCATTGTAAAATTTACTTTAACGCATACGATTTAAAGGCCTCACTTGCATGCCAAGGTAAATACCGAGGCGTAGCCGTGCTGTTATAGTGAGCGGTGACCCTAGGGCTTTGTCGGTGGTTCATTAGCACGTTTCAAAGTACAAAAAGTTTTTTTTTTAAATTAAAGGTTGCTGTTGTGTTTGAATAATAAATTGTATCTTTAGAGATCCGTACCAATTCATTTGTGATGGCCATATGAAATATTTGAGAATAGTATTTCCACCACCGTATATGGTGTTAAATTTCGTACCAATTCCATTGATAATTACTTAATTAATTAAATGAAGTCGTTAGTTGTGTATAGCAGTTAGTAAATAGCCCCCTTCTACATAAGTGACTCTACTACTACTATTTCTATATTGTGACGGGCAACTACGGATCCTACACAGTGTAGTACAATCAGGAATATGAAAAACCATCCAAGTACGTGACGGGCCCAGCGTAGTGTACTATATCTATTCAATAACATGCAGATTAAATGGATCGAAAAGTGAGTACTATACATAAGTATGCTCCGTCTGGAGGTAAAGTTTCGCTGTCTGCCGGATGGTTAACACCGGAGAAAACGTTTGCCTTGCTAAATATAAGCTTATGATACTGTTAAAAATAACATATTAAAATTTCAGATTTATATGTTTAAATATATGTTTGAAATTGAAATACACTTGAAAAAAAAATGCACTTTTAAACGTGTCTGCCGTGATGTTACCACCAACACAATCGTCTGCCATTTTTCAATATCAACAGTAGTATATTGTAACATATCCATATGTCAGCTTTGTTGAAATACTGTTAAAATTAAGATAATTAACTTTGTACTTAAGTGTTTGTCCAACTTAATAATAATAATAAAGTTGAGTTTCTCAATAAACTTTATTATTATTATTAAGTTCATCAGATTTTTGTACCTTTGACACCTGATTAACTCTGAACCCACCGCGACCGGGCTTAATTAGTCCCCATCTCATGTGCAGTAGGTATAGGAGAGTAACTGGACAAAATGTTAGGTTTGTTGAAATATGTACTATCTGCTTTCACTGGCTCTCTAGCTATATGGAATACTCGTCTCGGCTTGAGAGTCTGACTCGTATTTGTGCCGTTTTTTTCAATTTAATTACTAAACCGGCCTCACTTCAAATTGAATACGTTCAGGACTCAGTCAAATATTATTCAGAATCGTAATGAAACTGTCAGACCTTTCTCGGAAATAACAATTAACATTTAATGCTTTATTTCAGGCACCTATCAACAAAATATAAATGAACTCATTTATTATCAGTAGAAAAAATCTGGTGAACACGGATTGTTACGACCATTTTTTTATTATTTAAAAAAAACTCAATTTGTTTTTTTTAAAACCTTAACTAACCACAATCGAAGTAAGCTTTCATGTGGCTCTGAAAGCACAAAGTGTAATACTGAAGAAATCATGATTTTTCTACAGCTTATTTACTACTAAGTTCTACTACTTCGATAAATTTATTATATGGTGGTTTTTGGGGGAAAAATCGATCTAGCTAGGTCTCATCTCGGGGAAAACGCGTTTTGCCCATAATATTGCCCATTTAATGTATATGATATTAAATATGATGTATGAATGTATGTAAACTAGAAATAAATTGATTTTACTGGACTATAAAAGCTCTTGGAAAAAAATAACTATCTCTTGTTTTAAAGAGGCCGAAAATTGAAAGATATATTGACTTGTCCCCAGAGACACCTTTTCTATTTTTTCCCACAATTTAGTCAGCTGTATTTGACTGATGAGATTGGCATCTCATCAGTCAAATACAGCTAAACGTTTATCATGCCAGTTTGTCACTACAAGGTTTTTATACGTTGATCTCCGCTGTTCCGCCCTTAATGGTTTCCACATATAGGTACTTAGATGCGGCAGATAGGCGCATTCAGTTATTATGATTTAAAAAAATGTAATTGAATATAGTTTTAATACCATATAAAATATTCATGTAAATAAGGAATGTCGATCTATTACACTTCTCTAAAACTTAAAAATCTTTTTAAGATTACAGTTTGTTTATAAATAAAATAATAAGGTACCTACGAAATAAAGCTAACTTCAGCAAAATTGAGAGCAAATACATTTTTTTTTCTTTTTTACGTAGGATATGATTTTAACAAAAATGCAATACTGTATTATTGTTCAAAAACACTCACATTATAAGAAGTAATTTATATGCACTAACTTAAACGATCTTAACTAACGATAATCTTATGACACTTAATCAGTCTTAAGAATGTTACGGACCTTTTATCATGAGCTTGCTCCAAAACTCTCGGATTGGGATCTCGTGGTGCGCTTACGCGTGGGTTAGGCTTATAAGAAAATTATGTCACTGATGGTAAACGTATTAAAAATACATCATAAATAATGTATTCCTAACTCTATATTATACGTAGGTATATTAGTATTTAAAAAAACCGCATCAAATTCGGCCATTTGTTTGGGAGCTACGATGCCACAGACATATAGTAAGGGGCACGAGTCACAGATTGATTGAGATTGAGCACAGATTGACTCCTGCGCAGTAGTTAATTTTCGGTCTGTTTGGCGGAATGAAGCAGGGGGGAGAGCCGAGCTGCACACGATTGGTTCGTCAGTCGATGCTCGTCGTCTATTGGATTCTTGCGTGTCATTTGGCTACTGTGATTTGGCCAAAAGTGTACATGCGCGAGCTTGCCCCCACTACTGCCTATCTGTGCTCACCATTCGTGCCTCATACTACCTAGATATGCACGTTGAACTTATTACACCCCTCTTTTTGCGTTGGTTAAAAAGAACATTATCGCGAGAACTTTATAGTTACGATACTCATTTTCAAATAAAATTACATAATTAACCGACGAAAAAACGGAGGAGGTTTACAAGTCGACGCGCATTTTTTTTTATTTTTTTTTTATTTATGATCACGCATATATGTTTTTACAGAGTAGTCCGATTTTGATAATTCTTTTTTTAATGGATAAGGTATACCTAGGAAGTTGGTCTCACATAATATATAATATAATTATAAATACAATTTGGATGCAAAAAACCTACCCTAAGGGTGGGAAAATAGGGATGATTCATTGTTCACTCACAGATTTTAATGCTGAGTTGTGTATTACATCAAAAGAAATCAAAAATTAAGCATGTATATGATAAAAACCAATAACCTAAGTAGATATGTATTTTTTTTTTGTAGTTTTGTTTATCCTCCACTGCAAAACCTTATAAAATTCAAGTTATATTCAAAAAAAAATTTTGCTTTTCAGTTTTTTCGGTGGTGTAATTTTTTTGTTAAAAAGTTTTTATTTTTGTTGCAATTCATTGAATGCAACTCAAAATTATTATTTCCTAAAATGGCTTATTATATTCTTAATAATGCAGATCCACTAGTAATGATAGGCGATCTCAGATTACAGAACAAAAGGCAGATAGAGCGCGCGGAACACGGGAGTGAGGCCAAAAAAGCAAATAAAATGATTTTTGTATTCGCTTTTGAATTTGTATTTTATAAAATTATATATATATAAATTTATTGTACGAAAGTTATTTAGCATCTGTTTAAATTCATTCAATGGCAATATTAGTAGAACTTTAGGCAAAATGCATGGCAGCCACTAACAAAAATTAATAATTTTTTACAGAAAACAAATAAAAAATTCCAGTGTGTGATAACTTTTAGGAATTTACTAATCTCGTCGAATAAAAATGTTGGGTATTTTAATAAAGTAATATCCATTAAAAAAAGATTTTCGATTAACGTAAATGTGAGTTTCTTAAGGAATTCAAAATGTGCCTTTGTAAAGAGAGCTGAGCTTACGCTTTACAAAAATCCAGCAGAGACATTCGTAGATTTTACTATAGAGTGTTATATCAACTTTTCTCATTTAAGGTATACGTTTAGTTCTATTCCATCGTAGATTTTAAAGTGTGATTGCTCTCAATTTACATGAGAATCCACTTAGTAGCTTACCTAGGATTTTATTTATTTGGTACCAACGTGAGATGAGGCAATATAATTTTACATCTAAAACTACCACATACGTACATCTGAAAATTATAGCTAGGTTCATCATACATAATTAACATCCCATTTCACCTAAGTAATAATCATAGGTATACAGGTGTATGTTTCTTTTTCTAGCCTGAACTACAGGTCTTAGAGAAAAATGCTGATAGGAATAATGAACTGAGCTATCTACTAGCTTTCCGCCCTTCCCTTAGTAGTTACGGCTTGAATCAAAAACCCTTTCTTATTGGATGCTTACGTAATGAACGAACTTCAAGTATCTAGTCACTGCGGTTTGAGCTTTGAGTTTATTTATCCCTTTCATACATATACAGCTAGGGTGGAGAAGACAATATGAGATTAAATGATCCAGGTAAAGTACTCATAAATACGAACAACTTTTACAATGGGACCAACTTCGAAATCGCAAAAAAAAAACAGCTGTTACATAAAAGGTCAATGACTCCTCGGCTAAAAGTTGTTCGTATTTATGATTACTTTACGTGGTTTCATTGAATGTCGTATTATATTCTCAACCCTGTAGATTGTGTGTGTACTAATTTAAAGATATCACATTTACTATGTGAATATACTTGAAGGGCCAGTTGGTGCAGTTGGTTAAGACTCTACCTATCGCCCTGCAGGTCGTGGGTTCGATTACCTCACAGTACATGCATTTGTGTGCATGAACAAAATTCAAAATTCTGCACTGATTTATTACAGCGCGCCCTGAACACACCGGTGTACACAAATCTGATATAGGTATTCATACTTATTTCAAATACAATTGTTTTTTTTTGATAAGAAATGATCCTGATATTGGCAGTTGCGTGGATTGCATATATACATAATAGGTAATTAATCAGTGCCTACCTCATAAGATTCAAATAAAGTTTTTTGATTTAATTATGCTACAATATTATGTAAATTTAAATTATAGGTCAAGTACATAATTATGTAGTAAAATAGTTTACTTCAGTCTTATGAGGTAGGAACTGCTTAATTGCCTATATGCAATCCACGTCACTGGATATTGGTAATGTTCTTGAGATACCGTGTCAGTGCTAGCCATATGTCACTTTGAGACGTAAAATTATCATCGGTCAAATGTGGGTCTGAGATCAAACACCTTTGCATACTCTGGGATATGGGTGTGAGGATATTTATTTTTGATATTGGTGCTATAGCAAAGTTATATATGATTTAGAAGGGTGGTGAGGGTGAAAGACTTTAAAGCTAAAATACAAAGCCTTTAACTATCAATTTGTGTAGGCCTAGTAAATGATAAACTCAGTTGTCGTAAGCTCCTCAATTATACAGACTAACCCCCTTACTTTTAAAACGTTATTTAACTAATATACTGTTTAAAGGGTCACGTAAATAACGTCACTCTATTGTCAGTGAGAAATAATGTGACATTATTTACGTGGCCATTTAAACAGTATATTAGTTAAATAGCGCTTTATGAGTAAGGGGGTAGATCACAATGTCGAGCTTTCTTTGGGCCTAACTAAACATCAACTGAATAATAATTTTGACTTTTACTGCTTCACAATAAGTGTTAGTTATTTATGTTTATATGTAGTATTTTAGAAGTAATGTTTGATGGGGATTCTGCCAAATAATTGTTATACAAGAATAATTACATTATCTGTGCATCTGCTATTTTTAAAATATTATTAGGATTATAGGTAAGTATTTTTTTATTCAAAGAATGAATGTGAATACGTGCGTATGGTATATTAATAGGTATGTTCATAACGGACATGAATCGACTTTCAAACTACAGCTCTCTGAACCATGAATACAACGTAATAAACCCAACGTATATTTACTTTATAAAACACATAGACTTTAGACAAACAAACGTGTTCATGAACACCAATATTTGTCACGTGCGGAAACTGATCCCACTTCTGTAAAAGAAGGTTGAACTCAAGAACTTTATTCAGGTAGTCATAATAATACTATATGAATAAATAGGAAACACAAAACCGGATACTTGTGATACCATCTGTGAAAACTCGTGTATGTAATTAGTGTTAATAAAACTACATAGAGTGGACGTACCTCGTATCCATTACGAGGAATGTGAGGAAAGCGATTCGCAGCAGTATGGTGGTGGTAAATAACAGCGTGCTTATGTCTTTGTTCTGTGGGGCCTTCTTAGTTCAGTGTTTTAACACACGACACACAAGTAGCACACAGCTCGATGCTGCCTCCAGCTTGTTTGCAAAACGATTAGCACGCCTGTCCCCGCTCCCAAAGTTGACATTGCGCGCTGTCTGATTTTATAACCTTCACATAAAAATTACTTTTGTAAACTTTAAATGGTATTTTTGTATATCACTTCACTTTGAATGACATGTTTACACTCTTGAAAACATTAACAATAACCCGTGTTTATTATCTCTGTTCTGATAAATCACATCACACGACCACTGTTTGCAATTTACTATCGGCAAATAGGTAAATTATCACTTTAATTGTTGTTCTTTTTGTCATAATATTCTAACATTAGGTAAATGTAGCTTCTATAGAGAACATGAAACTACAATAAATCTAATTCCTTATTTTAATTTATTCACGAAATTATGCAAACATTCTAAACTGCATCAAGTAATTTCGCCGTAAACACTAAAACAGTTTTTTATTACGTTTCACTTTTCCGCGTTTGTGCGTGAAATCGCGAGTGAAAGTTTCAGGAGTTGGCAAGCGGCGGAAACGGTGCGCCGCGTCGCGATGTCGGAGGCAAATGGCTACAGTTCAGAAACGAACTGAACCGAGCCGACTGGCGGGCGCACACCAACCCCTGTGAACGAATAGCGGTCACGAGAACGTTATTTGTCGACTAGGCTGCTGCCCATGTAAACTAAGATTACACTGAAAATGTTTAGTTATAGTTTTAGTTATAGTTTCTTGGGCGCTTAATTTACAAATTAATTCTCTTGTTATGATTATAATCACATAAGGCTGACTGCAACCTTTCAATATTCTGAAGCTATCTTTAAATCATATAGTGACAATTACTTAGCTGAAATTTTATGAATATTTGATAGACAATTAGTCTTAGAAATTAATTAATTAAGATAGGTAAACATATAGATAAAAAGCGAACGCACGTCTTAGAATAATACACGAAGAAAATATAAGAACTGGTGTACTATAGTGTATAGCAGAGAACACTTTTAATGAATCATTTTTCAAAAATGTGCGATCACGAGATCTGTTTCAAGATAATATCTTTTTCTATTATTAATCTAGCAGTATATTTTTTCTTACTGTTATTGTTAAAAGCTGTATGTTTTTATTGTTCTCCATTGGACAGGGTGCCAAAAATATCACATTGTATTTTTGGTTAACGATTCTCTCAGCGCGTTTTGATGACTTATCTTTACACTCATCGAGAAATTAAAAATAGCAACAGAGTCTTGTAAGTAACATTCTTTTCATTTTTAAGAACACTATTATAGAGAAACAACCTAAAGTAGACATTTAGGCCGTACTATAGGGTACCTAGAAATGAGTAGTTAAAAGTCTACTGATTTTGGTTACATTTATAAAAATAGCCCTTAGAAGAAAATTTACACTATTTATCGGGTAAAATTCAACAACTTAATAGATCTTGACACCGGCACCGCCCCTAGGTTAGAGCCAGAGGAGAGGTCGCTCTAGGCCCCAGTAAACAGTGGCGTCAAAATTCCAAAAACTATTTTGATCGAAAAACAAGTTTCTTATGTAGTCCAGTAGAATTAGCTCAAAATTAAGCAACATTTTACATTAATTGTGGTACGAATGATTTTTGGTATATCGATAGAGTTATGTATGGATATGATTACCTTAAATTCGCAACCGATTTGGAAGTACGGAACATGGTGAAAATTGAGAAAAACTTTGATATTGAATAATTCCTAAACAAAAATTGTGGTACTAGTTGCGAGAATACCATGTCTTTAGATAACCATTACCTACCTTCTCAAGAAATTTGGACTGGTTGCGACATACGGAACATACCTAAACTTAAAAAAGTGATTTTTCGCCTTTATATCCTAAGCAAAATTTGTGGTACTAGTTGCGAACTCATTGGTAACTTGTATTAGCCTATTACACTTAGTTTTAAGTTTGCAGCCGGTTGCGATCTACGGAACCCTAAGAAAATACTTTTTGCTAAATTCTACTTCCAGCAAAATTAGCGTAGTCTGTATTATTGCTTATATCATATTTGTAGGTCGACTTCTACCTACTTTATGATCGCAACCGAAGAGAACATTACGGAACATAGTTTATTTTGCAAGTAAAATGTGCGCGTATTCGCGTGTTACGAGGGGAATGCGGAAGGTGCGGGAGGCAGGACTAGCGTTGAGGAATCTACAAAAATTCCTGCGTCTATCGAAATCTGTCATCTTTTTTGCACTGCTAAGTAAGAACGTTCTTTATTTTTATAGGTAACAATGTAAAAAATATCGAAAAGATACAATATTGACGTATCCTACGAAAAGGGGCGTAACTGCAAAACAGCTATATATCAGGAGGTTTGTAAAAAAAAAAACATTCAGCAAAATTTGCGTAGTCTGTATTATTGCTTATATCATATTTGTAGGTCGACTTCTACCTACTTTATGATCGCAACCGAAGAGAACATTACGGAACATAGTTTATTTTGCAAGTAAAATGTGCGCGTATTCGCGTGTTACGAGGGGAATGCGGAAGGTGCGGGAGGCAGGACTAGCGTTGAGGAATCTACAAAAATTCCTGCGTCTATCGAAATCTGTCGTCTTTTTTGCACTGCTAAGTAAGAAAGTTCTTTATTTTTATAGGTAACAATGTAAAAAATATCGAAAAGATACAATATTGACGTATCCTACGAAAAGGGGCGTAACTGCAAAACGGCTATATATCAAGAGCTTCTACTGTCTCTGCCACTGATTTACTAATAATTATGTACCCCATAGAAGTCAGACTAAAAAAAATATCCGCTGAGTATACAAATAGGTACTCTATACACAAGAATTATGTTACCCTTATAATATTTAGGTAAACATGAAACTTATAATTATTCAAAATTTAAAGAGCCGGATTAAAGTCGAGTCTGTTTGAGCAAGAAGAGTAAACACCCTGTCTTAGTCTTACTTATAACGGTAGGTAAGCCACCAACTTTTCTGAAATTTTGCAGTAGAAAATACCAAGAATCTCTAAAATTATAGGTAGGTACATTGTTCTGAATCTTGGGACATTGCTACGTCACAAGAATAACAAAAATTGGATATTTTTCATATTTAATACAATATTTTTTAATTTACGTTCTTGATTCGTTCGTAGGTCGTTTGTTATATGTATTCTATATTATAACAGGTACCTATGTTGTCCTTCCGGTTCATACCCTACGCTAGGAATCCGATCGAAAAGTAAATTTTAAACTTAGCCACAAATATTCAAAACGCGATCTACAAGTATGAAAACAAAGTGCCAGCGCAATATTTTTTAATTAATACCATGTTACATGATGTAGCTCTCAACAACGTAGTTTGCAAAGAGCCATTTGAGACCGCTCTCATATCACACTATTTATGACTCTGTTGGTTAGACACCATATTTTCTGCAACGCTTGCACTTCTCCGACCTTATAAATAGAGGAATGCTGTGATCTAGCTAGTTTTCTAGACTAGTTTTTTTTATTGACACTTTCCTTAAATATGTAGGCTATTGCTAAATATAGCAAAAAGTTCTACAAGAAAAAATATTGGCTAATATTAAATAAAACCGTATCACGGCAATAGAAATACACATTTTGTGCAAATTTAACTATTTCGGTTCATGAGATACCAGCCTACTGACAGCCAGACGAATGGACGGACGGACAGCGGAGGCTTAATAATAGGGTCCCGTTGGCACCCTTTGGGTACGGAACCCTAATAAGTGAAAGTGCTAGTAGTGAGTGAGGTGAGGATAGTGTTTCTACAAACATTTTTGTTTCAGTCGATGAACGCAAGTTGTGCTGGGCGGAAAACTAGAAAAGTGATAATATAAACTGTGAACACTCGCTAGATACCTCATAGATAGGTATAAAGTCAGTCTAATAGAACGTCAATCAATGCTCAAGCCAACTTTTGAGTTTGGACTAAAATAATTGAATTTGGAATCTGAACCGATGACAATAGGTAGGTACTTTTGTTATTTAATTTTTTTGAAACTCCCACATTCCACAGTCAGAGCTTCCTTGCGAGGAAGCTCATTTGAAAACGCACACTAAGAAACCATTTTGGTTCCTGTGTGCGAGGATGGACTCCCCACTATGGTGAGAGTTGCGATGGTAGAAGGAAGTCGTGGGCATCAAGTCAAACTCTTCAGAACAGTTTATTCAACGATTAATAATTACGATCAGGGGCCCAAGTCTGCTATAACATTTGTTCCAATGACCCATCAGTGGTGTCAAAATTGACACATTTTACAGTTTTGGTAGTCTATTAACACGATAACGTCATAATGGCGCAATAACAGCTTTCCGATGATTTTCCACTGAAACTACAATCATCCCACAATGTCTTTTAGTTGTCGGTTTTGACAGTTTTTGAACTAGAATTATTTTCATTAATTATGACACCATTATGAATTAGTAGACTAGCGCACATCACCTCAATGATAATGGAATTGCAAAAGTATCGTGTCAGTATGACCTTTTAGCAGACTTGGCCCCCTGTTCTTGCGACTTCATCAGAGTTTTGTTTTGCGTTCTATAGAACGAATAAAAACTCTACATATTACAATATAACCAACATAATATTGATGATTGATTGATGTATGCTTAATTATACCCTATTAATTTGGATATCTTAGTTAGATACCCACTAACATAATATGTTCCAGAATATGGAATTAAATTAAATTTAGTTGAACATAAAATCCATTAAACAAATATTTGATCGTTTTCAATAGATAATTGCCCTCAATCAAATGTAAGTCGCTACAACATTATAGTTTTAATTAGTTACCAAATTAAATAATATTTAGTAATTTAATTTAACCTTCATAGTAAGTAGTTATACTCTTTTTATTTTAAATATTCAGGCACAGACATAATTCAGGCGCCGATCCACAGAAAGAGTTCTAGAGTTCCGCGTTCCGAGTTCCGCGTTCCGAGTTCCGCGTTCACCGCTGTACACACAGCGAGCGAAGTTCTAAAGGTAAATGGGCAAAGTATGGAGCTGTATCACTCAGTAAATTACAGAGCTCAGAGACGTGTCAACTCAACTGCCAGCTTTAGAGAATGGAACTCCGACAGAATTCGCGTTCTCTTGAACGCCGAGTTCTCTGTGTGCAATGATCAAAGGATTGATTACATAGTGAACGCGGAACTCAGAACTCTGAACTCGGAAGTCTAGAACTCTCTCTGCGGGATCGGCACCTCAACAAAATCATTTTTTTTATGTTTAAATGATTGTATCCAAAGATAGGAGTTTGGCTGGGGTCGTCGTCGAGAGTGGTTGTGTCCCGAGACACATGTGCCAACCTTCCGCCCCGAATGCGAACCTTTTTTGCGTGCCGTTCAGTAAAAAAAAAAAAAAAAAAACAGAACACGTGCGCGTATCGGTCGTGTATGTGAGTGTGCGTGCGTGAAAGTTAGCTAGCAGTGAAGCAAACTCGGTGAGATTGTTCCTTATTTATTATTATAATACATAATGCACCTGAGGTGACGGCAGATCTACTACGTGATCAATATTAGAACCATTGTGTTTACCTCGGCTATTAGTAATATGACTTATCACTATATCATCTTTACTTCTTACTAATACATATCATGAATGCGAGTCCAAGTTTCTCTGTTTGTTTGTTGTGTTTTCGCGCCTTGACTGCTCGACTGATCGGCGTGGAATTGGCGCGTGTGATGGTTTGAAGTGGCCTGTGATGTCGGGATGGGCTGCTTTTTGTCCCGGGAGCGCGGTCCTCGGGGGACAGCTAGTTAGTATATACATAAGCTAAAGCGTTCGGCTCTGACTGCGACCATCGGGTTGAAGGCCTGCCTGCGGGTAGCTGCCGAGTCGTGCCGGTGGGTCTCCTTGGGAGCTGGTTGCCTTTGAGCCTCTTGGGCGAACGGAATGGCTTACGCCGACCGTGAGCCTTGGCGTGTCAGCCCTCTGACTTATTAAATTATTCCTGAATTGGCCGCCTACCTGAGAGCCGTGTATACCTAATAGGTTGCGTCGTGTAGGATCTGGCTGGAGAGTACTTGAGAATAAGTTTTATTAGAGAAGGAACATGCTACATGTAGGTTTCCTCGCAGTTTTTATCCACTAGTTTTAGAAAATATTGGCTTGCTCCTCTGATGCAGTGGACGATAAGGAAAAATTGTTTATGTAAATTATTTTCTGAAAATATATGCTTTATCCGGGCGTGGTGCTAGAAACTGCTCAGCTCACATATGTCATCACTCAACTACGAAAAAACACTCGACGAACGTCGCATATATGCAACCCGGTCAACCAGTGCAGTGCTGACAAACTTGTAACAATAAAATATCTTAACATTTCTGGATTATGCAATATTCATAATACATAAATCAAGACGACACAAACAAGGATTCATTGACCAAGCTTGCTTGTCTTACTGGTGTAAAGCTTCCATCCAGAGAAGAAATGGCATGTAGTTAATTGATTGATACAAACCCGGAAGATAAAGAATCTATCAGCAACGAGCCAATGATTTCAATACGCCAATAATATATAAGTCGATGCAACGAACTACATTAGCTGAAACAATTATAAATCATTAACAACTGCCAGATACCTTATTAGTTATAGCCCAGTGGCATGCAGTCTGCACTCACTGTTTTAACAATGGTTAGCATCCACATCTAATTCTATGTGCCATCAACGTACCTATGTCAAATTTGATCATTCTATTAATTCGAACAAATCGTACAAAAACAACACCTGGAGGTTTAAGGAAATTTAATCAGCTGAAGGATGGACGGTTTCAGCTTTCCTTATATTTTTGTATGTAGTTACAATTAGTTTTAGAAACGTCCGTCTGTCCCCACATCGTATAACATCATAGGTCTGACGTTACAGACGCAGGGGTGATATTATGATTTTAAATTGATGCGTCGGTTCATTTTAGCATAGCTATCAAATCAGAGCTTATTCCGCTTACATCTCTTATCAAATAACTAGAATGGACGCTTCGATGAAGGAAAACATTCGACTTAAAACTACGACAAAAACACACAAGTATAAAACCAGACCCCACAAAAAAATGAACCCCAATCCAACCAAAACCTTGAATAGGTATCTATTTACAACACAAATGATCCCTAGCGAATCGCTTAGGCTCTCACATCTGGTGTCCATCCAGTTGTCAACTAATAACTTAACTTTCTGTAACACAAAAAATAGGTCCCGAACACCATAAAAAAACTACCATCAAACAAAAGAATACTTAGTACTTCACAATCACAGCGGGAAACGACAAGAGCACGTGTAATAAGTGCCTGACTTGACTGACAAACAAAAAACTCTAAAAATGTCGTAAAAATTCCAAACCGCTGAAACAAAAAAAAAAGGTCAAAGGGGCTGCTGTGGTATCAGTGCGATTCTTAAAGTATGTTCTACCAATACTGTACAAGTTACTCTATAATATAATTCATACTACTCACTAAAGAGGTTTAATCGCTCAGTTTTATTTCAGTTTAGCCTATAAGCTCTCTCCCACAGGCAAGTGCAAGCTGCTAGCGTGATGGCTACCACCCGAATGCAAGATGGAGCATCGGAAGACAGATCGAGCAGATTGCCATACAAAATCAGGATATGAAAAGTTCAAAATAAAGTTCAACATACAGTAATTAGTACAATTATAAACTGCCCCGACGACATTAGCCACAGTACTTTGAACAAAAGCGCAACGCCTGTACGTACCAATAAGAATAACAAACATGGAATGTAAAGCAACATAGTATACCTGAAAAAAAGGCAATGCCAAGGGCAGTACTCTTATATGAAGGTTGTAACACCGCGGATTCACGGTTCTTATTGGAATAACCACACTTTAATGGTGACCAGCGCGGGTCACTATTAACCTAGGACCAACAAGTGAATATAACAAACATCTCTTTAAAAGAAGGTACATATACCCGAAGAAACCTCCACGTCAGCGTCAAGACATTTATAGAAGTATGCAGTAGCATTAAGCAACAATTCTTAAAAAAAGTAAAGTCTTAATCTCAGCGATATCAATGCGCAGGAAAATCATTACTAGAGACCCACGCCGCAGTACTGAAATAAATGCAACGCCAATCCGGATAACGTCATACGGAAGGAGTAAGATACGGCACTCAAACGCATAAGGTTCAAAAGGTTCTGGCAAACCGGAAACAAATCATCTCAATCTAATTAATATATTCGACATTTTCACCAACCCCATCAATCATGTATCAAAGAAGAATATGTAACACGTATCAATTCATTGACCGTAAATAAGAATGGTGGCAAATCAATCCTATTAAACTCATTAAAGAAACAAAAATCCAATAAGCAAAACAAAAGCGAAAGTGCACGTGTTACTTTAATAATTGAGCAACTCCATTAGACTATAATAATTCACAAAATATATTCGCTTTCAAGGCATAAAACTCATGGGAAATTTGATGATATTTTTTTTTTTTTTTTTTTTTTTTTTTTTTTTTTTTTTTTTTTATACCACTAAGGTGGCAAACAAGCATACGGCCCGCCTGATGGTAAGCAGTTACCGTAGCCTATGGACGCTTGCAACTCCAGGGGTATCACTCGCGCGCTGCCGACCCTGAAGTCTCTTCACGCCCTTTTTGAAGAACCCCATGCATTGGGAAAACCAAGCAAAAGAAATCCGGAAAAGGGCACGACGGGCGTCCCATAACAAAGAATTAATTCCAACATTCAAATGTGAGAAGCTTGACAATGGGAGGACACTACTTACTTCAAATTTATACAAACCACAATTCAAAAAGGCAAAAACTGGAGGAAAGGCGAAATGAAAGCTCATTAGGATATCTACTTGGAATTTAAGAAAGGACATTGTGAAGGTAATGCGGAGCAAAGGAAACAGCACTACAAAAAACTATAGTTAACCATTCAAATCATCATTATCGACCTCCCAGAAGAAATAGCAAACCACAAGAATAAGCCGGCATGGACCGAAAACACCATACGCTCTTTCAACTGAATCAATCAAACTGCATCAATCAGGAACCAGGAAAAATCAGCGGAATTTCAACAATCTACTCTAGCTCCTACCTCTTACTTGAAGAAGCATCACGTCGACGATTGATGTCTCAGTACTTAAAGATACAATACATTAACATTTCATAAGGACAAACAAATTCTATGCCAAACACAGAACGACAAAAAAGTATGTATCCGCTGGAAAAAGGAAACGGAACTACTTATACCTTCGCCATGCCTCACTACAATCCTGAAGTACAGTCGAGGACATAAATATGTATACGGTTAGTGAAATTCAACAACGGTTTCCTCATAAACTACTGATTGAAATTATGAGATATTATAAAGGCAGAATCTTCTAACATATACTATTATGATTTGTGTAATAGTTTAACACTTTTAAACGTTAAACATGCGAGAAAATCGCTTTTGAATTTCAAAAAGTGTATGCGTATTTATGTCCTCGACTGTACGAAGTGTACATGGACATACATGGACGAAGAAATACTTAAACTTTATTTAAGCCACGGAGAAAAGAGGCAACACTGACAACACTGGAAGAAGAAATACAATAAATAATTATCCTGACACATTCGCTTGTGCTAGACAACTGGTATACTACATATACCTACTACTGTTTTTTTTGTAGATACATACTAGAAAATACATAATTGCACCCAGACTCAGGACATACAAACATTGTCATGCACAACAATGCGTGTTCTTCATCGATGCAGATGGGAATCGAACCAACGACCTGCGGCGTGATAGGTGAAATCTTAACCAACCAAGAGAGACGACCCGCAACGAAAGGATCTAACGACCATTATAGTAATTTATTATTAATACAATATTTATGGACGACGACGTCATCACAGTATCAACAAGCATGTCAAAACTATGCTATAAATAATATATATCACATGCACGATGAAAACAATAGGGCTAAAAATTAACTTAACTAGGAAAAAATTGTCTGCGACCAGATTAACATTACGGAAAGTCATATACTCAGCATGATGGAAAGCGATATGAAATCCAAAATACCCGGAAACACAAAAATATGTTATCCTGGATGTTTCTCATCCCATTAACTATGATACTTAAGTTTCTAAGCACACATCTGAACTACTATAGTCTCATTCTTTACACAGTACACCAAGAACTAAACCGAGTGGTGTGTCTAAGAAAACCAAATTGAATAGAAAATAATAACAAAGAACAAGAAATACAAAAGCACATCATCATCATCATCATCAGCCTATAATATCGCACTGCTGAGCACAGGCCTCCTTTCACAAATCAAGGTGAAAGGGAATGGGCAGATACTCCACCACGCGTGCCCACTGCGTATCGGTAGAGGCAGGCTAGTGGTCAACCTACTGTTGGAGTTTTCAAGCCGCCTAGAAGGCCTCCAAATACATTAACGACTATCACAATTAAATTATAACCGCGACCAACGTCGATTTGAAATACCACTAGGCGGTCACCCATCCAGGGGCCGACCACAACGGTAGTAGCTTAACCTGCTGATCGATTAAGAACGGCTTATCATGCTACACCACGAGCGCTTCAACACAAGCACATACCGAAGCTGAAAGCGACACGGAACCTCTCAACCACAGAAGCTATGCTCTCCGAAATCGAGGTCCAGCATGGAGGAAGTTAATCAAATGAACAACAAAGAAATAACCAAACTAAACCCAGGAACTAAAAACCAAAGAGAGAAGAAAGAAGACAACATACACCAACGCTCATCCCTCTCTATGATACCCGTCTTCCCACTTTCCAATATTGGCTATAGGCTGAACAGTCGGTCGATTGTGGTCAGCTGGCTGCGGTTGGCTGGCCTTCCTCTCCCATCCCAGAGCGTGTCACTCCTATATACCACGCACTCCTCGGTTTATCCATGGTTACTCCGATACAACTATTCAGGTACCAGTCATTATAAACTAAGTTAGTTACATGGTGGTTGATGCTTGAATGGTTGTATAGGACATGGGTCGGTCGTTGTACTGGCTGAGACAGTGCTAATCATCATCATCATCATCGTTTAAATGATTGTATCCAAAGATAGCTTACCATTATGCGAGAAAGAGCTTAAAATAGGCGCAAATCAAAAAATTCTTTTACTTTTTAATTTCCTTACTGATTTGAATAAATAATTTTATTTGATTAAACACAGGTAAATAATGATAATATTTTATTAAAAAAAATTAAAGCTGGCTAGATTTTTCAATTCTATCGTGGTTAGTACCTTGGACTACGGACGTAATCAATTCAGTTAACTGGTTAATTCGCGTGCCTATCAGTAGTAATTTGGGGACAACACTATTCAAGATGTTATGTTAAAGTATTTATTATATAATGTCTAGCTACTTTAAACCCTATTTTCCTTACTCATAAAACGCCATTTATCTAAAATCCTATTCAAGTAGTCACATATTTATAATTATTGATCACCTTCGTCCCAGGGTCCCAGGAATGTGACGTTATTTGCGTGACCATATTGTTTTATGAGTAAGGCCCATTGAAATCGGAATAAAGGGTAAGGCCGTACCTATGTAAATATAATATAATACGAGTAATATTATAAGTTTTTTTTATATTTATTCATTTTTCTAAGTATGAGTCGATGAAGTTACTTAAAATAAATTTATTTTATTTTTTAGGTAACTTATAATGCAAACCTGTTAGATTTTTTTTGGAAAAATATGAATTAATCCAGTGTAAACATATGTGGCAAAATTAGTGGTAGATTGATGCAGTTTTACGAGAGTAATATGGTTTTTATTCGGTTATAAGTGATGAGGTCTTTTACTGCTTGTGTCTATACATTCGTAGACACAAACGGGGACATTCGTAGGAGAACGAAAACAACGGCCATAGCTGGTAGAGTTAGTAAGTAGCCGTACATTGCCTCTTTGGACAGAAAACATCGCTCGAAGAGCCGATAACATGAACGCCGAGCAGGACGACCTCCCACCAGGTGGACCAACAACCTAGTCAGAGTCGCTGGGTGCCACTGAATGCAAGCGGCCAATGTGGAAATCAATGGGGGAGGCCTATACTCAGAAGTTTTCAGAGTGAATAGAGCCGCCATGGAATTTGTATTATGAATACATAAGAAATCTGTAGGTTACTCTTGCCGTTACGGCATAAACCTGTAAGAGAGCCCCAGGAATTGGGACTTTCCATATTTTAATGCTATAGCGAATCGCTGTTAGGGTACTTTTAGAAGTCAAAGCTAGAAATTCAATGTAATCAAATTTAATGGAAAATACTACTTTATAATACTACTACTACTGAATAATACTATTTTTAGGGTTCCGTAGCCAAATGGCAAAAAACGGAACCCTTATAGATTCGTCATGTCTGTCTGTCTGTCTGTCTGTCTGTCCGTGTATGTCACAGCCATTTATTTCCGAAACTATAAGAACTATAATGTTGAAACTTGGTAAGTAGATGTATTCTGTGAACCGCATTAAGATTTTTACACAAAAATTGAAAAAAAACAGTAAATTTTGGGGGTTCCCCATACTTAGAACTGAAACTCAAATATTTTTTTTTCATCAAACCCATAAGTGTGGGGTGTCTATGGATAGGTCTTCAAAAATGATATTGAGGTTTCTAATATCATTTTTTTCTAAACTGAATAGTTTGCACGAGAGACACTTCCAAAGTGGTAAAATGTGTGTCCCCCCCCCTGTAACTTCTAAAATAAGAGAATGATAAATCTATAAAAAATATATGATGTACATTACGGTGCAAACTTCCACTGAAAATTGGTTTGAACGAGATCTAGTAAGTAGTTTTTTTTTAATAGGTCATAAATTGAAATTAATATCAAATACTCAGGTCTATACTACCATTTACTTATATACCTACAGGTTTGTACGGAACCCTCGGTGCGCGAGTCTGACTCGCACTTGGCCGGTTTTTTATTGAGTCGCTTCCTGCATATTTCCAAAGTCTTTGGTTCTATTATACTCCCTTTATATTATGTTCTATGTCTACCACGGAAAAGAGATTCTTACTTTTCTCTGTGATGTCTACTCATTCATGTTGAAAGCTTATTCAGGCAGATTTAATATAGATAGGTATTCAAATACACATCAAACGAGATTTTTATTCATAACTCATAATCTTTACTTGTCTAGCCTAGCATTGTTCTATTCTTCATTCTATTTTATTTTATTCGTTTCTGTATTATCAGACGAGCCAGTCGCATGTTCCTTTCTGAGTATCAACCATGGGAAAAGTTTTTAAAAAGCTTTGATATTTCATAATTGTATGAATTTTTATGATAATGTGAATATTATCCAGGAGGGTTGAATAGAAAGTGGTGTAAAAATCGATGAGAATTATCATTTTACATGCACAGTGGTATCTTGGTATGTTTTACCGAGAGCAACAAACAAGCTGTTATAGATGCTGATGAAGGTGAATAGCTGATTGTTATCCTGTCATTAGTTAGTGTATGGAACGGATGGAAGTGCAAGGTGGACGACTGACGACACCTCTATTTATAAGAGAAGATCCTCTGTCAGGCTAGCTCATCGTGCCTGGGGACCACGGTCCAACTGTACATGTTGGACATGTTGAGTTGTATAATTTTGTAGATCGTGTAATAAACTCCGTAAGCGCGATGCAGGTAGTTATGGCGCTATCTATATTTCTGCGTGTGAACTATCTTGGTGTGAACTTGGTGTGACTGATAGATGTCGCTACAAGTGAGACAGTAGCTCCTATAGCTTGAAACTAATATCTAACATAGTGACTAATCAATCTACTAAATACAAGTTTTTTTTGCCAACATTTTATCCTCACTTATTTAAAGAAGCCGAGGGGTGGTTTAGTTTTAGTGGTTTTGGTTTATTTTATTATCAACATGTCTTGATACATATTTGGAGATCGGACTTTTTGTGAGGAAGCAATCGCACCTATTTCAAATATTCAGTGAAAATAGTTTATTTATAAAGAGTGATCCAAGTAAACTTAGAATGTCCAAATGTAAAAGTGCCTTTCATCAAAAAAACTGTTATATTACCTATGTTCTGTCAAAGTTTATAATAATATTCCAAGGGCTATAAGAAATCTGCCTCTTAAAAAGTTGATATTTAAATAGCGTGAATGGCGTATTAGAAAATGTTTTTAAGCAATTCAGTAATTTTTGAATCATTAAATTATTATCATGTATTGATATTATTTTTTTCTTAATTTTTGTAAAGTCTTTTATTTAGAATTTATGATTTTATGTTATTGGTAATTAATAATTATTTTGGAAATGTTATGGTTGAATTATAGTTGAGTATATGCTAATTTATAGCATTTTATGTACTTACGTGGAATTGTCATTTTTTTTTGTAATGTCTTTTAATATTGATTATTTTTATGTTATTGGAATGTAAATCAATAATTATTTTGGAAATTGTATACTTACCTATTAGTTAAATTGTATGATAGTTTATAAGAATTTTATGTATTTGCATGCCGTATAATAGGATGGTATATAAATACGAGCCTATTTAAAGTTGTAAAATGTATATTCCCTGCGAATAAATATTTCATTTCATTTCATCGTTTGTTTTCAATAATTTCGTTGTTGGTTGAGAGTTTCATAATTAAATTAAGCGATGTTGCATAACACACTCACATTGCGAGGTATTCAATAGGTGAAACAAAAGCAGAATATTTCATTCGATGAATGAAAGTCTTCGTTGACATTTGAACCAATTGTGTGTGAATATTATTTTAATATGAACCTTATTTCTACGATAACTATTTTAATACTCATGGAAGTTAAAGGTAACACCAATTAGTTTTTATTTGCACTTATATTGGTAAAAACGATAGGCACATTAATTGTCTTGATAAATTTTATTAATTAGTTTTTAACAACATATTTAAATACATTTATATTTGAATATAACTTAAATAAATAACTAATCCGAATTAAAAGTATACCTAATACAGTAATTAAAAGTACTAATTTCTTGTATTTGGTTAACTGCTTTTAGATGTAAAATAAAGTGTTATCAGTATATCTATTTATAGTTATGGTCTACGTTTAAACAAATACTTCGTTTCAGATATTGTTGTCCGATTTCCAAGCTTTCTAATACTCAATATAAAATGAAAACTCCTTTTAATTATCAACAATACAATTTTCATCAAACCGAAAACGAACCAAATTATATTTAGAAGTGGGTACTATTGTGTTTCGTGAACAATTATTTTAGACTAGCGAGATGCGGTTTCCCATACGTATCGTTAGTGCCTCCACAGACCACAGACTTTTTAATCAAGCGATAGGTCGGTTGGATTGGGCTGCTAGAGCGCACACTGGGCCAACTATACACTCGGGTTGGTGGTGAGTGGCAGATAACAATGAGACGATGAGACAATAGTCAACCGAATTCTCTCGATCAATTTGTTAGTTGGTAAGCAACTTTTGAAGAGAGTGGTTGCTTAATGAAAGTTAATACATTAATAATTATTATTGATTTTATACAATGGAAGAGAAGGACCAAGAAGAGAAAGTCAACTTCCTCTAACGAGGTTTAGAGAAGCAGCGATGGAGTAGAATTAGACAGCGCCATCTTGAAAAATATCTGTCGCGCCCAGCGAGAAAATATCCCTTTTTTTTTTTTTTATACAACTAAGTCGGTAAACAAGCATACGGCCCGCCTGATGGTAAGCGGTTACCGTAGCCATATGGACGCTTGCAACACAAAAAGCATTGCTCACGCGTTACCGACCTTTCCCCCCACCCCTATGAGCTCTGGCGACCTTACTCACGCGCAGGAACACAACTCTACACAACATAAAGTTATTTGGCTGCGGTATTCTGTAAGGTGGAGGTACTTCCCCAGTCGAGCTGCTCTCTGAGCGAATAAACGCTATGCTCTACCTCTCTAAAGTCAGAGATTTGTCACTGATTTTAAACAGTAAGGACCACTCGCTGCGTCATGACTTGGCCAATCAGAGCGCATGTGTCCTTGACTTAACCAATCAGAGTGCATTGTCGGTGGTGGGAAATTGGCGGAATATATTTTCAACCAAAATGAACGTCATTGCGCTTCTTTGGGTTAATTGTTCGATGGTTGCGCCCTTTTCCGTGGTTGCGCCAATGCTCGGCGCAAAAGCTGAACGAGTTCGGCAAGTGTGCGCGCGTGGAAGGAGCGCTAAACTGATTAAGCAGTTGGCCGATAGTTTGCCGATGTTTTAGTTCAGGCAATTTCGCCCAGGTCGGCTGATACGGAATATTTATAATATGCCCACTTGCGCATATCTTCATACAAATTATGCTTGACTTAACTATCGGCCGATAAAAAGTCTCTGGTCTGCGAGGGCTCAAAACGTATAAGAAGTAAATAACAGCCTCATAATATTGGAAACCTATAATAAGCTTAAGCTTTAAGGGAAATATTGTGAGAAAACTATAGCATGATTCAAAGGCAGCAACTATATGGTAAGCAATTTTCAGCTAGCATATTATCATATTATTAAACAAATATTTTAATTTGATAAATGGAGGTGTCTTTATGGTTTAAAAATATACGTTTACTTACCTACCTATCCGAAAAATCGACTTGGCACGTCACTTCCGTTTATCACATTTTGTTTTTACCTGTTATACACACGCTGTGACATTGCTGTACCTGCCATAGAAAACAATAATTTCCATAAAATTATATCATTTATAAACCAATTATTATTTACTCAAAAAAATGTTGTTGGTAGACACCTCGTAGTAGTTTTTAATATTTTTATTTGTTATCATCATTCGCCACATCATAATAATGTGATGAGATTGTGATAAAATACTTGTATTTACATATGCTTGCATAATGGTGCGTCCATGCTTGGCGAACCGAGCCACGAACGAGCACACTGCGAGCACGATTCGCGTAGCGTGGACGGGCTTGCGAGTCTCGAACGAGCGCGATTGTCAGTTTTTTTTTACGAACAAAAGGATTCGCATCGTGCTCGTTGTAGGTTCGTTCGAGGCTCGGCTTGTGCTCGCTTCGCCTAGCATGGACGCACCATAATACAAGCATAACTATATCTATATATATAAAAATCATTGCCACTTTTCGTTGTAATTTTATAACTCAAGAACGGGCTCATCTATCCAAACCAAATGTTTAGGCTTTGTTCGGACTATTTATATATATATGGACAAAATCGGTCGAGCGGTTCTTCACTTATCACATTTTTATTATTTCACTTTATAAGTAGCGAAGCACGTACCGGGCCGCTAGTAGTTACTAAAACCGGCCAAGTGCGAGTCAGACTCGCGCACCGAGGGTTCCGTACAAACCTGTAGGTATATAAGTAAATGGTAGTATAGACCTGAGTATTTGATATTAATTTCAATTTATGACCTATTAAAAAAAAACTACTTACTAGATCTCGTTCAAACCAATTTTCAGTGGAAGTTTGCACCGTAATGTACAACATATATTTTTTATAGATTTATCATTCTCTTATTTTAGAAGTTACAGGGGGGGGGACACACATTTTACCACTTTGGAAGTGTCTCTCGCGCAAACTATTCAGTTTAGAAAAAAATGATATTAGAAACCTCAATATCATTTTTGAAGACCTATCTATAGACACCCCACACTTATGGGTTTGATGAAAAAAAAATATTTGAGTTTCAGTTCTAAGTATGGGGAACCCCCAAAATTTA
This sequence comes from Achlya flavicornis, assembly GCA_947623365.1. Taxonomy (NCBI): domain Eukaryota; kingdom Metazoa; phylum Arthropoda; class Insecta; order Lepidoptera; family Drepanidae; genus Achlya; species Achlya flavicornis. The sequence goes on from OX392474.1 coordinate 9,520,901, forward strand.
CTGTTTTTTTTCAATTTTTGTGTAAAAATCTTAATGCGGTTCACAGAATACATCTACTTACCAAGTTTCAACATTATAGTTCTTATAGTTTCGGAAATAAATGGCTGTGACATACACGGACAGACAGACAGACAGACAGACAGACAGACAGACAGACAGACATGACGAATCTATAAGGGTTCCGTTTTTTGCCATTTGGCTACGGAACCCTAAAAATCCGAACCAATGCGTGTTGGACTAGAGTATGGAAGCTTCTATCAATAACTAGTTAGTGGGCGAAATTCGACGGTAAGTATTTTTTTGTTTCAATAAATGAATAAATTTTAGTTTTTGCACTTCTTCTTCATATAAACTTTAACTATGCCAAATGTCACATAAAAGGAAATATGGAAAATAATAAATTACAAACGAAAAGCTATCAAGTCTTATTGGTAGTAAATCCAAGCATAATAATCCTTGATGAATAAATTATTTAACGACATATTAATGAAATACTTCACACTTCAGCAGGGATATTCAATTATATATGACCCAAGTTTATCTTTTACACAGTCTAACTTATCTAATAACTAAATATCAAAGGGAACATGCTAGTCATTTCCCTTTATATACACTTATCACAAATATGAATCTAAAGTAATTAATTAGCATGTATCTAAAGACTTCTTGTAATTTTATTTACGTTTAGTTACGCAACGAATAAAAGCTATTTTTGATTTACATGAAATTCCTATTTATGAAATTATTTATATTTAATTAGATAATGCCCGACACGCCGACACACGTTGTAATAGCTCTTTAAAAGGAGATAAAGAAGTATATCCTTATTTTGGATATCTAGGAATCTTCTCCTACGATACTCAAGAACTGGGTCTGGACTGAACTGGAACTCTTCTCGGTGTAGCTTCTTCCACTTAACACTGTAGTTTGCAACTTCCTGCTCCTACTTATACCGCTGCGCCGTCTTATCAACGAATAAAGGTTCGAAACGAAAGGCATCTTGATGCTGTTTATGTAAGGATAATAATAAAGCTTCTTTGGATTTTTAGGTATATCCTACTAATATTATAAATGTGACACTTTGTGTGGATACATATTTCTTACTCAAGCACGTTGTAGTGCCAGAAAGCATTTATAGATATCTGCATGAAATATACGAATCAGTTCTCTCGGGAACGTAGGTAAAACCTGGGCTAGTTTTATATAGGTACTAGTTTTCGCTATATATTCTGCGTTTATTTGAGGGTACGATTTATACTTGTGCCATTTTAGGATGTGAGTTAGAAACAAACAGACATACAAACATTCGCATTTATAATATTTAGGTAAGTAAGATTAGGGTTACTTACTCCTTTTTTTCTTGATTCTTACAGTTTATTCGCTAGTGCGAATATGACACTCTGTAGTAATGTACAAAAATATGGCTAAAATTTACATTTTTAAATCGAAACATTTAAAAAAAAAAGCACACGGCCAACAAGCATACGGCCCGCCTGATGTGAAGCGGTTACCGTAGCCATATGGACACTTGGACCACACGATGCATCACTCACGCGTTACCGACCCTTGCCCTTTACCCCTCTCCAATTAGCTCTGGCGACGTTACTCACGCACAGTTACACAACATAAAGTTATTTGGCTGCGGTATTCTGTAATGTGGACGTAATACTTTTCCAGTCGAGCTGCTCTTTGAGCGAATATACGATATGTTCTACCTCTCTTTAATGTCTCTTTACAATACTACCAGTGCCAAACAAAGGATCTGACATGTCGATGGGAGCACCCAACTGTTTCCTTATGACTTCGCTCACTTAAGATAACATAAGATAACTTCCTTTGTGGATGAATATATCATATTGCTAATGAAGGTTGCCCCGTTAAAGCGATATCTAACTTAAGGGTTTCAGACTTAAGGTTGCCCTTTCACATTTGATAATATATGCTAGAACTATGTAGGTTAGATCTATATTCATGCATAATTGACGATACTATGATGCGAATAACGTTTATCTTCTACGTTTCCTGTGCGTTATCTGTGCGTACAACTTTGACCGCAGAACTATAAACCGCTCGCAGTGGGATCGGCGCCTAACTTTTGGAAACGGATACAAAAAAGAGTGTTGAAAATCATATGGATACAAAAGTATCCGACGAGGGACGGATAAAATACCTACAAAATATATTGCCGCCAGCGCAACGAGATAAATATATCAAAATAAACCAGCCTTCAACTAGTATCGAAACGATTTGTTGTCACTGTTGACTCTGTACGATACGAATGTCATATACAATAGGAAAGGTTTGCAAACATCGACTACGGCTATTATTTACGGCACATGACTGAAATTATATTTGTTTGGGCTATCTTCCATTATGTAGATTCCATTTGTCAAAACCTACCGAATGGAATGAGCTCGGAATAATTTAGTGTAGCGCTAATGATAAAGATGTCAGTGACCGGACGGTCAATCACAAAATGGGCATATTTTAACAAATATTTAGTCCAGATCATAGATAATATACTATCCTGGCTTCACAACGGCAAACATACAATGTAATAGGTAGGAGTGGAGTATATTACGTAAGGAAAGTCATTTCCGCGTGAGATAACATTCCACCCACGCATACGAATTCGAGAAAGTCTATGCTTATCCACAATAGCGAATATTAATAGAATTTGTAATCTGTATACAACGCTTAGCAAATAACTTTTGGCTGAATATAATATTGTTTCTATGGATCATCATTTCCCAGAAAGTTTTATTTGTCTTTGTTACGTAATGTTTCTACCAAAGTTTTTTTTTTTTTATACCACTTAAGTGGCAAACAAGTATACGGCCCGCCTGATGGTAAGCGGTTACCGTAGCCTATGGACGCTTGCAACACCAGGGGTATCACGCGCGCGTTGCCGACCCTGCAGAAATCTCTTCACACCCCTTTTGAAGAACCCCAATTTAGAATTTAGGGAAGAGGCACGATGCCCTATGAAAATATTGTAATAGATGTCATATTACCTACACAATATGTACATAAATATTTTTTCCCAAACTTGTTTACATTTAATCAAATGTTTTTGCTTTGTTGTTCAGTAAGCTACTATTTATTTTAGATACCGCGACCATCTGTTTATAGTTATCCTAAATTGAATGCTTGGCAGTTATTTATATGTATGTCATATTTATTTGCCGAAATAAGGTTAATGCTTCGGTTACATATTTTTATAGTGGTTTTGCTATTCAGCTTTTTGATAAAAAGTTGTTGAGTTCCCAGAGGAATGTTTGGCCATCCCACGCAGATAAAAAAACAAGCTTCTTCACATTAATTTAGTTATCAAGTATACATAGGAAGAAATATCTTGGCTACATTATCTGTTATATTTTGAAGCCTCTTTTCGCTAATAAGCAGTGTTATCTTTTCGTTGTAGTGTTTCAGGCAGCTGAGCCACAATGTAGCCTGAGCGCATGTGACGTATTCAACATGATAACAAAGGGTCGCGGGTTCGATACGCCGCCGGTGTCAGGCCCCTGCACCGCCGATTTACAATGGCGACAAATAGACCGCAGACTGCGCGCTATTGAACAACCAAGTATGTATAAATTGTTTTTTAGCATCATACTATGCCATTCCAGTATGCTGGATTAATTTCCTTAGAAAATTTATGGGTAAAGTTTTTATTTCCATTTGTGACCTTTCTAGTACCCTAACCTAACTTGGCCCCATAGAGCCTTTTGATCCTTGTCGGAGACAGGGTCGATTAGGCTAATAAAAATATTTTTCATAAGTAGCTGTTTTCTCGCTGAATGTACCTTTTTAAAAAAAAATGTAAATGCCGATTGCAATAATTCAAAAAATAAAGGCCAGTCACTTAAGATTAAGACCATATTTGTTGCCCTTACTGACCCGTCTAAAATGTCCATATAAGTAAATGCGAAATCGCATGACGTGTTCTATAGAAAATATATCGATGACTTCAAAACAGTGACAGGTAAGAGTTATTTCATACTTTTTAGTGTACCTACTTTGAAGGCGGGTTTTTTTGTTACCTTATCATACACCCCTTAGGGATGGAATTTTGAAAAACATGATAAGGAACCGTATTCGTTGATAGATAAGTCATTCAGTCAAGTCTTTTTATATGTTTCAAAGATAGATAGATTACACCTGGAAATATTTTTTATAACATCGCATAGCATGGACTATAAGCTTCGGTCAATCTCGTTGGCGACAGTGCTCGAAGACTGCCTGCCGATGTGACGCTACCCGCCGCTCGCTTAACTGCTGGAGGGCTGGCCTTACTGCATTAAAAACTGACTTAGTTGTGCCTGCTGACCTTGTCAATATGTAAGTTAGTATGTATTTAGTTTACTTCTTTTTTACTGCATTGATAGCTTATTTAATAGGCAGGTAGATGATAACTCGTTAGACAAAGTGCTGTGTCGTGGTGAAATGAAGGTCGTAGATTAGAATCAGACTCAATTCAATGCATAACATAATAAACCTTTTAAATATTATTGAAATGGCTTTACTTCAATTCGAATATTCTTAACAATTTATAAATACAGCGTTGAGTAGGTACATAGATGATAATTACTGACAAAACACTTTTTTAAGATTCTCCTACTACCACATTGACTTAGTAGCATAAATGTTTCAGTAGGGGGAAGATCTTAAAAGGTTTTCATTCTTTGACATACGAGGAATCGATGCTTTTCCAACAAAAAAAAAACTTCTTTCATAATCATGTTGAGAAATAAATTACGCTTGAAACTCTTAAAAGGTTTGAAGGAACCTATTTGTGATACTTAAACTAAGATATTACGTTAACAGCGTCGTAAAGTTAATGCTTAAGTGGTACTTTAATTTACTTGTGCGTTCTTCTACTATTAAATATTTATGTGAAGAATTCTGAATGTAGACTATTTAATTTCTCTAGAAAATATCGAGCCTTTTTCGTGCATCATATGTTTCGTGCTTAAATAATTTAATATTAAATATTATTGCTGATTTATTATTTTTGTAAGCGCCTCTTGATTGACCAGTACCAATTATGTCCACGAAAAAAATATTAATATTTATATTCCAATCATGAAAAGCCTTAGAATTAATAATTGAGTATATTGAGTAAGAGGTCTATATACTACTGAATAGCTTGTCTAATTTCATAATGTACTCAGGAGTAATGTATAAGTAAATCGCACTTAAAAATCTTACTATAAACATCATGAAACTTGTGAATTTCAGTGACCTAGGCACGAATAAACTACGGACGCTCCATAAGACAACATTCAAGGGAATGCGCTCGCTTGCAGAATTGGACATGTTTGACAATCGTGTAGAATATTTACCCGCTGGAATATTTGACTCTCTCGTTAGTCTAAGGATACTGTAAGTGTTAATTAGTTTATCAACATATTACCAATATTCTGTACGTGGACTACGTAAATTTATTGCAATTTAAATTTGAAACAACCTTAAAATTGATAAAAAAGTTCACAGTTGCTGTCAATTCTTAGAAAGTAAATAGGTAATTGCAAAAAGCTATTATATAAGAGAGGTTTGAAATAGAAACTGATTGCAGTAAAGTAACACGATATGAATTACTTGAGTACCTACATTCACGTAATTCATATAATTAAAAGCATATCTTTATTTTACGTCACATTATAAGATAGAAATTGTAATTCCTTTACTACATAGAAAACTCTTAGATAAAAATGTTGCCACGTCGTATTCTAATTTCAGAAATAGCCTAATTGATTTTGATTCGTTTTGTTTATCCACACAGCCTTGTTTCAAAACATAACCACTTGCAAGATTAGAGATCAGCGCCTTGCTCAGAATATTTAACTTGTCGTAGTTTATAGAGATCAGTCTTACTTAAATATAATTACTAGTTTCGAAACTCATTAAAGGTCGATGTAGATGATATTTTGAAGTATAGGTACCATATTCATACAGACATGGGTGAAACGAAGGTACTACGGAACATCTATTTTAGAGATAGACGTTTTTGTCACACAATACCACCACGGTTAGTGATGGTGTTGCCGAGGATGGCAAGCACACACGACTAGACGATCCCATTAGAGTAGTAATAATGAACAATCAAATTCCGAAACTAGTCAGTGATTTGTCATTTGTGTTTTTGACTTGGCCAATCAGAGTGCGTGCGTGCTTGACTTAGCCAATCAGAGCGCGTTGCCGGTGGTGGGAAATTGGCGGAATATATTTCAACCAAAATGAACGTCATTGCGCTTTGTTCGGTGGTAAGTGCATATCAACCAACAGAATACTCAAGCTCGTCTTAGGATTCGAACCCACGATCATTACTTTCCCAACTGTTTTAACCGACTTCAAATAAAAAAACCGGCCAAGTGCGAGTCAGACACGCGCACCGAGGATTCCGTACAAACCTGTAGGTATATAAGTAAATGGTAGTATAGACCTGAGTATTTGATATGGATTTCAATTTATGACGTATTAAAAAAAACTACTTACTAGATCTCGTTCAAACCAATTTTCCGTCAAGGGTGTATTATTTCTCCACTGCTGTTCAATATCTACACAGAACTCATAATGCGAATAGCTCTAGAAGACTGGACCGACGGCATTACCATCGGAGGTAAAAAAATCTCAAATTTACGATACGCAGATGATACCACCTTGTTTGCATCAAGTAGTCTCCACATGGAAGAACTTCTCCACAAGATGGAAAATGTTAGCATTGAGTTTGGCCTTAAAATCAATCGCAGTAAGACAAAGATGATGATTGTCGACCGAGCCAACAATAATTCGCCAGAAGTCACTGTAATTGCGAACTGTGATGTGGTTCAATCATATATATATCTGGGAGCATTGATATCAAACAATGGTGGATGCGTGGATGAGATCAAGAGGCGTATGGCCATTTCTCGGTCATCTATGGATAAACTTGGCAAAATATGGAAGAACCGGAACATAACCAAAGCCACCAAAACCAGGCTCGTCAGATCACTTGTTTTCCCCATATTTCTGTATGCTGCGGAAACGTGGACTCTGAGAGAAAGCGAGAAAAAGAGGATAGACGCTCTCGAAATGTGGTGCTGGAGAAGAATGCTTGGAATATCATGGACAGAATTCCGTACAAATGAGTCCATACTCCAGGAACTCGGTATCAAGCAGCGTCTATCCTCCGTAGTGCAGGCTCGCATCCTAACTTTCTTCGGACACGTGTCTCGGCGTGGAGATGTCTCCATAGAGCGATTGGTGGTGCAGGGTAAAGTGGAGGGCACTAGAGCGCGTGGAAGATCACCCATGCGATGGACCGACCAAATTAAGGCCGCAATAGGCGGACCCATCAATAACTGCACCAGAAGGGCAGCAGTTAGGGAAGAATGGCGGCGTGTTGTGAAGCGCGCCACAAATGACACTTCATGACGACCACGACCACTCTGTCAAGAGTGCAACGCATAAGAAGAATGGGGAACCCCCAAAATGTATTGTTTTTTTTCTATTTTTGTGTGAAAATCTTAATGCGGTTCACAGAATATATCTACTTACCAAGTTTCAACATTATAGTTCTTATAGTTTCGGAAATAAATGGCTGTGACATACGGACGGACAGACAGACAGACAGACAGACAGACAGACAGACAGACATGACGAATCTGTAAGGGTTCCGTTTTTTGCCATTTGGCTACGGAACCCTAAAAAGGAGGTTTTCTTTTCGGTTGTTTTTTTTATGTTTGTTACCTCATAACTTCGTTATTTATTGACCGATTTGGAAAATTCTTTTTTTGTTTGAAAGGGTACACTTTCCGTTTGGTCCCATTGTCATCAGACCAGATTTCCTAAGTGTACTTTGAAGTCAGTTAAAGTTTTTTGTAAAACAGTTTTCAATTATTACTTATAATAGCAAATACCTACATAGGTAAAGTTCTATCAAATAGAGGATTTGAGGTTTCGTGATCCAAATAGAATCTACCCACTAAGTTGATTACAATATAACTTATGTATACATGAATCAAATTAACGCCTAAGGCATTTTAAAATGATTCCATAGGCACGGAATCAAATTATCTAAACAAAAAGATAAACTTTGAACCAGTTCGCTAATTGGTTCAAGAGATAAGCCTATCCATGAGACCAAAAACACTCAAGCTGCCAAGTTTGTTTTTAGTGTTTTTACTGTCACAACCTTTACTTAAAACTTCTCAGGAGACATATTCAAACGACAAAAAACATGAAAAGCCGACAACTGTGTACAACTTCTTTTGAAACTAGAAATATATTTTCAGGCGACTACAAAGAAATTACCTTGAAGAGATAGATAGCGAAGTCTTTAGATCAACGAAAAAACTATTCCACGTGGACTTATCTAACAATTTTTTATACACTCTACCGGAGAGATTGTTCTCGAACAATTCTCTTTTGGAAACTATTGACATTTCAAATAACCACGTGATGTATGTGCCGTCAGACAGCTTCGTGGGACTGGAATCCTTGCTAATATTAGATTTATCAAAAAACAAAATTCAAAGAATAGAAAATGGAACATTTATATTGAAAACACTTCAAATTTTAAAACTGTCTGACAATAAAATAGGTAATATAAGCGATAATGCTTTTGAGAGTCTAGTATCTCTTGAAACTTTGTTGTTGGATCGGAACAAATTACAGAGGATTCCAAACGACTTATTTCATACTCTTAAATGTCTGACATTCTTGGATTTATCCCATAACCATATGCTGAGTGTGAGTATTGTTGACATATGTATATTTCTATTTTATTTTCTATTTTATGAGAGAGTTAGAGCATAGCGTTTATTCGCTCAAAGAGCAGCTCGACTGGGGAAGTACCTCCACCTTACAGAATACCGCAGCCAAATAACTTGTTGTGTAAAGTTGTGTTCTGCGCGTGAGTAAGGTCGCCAGAGCTCATAGGGAAGGGGGGAAAGGTCGGTAACGCGTGACCGATGCTTCTTGTGTTGCAAGCGTCCATATGGCTACGGTAACCGCTTACCATCAGTTGGGCCGTATGCTTGTTTACCGACTTAGTTGTATTAAAAAAAAAAAAAACTCCTTTGGTATGTACGTATTTTCCAATTACTTTGCAATTCCAGATGAGTGGCGTTGAATTCGAAAATCTCAAATTTCTACGTACTTTGGATCTGAAAGAAAACGCTTTAACTGAGCTGCCCGATTATTCATTTTCAAACTGCTCATCATTGGAGAAATTGGATTTATCTAAGAATAAATTGGGCTATTTAAATATCACTACATTCATTGGTCTGGAGAACCTAACGTCTCTTTTGCTATCAGAAAATAAACTTTATGGGGTGCACTTTAAAACATTTTCGACGTTGAAGAATCTTACCACTTTGTAAGTAATAGTTTAGATATCACTAAATAAATAACGGAGCTGGAGGGTTGTCCTTAAGACATCAGGTGGCCATTAACTCATGCTATTTGGAAACCATTACAGGCTATCCAAAGTAGATACCCATGTTTTAGGGTTACGAGAGTCTTGAGATACCTTTAAATATTTACTACCACTTCTTAGGGCTGATTTTACAATGGCCAGTTAAGCGGTATTTAAAATAAGAGCACTTTTTGTATAAAGGAAAGCTTAACCGAAGTTTTCCATAGAATAAAGCTAATAAGCAAAACAACTATGTTTAACAAATGTTTAATAAACAAACAAAACATTGTATTCATTTTTTGCGACAGTTCTATTTGAACGTAGTAGGTATATTGTTTACTCTGTGGATATATTGTATTGACCAAATTATATTTATTTTCAGATATTTAGACGGCAACATGTTTCCATCAATGCCATCTCGCACATTGGACTACATGCCCAAATTAGCCACTGTGAAATTATCAGGCAACCCTTGGCATTGTGATTGTCATGCCCTCTATATATCAGCGTAAGTATATCATGTCTTCCAGCCTCCTAAAGCGCATACCCTCGTTTATTCAACGTAATACCCATTGGCTTGCGTTTATCGAATCCAAATCCCATCCTAAACCTATTTCCTCCGTGCTGCATTTGCCAGCATATCGCTTATTTTCAAGTTATTCTGAATTTATTGCTACGTAAAAACAGTTCAGTTTGGCGATACCTACTCCGTTTGAAATTTTGTTTGCTAAGCGAAATGCAATATTACTGATGCATAGAATAGTTTGATATTATAACTTACACAATGCATATTTTATGCAATAATAATTTACAGCCTGAATTAATATTATGTAAATTAATACCCATATACTTTGAGAAACTGTTATTTTAATCTTTAACCTAATTCAAGTGTATGAGAAAAAAACATCAGCAACTTAAAAAGAATATTCCAATTTGTGTTCAGTGTCTACTTTACTGAGACCTAATTTTACAAACATACCAACGATTCCAGTAAACGTTTTTATTTGTAGATGGGCACGTCTCAATGAAATGAAGATATGGGATTACTCCCCAACGTGCGTGTCGCCCTGGTACCTGGAAGGTCACTTTCTGAAGAAACTCAAGTTTCCTGAGTTATGTGCGGGACAATGGGCCAGTATGGTCAATCTTTCACCTCGTCTGCCAATTCAACAACTATTAGCCCTCAATGTATCAGTTAACAGAAAACCACAAGACAGCATGGAACAAAACCATGATGTTACTACTATAGACCCATGGCATTAGATTGGTTCTTAAAAAATGGTAAAAAGCTGTATGTAATGTGATTTTATTCCAAATTGTTTGATAATTGTATGAACACAATTATCAAACATTTGGAAAACATATAATGAAAAAGATACATAAATCATTAGGCTTACTTACTCGTACCACTACTACTACTATATTAATATATAATAGACTATTTGATATCAGTCAATGAACTCGAAAACAATCACCGTTTCAGACTGAGTAATCCTATTAACCTTCACTGCGCTTTGAAATTGCAAGTAAGTAAGTACCTATAGTATAAATGTTTACTTGACCTTTTATTTAGGGTGACTGGTAATTAGTAAACGATACTTAGACACATGATTGTACTAATGATAACAAACAACTTTCCCAAAGAATCTTTTTGTTTTTAATTTACTTATTACATGAGCCTATAATATTTAGTACCTAACAAAAATAAGAATACATCAATCAGCTTTTATTTAATTTAGTTATTTATCCCTATTTGTTTCTTTGGGAAAGTTGTTTATTATCATGAGTACAATCATGTACCTAAGTATCGTTTACTAATTAGTCACCTTATTATAATGACCCCGCCCCGGGGCGACTGTGATAGGAATTCATCAACCTAGAGAAGCACATTTTCATGCATCATTTTGCACATATATCAGTCTGGACTCATTAATTCCGTTCGCTCGTTTCGAGTTCATTAGTACGAAAAATCATTTGTAATTTTCACTTCCCAATTAAAAGAGGTTGTTTTTTTCTGTACGCCTACCATGAGTTTTCTTCGCTAACGTAATGTACACTCGCTAGCGACTTCGGTGAAACATTATGTATGAAATGCTTCCTAAAGACTCCTCTAGTATGTATTACGAGCACCGCCAGCTCGTAATACAAAATATTCACTGTAGTCGCCAGCGAGTGTAGATTAGGTTAGAGTAGGAAACTCAATATCCAATGTTTGTTGCCAATGATGGCAGCACAATTAAGCTGCCTGGTACTACAAGAATAAACACCCGTAGGTACTACTGGAAAATTTGTCACCTGCAAAGGACGTCCCTTCGTGATAGGCATTCTTCTTGAGAATCTAATTAAACTATGTGTAGCTGCTTACACAGCAGAACCACGCAGACAGAACAGTTCGTTCGGTTGGCGTGTCGACCGCGGTCCCGCACCGGCAGTCTTGGTCGGTTAGGGCACGGGTGAACACGCGCAACCTTTAATAATTTATTTGTCTTTTAATAACATTGTAACGTGTTAGTACTATAGTAGTTGAAATATAAACTGTTTGATATATCCGAGTTTTAGTAATTCCCAATAGACCATCCTGGTATATCAGTAATACCATATACTCTGGGGTAATACATAAAAGTCATAAAACTATGTATGCTCAGGAATGATTCCTATTCAGTGGCGTAGCTAGGTAACCAAAGGCTCTAGGGCAAAAAGTAAACTAGGGCCCCTATACTAATTACACTATACTAATTAAAATACACTGCTACACTACACTCACACATTGAAAAAAAAATTCAAGCTGATGGAGGTTGATACAACCATACCTTTGCTGTGAAGTCCTGGCAGGTGTTCTACTCGAAATCTCAAAATGTATAGATTCTTGCTAATAGCGTCAGCGACTGCCAAGCGATGCGAACACCATGTTTAAAGTTATGTGGTATCAGGATTCAGTGGGCGTAGTGCAGGCAATGAAACAACGTAATACTATCGCTTCGGAAAAGACCCGTATGAGGAGAAGAAGCGACGCAACAAACTCGCTCATGGGCCCCGATAGGTTTACTGTTATAATATTACAATTAATTAAATAATCACTTCACTTCACAATCTTAGAATTAAATTATAATAGGTTACAGAACCGGGTAAAACAACGATCGCACTGAGCTGTGTTAGCTCGAGCTTGTGATAAAAAACTAACTCTTACAAATACAAATACCCACATTTTTATAAGCTGCTATGGTCAGTGTTGCCACATCAATCAATCCTTCTACCATAATAATATGATCCAACCAATATGAATAAATATCTAATAAATATCTAACATTCGGCCTTTCCTGACTTCAAGTTTGTCCTCAAACTTCGTGTAAACAAATAAAAGTTATCAATATCTTACATAAAATAATACAGATAAACATACACCACTTTACTCAGATGGACCATCAACATCTACTACTCTTTTTCTCAGATGGATCCTTCAACATCGGTTCACCTATCCCTAAAGCTTTTTATTGTATGTGTACATACGAAAGTGTATACAGTCAGCTATCAACTCCAACCAAAATCAATCACCAAATCTTATCTTATCAATCCTATCTATCTATATCTATTCCTTTATAAATTAAGTGTAGTTTAACATTCCACGAGGTGTAAGTAGCATTGACGACATGCAAAAACATTTGAGATTTAACATTTTGGATTAACAGTTACATTACATATGAATTAGACAAGATTAAATATTAAAACATCTATCTATCCTTTCCTTATCTTTTCTTATCTTTCCTTATCTTTTCTTATCTTCATATTATTATTATTTATATAATTGACCAAAATTACATGATAGGTCAAGACCAAAATTACATAAAGCCTGAAAGGCTTGTGTCCGGTGAGAGTTCATTATTTTTGACTATTTTTCTTTTTTAAGAAATGAAATTGTTTATTTCGCCAGAAATGTCGTACAATTTAGGTGGAATCTTAATATAAAGTCTACACATTTCGCTACAGAATAGCATATTATAGCTTATATTGCGAGACTTATGCTACAGATACACAACTACATTCATCCGCTTTCATTCCCATATTAATTAGACAAGATTATAATTAAAATACAATACATATTTAAATCCAAATTTCTATTTATCGTTATCTCTAACCTTATCTATTTTTTTTTTTTTTTAAACTTTCCTAATTGAAGAAAAACATGTCCATGGGGATTTGGCGCTGTATGCTGTAATACAGGCTTTTGCCTAGCTCAGCAGCAGATGCTAAGCTTTTAATTATATAACCTAGTCTAAGAAATTTACCATTAAGATACGTTGTATAAGTTACTTATGTCAATAAACTATTATTATTATTATTAATATTTTAGAATATTTTTTAATCTTTCCATATACTTTCTAATATTTTCTAATATTTCCTAATATTTCCTAATATTTCCTAATATTTTAGAATCTTTCCATATATTTTCTAATCTATTCTAATCTTTTTTACCCTTTTTCATTTTCTTATCTTTTAATTTTCTAATCTTTTATAATCTTTTCTAACCATTTCTAATCTTTTCTGATCATTTATAATCTTTTCTAACCATTTCTAATCTTTTCTGATCATTTCTAATCTTTTCTTTTTCATTTTTTTTTCATATCCTTTAATATCTTTTCTATTCTCTCTTTTTATTTAGATGGCCCTATCAACATCTATTCATTATATTCAGATGGCTATATCAACATCTATTAATTTTATTCAGATGGCTATATCAACATCTTTTAATATTATTCAGATGGCTATATCAACATCTATTAATTTTATTTAGATGGCTCTATCAACATCTATTAATTTTATCCAGATTGCTATATCAACATCTCCCACCCTCTCTTCTTTTTTTAATTGTTACTAGTCACACTAACTATTTTCTTATAAGAAGTGTCTCTTCAACTACTCATTTACGCTCTTGATACTTAAAACTGCATATCTATCATTAAAGTCTAGTCATCAAGACTGCATGTCTGACATCAAGACTATATGTCTGACATCAAGACTGCATGTTTGTCGACAAGACTGCACGTATGTTATCAAGTTTCTATTTTTTTACAATATTTTATTGAAGAAAACTGCATGTATTTTATCAAGACCGCATGTCTGTCATCAAGACTGCACATCTGACATCAATACTGCACGTCTGTCATAAATACTGCATATCTATCGTCAAGACTGCACGTCTGTCATCAAGACTTTTCAACACAAGATTTAATTGAAGAACTTGTTTGCATTGCAATGAATGGACATCTGCTTTTTAATCATAATTAAACCTGTATCTTATCGAACCTAACTATGATAAATTCTATACTTTGGTACCTACATCTTTTACCTTTTCTCTCTCTCTCTCAATATTAATTCATTTTATCGTAAATGAATGGACATCTGCTTATTTTTTATCATTGTTAAACATCTGTTTTTTTTATCATAATTAAACCTGTTCTTATCGAACCTAACTAGGATAAATTCTATACATTGTTACTTACATCTATTACCTCTACTCTCTCTCTCTCTCTCTCAATATTATTTCATCTTATCAGTGTCCTTACAAGTGTTTTATATCTTTTTATTTTTATAGCTACTTTTTTTTTTTTTTTTATAAACTACTATTCCGTATGCTACTGCTGTTAGAGCGGAAAGCTAAAGCTTACGTCGTAAAAAACATCTCAACTTCCAAATCCAAATTTATTAGTCATATTTTTCACGCAACTCATCCATCTCTTTTTCTACTACTATTTACTACTAGAGATCTACTTTCATATTCATAACTCTTTTGGTCTCAATCCCACGATAACATTATGATCCAAGCGAGTCCGACCAACAATCCAACTCTCCGATACGGCCACGGTGAATCACAAGTCCAATCACATTCTGGTGTGAAAAACTCTACCTGAAACCAAAGAAGTTCAGCACAGTAATAAATAATTTCACTCGACCATTTCTGCCTACATTTGCGATTTTGCTAACGCTTACTCATATTAACCAAAGATCTAGAGTTAATAATTCTACTTTTCAACTTTGTGAAGGGAAAATCACATCAATTCAAAGCAAACTAAAGTACACCCAGGCAAGAACATTACTAAGATCAAGAATCATAACAGCTCCGCCAAACAGACTTAGCTACACACACACACTACCCTAAGGAAGAAAGCCTCAGCTTTGTTTTAGCTTCTACAAAACAAAATTGACCACAAAATGCGATTCATACCAACATGGCATTTAAGTATATTACTTTTTTAATAGACATTTTATGAACTTGTTTTTTTTTAATAAATGTTTATTTGACAGAGCGGTGAATGGTTTATCGATTTTGTAATGATTTATTATTGTTATTATTTAGCTTAATTATTATTTTTAATTTGAATTAACCATATATGTAACATTTGTTAAAATGTAGTCTTATCTATTTGAGCAATGTCTTAATGTAACATTTAATTTTAATATTTGCACACCGAAGCTCGGTAGAGTAAGCTTGGATCTCCATAATTTTTACCATCAATAATTTTGTCACCCTTATTCTCGCAAATAAATTAATTTCATTTCCTTTCAAAAGTACACCACTCGAAGCTTTTGCTTACAGAGTATTAGACTATTCGAACTATTCAGTAAACGTCAAGAAAACGAAGCTCAACTCTACATTGAACTCTACATTAAACTCTACATTGAACTCTACATTGAACTCTACATTGAACTCTACATCGAACTCTACATTGAACTCGAAATTGAACTCTACATTGAACTCTACATTGAACTCTACATTGAACTCTACATTGAACTCTACATTGAACTCTACATTGAACTCTACATTGAACTCTACATTGAACTCTACATTGAACTCTACATTGAACTCTACATTGAACTCTACATTGAACTCTACATTGAACTCTACATTGAACTCTACATTGAACTCTACATTGAACTTCAACTTGAACATCAACTTGAACTCTAACTTGTACTCTAACTTGAACTCTAACTTGAACTCTAACTTGAACTCTAACTTGAACTCTAACTTGTACTCTAACTTGAACTCTAACTTGAACTCTTAACTTTCAAGTTGAACTTTAACTTGAACTCTGACTTAACTCTGACTTTAACTCTGACTTGAACTCTGACGTCTAAATTTAACTTTTAATTGAACTCTTAATTGAACTCTTAATTGAACTCTTAATTGAACTCTTAATTGAACTCTTAATTGAACTCTTAATGGAACTCTTAATTGAACTCTTAATTGAACTCTTAATTGAACTCTTAATTGAACTCTTAATTGAACTCTTAATTAAACTCTTAATTGAACTCTTAATTGAACTCTTAATTGAACTCTTAATAGAACTCTAACTCTAAAGTGAATTCTAAAATGAACCGTGAATTGAACTCTCGCTTGAACTCTGAATTGAATTAAACTTGAACAAACTTCAACTCTGAAGTGAACTCTAAATTGAACTCGATCTCTCAAGTTAATTCTAAAATGAACTGTAAATTGAACTTTAATAGAACTCTAAATAGAACTGTAAGTTGAACCCTTAATTGACTCTAATTTAACTGTAAATTGAACCATTATTTCAACTCTAAATTGAACCCTTAATTGTACTCTAAATTGAACTGTACGTTGAACCCTTAACTCATTGGCTCGCGGCCAAAAATATAACAATTACATCAACCGTTATAATAGGACGCGCGTCACTCGCGAGAACTAACGGGTTGATTGAACTCTTAAAATAACTCTGAATTGAACTCTAAATTTAACTCTAAAGTGAATTCTAAATTGAACTGTAAATTGAACCCTTTGTAACTTTCTAAATCTACATTCTAAATGATACAAGTCTTTAGCACCTTGAATTACATTGGGAATAGTGTGAATACTGGGACCGTTTCATACACACCGAAGTAGGTTGTTTTTCACCCTAAATAACAGTTTTTTTTTTTTTACTGAACTTTTAACATTGTAATTTATTAATCAATTTTTTTTTGTAAATTAAGTAGTTCTTGTGAATTTAAAATTAATATTAATATCTCTAAATAAATTAAGTACAACTTTAGATTTAAGTACGACTTTAGTTGTTTTTGAGATTCTTCTTGGCAAACCATTACTAGAATGTTCTAAATAAAATTATTCAAATGAAACATGCTATTCTGAAGAAACTTTTAAATGGCTAATGTTTAACAATCTGTACTATTATTTTCGTATAAGCTGTAAGTTTCTCTTAAATATGTTAAAATAAAATAAAATCCATGATATTTACTGAAAAACAGTGTTCTTTTCGTTAATTCGAAATCTGTTTCTCGGGAGAAACCTGTTGATCAGGAACTTTAGCCTATACGTTTGTCTAACGTGCTACAGATTACCACCATTACATGACCGTTACGTATTCAATTTAAAAGGAATTATCAAAATACTTTACAATTTATTTATTTATTTTTTTGAAAAATTAAGAAAGTCACCGGTGTTATTATACCATCACACTCAATTAAAATTTACCATTAGCCTCATTCCACTTTTGCAAATTCAGATTAACTCAACATGACCCTCATAGCTAAACAGCACTTAGTCTTATTCAGGGTTATTTTTTTTTTTTTTGTTATCTGGTTTGTAGTCCGGTATATGAACCGACTCAAGTCTCAACCTTAAAACATTGTCTTTTGAACGTCCTATAAATATGTCATAACCATCACTATGTCAATATATCTGGGGAAATACATTTATAAAGCTACCGGCAAAATGAGGAGAATCACCAAACTAGTTAGATAGCTAGTAATAATAAATTTATCGCACAATTAGTTAATAGTACTTACTTCATTTTAAAACTATATTTTTACAAAGTATCGGTCCGTCTTCCTTCCTTCCTTTCTAGGATAATGTTATATTATATTGAATTGCTACACCCTATTATAGGGTCATATGTCTAGAATAAATACCCAACTTACCTATACATATTGCAATAAATAATTGAGCATTGATTCCACACTTATTCTTTTAACCAATAAAATCTAGCTAACTTGACTATATTTTCAACAATAATTAAATTATTTAATCGTTCCTCAGATACTTTCCCCATCTATTAGCAACCAACATGAAATCGACTCACCAGATAGTATTAAGGCAATTTGTATACACCACAATTCAGGCACCACTACATTTACATCAGATAGCCACTCGCATGGCACACCCGGCGCCAACTTGCGTCACTGGCCGCTACCAGCATGAACTATACTGCAAGCGTGCCGCCCGCGCCGCCATCTGCCTATTATTCCGTCTAGCATGCGCATCTCACAAACTCGCACAAATACACTTATTTTAGGTAATCAAATAACTTGATTAAACTTTGTTATTAAGTTCTTTACTTGTTCGAAGTTCTCAAGAACGAGGTCTTTTCAAACTATGTGGAAACAACCCAAGTACGGTTTTCATTGCCTCTCTTTATCCCAATTTCTGATAATAGCGTCAGCGACTGCCAAGCGATGCGAACACCATGTTTAAAGTTATGTGGTATCAGGATTCAGTGGGCGTAGTGCAGGCAATGAAACAACGTAATACTATCGCTTCGGAAAAGACCCGTATGAGGAGAAGAAGCGACGCAACAAACTCGCTCATGGGCCCCGATAGGTTTACTGTTATAATATTACAATTAATTAAATAATCACTTCACTTCACAATCTTAGAATTAAATTATAATAGGTTACAGAACCGGGTAAAACAACGATCGCACTGAGCTGTGTTAGCTCGAGCTTGTGATAAAAAACTAACTCTTACAAATACAAATACCCACATTTTTATAAGCTGCTATGGTCAGTGTTGCCACATCAATCAATCCTTCTACCATAATAATATGATCCAACCAATATGAATAAATATCTAATAAATATCTAACATTGCTAACTAATATTAGTTTAATTTTATAAATAAATAGTACCAGGCTAAAGTATAATAAATTATGCCATTATCCCAGACACGTACATACCTACATTATCAAGATGATTATTTTTTTCCATAATGATGATAAATCTGCAATTAAATACGTTTATTAACAAAAATAATGATACATGTGCAATAAACATGACGTTACCTACTGCAAGAAGCGGTGTTAATTATAAAGCGATACAATCTTATCGGTAGATAAATTTAATCTTGAATAGAATTAAATCACAAATTCCTTACCCGGTTTTATAATGTTGATAAACTCTATTTTTTTTTACAAGAAATCACTATTTTACTTATTATTATCAAATCTACAGAAATAAGTAGTTAAAAAGAATTTTCTTAATTCTGGTTTCAGAAATAACGTTTCCGTATATGTTTACAAATTCACAATATAAATCGTGAACTTACCTACGAATATTATACGTACCTACTCCTAAAAAATAATTGGACTGTTTTACAAAAAACCTAAACAGACTTCAAAGTACACTAACAAGTAATCAAATTCTGATCTGACGACAATGGGACCAAACGGGAAGTGTACCCTTCCAGACAAAAAAGAATTTTCCAAATCGGTTAATAAATGACGGAGTTATGAGGTAACAAACATTAAAAAAAATAAAACCGAATTGAGAACCTCCTCCTTTTTTTGAAGTCGGTTAATAACCTTACCTACTGTGTTATTTTTAGATAAATAAATTCTAAGAAAGGCATAATTTTTGTCCTGGCTTTGAATATCTAATTACCCTTAAATTAAATGTACCAATCAGATTGAAAAGATTACGGGACTTCAGACGACTTCAATGTCGTCGCGTAGTTCTTATATTGGCCAATCTAAAACAGCCTTTTTAAGACTTTTCAGGATAAAAATATTCATTACCTACTTATTTGATAAGAGTTATTTTTTCGATAGTCAATATCATCAATCGTCGACAAAATATTTGTCAAAGAAAGTGATAGCCTATCTGATAAAGCTCAAAACCTAATTTTCTTTTTATGGCAAAACGGAATAACGCTACCAAACCTAACCTAAATACCTAAATTTGGTTGACTGGTTGTGTGGTTTTTAAACCTCAAGAACGTTCTACTTTTATTTAAATGCCGGCACGATAAAGTTTATGGTAACTAATTACCGTATATCTCTCTCTCAAGTACGTGATATGCGGTAACTGAAAGTGTTAATTAATTACGGTATACAATTTTATTTATCTTTTGTAGGTTGTCAATAAAACATACCTATTTAAATTACGAAATAAAAACGGAATTAAAAAAAACTACTTCAAAATACAATAAAAAGTTGAGTAGGATTAGCTTAGGTGTAAATTGATGAATTAACACATAAGCTACTCTATAGGTATGTTCTGAAAGTATTATTTCACGCTGCCGCGCCGTTACACGCAGTATAAATGAATATTAGTAACGAAATACCCGAACTAACAGCAATCTAATCTGGTTGTCGCATGATTCAAAGCCAGCAGCTGACCCGACCATTTTATAAACCTTGTTCAGAGCCACGTTACATCGTAATGCTTGCCGCCTATGGGAAGTCCAATTAAACTGATTACAGTACGGTCCCACCGAGACAATGCGTTTTTGACACCTATTAATATTGGCCAAATTACGCAAGATCTTAATCAGATGAGTGATCGGGTCTTTCATTAAACTATGCCTAAGAAAATACTGAACCATCCTGTGAAAGCCCCATCACAATAGGATTAGCCATTTCCGAGACTAGCCCAATATTATTAAGCATCAGAAAAGCTTCATTCAATTCAAATTGAATTCTCTCGGCGGCCGCACTGTATTTGTCTCCGTCATATTAATATGGGAAAATATTTGTAATCTCTTCCCATTGTTTTGACGAAAAATTGTTTTGTACAGTATTTATTTCAATGTATTGTAGTTTGAGCATTTAAGCGGTCTATTTAGAAATTATTAAAACCTGTAGATGATTAAAGAATGTATTTAAATTTCTTCATTTGAGTGCATTTTGAGTGATTAAAATAGTTATGTTTCAACAGGAGAACAAAGTTCGTTTATTTTGCCATTGCTGAATTTGAATCCCGAAAAGAAAAAACCTAGCAAAAATTAAACCAAACTTTAAAAGTGCATTTTAATGTTATTCTATCATAATATAAGTAGATATTGTTTATTTGACAGACATAAATATAGTCTATATATACATATGTCTATATATACCTTATGAATAATCTGCATTATTTTTACTGTAATTATTATTGTTTTATTCAGTTTTCACCTTATCACACCAAGATAGTGGTATTATCGCGATATTTTGTCGACAAGATATAAATCGACAGATATTGTAATCATCATCAATTTAATGATAGTCATCAACATCCAGTTGCGAATCAATTCTTTTACTATTCTGACGTACCAATTGATATTATTACATAGTGATTAAAGTGTTAATACATTGCCTATTCGTTTAATTAAAAGGATTTAGATATTAGCGAAACCTTTCCAATAGGTAGTGAGTGATATTTATTAAATTCTACAATTTTAGCTACGCAAAAGAAAATTGGATAAAACTAAATAAATCGGTAAGTTAGCTAGACTTCTTTAATCTACTAAACTTAATCAAAGTACTCCAGTGTTTCAGTTATCGATTGTACACACTTTCTATAATCCTAATCGTAATTATTCTTATTCCAAAAGTGGGTACTTATATGAAACTATTGTGACGAAATGTGCCGTATTTCAGGAATGTCAGTGTTTACAAAGATAGTGCCGTAACAAACGAGGAACATGGATCGCAGAGCACATTTGTTATTCGGCATTATATTTGCAACATTTTACCTCGGCAAGGGTAAGCCTTCTTTAAAATAAATACCTAACAGTAAACAAACAACTTATGATAGATTAATATAAATCAAGGACCATTAATGAAAGATGAATACATAGCCGAATTAAATTACTAGTTTTTTTTTATTCAGTGATATAAGTCGCTGATAAGCTACTGATATGTCTATTTATTCAAACCATTTACTTCACTAAACTATATTTAACAATATGACACAATCATGTATATTCTAGAAGTCGTATGTATCGTTATAATCCACTCGATTATTTACTGTTGTTTTTTTAATATACTTTTTTCTCTTACAGGCTGCCAAATTGATGGTGTAACTAATTGGTTTATACCTATATCTGAAAGTGTTGTTGACACATTTAGGGGCACTGTTTATAATAGAAGCACATCAAGTATTGAAGGTCGGTATTTCATAAAGATAAACGGACAAATCCCTTATCCATGAAACAATCATATTCTATATTATAAGAACTATCAAAAAGATTACCGAATTGGAGTCAATCAGTCGCAGGAGATTGCTTGATTAATCTTAAAAGAGAATTCGTATATTTCTTAGAAAAACATAAAAGATCGCTTCCGTAGATTGGTAGAAAATATGAATAACGCATCCGGTAGGTTTATCGATAAACACAATTACGCTAAATGTACCTAAACATATATACTTACGTATTTTAAAATGTTGAATTAATGGAAATATAATGTACTAAAACAGTTCCAAAATGGATTGTAATATTGATGATCTTTATTACGAATTTACAAATGCTTCTTTGCTAGTTTGTGATTTATACATAATTCTTAGTGTATATTGTATTTCTTTTATATGACAATTTAATGTCGAGTCGAGTATGAAAACGCTTATTTTAATTTTTATAATACTCCTTTAGCTTATGTATACCATGTATAATTTATGTGTGATTACTACTTTCCATTACAAAAGATATTCTTTTTGTAAATCTGGCTTCTTCAAATCACAAAATCTAAGAATCCGTCGAAAAACGAGTTTTTTCTTCAATAACTTAATCTAGAACGTAGACTGGAAACTTAACCTTTTTAACTTGAGCTTCAAGCTATTTGAGGATTGTAATTAAGACTTGGTTTTATCTACAGAGTGGTTTTAAATTAATCGATTATTATTTCAGCAATCAATAGTATAAGTTTTTTCGAAGGCCTTAATAATGGGCCATATCTAGATATTACCTTTGCTGATTCACGATTAAACATTGTCACTAATGATGCCTTTGCTGAATATGAAGAAAACGAAACGGCGGAGTCCTTTTCCTTTACTATTGTATTTAGATGCACTGGAGGAACAACTAGCACATTGGTAACTATTAAAATCTTTACTGTAAATACCAAAACAACAGTGTTTCATATTCTACCAAAATCCCTCGGGAACTATATTTAACGAGATTGTCTACTTTCATAGCAAAAATTTCTGCTTCGCTAAAATAGCAGCAACGAGCTAAGTGCCCACAATAAAGGGTATTCCCCAAAGACCGGATTATATATTGATACCTATTGGTATTATCGCAGGTGATTCATTATGTACTCAGTAAAAATAAATTATTTACAGGTATTTCTAATGAATGTAATAGACACAAATAACAACGCACCACAATTCATGCCGTCTAGTAATTATGAGTTCACTATTGCACCTCCCATACCACCTGGATTCCTGGTGACTGGATGCCTCAACGATATTACCGTCAGAGATATCGATCTTACTACACAGAGAATAGATTATGAAATTGAAGATAATCAATACTTTGAAATTGAATATGATGCCACATCTACAGAACCGAAGGAATTTAAAGCTACATTAAAATCCACAACTTTTATACGAAGCATACCCGAACCGATTACTTTGAGGATTACTGCCACGGTAATTAGATTTATTCTAGAAACTTTTTCTATTGTCAGCGAATTGTCCCAATTTATTACCCGACTGACTTTAATTTAATTTTTTTGTAGGACGTGGACCTTACTGGTGATCCGCGTCTATCAACATCTGCAACAATTAGGATAATTGGTGATTCAGAATTCGAATTTCCAGAAGAACCAGTATTTTCACAACCCTTTTACTTAGCTAACTACACGGAAGACCATCGACTTATAGTACATGACACAATAACTCTACTACAGGGCTACGATGATCAGGTTTCATTCACTTTGGAAGGAGGTAACTGTATTTAAATATTTGTATGTTTTAATGTTGCTTAAATTACTTTTATTTGAGTACAATCTTACCACGGTAGTTATTCTTATGTAAATGTAAACTCTTCCCTGTAGTGGTAATGGTACCACTGTAATCTTGTGTGAAAAGAAATACAAAAATTACATGATTTAAAAATGTATGTTTATTTTTTAGAATACTCCAGTAATTTCCTACTTGTTGCTAATGCAAATCAAATATCTATTGTTGTTGATACACCATTACCGGAAGAGGTTTTAATGGACAAACAAATGTTCATAGTAGTAAAAGCTGCAAGAGAATATACAACTGGTGATACTGCAACTGTAATTGTACAGCTACCGGAAGGTACACTACTCATTTATTTTCCCTATTATTAATATTTTTTCCTTATCTCTTCTGGAATAAATATATTATATCATACTTATAACCATACGTACGTACGGTACTGAGTATTCATCATTATATGATATGATACCATAGAATTTCGAAGGTATTTTGGTTCCACATTGCAATGCAAACTAAATGTATACCTTAGGATTAGAGACATAAAGTAGTTATTGTCTAGTAACATGAAATAAGAAAATAGCTTTTCAAAATCACTGAAATTATGATTGATCCTATTTTCTTTACATCCTCAAAATCCTAGATAATTTCAAAGTTAATTAAACTTTTAATTATATTCCCTAAGCTAATCGCAAAGTGAATGTTTTCAGAGGCAAGTTTGGAATTTGAAAGAGCGCATTATGAAGGAAGTATCGAGAACAATGTCCTACAACTCTCTCATTTGACTCTTAGTCAAGGATATAACTCCAGTTCCGTCTCCATTGTTGTTATAAGTGGTAAGTAAGATTGTTTTGGTCAAAATGTCAAAATATGTTAACGATTTGTGACATATATTTTTATAACATTTACTTTATAGGTACATACCTACTGAAAGATTTTGGATCCTCATTCCTTGTGTTTTTATTTTTCAGAATTTTCATCGTACTTCAGTGTTGACGTTCAAGGGAGTCAAATTACACTAACAATGTCTCCACTCTCAGACATCATCATTGAGGAGAACAACTTTATATACTTACAAATATCTGCCTTTACCATCCGTAGTTCTGCTTCAGCTATAATCACGCTAGAGATAATCAAGAACGACAAAGTTACACCGGTATTCAACAAACCAATCTTCACTGGAGCATATGACTCTACTACAGGATTAAGCATTGAGCAAATAACTATTATCCAAGGATACGACGAAACAGTTTCCGTTAACTTAGAAGGAGGTAAAAACATATTACAAGCTTTTATTTAGGTCTGGTGTCTGTAGTCGATTCTTGCAAGTTAAATCCCAGTCACATCTTCCCAGTGTCCCATTGAGCTGAAATTTGGTATACATTATTAGGTATATTGGATGACAATCCAAGCACAGACAAAAAAAATACTGTCACTATATGTTGTATTAAAAAAGACATTTTTAAGAAAAACTTGTTTTTTTTTCGTTCTCAGAATTCCATCGAAACTAAATAAATCTTATTATCTACATAAGTGATAAAATCATAATAAATAAAAATGAAAAAAAGACGCTCACGTATTCAGGATATTAAATTCTAAGGATAAGTATTTTAAATATCTACTGAGTCATTATTATTTTCAGAGCACGCCAGCTATTTCCAAATAGAACAATCGGGATCAGCCATCACATTGACATCTTCAACGATACCTCCAGAAATATTCAGTGAACAGCACATCCTGCTATCAGTGGAAGCTACTAAGCCAAGGACTGTCGGTGCTAATGCTGCAGTGGTCATCGCTCTACCTGCAGGTACAGTATCCTAACATTAATTAATGTTTAAGTTTTCGCAAACTGGATCTTTCGCATTATTTATATGAGTAATATGTCATTCAAATCATTTATTTCAAGTAGACCTGCGCAGGCACATTATTTATTGGAACTTCTCGAAGAGTGATGTTGAGTCTCTCATCAAAAGAATTCCGTGCCTGAACACGTATACATAATTAATATAGGTACAGTCGAAGACATAAAATATAATGTACTTAACTTAGTGAAATTCCACACCGATTTTCTTTGAAACTATTGATTGACATTATGCAGGCAGAATCGTTTAACATATGATTTGTGTAATATTTCAACATTTGAATCTATACAGTGCGAGAAAATAGCTTTAGAAATTCACGAAGTGTATAAGTACATATTTAATTCCTCGACTGTATACATATGTTAGGTAACATATTGGCCAAGGAGTTGTCTTGATGACAGTCCTTCACTTTTCGAAAAGTTCCAATGGTTTTAATACGGATAACTAACAATTTCCACTAAACATCATTTTGAAATTGAAAACCTATTTTGACCAAATTAATTGATTTATCATACAAAAAAAGAAAAATTTAATAATGTTTAACCGTTAATTACGGAAGAGGGTGTGTTCACCTTCATGAATAATGAGGGTGCAATATTTTATTTTATGGTGTATAGGATTTTTGATCTATGGTCTAATGTTTGAATACATAATAAATAATATGTAGATTTGCAGCTATTATTATTTATTCTTTATGCACTAGGTATTGGAATTGTAAGTAAAGTAAGTAAATTATAGTAAGTAAAATGTTTATCATTTTACTTACTATAATTTACTATAATTTAGTAAAATGTTTAACATTTTACTTACTATAATTTACTCGTTTGTTAGCATTATAATAAGATCTTGAGCAATTGAAACGAAAACCACAGTTTTTCATATAATATGGAGATTTCGAGATCGAAATCTCCACCCTGTATTGTAAGATTAATAGCATACTTCATTAAATTTGGATATTAGGTGGTAAGTAATATTTTTAATGCATTTATTTATTATATATTTTATCATATAGGTGAGTCACGTGAATTGAAAAAAAAATTGGTCAAGTGCGAGTCGGACTCGCACACGGAGGGTTCCGTACAATATTACTCAACTAACTCAACTTTACATTGAAAAAAAACCAATAAAAAACCTTTCCTGTATGGATGCCCCCTTTAATTTCAAATTATATTTATTTTTATTATTTGCTGTTATAGCGGCAATAGAAATACACATTCTCTGAAAATGTCAGCTGACGGATGGATGGACAGTGGAGTCTTAGTAATAGGGTCCCGTTTGGCACCCTTTGGGTACGGAACCCTTAAAAAGTAATTTGAGAGAAAGTACGAAAAGTAGAGAATCAGGGAGACTTTATTTTAAACTTTTTTCCTCAGAGGCCTATTCATTTTACTCACAATATTCTTATGAATCTCTAACAAATGTATTCCTTATTATTATGTTACTAACACAAGCCTTATTTGTCTTCATTTAAAAACCCCTATGTTATTTTCGGTAATCATCTTTTTGCAGAGCTATTTAAATGTTTTGCTGGGCTTTGTATGCTATTTCTTTTCTCCTTAACACTTTCTATTACAGCTAGAGAATTGCGTTTTGAAGCACCGACTTATAGAGGCAGCTTGCGGGATAACGAATTAATACTTGAAACAATAGAACTGAGCGTCGGCTACGAAGAAAATGTGAATTTTGCTCTCGATGGTGGTAAGTTTTAATTTGCTGACCATCCTTGTTCGGTTGGCACTTATACACGGTATAAATATGTGTGTGTGAAGAGAAACTGACGGTCTTATAATATGGATAATAGTTACATACAGGTCGGTTACCGAAAGCTGGCGCGTTTACAGTACTCACACATATGTAGTTTCATACAGTAGGTACCTATGTTTTATTTATTACACTATTGCATATAATTACTCAGTCAATTTTAATGGACGAATACAATAAAATACCACTCTATGTTTTATGAGCAGTAACAAAAGCAAAACAATAACTGTCTCTTTCATACTCAGAAGCTTGAGAGACGGACAGACTTTTCCTGATGCGCATGCAGAGCGACGTCACGCGCCGCGCTTATTGACAGACACTACACAAGCGCAACGTGTAAATGTGTTGAACGTGCCAGCTTTAGCTAACCGACCACTCGACGTTGGTAAAATTGGGCCCAAGGATGTTAAAAAACGGATTATATTCTCGCTAACTGTGTCGCTCAAGTCGGCCACCACGCTGTATGTACAAGCCGGCACGCACACATTCAAGCATTAGTCGAGCGCGGGTAAACGGCTCTGTGTAAACGGCGACAGAGTCTCGTTTCCCGCGGAATAGCCATTTAATGTGTGCGGGAGAGGTGGCCGACGCTCATAGACACAGTTTTTTGTTAGTGAGAATATGTCCGACGTAGTCTGTGATTGAGCCTAACAAGATAAAAATATTTAAGTAGGTATATTGTCTTTATGTGAAATTGCCGTAATAATTCCATAAGGCAATCTATTTAAAAACTTCATGCAAAATCATAAACAACTGTAGGAGTGCTGTGCATTCCGTTTGAAATAGACTTAATTTTAATAGTCTTGTAAACGAATGCAGTAAAGCTTTTCTTTGAAGTATAACCTATAATAATAATATATTCAGAAAGTGTTGTATACAAAATACCTTGTCGTAAATCGACGTGCATGTTAATGAGGTGCCCACGCTGCAGACTCCGTCTCGACTTTTCTGTGGTCTATGCAGTTAGTAGGTATTGTCAGTTTATTGCTCTTGCAATATATTATTATCCCTCCGAAGAAAAGCTGGAAAGGTATTATTTATATTCATATGGTGCGTCCGTGCTTGGCGAACCGAGCATGAGCCGAGCCTCGAACGAGCCCACTGCGAGCACGATTCGCGTAGCGTTGACGGGCTTGCGAGCCTCGAACGAGCATTCGTAGCGAGCATGGACGCACCATTACATTTTTCAAGATTTAAATTATTCATTTCATAAATTGTTAAGTCATACGATAAGGACTATGAAATAATTTTGCACTCAATTCACTTTACAAATTACAGATATTGTTAATTAAATATTGTAGGATAAAATATTACATATTTTATAATGTTTCAGACCTTGCTAACTATTTCACTACAGTACAAAACCAGAATGAAGTAGACATACGATTGACAACAGTACTCCCTGCTGATTTCATAAATGCAAATAATAACGTAATTTTAATACTAACTGCATCTGGACTTAATGCAGTTTCATACAGTGCTACAATAGTTTTAGAAATAGTAAAAGATGATATAGCTACGCCGATATTTAATCAAATGATATATTATGGAACCTATTCAGGAGCCTCTAATATTGAGATAGGAAACATTAATTTGATCCAAGGCTACGACGATACTGTTACA
The DNA here is from genome assembly GCA_947623365.1 of Achlya flavicornis. Lineage (NCBI taxonomy): Eukaryota > Metazoa > Arthropoda > Insecta > Lepidoptera > Drepanidae > Achlya > Achlya flavicornis. The sequence continues at coordinate 9,550,502 of OX392474.1, forward strand.
TTCAGGATCGAAGGAGGTAATTCGTAAAAATATATCTAATTCTACATAATTCTTTGTCCATTTATGTGTCTGAAAATATTTAATGTATGTTTTTTTTATTTCTGTTCTTAATTATAGATTGATTCATGCATTAGTTGACTATGATCCTTGCGAATTTATTTCAGAGCACGCACAATATTTTGGAATAAGTAATACAGATAATAGCGTTATTGTATATTTACGATCAGCCATTCCAGAAGAAATAATTTTTAATGAAAAAGTTTTGTCGTTTATTATACAAGCTGAAAAAGATTTGACTGTTGGTGCTAATGCAGCTATTTTAATAAGATTTCCAACAGGTAAGCAGGCAATCGATTATTACTATTATGAAACTTGAATGATTTCATCATTTAACTTGCATTTGAATTGGATATTATTGCAACAAATCTTAAACAGTATTGAGCAGATATTATAATACCAAGCTATTTTATCTGCATTATCATAGCGTTATCAATATTTTTAATCTATTATTTTTTTCAGAATTTACGGAATCAACCGTGATGAGGTTTGGTCAAAAAAATTACATTGGTACTATACAAGATAACAATTTTTCACTAGAGAATATCATACTAGATACAGGTTTTACAGCTGGCACAGAATTTACACTAACTGGAGGTAATAGTATACAATATAAGAGCGGTTTAGCATTAGTAGAATATAAAAAAATGGGTTTCGTATTTAAAGTACCTATCAATTTGTGCTAAAACACTTCTTATTTTTTCAGATTATTCATCCTATTTTTCAGTAACGAATACAACTGATACTGTATCCATCTTTTTACTAAACCCACTACCGGATGACATTGTTAAAAATAACAGTTTTATTGTCATGAATTTAGAAGCACAAAGAGAAAGAGCTATTTCTACATTTACCAGTATAATAATCGATGTAATAAAAGAAGATATTATACCACCTGTATTTAGTAAGCCGTTTTATAGTGGAGTTTATACTGATGAAATTGGCTTACAATTCGATGATGAAATTTTTTTGGCGTTAGGGTATGACGAAACAGTCACGTTTACTTTAGAAGGAGGTAATTCTAGAAACTTAAAATTTTCTCTGTGTATGGTGAATTAATAACCCATTACAATGAATATTGCAAACTTTATTACAGAGGGATCAGCACTATTTTCGGTGGTACATACCGAAAATGTTGTCACCTTAATTGTCCTCAATTTAATACCGGAGACAATTTTGCAAAATAACAATCAATTTCTATTTAGTATTGTTGCTAACAAACCTAACGCTGTTAGTGGGCGATCAGCTATATTCATCGACTTACCTAAAGGTATCATTCACTTATTTATTTCTTGTCTAATTATAGGTATTATTACCAAAAGCAATTAATCTGTAGCTTTTTCATTTTACACTCATAAAATATAGCGCAAATATGGACATGTCCGTTTGGTCACTGTTTCGTTTTGTCAGTAATTATGTATGTGTAATGGTGCGTCCATGCTTGGCGAACCGAGCACGAGCCGAGCCACGAACGAGCACACTGCGAGCACGATTCGCGTAGCGTGGACGGGCTTGCGAACCTCGAACGAGCATTCGTAGAGTGCTTGACTGCGCTCTGCCCGATTGTCAGTTTTTTCACGAACACAGGGATTCGCATCGCGCTCATTGTATGCTCGTTAAGTACGCTTGAAGCGCAGTCGAGCGCGAGTCGAACGCTCGTTCGAGGTTCGCAAGTCCGTCGACGCTACGCAAACAACGAATGAATCCTGTTCGTTCGTCGCTGGGCTCGTGCTCGGTTCGCGTAGCATGGACGCACAATTAGGTTTATTAGCTATTAAATTTGTTAGTTGGTAATAGTAACGTTACTTTCTTAGAATGCAAGTAGGTATATTAGACGAAATGCAACAACATATATAACCAACAATGTCCTGTAACATACATAACACCTGCACGTCTATCTGATCCCAAACTAAGCAGAAGTTTCTATGTGGAAAAACGAAACTGGTGAACAAACATAACCGCATTTTTATTTCATAAAAAGGACTAGAATTAAATTAGGTATATAATTCTAGTCCTTTTTATGTTTTTTTTTTTTACATTTACACTAAATATGTGTAATTTTAGATGTTCCAGATCAAATTATTCTGCGTTTCGAGCAAAGCAGTTATGTTGGTACTATCCATAACGGTGAACTAGAAATTCCTAATATTATTCTTTCTGGTAATCATTCTGAAGCTATTCATGTGAATATGATAGGAGGTATGCATAAATCACAGGTACAATCGAAAAAAATATAAAGTATCCAACTAACCCTACTAACACAATTTTACAATTACAGAATACATCTCATACTTTACACTATCAATGGTAAACAACATAATAGTTATAGAAGCAAACGAAATACCAATTCAAGTAATTAATGAAAACATATTCATTATATTAGAACTTGAAGCAATTTATCCTGAAGCTGTAACTGGTTATACAACATTAGTTATTGAAATAGTAAAGGATGCTGAACCGCAAATACTAACACCAATATTCGAACGAGCTTACTACACTGGAGAATATTCTAATGACAATGGATTAATATTCACTGATACGATGAAATTAATTCAAGGATTCAATGAATCCGTAATATTTTCTCTATCAGGCGGTGAGTTGCCTTTAATTACCTACCTAAAGAGATATACTTTAAAACATTTAAAATTGGTATAAAAAATCTAAGTATTCTTTTTTCGCAGATGATTCACAGTGGTTTATTTTAGAACAAAATGTGGAAAATAGTTTAACTTTAGCAGTTAAACCAGATAGTGCACCACAAAGTACGGATAGAAGCAAATTTGTCTTCGCTATTCTTGCTGAAAAGCCTGGAAGTTTACCTGGACATGCTGCTGTAGTAATATCAATTACAGGTTATTCTAATTATAATGAAATAAGAACGAAAACCACAGATTGAGATAGTTTATTTTAGTAAAATATCTATAATTAAGTTAAAATTTTACCTTGAAAGGAAAAGCAGATATGCATAGCATCATTTCTAATTAAACCTTATATTTTTTTACTAGGTTCTTCCCCATGTTCCCAAGAAATGTAATTATTTCCTGTGACAACAAGTATTTCATATATTTCAATCCAGGTTATGATCTACCTACATAAAAAGTTTCATCAAAATCCTTTCAGCAATTACAGCGATGATACAAAAGGACCTAAGAGTCACAGAGTAAGGAATTAAATAACGCTCGCAGCCACGCAGGCGGGATTCGATTCCTTATTCTGTGGTTAGGGCGCTAAATCACCAAGGCGCTCTTGCGCCATCAAGAGTTAATAGCTAACCCGGAATACAATTATTATTATGTCTTTGTAAATATTAAACCCCAGTTTATCAACTAGTTTTGAGCTATTTACTTTAGGTAAATTATATCACTAAAATAATTTAAGCCGCTGCATGCATTTAATGCCTATTAAATCCAAAAAAAAAGTGCTTTTAATGACTTAAACATGTTTAGTAACCATGTTTTTGATTTATCTGGTATAACTATTTTATTCGGGGTATATAGAGCCTCCAATGAAAAAAATCTGCTGAAAATAAACTTAAAATAATTGCTTTCATCACTTTAAGCACGTAAATAGAAGTAAATTTAAATTTATAAAAATATATAAAATTATAATTCATCTTTCTTTTTTTTCATTCGAGGCTTTTAAAGGTATACGAGTAAATTATTTTGACCATTTTTATATAAAATATGCTATTTTAGACATATCCACAGTAGCACCATTGAGATTCTCTCGAGACTTTTACACGGGATCCATTGAAAATGGTAATTTGACTTTAGAAGCAATAAGGCTAGAAGAAGGCTATTCGACAAATGCGATCTATTCACTTTTAGGAGGTATGGTTCAATATTACATGATATACACGTACTTTATTGTTAAATACTACGACAAGAGGATTTTTAGTCGTTTTTAGATTACTCAAATTACTTCCAGCTCACGGAACAGGATGGAATATTCACGTTACAACTTATAAGGGAGCTGCCGACTGAAGTAGAGGCAAACAATATATTGGTATTTACGTTAGAAGTTCAAGCGGAAAATACTCGAGCTCACACTACAATTGTTCTCGAACTTTTAACGTCGATTGACACTGAGGTCGCTCTTGCCTTCGAGGAGACTTATTATGTTGGTTCATACTCGGAAAACAGTGGACTTCATTTCTATGAACAGATCAGATTAAAAGAAGAAACCAATGAAATAGTCCAGTTTTCACTTTCGGGAGGTAATTTAACTTTATCTCAACATTTGCTTAAGACCGCGTCTTTTGGACCAAAATTAATATCACAATATGTATTCCGGTTTCATCTCTCAAAGAAATCCCTCCCGGGATTCGTTTTTTTTTATTTATTCATTTTAATTGACTTCAAAAAAGGAATTATCAAATTCGACACGTATGTATGTAATATTATTGGAACTGTATTATATTCACTTATGACATCTATACCTACAGCCAAACAAATATACAAAACATTATCCCCCTTATTAATTATAACACCCAGGTATTAAGATAGCCCCAGCCTTTTTTGTTATATGACATTAGAAAGTGACGGATATATTCAAAACCTAGGCGTTGCTTATACTTGAATTACACCTTATTTATTAATAAGGGGGTATAGGTGTATGTAGGATGTATATTTGTATGTATGTTTGTCCACGCATTTTCTGAAACTATTAATCGGATTGTGACTTGTGATTTTTTTTATTTGCTTACATTTACTTCAACTTAGGGAACAGTGTAAGTTTCATCAAAATCGGTTCAGTAGATTTCAAGATATGGACTAATATGTGTGATGGCCTGGCTTAGGGAAAACATCTCAAAACCTTGGTCTAATTCTTTGGTATTCTTGGTCAAATGCATTACGTAGTAGGTACTTTTACGGTCAGGGGGCCTACCACAAGCTCTTAAAACAAGGTTAAAATAACCTTATTTGTCTTTTGTCCCTCTTTGACATCCGGCGTCAAAACAAGACAAAACACAAATAAGGTTATTTTAACCTTGTTTTAAGAGCTTGTGGTAGGCCCCCTGTTAGCAAGAAGGGGAAGCCGGGTAAAGGACAAATGAGATGATAAGTACTCAACGTCTTCTTTCTTCTTTATTATTTTACACTTGTTCTGCTTATTATTCTTACTCATTAATCTTTTATATTTTAAATGTGTTGTACCATTTTTTTACAATATACCTAGTTAGTTAATCCTTTTAATTTTACTTATTAAAGATTATGATATTTAAATTCACTTTTGTTTATTTAAAAATTTGGACATAAACTTACAATAACGACTCATTGCATAGAGTAGTGCTACTACTGTACTGTTATTATGAATAAAATTTAAATACGGCAACGGGCTTTACTCATACGGGAAAACTTTGGTGTCAAACCAAGAGAGGCATCTTCGACATGACCTTTGACACAGAATAAATAATGCCTTTGGCAAATAATAAGGTGTTACAATTTTTCATTCCACTAGGGATTAGGACGACATAAAGCTAGAAAAAATGACATTTCTCTAGGTAAATGTGAATGGCGAGCTATATGAACTAAGACCAAAAGTTTATTCTAAATACCTGTGCTAAATACTAATAAATTAATGGATATTTTAAAATATCGTGAGTGTCGTGAGAGATATAAACTTTATATACAACATGATGGAATCGGAACGTAAAAAAAACAACATTAATATTAGAGCTAACTTTATGATATTTTTATAGATGAATTTTCATTCGGCTATGTTTTTGCTCAGTGCCATTGCCAAGCCTTGCGTATATAATGAAAATACCCATTTAAAAGTAACATTAAACAGTCTCGTACGTCACCGTCAGCATATTAAACCCTTAGCGTAATGAGGAACCCTAGAGTTAATTTCCGAGCGAAGCAAGGGACGTTAAACTTAAATCCCGAGCGAACAGAGGGATTACAAACCTATAAAGAGGACAAAAAACAAAGCATCTAAAAAACATTATAAACGTAGTAATTGGTTTCGACAAGGTTTCATTCGACGAAGTGTAATTAATAGCGATTTGTTATTTTTCACAGGTGATTCCCAATGGTTTGGACTGAATGTAACCGGCAACTCAATACAACTGACACTACCCAATCCTATCCCTGCCGCTGTTTTGGCTAATAACCCACACCTCATTTTTGTCATCTCTGCTCAGAGAACTGGTAGTACGACTGCAAGTGCTACAACTATCATTTCACTCAAAGATGGTATGAATGAACGTATTAGATAATGGTTATGCCATTTCTTTAGACCTTAAATATTATGGGATAACTTATTTTTTTCTTTTTAGAATACACTGATAATAATGTACTTGGTTTTGACCGCATCACCTACGTCGGCTCAATCGAAAATAACATAGCAGATATACCTCCGATTACACTGAACGAAGGCTTTACGGAAGACGTGACTTTCACATTACACGGAGGTAAGATTCCCATCCCAGGAGTTAATAAAGATTCTTTATTCACTTACTTACAAACTCATTGTATAATTTAACTTCTTCCCGTTTCAGAAATGGCAAACTACTTCCAATTGAAATCTGAAGGTCCATCCATTACTATCGATCTAGAAACTGCTATTCCAGAAGAAGCGATACCTGCAAATAGCTTTACATGGTTACAAATCCTAGCATCAGCGCCGCCAGCCATAATGGCACATGCCACGATATTGGTTGAGTTTAGGCGTCAAAATGCTTCGACTGCCGTAGAACTGAAATTCAATGAAGCTTTCTACACGGGAACCTACTCTGAAGAATATGGTCTTACCATTGCAAAACCTATATACCTATCTGCAGGGTACGATGATAACGTTTCGTTTATGCTTAGTGAAGGTTCGTATTACCAGATCGTAAGGTTTACTGAGACTACTGTATGATTTCTACGAAATTGAAATATCAATTCCATGAAATAAGCACATTCATGTTTCGACACGTATCGCTTTAATTACGGATTTTTATCTTTCACAGGTGATTCTCAATGGTTTGGACTGAATGTAACCGGCAACTCAATACAACTGACACTACCCAATCCTATCCCTGCCGCTGTTTTGGCTAATAACCCACACCTCATTTTTGTCATCTCTGCTCAGAGAACTGGTAGTACGACTGCAAGTGCTACAATTATCATTTCACTCAAAGATGGTATGAATGAACGTATTGGATAATGGTTATGCCATTTCTTTAGACCTAAAATATTATGAAATAACTTTTTGTTTTTCTTTTTAGAATACACTGATAATAATGTACTTGGTTTTGACCGCATCACCTACGTCGGCTCAATCGAAAATAACATAGCAGATATACCTCCGATTACACTGAACGAAGGCTTTACGGAAGACGTGATTTTCACATTACACGGAGGTAAGATTCCCATCCCAAGAGTTAATAAAGATTATTTATTACAAACTCATTGTATAATTTAACTTCTTCCCGTTTCAGAAATGGCAAACTACTTCCAATTGAAATCGGAAGGTCCATCCGTTACTATCGATCTAGAAACTGCTATTCCAGAAGAAGCGATACCTGCAAATAGCTTTACATGGTTACAAATCCTAGCATCAGCGCCGCCAGCCATAATGGCACATGCCACGATATTGGTTGAGTTTAGGCGTCAAAATGCTTCGACTGCCGTGGAACTGAAATTCAATGAAGCTTTCTACACAGGAACCTACTCTGAAGAATATGGTCTTACCATTGCAAACCCTATATACCTATCTGCAGGGTACGATGATAACGTTTCGTTTATGCTTAGTGAAGGTTCGTATTACCAGGTCGTTAGGTTTACTGAGACTGCCGTATGATCTCTACGAAATTGAAATATCAATTCCATGAAATAAGCACATTCAAGTTTCGACACGTATCGCTTTAATAACGGATTTTTATCTTTCACAGGTGATTCTCAATGGTTTGGACTGAATGTAACCGGCAACTCAATACAACTGACACTACCCAATCCTATCCCTGCCGCTGTTTTGGCTAATAACCCACACCTCATTTTTGTCATCTCTGCTCAGAGAACTGGTAGTACGACTGCGAGTGCTACAATTATCATTTCACTCAAAGATGGTATGAATAAACGTATTGGATAATGGTAATGCGACTTCTTTAGACCTAAAATATTATGGAATAACTTTTTGTTTTTCTTTTTAGAATACACTGATAATAATGTACTTGGTTTTGACCGCATCACCTACGTCGGCTCAATCGAAAATAACATAGCAGATATACCTCCGATTACACTGAACGAAGGCTTTACGGAAGACGTGACTTTCACATTACACGGAGGTAAGATTCCCATCCCAGGAGTTAATAAAGATTCTTTATTCACTTACTTACAAGCTCATTGTATAATTTAACTTCTTCCCGTTTCAGAAATGGCAAACTACTTCCAATTGAAATCGGAAGGTCCATCCGTTACTATCGATCTAGAAACTGCTATTCCAGAAGAAGCGATACCTGCAAATAGCTTTACATGGTTACAAATCCTAGCATCAGCGCCGCCAGCAATAATGGCACATGCCACGATATTGGTTGAGTTTAGGCGTCAAAATGCTTCGACTGCCGTGGAACTGAAATTCAATGAAGCTTTCTACACAGGAACCTACTCTGAAGAATATGGTCTTACCATTGCAAACCCTATATACCTATCTGCAGGGTACGATGATAACGTTTCGTTTATGCTTAGTGAAGGTTCGTATTACCAGGTCGTTAGGTTTACTGAGACTGCCGTATGATCTCTACGAAATTGAAATATCAATTCCATGAAATAAGCACATTCAAGTTTCGACACGTATCGCTTTAATAACGGATTTTTATCTTTCACAGGTGATTCTCAATGGTTTGGACTGAATGTAACCGGCAACTCAATACAACTGACACTACCCAATCCTATCCCTGCCGCTGTTTTGGCTAATAACCCACACCTCATTTTTGTCATCTCTGCTCAGAGAACTGGTAGTACGACTGCAAGTGCTACAATTATCATTTCACTCAAAGATGGTATGAATAAACGTATTGGATAATGGCTATGCCATTTCTTTAGACCTAAAATATTATGGAATAACTTTTTGTTTTTCTTTTTAGAATACACTGATAATAATGTACTTGGTTTTGACCGCATCACCTACGTCGGCTCAATCGAAAATAACATAGCAGATATACCTCCGATTACACTGAACGAAGGCTTTACGGAAGACGTGACTTTCACATTACACGGAGGTAAGATTCCCATCCCAGGAGTTAATAAAGATTCTTTATTCACTTACTTACAAACTCATTGTATAATTTAACTTCTTCCCGTTTCAGAAATGGCAAACTACTTCCAATTGAAATCTGAAGGTTCATCCATTACTATCGATCTAGAAACTGCTATTCCAGAAGAAGCGATACCTGCAAATAACTTTACATGGTTACAAATCCTAGCATCAGCGCCGCCAGCAATAATGGCACATGCCACGATATTGGTTGAGTTTAGGCGTCAAAATGCTTCGACTGCCGTGGAACTGAAATTCAATGAAGCTTTCTACACAGGAACCTACTCTGAAGAATATGGTCTTACCATTGCAAACCCTATATACCTATCTGCAGGGTACGATGATAACGTTTCGTTTATGCTTAGTGAAGGTTCGTATTACCAGGTCGTAAGGTTTACTGAGACTGCCGTATGATCTCTACGAAATTGAAATATCAATTCCATGAAATAAGCACATTCATGTTTCGACACGTATCGCTTTAATAACGGATTTTTATCTTTCACAGGTGATTCTCAATGGTTTGGACTGAATGTAACCGGCAACTCAATACAACTGACACTACCCAATCCTATCCCTGCCGCTGTTTTGGCTAATAACCCACACCTCATATTTGTTATCTCTGCTCAGAGAACTGGTAGTACGACTGCAAGTTCTACAATTATCATTTCACTCAAAGATGGTATGAATGAACGTATTGGATAATGGTTATGCCATTTCTTTAGACCTTAAATATTATGGAATAACTTTTTGTTTTTCTTTTTAGAATACACTGATAATAATGTACTTGGTTTTGACCGCATCACCTACGTCGGCTCAATCGAAAATAACATAGCAGATATACCTCCGATTACACTGAACGAAGGCTTTACGGAAGACGTGACTTTCACATTACACGGAGGTAAGATTCCCATCCCAGGAGTTAATAAAGATTCTTTATTCACTTACTTACAAACTCATTGTATAATTTAACTTCTTCCCGTTTCAGAAATGGCAAACTACTTCCAATTGAAATCTGAAGGTCCATCCATTACTATCGATCTAGAAACTGCTATTCCAGAAGAAGCGATACCTGCAAATAACTTTACATGGTTACAAATCCTAGCATCAGCGCCGCCAGCAATAATGGCACATGCCACGATATTGGTTGAGTTTAGGCGTCAAAATGCTTCGACTGCCGTGGAACTGAAATTCAATGAAGCTTTCTACACAGGAACCTACTCTGAAGAATATGGTCTTACCATTGCAAACCCTATATACCTATCTGCAGGGTACGATGATAACGTTTCGTTTATGCTTAGTGAAGGTTCGTATTACCAGGTCGTAAGGTTTACTGAGACTGCCGTATGATCTCTACGAAATTGAAATATCAATTCCATGAAATAAGCACATTCATGTTTCGACATGTATCGCTTTAATAACGGATTTTTATCTTTCACAGGTGATTCTCAATGGTTTGGACTGAATGTAACCGGCAACTCAATACAACTGACACTACCCAATCCTATCCCTGCCGCTGTTTTGGCTAATAACCCACACCTCATATTTGTTATCTCTGCTCAGAGAACTGGTAGTACGACTGCAAGTTCTACAATTATCATTTCACTCAAAGATGGTATGAATGAACGTATTGGATAATGGTTATGCCATTTCTTTAGACCTTAAATATTATGGAATAACTTTTTGTTTTTCTTTTTAGAATACACTGATAATAATGTACTTGGTTTTGACCGCATCACCTACGTCGGCTCAATCGAAAATAACATAGCAGATATACCTCCGATTACACTGAACGAAGGCTTTACGGAAGACGTGACTTTCACATTACACGGAGGTAAGATTCCCATCCCAGGAGTTAATAAAGATTCTTTATTCACTTACTTACAAACTCATTGTATAATTTAACTTCTTCCCGTTTCAGAAATGGCAAACTACTTCCAATTGAAATCGGAAGGTCCATCCGTTACTATCGATCTAGAAACTGCTATTCCAGAAGAAGCGATACCTGCAAATAGCTTTACATGGTTACAAATCCTAGCATCAGCGCCGCCAGCCATAATGGCACATGCCACGATATTGGTTGAGTTTAGGCGTCAAAATGCTTCGACTGCCGTGGAACTGAAATTCAATGAAGCTTTCTACACAGGAACCTACTCTGAAGAATATGGTCTTACCATTGCAAACCCTATATACCTATCTGCAGGGTACGATGATAACGTTTCGTTTATGCTTAGTGAAGGTTCGTATTACCAGGTCGTTAGGTTTACTGAGACTGCCGTATGATCTCTACGAAATTGAAATATCAATTCCATGAAATAAGCACATTCAAGTTTCGACACGTATCGCTTTAATAACGGATTTTTATCTTTCACAGGTGATTCTCAATGGTTTGGACTGAATGTAACCGGCAACTCAATACAACTGACACTACCCAATCCTATCCCTGCCGCTGTTTTGGCTAATAACCCACACCTCATTTTTGTCATCTCTGCTCAGAGAACTGGTAGTACGACTGCAAGTGCTACAATTATCATTTCACTCAAAGATGGTATGAATGAACGTATTGGATAATGGTTATGCCATTTCTTTAGACCTAAAATATTATGAAATAACTTTTTGTTTTTCTTTTTAGAATACACTGATAATAATGTACTTGGTTTTGACCGCATCACCTACGTCGGCTCAATCGAAAATAACATAGCAGATATACCTCCGATTACACTGAACGAAGGCTTTACGGAAGACGTGATTTTCACATTACACGGAGGTAAGATTCCCATCCCAGGAGTTAATAAAGATTCTTTATTCACTTACTTACAAACTCATTGTATAATTTAACTTCTTCCCGTTTCAGAAATGGCAAACTACTTCCAATTGAAATCTGAAGGTCCATCCATTACTATCGATCTAGAAACTGCTATTCCAGAAGAAGCGATACCTGCAAATAGCTTTACATGGTTACAAATCCTAGCATCAGCGCCGCCAGCCATAATGGCACATGCCACGATATTGGTTGAGTTTAGGCGTCAAAATGCTTCGACTGCCGTGGAACTGAAATTCAATGAAGCTTTCTACACAGGAACCTACTCTGAAGAATATGGTCTTACCATTGCAAACCCTATATACCTATCTGCAGGGTACGATGATAACGTTTCGTTTATGCTTAGTGAAGGTTCGTATTACCAGGTCGTTAGGTTTACTAAGACTGCCGTATGATCTCTACGAAATTGAAATATCAATTCCATGAAATAAGCACATTCAAGTTTCGACACGTATCGCTTTAATAACGGATTTTTATCTTTCACAGGTGATTCTCAATGGTTTGGACTGAATGTAACCGGCAACTCAATACAACTGACACTACCCAATCCTATCCCTGCCGCTGTTTTGGCTAATAACCCACACCTCATTTTTGTCATCTCTGCTCAGAGAACTGGTAGTACGACTGCAAGTGCTACAATTATCATTTCACTCAAAGATGGTATGAATAAACGTATTGGATAATGGTTATGCGATTTCTTTAGACCTAAAATATTATGGAATAACTTTTTGTTTTTCTTTTTAGAATACACTGATAATAATGTACTTGGTTTTGACCGCATCACCTACGTCGGCTCAATCGAAAATAACATAGCAGATATTCCTCCGATTACACTGAACGAAGGCTTTACGGAAGACGTGACTTTCACATTACACGGAGGTAAGATTCCCATCCCAGGAGTTAATAAAGATTCTTTATTCACTTACTTACAAACTCATTGTATAATTTAACTTCTTCCCGTTTCAGAAATGGCAAACTACTTCCAATTGAAATCTGAAGGTCCATCCATTACTATCGATCTAGAAACTGCTATTCCAGAAGAAGCGATACCTGCAAATAGCTTTACATGGTTACAAATCCTAGCATCAGCGCCGCCAGCCATAATGGCACATGCCACGATATTGGTTGAGTTTAGGCGTCAAAATGCTTCGACTGCCGTCGAACTGAAATTCAATGAAGCTTTCTACACAGGAACCTACTCTGAAGAATATGGTCTTACCATTGCAAACCCTATATACCTATCTGCAGGGTACGATGATAACGTTTCGTTTATGCTTAGTGAAGGTTCGTATTACCAGGTCGTAAGGTTTACTGAGGTTTACCGTATGATCTCTACGAAATTGAAATATCAATTCCATGAAATAAGCACATTCATGTTTCGACACGTATCGCTTTAATAATGGATTTTTATCTTTCACAGGTGATTCTCAATGGTTTGGACTGAATGTAACCGGCAACTCAATACAACTGACACTACCCAATCCTATCCCTGCCGCTGTTTTGGCTAATAACCCACACCTCATTTTTGTCATCTCTGCTCAGAGAACTGGTAGTACGACTGCAAGTGCTACAATTATCATTTCACTGAAAGATGGTATGAACGTATTGGATAATGGTTATGCCATTTCTTTAGACCTTAAATGTTATGGGATAACTTATTTTTTTCTTTTTAGAATACACTGATAATAATGTACTTGGTTTTGACCGCATCACCTACGTCGGCTCAATCGAAAATAACATAGCAGATATACCTCCGATTACACTGAACGAAGGCTTTACGGAAGACGTGATTTTCACATTACACGGAGGTAAGATTCCCATCCCAGGAGATTATAAAGATTCTTTATTCACTTACTTACACACTCATTGTATAATTTAACTTCTTCCCGTTTCAGAAATGGCAAACTACTTCCAATTGAAATCTGAAGGTCCATCCATTACTATCGATCTAGAAACTGCTATTCCAGAAGAAGCGATACCTGCAAATAGCTTTACATGGTTACAAATCCTAGCATCAGCGCCGCCAGCCATAATGGCACATGCCACGATATTGGTTGAGTTTAGGCGTCAAAATGCTTCGACTGCCGTCGAACTGAAATTCAATGAAGCTTTCTACACAGGAACCTACTCTGAAGAATATGGTCTTACCATTGCAAACCCTATATACCTATCTGCAGGGTACGATGATAACGTTTCGTTTATGCTTAATGAAGGTTCGTATAACCAGGGCGTTAGGTTTACTGAGACTGCCGTATGATCTCTACGAAATTGAAATATCAATTCCATGAAATAAGCACATTCATGTTTCGACATGTATCGCTTTAATTACGGATTTTTATCTTTCACAGGTGATTCTCAATGGTTTGGACTGAATGTAACCGGCAACTCAATACAACTGACACTACCCAATCCTATCCCTGCCGCTGTTTTGGCTAATAACCCACACCTCATATTTGTCATCTCTGCTCAGAGAGCTGGTAGTATGACTGCAAGTGCTACAATTATCATTTCACTGAAAGATGGTATGAACGTATTAGATAATGGTTATGCCATTTCTTTAGACCTTAAATATTATGGGATAACTTATTTTTTTCTTTTTAGAATACACTGATAATAATGTACTTGGTTTTGACCGCATCACCTACGTCGGCTCAATCGAAAATAACATAGCAGATATACCTCCGATTACACTGAACGAAGGCTTTACAGAAGACGTGATTTTCACATTACACGGAGGTAAGTTTCCCATCCTAGGAGTTAACAAAGATTCTTTATTCACCTACTTATAAACTAATCGTAAAATTTAACTTCTTCCCGTTTCAGAAATGGCAAACTTCTTCCAATTGAAATCGGAAGGTCCATCCGTTACTATCGATCTAGAAACTGCTATTCCAGAAGAAGCGATACCTGCCAATAGCTTTACATGGTTACAAATCCTAGCATCAGCGCCGCCAGCCATAATGGCACATGCCACGTTATTGGTTGAGTTTAGGCGTCAAAATGCTTCGACTGCCGTGGAACTGAAATTCAATGAAGCTTTCTACACAGGCACCTACTCTGAAGAATATGGTCTTACCTTTGCGAACCCTATATCCCTATCTGCAGGGTACGATGATAACGTTTCGTTTATGCTTAGTGAAGGTTCGTATAACCAGGGCGTTAGGTTTACTGAGACTGCCGTATGATCTCTACGAAATTGAAATATCAATTCCATAAAATAAGCACATTCATGTTTCAACACGTATCGCTTTAATTACGGATTTTTATCTTTCACAGGTGATTCTCAATGGTTTGGACTTAATGTAACCGGCAACTCAATACAACTGACACTACCCAATCCTATCCCTGCCGCTGTTTTGGCTAATAACCCACACCTCATATTTGTCATCTCTGCTCAGAGAGCTGGTAGTACGACTGCAAGGGCTACAATTATCATTTCACTGAAAGATGGTATGAACGTATTGGATAATGGTTATGCCATTTCTTTAGACCTAAAATATTATGGAATAACTTTTGTTTTTCTTTTTAGAATACACTGATAATAATGTACTTGGTTTTGACCGCATCACCTACGTCGGCTCAATCGAAAATAACATAGCAGATATACCTCCGATTACACTGAACGAAGGCTTTACGGAAGACGTGATTTTCACATTACACGGAGGTAAGTTTCCTATCCCAGGAGTTAACAAAGATTCTTTATTCACGTACTTATAAACTCATCGTAAAATTTAAATTCTTCCCGTTTCAGAAATGGCAAACTACTTCCAATTGAAATCGGAAGGTCCATCCGTTACTATCGATCTAGAAACTGCTATTCCAGAAGAAGCGATACCTGCAAATAGCTTTACATGGTTACAAATCCTAGCATCAGCGCCGCCAGCCATAATGGCACATGCCACGATATTGGTTGAGTTTAGGCGTCAAAATGCTTCGACTGCCGTTGAACTGAAATTCAATGAAGCTTTCTACACAGGAACCTACTCTGAAGAATATGGTCTTACCTTTGCAAACCCTATATACCTATCTGCAGGGTACGATGA
Source organism: Achlya flavicornis (assembly GCA_947623365.1). NCBI lineage: Eukaryota > Metazoa > Arthropoda > Insecta > Lepidoptera > Drepanidae > Achlya > Achlya flavicornis. Next base: position 9,566,663 of record OX392474.1, read on the forward strand.
AAACGTTTCGTTTACACTCGACGGAGGTTTGTTATAATAATATGCCATTAATTTAATTATATACCTAACATTAATTAATTTTCATTTACCAAGTATTCTAATCATCGCATTATTACTATTTATTTTACAACTTGCGAACTTTTCGCCTCTTAGTTTGACTGTGCTGTTTAGGATCATCATCATCATCATCAGCCTATAGCAGTCCACTGCTGGACATAGGCCTCACCCAATGCGCGCCATCTCGCCCTATCTTCGGCTCGACGCATCCATTTCCTACCAGCAGCCTTTTGCAGATCGTCACTCCATCTCGCTGGAGGGCGCCCTACACGACGTTTGCCGAGACGCGGTCTCCACTCAAGAACACGTTTTCCCCACCGGTTATCGGTTCTTCGGCATATGTGACCAGCCCACTGCCACTTCAGCTTGCTAATTCTATGAGCTATGTCGATGACCTTGGTTCTCTGACGGATGACCTCGTTACGGATCTTATCCTTCAGAGAAACTCCGAGCATAGCTCGTTCCATAGCTCGCTGAGCGACTTTAAACTGGTGGACTAGTCGTACCGTGAGTGTCCACGTTTCGGCTCCGTATGTCATAACGGGTAGGACACACTGGTTGAAAACCTTTGTTTTCAAACTCTGCGGTATGTGTGACGAGAAGACCCTACGAAGTTTCCCAAATGCTGCCCAGCCCAGCTGGATCCTTCTCTTGGCTTCCCTCTCAAAGTTGTTTCTACCTAATTGCAGAATCTGCCCGAGGTAGGTATATTCCTGAACAACTTCGAGATGGTGGCCATTTACGACGATTGGTCCCGGATCAATGTGATCATTGATCATGACTTTGGTTTTATCCAAGTTCATGCCGAGACCAATACGTCGCGAGGCTGATGCTAGACCGTCCAGCATCTGTTGTAGCTCCTCCAGCGACTCCGCCATCAAGACTATGTCATCTGCAAATCGTAAGTGTGAGATGTATTCGCCGTCTATGTTTATGCCCATCCTTTTCCAGTCCAGCGTCTTAAACATATCCTCCAATACGTTCGTGAACAATTTCGGGGATATGACATCCCCCTGTCTCACTCCTCTGCGTAATTGGATGGGTTTAGACTGCTGGTCCTGTACTTGGACACTCATGGTTGCGGCATCATAAAGACATCTCAGCACTTCGATATAACGATAGTCTACTTGGCATCGCTGCAAGGATTCCAAAACAGCCCAGGTTTCGACGGAGTCGAAGGCCTTCTCATAGTCCACAAAGGCTAGACACAGAGGCCGATTATACTCCTCTGACTTCTGTATAATCTGCCTCACTGTGTGGATGTGGTCTATGGTACCAAATCCTCCTCGAAACCCGGCCTGCTCCGGTGGCTGAAACTCGTCGAGTCTTCTGGCAAGACGGTTCGTGATGACTCTAGAAAACAGCTTATAGACGTGGCTCAGGAGTGAGATGGGCCTATAGTTTTTAAGAAGGGTTTTATCTCCCTTCTTAAAAAACAGAACGACAATACTCCCGTTCCAAGCCTTTGGAGTTCTCCCGCAGTTAATGACGGAGTTAAAGAGGCTCTGTAGTTCCTTCAGTACAGGAATTCCTCCTGCCTTCAGAAGTTCTGAAGTAATTCCGTCTTCACCCGGGGCTTTTCCATTTTTAAGCTGTTTTAGAGCCAACACAATCTCGTCCTGGCTGATGTCCGGTAGTTCGTCGGTATAGTGTCGAGTCAGGGCGGCTCTAGAATCGTGAATGTCACGCTGCGTCTGAGGGGCATGTGGAGCGTACAGCCGGCCATAGAAGTCTTCAATCTCAGCGAAAATCTCCGGCTTCGACAATGCGGTATTGCCATGATGCGTTGTCAGCTTCGTCAGGTGGCTCCTTCCAAGCTGCTGTGTGAATACTTTGGACCCTCGGTTTCGCTCTATTGCCTGTTCAATTAGGCGCGTATTGGAGCTCCGAAGGTCACGACGTACCATCTTCGCAATCTGCTTGTTCAGGCCTGACCGCTCTGACGGAGTGGCTTGCGTGTCTTCCCGCCGTATTGTCATGAGCCGTTGAGTTTCGACCGAGAGATTGGACTTCGTACCTGTACTCTGGGTTCTACAGAACTTGATGCCCTCTTTACTCAGCGTCCCAACCACGTTCTGTAAGGCCTCGTCTACGTCCTCGGTGGGTTCCAAGGCATCGAATTTCTCCTCGAGAAGTTTCTGGAACTTCTCAGAGCCTGCTATGATTTGGAGTAGATTAGGTCGGAGCGTGGACTTCATCAAGCGACTTCTTTCCAGCTTGGGATCGATATTCAGAGAGCCTCGTACGAGCCGGTGATCAGATCCGGTATTGAACCTGTTGATCACGGATACATCTCTGAATATGCGCCTTTTGTCTGCCATGATGAAGTCGATCTCATTTTTGGTCACAGCGTCAGGGCTTCGCCACGTCCACTTTATTTGGGGCTTCTTCTTAAAGAATGAATTCATCAAGAAAAACCCCTCTTTCTCCAGAAAGTTGACGAGCATTTGCCCCCTGTGATTCCTACTACCAAAACCATGTGGGCCCACTTGAGATTCGTTGCGATTCTGGATTCCCACTTTGGCGTTAAAGTCCCCCATAATAACGTTGAAGTGTGCCTTAGTGGTGTTATTCAAGGCTTTTGATATGTCTTCGTACATTTCTTCAACTTCCTCATCCAGGTGTGTCGAGGTCGGTGCGTAAACCTGTATAATCTTCAGGCTATACCTCTTAGATATACCTCGCTGTTTAGGATAACGAGTTTATAATATCGGTATGATACCTAATTTCAAAATCAAGGAGAATATTTTATTGTTTTTTCAGTCATATGCCTAAATCTCTTATCTGCTGAGAAGTAAGATGGTGATAGCTAATACATTCAGCTCAAGTATTTTATGTTTTTTTTCTAGAACATTCTCGCTGGTTCTCCATTGTGGTGCACGATAACTCAGTTTTGTTGGCAGTAGCTATACCTATCCCAAACGATGTGTTGTCAAGTAACAATTATCTCATTTTCGTCATAAGTGCACATAGACCTGGAAGCTCGATTGCAAGAGCTACGGTTATCATATCGATTGATGGTGGTAAGTTTATGAATATTTGCGATTAAAAATATTATAATTCCAAAAGATTTGTACGTTATACATTGAGCTATTACGTATAGAGAAGACGCTACACATCACAACTATGTTCCGTTCATTTGAGGCCATCCGGCCACAGTTGTTGTTGTAGAACGATGAAAGAAACGCGTAAGCGCAGTGAAAATCAGAATGTAAAGAATTGACGTTAGTAAACGTTTACTAATGCGTTTGCGTTTACGACATTTCTCTATAAGAATTGGCACAGCGCCTCTACCGGAATACCCATGGTACTAATTTCTCCCATACAAATTTATATTTAACGCAAACGCATTAGTAAGCGTTTATAAACGTCAATTCTTTACACTCGGGGTACTGGGTGTTTGCAAGAAAAATACTCATAAAAACGTTCTGATACTGATCACTACGTGTTTCTACTGTCTGCTTAGACGCCTAATTATTGTTTCAGCGCTAAACAGAACTTTAGTTGACTTTAAAAAATGGGACATAACCTTTGCTTGCGACAGCTTCTCTATAATAATAGCTCAATGACGTTATATGTATTAGATTTATTAAAAAAAAAATAATATGTTAGGTGTACCTATGTATTTTAAATTACATTTCCTTAAAATAAAATATAATCGTCCTTGTAACAAGATAAAAGGGCCTTTGTTGTACTTATCGTGACACTTGTTAGATTAGATTAGTACATAAAACAAGCAATATTCCATGATAGAGTTCATTTACATTTCAGATTTAATACGTAGCATTTCTCTTAATCCTTTTTTTTTCAGAAATTATTAATTATTTTTCAGCAAATAACTGTGGATAACTGTGGTTTTCGTTCGTTAGATACTTTTAGTTTAAGGAGTAGTATGTAAGGTTAGCGCACACACACATAATATAATTTCTAATAGCAATTTTCAAAATTTACAGCAGAATCCCAGAATAACGTCACTTTTGGAAAAGTGCTCTACGAGGGTCTAATCCAACTTGGTGTTGTTCAACATGAATCTATTACCATCTCAGGATTTACTGGAACAAGTGTACTCTTACTCGGAGGTAAAATATAACTTTTATTTATTAATTTATTGCAGTTTAATCAGCATAAGAAAACTCTACATACTCATAATAACAAATTATAATTAATAATCATATATCTTCATTACTCACTGGCGACTTAAGTCTTATCATACTGTTTCAAGTGTTTTAAAATAAGTACATAATGTAATTAAATAATATAATTTGCTAATATACCTACTCGACTATAATTATCATGGATTTCATGGCGACGCCTTTTTATTGAAAACAATATGGCATCATGGCACCGAATATATACATACAGAGATAACTGAGATAAGCGTTATTTATAAAGTCCTGATGATCATGATGTTTCATGTCAATGTGGATGAATTTAGGGGAAAGTAAAGGCCGTAGAAAACATGAATAGATTTCGTGAATTATTATATAAGAAAGAAACAAATGCAATGCTGTGCTGTGGTGATAAATATACTAGGATGATTGGAAAAACCGTATGTAAATACCAATGATTGATCACATGATGAAGACATTTCTTTTCTTATTTCTAGAATATGCAAGTGCGTTTGAGTCTCACGTCTCAAACGGGATAGTTACAATACAAGGGTCTGGAACGGTTACGTTGCCAGCTACCGTCACCCAGGTGGTGCTTGAGCTACACGCAGATGGAGCCAGTGCAGTACTTCTACTTAATATTTTGGAATCAGGTAACATTTATACTAAAGCCTGTATTATAGAATGTCCAGTCGATATTAAAACATCTGGAACCTCGCCTTGAGACATAAAGCACATTTTTGATTAACACTATATATTATGGTGCATACATGCTACGCGAATCGAGCACGAGCCGAGCCACGAACGAACCTACAACGCGAACGAGCTGACAACGAGCACGATGCGAATCCTTTTGTTCGTGAAAAAACTGACAATCGCGCTCGTTCGAGGCTCGCAAGCCCGTCCACGCTACGCGAATCGTGCTCGCAGTGTGCTCGTTCGTGGCTCGGCTCGTGCTTGGTTCGCCAAGCATGGACGCACCATTAGGATGCATTGCATCGTTACGGACGAGAAGGAATAATAATTTTTCATCTCTCGTACTCTGAAATTAGACCTAAAAGTATCTAAGAAGCGGGATGTAATGTGTGATGATACTTTACGTCCCTAGGGAGGTAAAGTAAAGAAAAACTAAGCAATTTTTTTATAATAATAATAATAGAAATATATTGTGTGTGTAGCGATTATGTGATTTAAGATCCCGATTAAACCACGATAAAAAAAAAATGGTTGGCGCAATGGCGCTATAAAAAAATAAATGCCATATAGAGTGCCATGAAAAAAAAGGGTAGGAAATCGAGACTAGTGCAATTATTTGAGTCGTAATTATTATTTTTTGCATTATTGAGCTTTTGTTACTTTTCTAATACTTGAAATGAAAAGCACTCGAACTATTGGCGCTTAACTTTGATCTAGCGCCAAAATACCTCGCGTGTGATTTGTGCCTTACAAAAATAATACTATTATATTCGCTTCAGATGATCCGAAATTAAATTTAAATTTCGGATCATCTTAAGTGAAAGCATTCCACTTTTACTTAACTTTTTATGAGGCTTTACGTAATCCTAGGAATTATTTTTAAATCAGAGACCCCGGTGCTTCCATCAGTCTCGTTTGGCTCACCAACCTACGCGCTGCGAGTGGGCGATGACCAAACTGGCGTCATAGCCCGAGTGGAAGCTACTGCCGACAACGGAGAATCACTTACCTACTCCTTGGTACTTGATAATGGTATGTTCTGTTATCTGTTTATGAGTTATTAGAGATCTCAAGGTAGGTGGATGCATTAGTATCTTTAAGTTATTTTAATTAGTGAATAAATAATACCTACTACATAAAGATATATAAAACTTGAGAGGTGTCAAGGGACACCCGGATGGAACGAAGTTAAAAACAAATATGTATAAATATTACTACATATTTTACAAATTTGTTTTTTCAATGCGAAATAGAAAGATGAAACGAAAATAACTGGCTTGCTTTCTTCTTCTGCGCACGCCGCACGGCTTACAACTATAGCAAAAAGTGTCGTTACAACTTTTGGTCATAATTTTTTCCGTCTAGCCCCCTTTCGCAACGCGCGATAAGGAACTTCGTTCCAATATAGACTAATGCATTGGTTAGATCATTGCGTTGGTTCCAGATAGACTGATAAATATTACAAACCTATCTATAAATAATTTATTTCGCTGAAATATTCGATGCCTATAACATTTTGATAGCAACATGTTTGGTAAGCATTTTATGGCTCGAGTATATTTCCTCGAGTATGCCGCTGTAACCGTTTAACCTCAAGATTCGCAGCAGGCTGGTAACGTTTTCCCTTTGGATAGACAAGCTAATGCTTTGACGGAAGGCCCATTGTTCTCTGGAGGCCTCGATCAATTGGAAATATTTTTTATAGTCGTGTGTTGTGCTGTTTGAAAATGCCATCATTACAATTAAGTATATATTTTTTTAGTCCACCTTCAAGCCCGTATTTCTATAAACAATGAAGGTGAAATACATTTGTCATCACCAGCTGCTATCGGAGAATATACGATCCAAGTTGTTGCAACAACCATCATTACACAGGTCTCAGGATTTGCCTCGGTAAGATGACTTCAAGCAGTCTTGTATTTCTCAAATAACTTGCTTTGCAAACGAATATAAATGGATTATACTTTCTAAGGCTTATGCAGCAAGATACCTAACATAATGCAAGTATCTTACTCAAGTAAAATAGCATAAATGCGACGATATTTTGTTTAGATAAAATTATCACTGATTGTTACTATTTAATTATGAACTGCATGAAATTATGTTAAGTATATAATGAAAACAATACTTATTATAATTATGACGCCTTACAGGTTTACTTATCAATAGAAACGATCACCACTTGTGGAGATAATGATATCAATATACCGCCTTTGATAATATTAAATAGAGATGAGGAAGAAAGTCACAAAAACTTGGTTGTATTAAATGGAACACAATACGATGGCTGCCAATATACTCTCTTGAATCGTTGGCCGGCTGATCAATCATGGCTATACGTTGACGATACAGGCTTACATACAAGAGCTATTGATAGAGAGCAAGAATCGATAGCTTTTATGGCTCTATCCCAAGTTCAGGTAGAACTAATCTTACACTGCGACAGCGACCTGACTACACGCACTAAACGCTCCATAGAATCGGACACAGCAAATTGGCTCGGCCCTTACGACTATGGCACAAAGAACTGGATTCTTACCGACACAATTCCATACAATTCAAGACGCAGTTTGGTGAATCTAATCGTAAATGATATTAACGATAATGCCCCAATATTTGTTGGAAAAGAAAATGAACCAATTGTTGTTGGCTACCCAGTTCCTGAGCTCGAAGATACAGTTTTACCGCGGTCATTGGCGGAGTTAGAGGTAAGTTTAACCGTAAAATATTGTAATTGACAATCTTGGAAGAAATTAAAGTCATTCTCTTTGCAATAAAATGAAATTGAAGATGTACCAAAGCTACAGTGTATACTTTTTATAGTCTTAAAAGTAAAAGTTCGCAATGAATAAATCACGACTTGTCGTCACGAAATATAAAGCTGAAACTAAGCTTATTAAATCGTCTGGGAATTTAATATCATTCACAGGTTTTAAATGACAAAACTTTTATATAAAAGGTAGACCGGCATATGAAAGTGATGACATATAACTAAATATATAATGATGTATGTTTTATATAAGGTATAATAGGTACGCTGTTATAAAAATAAATAAATAGCATCGAAATGCAATATATTTTAAGTCATTAGCTCAGACTGGAACGCATATAAAAACGATTTATATGGCACTTAGTACTTGAAAACTTACAACGAAAGCTGCAGTACTTTAAAATGATAACGAAAAATCGATCAAAGGAAAAATATCTCCTCTCGGTAATATTAATAATTTACCTAAATCAAAAGTTAGACCTGCTAAAGAACTACATAGCCAAGAAACACAAACAACTCTGTTACTGTTATTTTTATTTGTATAGGTAATATTATTTGTTTTGTTGATTGATAGCCAGCTGTGTCTTATATATAGTTGGCTACTGGTTCTTCACCATGACCTTGGCTGTGATCTCTATTTAACTGCTGCTCAAGCCCGGGGCTCTACCGCGTAACTTTGGTGGTAATCTTAACGAACTCCATTAATGAATTTCATCCAATCAGGGCCCACGAATGGTCAGGTCATACCTTGTGCGTGTCATTGGATGAAATAATTAATGGTGTTCGTTACGATTACCACCAAAGCTACGCGGTAGAGCCGCCGTATCCATGCAACCTATTTATTTTGTTTTGATAATGGTTATACATCTCTGCATGCCAAGACATTAAATTATAATACCACTACTTTGAATGTATTTGCATATAAAATAATGTTCACTTGCTTTTGTTAAATATCTCAATAATCATATCAATGCAATGCTTTTAGATGTATCATAGCTACTTGTCAGGTAAGTATTTCAAACTTCTGCCAAATAAAGTTTAATTTCCTTCGTTTATGATTATATTTCATGTAAACATATTTACCTATACTTAATCCAAATTAATCCATAAACTTTTTATTTATTTAAAGACACAGTAACAAGATATAAACCACATATTACAATTTCAAACATGGTTTAAATAAATACAGTTATAAATTTGTATCCCTATTATAACTGTGTACAGCATTTGCAAGATAATAATGTAGATAGACAATAAAGATTTTGTACAAAGATAGATACGTGCATGCTAAATACAAATTACACTACAAATTAAATGACAAAATAACTATAACGTGTTTAACTAACAACTTTACTAAATATATAAAACAAACAATAGGTACATCGAAGTTATTTTATGCCCATAAAAACTCTTTATTATAGTTAAATATATTATACACTGTACTACACTGTATATAATTACTCAATCGTAAAAACAGGCTACATCAATTTTCAAAATTATGTAATTCCAAAATGGAACCATGAATAAAATGAAATTCATGTAGTTTCTTTACATGAATTTCCCTTTATTACCCGTTCCCTGAATACCGACACCCCTTTAAAATCAATTAGTTAGGTTACCCAGAATCTTGTCACATTTTTGTGGTGATTGTTTAAAACCAGGGTATTACCTATATCATCGATATAGAGTAAGACTGACGTCCATGATTATTGATTAAAAACGCTTTAGGTACTAGCATGGAACATTTCAGTAACGATTTATAGCTTTAGATCAAAACTGATTGAAAAAATATTTGATAATTAGTCAATTTAAAAAACAGGTAGGCTAATATGTAGTTTATAAATTACTAGAGATTCAAGTTAGCAGGTTAACCCGGAATGTGGTGAAATATGACACCGTAAATCAGTTTTCAGTACTGCGGAATCAGGGATACATAAAAGCTTTTGATTTCACAGGCAACAGATGCTGACATAGGTGAAAATGCAGCATTATTGTATTGGAGTTCAGAAGCAGAGTTGACTGTGGCACCTTTTACCGGGTTCGTGCACGTGCGCGATGGAGCACTACTCGACCACGACATGCGTTTCACTGTGAACGCAACAGATCGCAATGGAGAAGGACTTACTGGATCCATTGTGTTGCAAGTAAGAAATAACCACACTCAAAATCTTAAATCAGTTCTCATTAAGTAAAGTATCAGTCGTTTAACAAGCCACTTTCTACCAGTAGGAAATTCGTTGAGGAAATCTCAGACAAATTAAATCTCCAAAACGTTTATTACGATGAAATTAAAATTATATAATCGTAGATAATACATACTCGGTTTGTTTGTTTATTACCTTTTCACGACTAAACGGCTGAAATAATCGTAATTAAATTTGGAAAGTAGATAGATTATATCCTGGGAAAGGACATACGCAACTTTTTTTTATACGACTAAGTCACTAAGCAAGCGGCCCGCCTGATGGTGAGCGGTTACCGTAGCCATATGGACGCTTGCAACACATGAAGCATCGCTCACGCGTTACCAAACTTTCCGCCCTCGCCTATGAGCTCTGGCGACCTTACTCACGCACAGGAACACAACTTCACAACATGAAGTTATTTGGCTGCGCTATTCTGTAAGGTGAAGGTACTTTCTACCTCTCTGCTCTTTGATCGAATAAACGCTACGCTCTACCTCTCTGAATCCCGGGATGAAACCGCGGGGGACAGCTAGTTAATATATATATATATATATATATATATATATATATAAATATATATAGGTTTATTTGTAATTCACCGGCTGCAGAAAAAATGATAATATGAATAGTATAATAGGTTAGTGTAAAAATGATTTTCTTACATTATAATCGCGCAAGTTTTATATCTTTGAAAACATTCCAATGATAAAATACGTATTTAGCTGTGAAACGTATTATTATGTGGGCTATTTCATACTATTCACAACACATTTGCACAGAACAAGTGAAAATGTCTATAACATACACTTTTCTAGTCTAGGAATATCTCAGGATATTTATTTATTTATTTGCACGAGCGTAAATATTTTTTGTAAATTACGCAATCATACATAAGCACCCGAGTTGATATGGGTTGATCTTCGAAAATAACATTTACTCACGACTTAAATGTCTATGCGTCTCTTTCTCTCTCGCAAAGTATCATAAGAATTGTCATATTTCGTTTCCATGCTATGTAGGTCTTGTTAGCGTAGCGAAATCCTAAGTCTATGGATTTAATATTATTTATTTAATCATAAGGATAAGTCTTTAGTTATATAGGGATTGCTATTTAGTTTCTATATAAATTTCAATTATCCTCTCGTATTAGCAAACTGAATATTGCCGCAATTAGAAAATATAGGTACATATCAATAAAATTTATATAAAACCAGAAACATACTTTCTTGTCAGCCTTTCGATGTATCTGTGTGAAGTGTTTCCACTCTTGCCAGATCCATCCAATTGGAAGTAATGCTAATTATCTGAACGCTAGGCTGTCTGTCAGGCTGGCATTTTAACAATCTTAACGACCTTTCAACTGGTTTGCCTTCAACTACCAATCCAACACCTGCATGAGTCATACATTCCTAAATATGATTTTATAGATGCTAAATTTATAATCACACAGTGTTTCATACAGCCTTATGAAATACTGTTGAATTTTGAAGACATTCAGTTTATATTAAATCCTTGTTTATTTTCTTTCAAGAAGTTCATTATTATAAAGATACGTTTAAAAATATAGGATGTAAATTCGAGCATCAATTGAAGTATTTTTGGTTAGGGGATATTGACAATAAAACAATTGAAATAACAAAAATAAGCTAATTAATCTTTGAGTCATAGTTGACATGTTCTCAAGGTTTGAAACCAAAAAATATACATGTATTTTATAGCGGAACAAAGTTTTTAGCAGTGAGGATTTTATTATATACATGTTACTACCTACCTAATACTTCGTAATCTGTGTTCGTAATAAATGACATCAGTTCCTGTGGTCACATTTTTTATCGAATAAAAGAATCTCTCATTGAAATTTGTTTTATTTTTCTTAAAAATTCTGATTCACTTACATCACCGAGTCACATTAAAAAAAATGAATTTATATCAATTTATTTATTTAATGCATACCTACATGTAATCATTTACATTAGGGACGATACGAATATTGAAGGTCTATCATATCTATGTTTTGACAGCTTGAAAAAAAATAATTTTGTTAGGTACCTACCTCGAAAATATCACGTTTATTTATTTCAAATATTTGTGCCCCGGATGGGACACATCCTGTTGACTGATACACCTGTGCTCTGCTTTAAACTACACTCACATCAACTTTTTTAAACATAATTTTGTTTAAATTATAAAGTAGATTTTATCCTTAACATAACGAGTTGATACCGGAGAATTAACCTGTACTGTTAGATTTTAATATATAGAAGTTAGTTAGTTATAAATACAATATTTATAATACCGTTAATATTTTCAGGTAAAATTATTAGATGTGAGCAACATAATAGTAGTGACTGTCAGAGACGCCTTCCTAGACGATGAAACAACTGTTCTAGCAAATTTGAGTACCGCTGTTGGTTACGATGTAAAAGTTCTGAGATCTACTGTAATTTCTGATGGCGTGGAAGATGTAACTTCAAGGAAAAAGCGTGAAACAACTAATGTTCCTGGCACTGTACTGCAACTTTACGTTTATGGAGTAATCGAACGTGAACTTGTTGCAATCGAACAACTCATCACGTGAGTACTTCGTAAAGCCATCAATAAATTTTGATTTAATGAAATATTAATTGCGTTTATCAAACACATATCTCCGTTTTTCAGAGACATAAAAGACAATGCAGAAGCAATTCACATTGCGAGCACCCTATCACTGGAAGATCATCTCGAAGGTCAAGAGATATGCGTCATTCCAGGACGTGATGTAGGCTTGTTGGCCGCCACAATTACACTCAGTATTCTACTTTTCATAATGATTGTGCTCATAGTTCTATGGTTTTGCCGTAAACGGTGGGTGAACCGTTATTTAAATCACTATCTTATAATTTTACCCTCAGCAATTTATTTATTCGTACTTTTCTTTTGTATAGGATATGGCGAAAAAATTATGAGGAATTCAGCGACGAGAACAGTTTAGCATCGCGCAATGAGTCACTTTCTCAATCATTGAAGCCAGAGAGTAGCACAAAACCACGACTAAATATAGAAGAACTGAAGAGAAGTGAGAGACGACTGCAAGAAATGTTAGATGCTCCTGTTCGAGACGTTGTTCTCGAACCACCTATTGAAAAAATAGAAGTTCCCCTTGAGTCGAAAGTGGATATGACAAATATTGATCCTCGGGCTCCTATAGTCATACAATCTATTGATAAACTGAAAGATAGTGTAGATGAATCATCATCTGACGATGAATTTGGGGAAGTACGTAGAGCAAAGAAAAGGAAGTCAGTAGTAACGTTCAATGAAAACGTTGAAAAGATTATTCATGTCGATGATAGTGACGATATAAATCCACAACGGGAGTATGAAGTTTATAAGTTATAAACTGCTGAAGAAGCATACAAAATGTAAATGACTGACTGTACATAATAACGTAATATTTATAATTTTGTAAAAATTGTATACTTATTTATTATAATAAATATACATCCGTTCAATTATTAAATTTCGTCACTTTTGATTGCTTCTCTCAGCCTTTTTAATCTGTAAAAAAATGCAATTCAAAAAGATATTCTTTTAAATTAACCAAATAAAAGTAGTGTAGTTAACTCGGATAATTCTTTGACGGCTTTTTTTTGTTAAATTAAATTCGACTTTTTGTTCTGTTCTCGAACGAACAGGATTCGTTCGTTGTTCGCGCAGTGTGGACGGACTTACGAGCCTCGAACGAGCATTCGTCTCGCGCTCGACTGCGGTCCGCCCGATTGTCAGTTTTTTCACGAACACAGGGATTCGCATCGCCCTCGTTGAAGGCACCACCTCAAGTTGAAAATCTGTCGCCAATCTCGTAGCGGTGTGTACCGACAGTTGCACTTCCTTCTTAGGGTTTGTGTGCTTACCACCTTCATTACATCATTACTTACCTACCATGGTGAGATTGTAGTCAAAACACAGGTATATTCATAATTTTAAAAAAGAACCTGTGTTACTTGCTATTAAAACAAGCTATGCTTTAAATACACGTAAAAAAACCTATATTAAAATTATTTCAAGACATTCATTATCATTTTCCACAAAATAATAAAAGAATATAGGAAAAAAACTTCCGAACTAAATCGCAAAATACAATCATCTTTATAAAATTAAGTTAAATAATCCGCAAATAATTTGAATCAAAAAATAAAGGCGCTTAAAAATACCCAAAAATGTAGCCAACTGCAACGAACTGCGCACTGGACTCTACGTAGTCTCAAGGGTATAATATAACAGGTGGAGATTTCGAGATGGCATATTTTCGATACCTATGTTGGGTTAGTCATGCTGAACAACTTTTACTGTGGAACCAATAGCGAATTCTCATTTGCCTAGTTTAGGCACCAGTCTCCCACAGTATATAGTTTGCCTAAATATGTATGTATGAAATGTGTACTACTAATCAAATATTGTGGTGAGAAAATAAATCTTATTATTATTATTTTTATCTTTCCTTTTGGAATTTGACGGTGCGAGGAGTCCGAGGGTCCTATTGGAAGGCTTGCATGGGGATACAGATTCAACATATAGAGGCTCCATTATGTACACTAAGCGGATTCTATCTCTGCCCATACTATTGAAGAGATACGGCCAAAAACAGCATCCGCGAAGTGCAAGGACTATTGCAGGGAAGAAGGAAACTATACTGGGTCTATGGAAGGTAGCTTGCTGGACTGGTTGCTGGGCTATTGATTGAGACAACGGGACGCCTGCCAAATCAAACGTCTCATATATTTTTAATTTTATTATAAGTATAGTCTGCTTAGTTGGGTTCAAATATCTCAATATAGATCTTGTTCTTATATGCCTGTGCTTTAGATCTTTAGATGTATTTACTTTAATAACAACTCTTTACACTATATAACTGTCTATATGGATTTAAGGTACAGTTTTTATATAGTCGAGCAGGTTTTAATGTTATTTTGAAAACGACTCACCCCCTTACTCATAAAACGATATTTAACTAATATACTGTTTAAAGGGTAACGTAAATAACGTCACTCTATTGTCATTGTCAAATAATGTGTCATTATTTACGTGACCCTTTAAACAGTATATTAGTTTAATAGCGCTTTATGAGTAAGGGGGTACAAGCGTACGGCCCGCCCGATGGTAAGCGGTTACCGCAGCCATATGGACGCTCGCAATACACGCAACATCGCTCACACGTATTTTACCTACCAATAGAATTTTAATATTCAAGATACGCAAATCGGAGCCAAAATCTAAGACATGTGTTCACAATAAAAGAAGGAAAATGTGATACCTAACACTACGGTAACCGCCATCGCTGTGGTCATCAAATTTTTTTCATCCATGCATTAACATTTTATGTTATTCTCTCACAAATGACTCTTGAACTCTTTACTGAGAACTCATTGCCATTTAAAGAAAATCAAATACTGCTCTTAAGAAAAGTGCATTTAGACATTATACTCGTATATTTATATGAATAGTATATATATTCGTATTAATATCTAGCTATTTCATTGCAATAGCACATTCAATAAAATTTGCTGTTAGTTAATTACTATAATACAATTGAAAATCAATAAAGGAGTCTAGTATGTAATATGTAGGGACTTGTATTAGGTGTATTTTAGGAACGAATGTAAGCGACACCACCACAAGAAAATCCCAGATGCTTCAACACTACGTGTTTATTAGAGATACGATATCTATATTCTTGCCAGACTTTTCATTACTTGAGCTCTAAAGAAACGTCTAGTAAAACCAAGTTGTATAGAACGTTTTATTGGTTTTGATTCAGCCATTTTAAAAATAAATATTTTATTTAGTTACCAATAGGAATAGATAACAACTGCAATTAGATACAGCGGAGGTATAACGATATTCATTTTCAAATAAATATTTTTTATTAAAGGAATAAATATCTATATTATTAACTTTTCGAATCTATTTTTTGAGACTAAAACATTCCCGAAGATGACTGATCTACTTGTCCATTACCTTTAGCATCTACGTAATCTACTAAGATTCGATACACGTAGAGTATACTATCTACGCTCTACATTTACTCTCAGTTTTTCTTATATTGGTGTCTTATAAATTACCTATAAGTATTTAGGTACTTTAATGGCGGTAGGTAATTAGTACAACTGACAGAAAAGCTTTAGCTAAAATGAAAATGTCTTGTTGGTAGTTTTGTTTAATGTAGTAGGTATGTATCCCTAATTTATCTAATAGGAATAAAAATGAATTTCTGCAACCTATGTCGTAGCAATTTACTGAAATAACTTCGCATTACATTAAATACCTACGCTATTCACTGGCTTACATTAGTTCAGTTCCAGGTATGACATTATACGCGTCTTGTCGTTTTCCTCCTACAGCCTGAATGCGGCTACCGACAAAATCTTATGTGATATCACAATATTTACCGCTTACTAAAGTGTAATAAGAAGCTTACGATTTATGTACACAAATATTACTGTCAATTTTGTCGTACATATTCACTCATAATGGAAGCTTCCAATGCAGCGTGAATCAAGATGGCGTCTTCTTTTGTGCTTTACGTTCTAATTCTTAGTATGAGTGGCATGTATTAGTGCCAGCCACCTTGAAAGGCTTTGTTATTTTACAGCCAAAAGACGTGCCCTCGTGCAAACCTCGATTAAAGGAAGACATTACCGCGGCGCTTTTGGTATTTAATATTATTGTTGCCATCTCAATCAGTCGCGAGAGTCTAAAACCTATATTATTGCAGTTAACCCGCGAGTGCGGCGTGTAAACAGAAATAGGTTTCAGACATGTATTTGTTACTAGTTTCTTATTTCTCGGTATGAAGTATACTATGTAACACAACCAGAACATATTCTGTCAGATTTCATCAAAATCTGTTACCCGTTGATGCGTGATTGAGCCACAAACTGGCTCACGCTAATGTCCACTTTCAGCCGATTGCAGATTAGTTGCATTGCAACAGAATATGCAATGCAACATTATTATTGGGAACACGCTGAAAACAACGAATGCTACGAATACCCGTGACCGCGGTCGATGGTCGGCATTTCGAGCGTACACAAAGGTGCGCCCCCGATTCTCGCGCTTTCGACACGACATCTATTTAAAAACATGGCTCCTACCATGTCTGGATTTTATATCCGCCTTGTTTTTCGGTAAATGACTCGAATACTTTCAGAGGTACAGCCATCAGCATTGCGTTTATTCGCTCAAAGAGCAGCTTGAGTGGGGAAGATCGGTAATACGCTCGATGTGATGCGTATTGATAGCTCGTGTGTTATATATAAGCGTCCATATTTATTTATATTTTACGGCGAAGTCTAAATATGTGTCGATCGGGGTGGACCTAAGACGTCCTCTGTTGTAGGTTGAACTTATTGAACTACTATTTTCTCTTTACTAAACCTAATCTCTAAAAATAAAACTATTCTAAATCCGTACCAGTGGGTAACGTTCCCAGAATATAGCATAGCCACGGTGCTAAGCTGCCGACCGAAGTATAAGCCAGCATCCTGGGAACGTGTTGCCCCAACTAGACGCGCTGCAATTTCTTTATATATTGTTTCAGTTTGTCCAGGGTTAACTATTAATAATTAGAATAGGTAAATAATGCCTTAAATGGCAAAAAAAAAACCTTTTTTTGTAAAAACCTTACGCTTTTCTCTAAGCTTTTATCAATATGTTTTCGATCGTAATTCTTTTATACTCTATTCAGATATCGGATTCAGATTCGAGTCGCTCGGTGGCGTGTAATTATTTCATACGAGTGGTTTTCAACTTGTGAAAAATTCATAAAAAAATTTTTCTTCATAAAATACGTTTAAATATTACGTTTTGGTGATACCTCAGAGGTCGTGTCCTCGAATGCCATATCGAAGGTTCGAATCCCATGATGAGCTTAAGCTTTCGGTGAAGGAAGACATCATCAGGAAATCATAGCATGGCGGTAGCGTACTTAGTAGTACCAGCCTGGTTAGCTACCACCCTCTAGTTCAAAGTCTATCGCCAAGTTGTGGAATTAAGTAATAGTATTTTCTCTTATGTATACTCTAAGGCGCTGTGGTTCTGGCACCTGCACTTGAGAGTTCCCTTTTAGGCTTTATGTGCTTTCCACAAGATTTTTTTTACTGTTCATAGTCCTGTGTTTGACCGCTATCTCACCATGGTAAGTCATGATGTGGCCTAAGGTGGTAAACACACAATGCCTAGAAGGAATTCGCTCTCAAGTGCAGCTGCCGGAACACACCGATAGGTGATTGGATTTCAACTTGAGGGTGGAAGCCTGCAGCCAGGTGAGTAATACAAAGTACCACCACCGTGCTATGGTTTCCTTACGAAGTTTTCCTTCACGGAAAGCTCAAGCTCAGCATAGGATTCGAACCCGGGACCTTCGTCTCTGCATCCGACGTCACTACCACTGAGCTATTATAGCCATTCACGGTAAAAAAATACATAATATAAAGGTAACTTTCTACACTACCTATAAAATTTACATAACATAATTTAACATAGAGTGTAATCTCTTCACTGTATTTATGATTCAACACTCATTCAACTCATGAAATGGTGCCTCGACCACAGAGACAGCATCTAAAAGATACGAGGCAAATCACAATAAGACAAAGAGTGACAAACGTGCCGTGGGTACAGACACGATGTAATGCTGGCACTGAATGCATTTCACTATATAAAAGCAAGCTGGGTTTTTCAGGCGAGACCATATAAGTATATGTACATATAAACATTGTTTTGACACACTTGCGCGAAACGCAATCACATTAGCAGTTCGCAAATGGTGTCCGACAATCATAACATGGGTTGTGGTAATTACCTTTAAAAGGGATTGGTAATTTAACCGCACCTTTGTTGATATTATCAAAACACATCAAACAAACGCAGTAATGAAAAGCAACATAAATACCTCTAAATATTATAGACTGCGAGGCTGTAACTATAGTAGAAGTAAGCTTAATTAATCAATTTAATAAACGATGAATGCAATTAAGATTATAGTTATAATTTATAGTGAGATTTAACCACACCTTAGAGACTTCATACAGATATTACCTACGCATCAGGCAGATATACGGTGCAATAGAAGAAGTACTATCACGCGATTAACTTGCGAGTGACGACTGTACCCTTACGACACGTTGGAAAAATATATTTGGTTTAATCTGTTGACTCGTAGTTCCTGTTTTTTTTTCTCATATGTAGTTTTATGCAGGCATACGTACGCGAGCCATAACTTGATGGAAAACATGATTGTAGGGTACTTATATACTATTTTATATCATATTATACTATTAAGATGATATAAAAGCCAGAACAGCTAGGAACAGAATGCTAAAGAGATAATTGGAGGAGGCCTTTGTCAATTGAAGACAAACAGACAGGGTTGTCGAGGCAAATTAAACACTCAAATTACATAGACAATTAGATATTTATTACAAAACTAATTAATTACATAAAATCAACATATTTATTTTATTATTTATTATCTTGTCTTAATTATTATTATATACTATTACACATAACCCGCTACAAGTTGAAAATCTGGTGTGCAGCTGCACTTGAGCGCTAGTTTCCTTCAAGGCTTGCGTGTACTTATTGAAGTAGGTACATTGACACTTACCATGGTGAGATAGTGGTCAAACATAGCTAGGTAGATCCATGGTAAAAAAAACAATGTAGATACTCAGAAGTTTTACTAACGTTCCAGTAGTTACTATTTGATTTTCTGAGATGAAAACATGTTACGGCAAAAAAGAAGCAAGAAGCTCGGACAAATCTATTTCTCCGTGATTTATTAAGAAATATCTAAATACACATTCAATCAGACGCTTTCATAGCTTATAACCTACTCGTAATTTTGGCTCATAACTAATTAAGAATGTTTCGATGTTAATAGTATGTGCTAACGTAGTCAGAAAGGAGAGAATTTCAGAAAACAAAACAATATAGATAATGTTAATAAAAAACTAATGAATTCCTTCTCATACCACTTCACTTCACTTGAGACTTAGATAAATAAGTACATTAAGCCGTCTGGAATTCCTTAATCAAAATAACATGAAACAAAATAAGTATAATGCAAATTTTGGGACAGAAATGCGTCTCAGATCTTATGAGAGCAATACGTTAACCGGAGGGTTCACACTTCTGCGAACACAATATCGCTTTAACTGCAATTAATTCTCTTTTGAACTTAATAAGGAAAAATACATAAATAAGTGTAGGAAATTCTATCGTATATTTGCAGACATATTGTTCAAATATTATGATATCTTAAGATATTACCAATACTGAGATTAATAACTATTTTTGTCGCTCATTAATGTACTGCACTGCGTAGGTAATTCATTTATGTAGAGTAGACAATCCATTATCTATCTATATATAAAAATTAGCCTTAGCCTATTTCCCTTGGTCACGCCAGAACTTGAGAATGACTTTACCGATTTCATCCATCTTTTTTTAGGGGTTTCCCTATTACTAAGATTCCGCTGTCCGTCTGTCTATCAGTGGGCTGTATCCTGTATCACATGAACGGTAATAGGTAGACAGCTGAAATTTTCAGCGAATATGTATTTCTATTGCCGCTATAACATCAGTAAAAAATTAAATAAAATTAAAAATGAAAGGGGTCGCCCATACAAGAAACTTCTTTTTTTGGCGTTTCTTTTACATATCAAAGTTGAGTTAGTTAATATTGTATGGAACCCTCAGTCGGACATTTGTCGGCGAGTCGGACTTGCACTTGGCCGGTTTTTTTAAAGTTTTTCTATTACTTCTTAGAAGGTTCTTACGGTAAAAAATTAAGAATGTTGCGCAGGGTAGGGTAGGATAGGGTATAGGGTAGGACACGAAGTCGCGCCGGGCATCTAGTGACTAAATTTCCAAAGCAGTTCCAACGCAAACTGCACACCGACTTCAATCGGGCTACACGGTTGGTTTGCAGTTTTCTTGCAGTCGAAGTAGGTACTTACCTACAGAATTACGATACAGATTGTATGATTTGGTACTTTAAATAATCGTGTTGATGAAACGGCTTCCTATAATAGGAACAATTTTATCAACATTAATATTGTTTATGACATCATTATGATAAATCATATTTCAGCACAGTTTACTGAGCAAGAATCATAAGTTATTGTTGGACGTCAACCATTTTTAATAAGACACAGCTACAATACTAGTTACCTACTGTGCTACTGTCGACCTAGAAGAGCCTAGATTTCGGTAAACAAAAGCACGACTGGGGTACAAACTAAAGTAGCTATGTATTACTCCGGGTCACGTTCATGCAGACACACACGATTTCATTCAGGCACAGTTTACTGTTCGAGTTGCTTTTTAAAACAAAATTATGTTTATATTACGTCAGTATATCGAAATTTCGACATCCGCCTCACTTACAATAGAAAAAAAGTATCAGAAGATAAATAAGTGTATACCTACTTCCTAATGATGCAACTAACTGCTCTACAAACATATTTTTCCGGGGAATCAATGAAAATGTGCTAATAGCATTGCCTCATCTTCTACAAGGTTATGAAAATATATAAATAAGCATTACATAAGTAGTTCCGTTTATCGCTGTCGGGAAAAATCACAATTATGTTTTTAATAAAATTCCATTGAAATACCTTATTGGAATCTTTGTAGATGGGTTTGGTTTACTTAATTATTTAGTAAGCTCAAATTTGATTTCCTATTACCTACTGTTGGATAACTAACACAATTAAATATTATTATTAGCATAGTATTGTTTATGAGTGAATTGCATATTCTTATATAGATTTGAGAATTAATAATACAATAATAATAATAAAGTACATACATACAATGTCAGTATACCTATTAATAGATGCATATATTACTCATTTCATACCAATTATTTAGTAATAGCTGTCCCGCGCGGTTTCACCCGCATTCCCGAGACATCGTATGTTTCCCGGTATAAAAAGTATCCTATGTGTTAATCCAGAATATATTCTATCTGTGTGCCAAATTTCATCGAAATCCGTTTCTGCAGTGTTTGCGTGAACGAGTAACAAACATCCAAACATACCTACAAACTTTCGCGTTTATAATATTAATAAAGGAAGGATACATGTTATATTTTTATTTATTTCATTTAGCAAATCTTTAACCTACAGATTATTAATTTCTCAAAGGAAGTCGTTGCATTTCGCACTAAAGAAAAAATGTTAATGAGCTATTAATTTTATATTCAAAACTAGTATAATGACATACTAACGTATATTGAAATTATCGTTGGAATAATCAAATATCTGGCTAGAAATCTGAGGCATGCAATGGTTGTTAAACCTGAACATCCGCTCACGTATGAAGGAAGATTGTCACGGTCACATCTAGTCTTAGACTACCTTCACGAGGTCACTGACCATTTACTTGAGACACCAAAATATTTCACAGTAATCTTTATTACCTACCCAACGAAGTGACTCAGAACATAATTTAAATTAGTCTTCGATAAGAGTTCAATAAAAATAATTCCTCAACAACAATTTTACACGATTGATTCTCGCCCAAGGGTTCGAATGAATAAATGAGGCCAATTAACGGGATTTCAGCTATGTCCGTAGCTTTATTAAATACTTATCGAAGTAATTTATAATAAATTAATTTTATTAAATAAAAGGTATGGTCAGTCAATATTGTTTATTAATTGGCATGCATAATAATAAGTAAGGACATTATAAACAGGTTTTTTTTTTTTCTAGCAAGTGGTTATATTCATCGCCACGGTTTTCGATCCAAGTTGTTTTTAACCGACTTCAAAAAAAGGAGGAGGTTCTCAATTCGGTTGTATTTTTTTTAAATGTCTGTTACCTCATAACTCCGTCATTTATCAACCGATTTGGAAAATTCTTTTTTTGTCTGGAAGGGTACACTTTCCGTTTGGTCCCATTGTCATCAGATCAGAATTTGATTATCTTATTAGTGTACTTTGAAGTCGGTTAAATTTTTTTGTAAAACAGAATTAGCAATAATTTGTACCTATCCTGAAAATATTTTCATTGATATAATTTGCTATCGTTGATTGATTTAAAATACAAAGCTTAGTGACTAAAGCTCTATCCTTTTATTGTAACAGTGCCTGCGAACTGACAGTCCGATTGGAAATAAACATTTTAGCTCATCGCGCACCACCACATATCATCACACACGTTAATAATAATTAATTAACGTTGATATAATTCATGAACCATGAGAAAAAAGTTAATATGATCGACTATAGGTAGCATTTAAAGAAAACAATGCATGTAGGTGATAGATTTTATAAAACAATGGTAAGTAAATATCAAATAATATTTTGAATACCTCCTAGCAACTTATGACCAAGATTGTCACACATAATTTTGGTCGTATTGTGACGTAGAAACAGAATATTGAAAAATTCAAACATTCCGTAAGTATATCCGAAAAAACATATGTCTTTAAATGCCCCTATTATTTTCTTCAAAATTCAGCTCATGGTTCCTTTCAGCGTTTTTCTCTAAGACCTGTAGTTTAAAAGTTGCCCTAACTGGCTAGAAAAAAAATACCTGTATAACAGAGTTTACCGTTAACTATTTAAATATAAACTAATAACATATAAAAAACAAACGGAGCATTGAACCGTTTCCAAATTATGATTATAATTTAATGCCCAGCGTCACACCAGCGTGCTCTACAACGCCTCTTTTATTGTCAGAAACCTTCCCGCCTGCGCATAACAACTTACTAGTTTCTTCGTGATCGGATAAGTGGTATAGAAACGCAGATAAACATTGATTTTTATTTACCTATTTTAAGACTAAAAGCTGAAGTGGGTTTAGCCGGCTATAACTAGGTGCAGCCGATTGCAGGTGGCTAATAGCTAAACTTAGGTGTACCCTAACTAATATTATAAATGCAAAAGTGAGTTTGTTTGTTTGTTACGCCTTCACGCCTCAAATACTCAACGGATCATCATGAAATTTGACATGCAGATAACCTGTGGCATGGAGAAGGGCATAGGCTACTTTTTTCAAATTCAAATTCAAAATCATTTATTCAAATAGACCTTCGCAGGCACTTATGAAAAGTCTGACTCTAATACCGGTTCGGAAGGTTGCATTTGCTGAGAAGAGCCGGCAATAAACTCAACAATTACTCTTTTCAAAACAAGCTTAGATTCATTACATAATATTTACATTCTAATTAGGGTTCAGAACCGGGAAATCCCGGTCTCGAAAGTACCGGGAATTCCCGGTTCTTTTGTCAGTAAAATGGAACCGGGAAATCAAATTTGATTACCGGTTCTTTCGGTACTTTCGGGAATTTTATTTTTATTACGCGATTCACACTACTACTTACTTCTACTGTTCAAAAGTTCAAAACTAATACAAATAATTCAGCGCTAAACGAAATAACGCGCGAACTGAATGATGCACTCGCTGCATAACCTACACTCGCTCGCAGTTACTAGTTGCTAGGAAGGAAAGTAGTAGGTAGTAGTAAGGTAATAGTAGGATCAAAAAGAATAATTTCGATTTTCCAATGTCGGGTGCCAGGTATTTTTTCAGTGCTCTATTTTTTCATTAGAGCTACTACAAAAGAAATGGTTTTCACTATTCAGTCTTCCGAATTTCACGGCTGACACCATCTGATATACAAGACGACACATGAAGAAGTGGGCAAAGCCATAATCTCGCTGAAGAGTGGAAAGGCACCGGGATTCGATCGATTTGATTTAAATTTAATTTCCGCAGAAATGCATAAAGCTGACCTACCCTCCGTCCTAGAGACCCTGGCGCCTGGTGCTGGTGTGCGAGAAAGCTGCCTCCTATCACCGCTCCTCTTTTTGATCGCTTTGGATGGGATTATGCTTCGCGTCTATGACAACGGGCACCGCAGGATAGAGTGTGTAATCTCCAACGTCTTGGAGGATTTAGACAGCGCAGACGACATATGCCTGTTGAGTCATACACGCGCCGATATGCAAGCTAAGCTCGAAGATCTGAGCCATGAGGCAACAAACATAGGACTGAAAATCAACATCCGGAAGACCCAAGAGATGCGATCTGGATTGAAGAATATTGCAACGTTGCTGATAGGTACAGAGGTAGTGGGACACGTCCACAAATTCAATTACCTTGGTAGTGTCGTGTCAGAATCAGGAAGAACTGAAGATGAGATCTCTTCTCGGATTGCCAAGGCCCAAGCAACTTTCCCGCAGCTGCGCCCCGTATGTCAGTCTCTCAAGCTGACCCTAGCAGGCAATGGACTGAAATCCCCAGGGAAAGCAAAAGCGTGGCCGTCACAAACAAACCTAGTGACACACTGTGATTGGCGAAGCGAAGAAAATCGGGAAGTCTTGGAGTGAGATCAAGCGCGAAGCTAAAGACTGCCCTATCTAGGGGATGAAAGATCAATATTCATAAGTCACCACTACAATCAATCGTCACCATTCAATATTTACTACCATCAACTACGTATCAAGATCTACATATAAGAATCAAAAGAATAAATTCGATTTTCCAAAGACTTGTCTTAGTTATGACAATAGGAAATAGAAGAAAAATGTATATGAGAAGACTTTAGTGATTATATTCTGTTTTATTCTTAAGTTTTTTTTAATTACTTCATTACTTAAAAATAACTTGAATATTTAATTGAGGTATACTTTTGAAGCGTATCACTGCGTTATGTAACAAAAACTACCAAGAACCGAAAATACCGAAAGAACCGGCAAATCTCGGTTCCTTTAAACAAAAATCCCGAAATTCCCGGTTCTCAAAAAAGAGACCGGTTCCGGAAACCCTAATTCTAATCGCACTGACAACAATTGCGAGCCCCGGCGCGGCGGCAAAAGTACAAAGTAGACTGAATAAATATTTAATAAGTAAATAAATAGCAAACTTAAGCAGACCAGCCCCCACAAGCAGCACCTGTTCACAAGTATGACGTGTGTGGCAGCCATCGCCCTCCTCGCCATATTGGAGGGAAGTGGGCGACCCGGGAACGCGGGTGAAACCGCGAGGGACAGCTAGTCTTCCATAAATCAACAGACTACAGCTAGATATACCTACCCAATCCTCGGTGGCTAAAATTAGGTGTAGGATCTCAATGAAGACCAATATGAAAATCAATAACATACGTTTGAGCCACTAATGCTATGACTGATGCTAGGTAACTTCACATCGGGGCAAAGACTACAACTTTATAAGTCGCAGGTCCGGCCTCATATGGAGTACTGTTGTCATCTGTGGACGGGAGCACCTGGATACCAACTTGTGCCTTTAGACTCGGTTCAGCGACGTGCCATCAGAATTGGTCAAGCTCACAAGCGGTTTAGAGTCCCTTATTCTGAGGAGAGACTTTGCCTCCTTATGTGTGTTCTACCGCTTGTACAACGGAGAGTGTTCTAAGGAATTGTTCGACTTGTTGCCCACGGCTACCTTCCACCATCGCAACTCGCGCCATCGACGGGGAATCCATCCTCATACATTGAAACCAGAATTGTTTCGAACTGTGCGAACTCAAAGGAGCTTTCTTCCGCGGACGCTCAGGTTGTGGAATGAGCTCCCCGCCGTGGTTTTCCCAATGGAGTACAGCATGGGGTTCTTCAAAAAGGGCGTGAAGAGATTTCTTCAGGTTCGGCAACGTGCGAGTGATACCCCTGGTGTTGCAAGCGTCTATAGGATACGGTAACTGCTTACCATCAGGCGGGCCGTATGCTTGTATGCCACCTTAGTGGCATAAAAAAAAAATATTAGTTACTTGGTATGAAGTATGTAAGTATGAATTTTCTCGGGGCATTTATGGTTTCTCACTGGGGTAGGAAGGAGTAACGATGAATGCCCCGAAAAATGCGTGAACACATATTTTTTTGCCCTACATAATAATATAAAATTATTCGAAAAAAATAAAAGAAAACTGGAATCCTGTCATTACAATTATAGCGGATTTTAAGAAATAACTGTAAGCTCAGCTCAAGTTACATGTACGGTACGTGCCAGTCACGGAAAGCTTTTTATTACTTTTTATATAGAATAAATCCAAATTATTTTTAGAAAAAAATTAAGTTCTTGTGAATTTTCCTCAGGAAAAATCGTGTCTCTATAAATATATGTATTGTTGAATTTCGAAGGCTTTGTATTCTATTTGTCCACACCAATAAAGATGGCCACAAAATTGCAATAACAAGCACATTTCTTATGTAGAGATATAATGAGACTGAATATTGACAAAGTTACATCTCATTCAGTATCCACTAACTCTCAAAAATGTTAAATATCTATTCATTTTATTTAAAATAAACAATTAATTAAATTAATACGATCGCCGTCGTGAATATTCTGGTCAGCGAGGTTGTAAATAAGGGAATCATAACAAAATTACGCATTTTAAATTCAAAATAGCGGATGTTGGTAGGTGGTTACAGTTTGTCAACGTTATGGGTCATTCAACCTCGTAGAGAACCGTTGTATAGTTTGACTTCTTAATGGTATACTTTTATTCTATCACTATACCTATAAATCGATCGACAGGATGGCTTAAATACCAGTTTAAATGAATAATGTACAATACAGTTATATACGTTAATCTAAATATGTTCTTTATATTCCACTAAACGGCGCATCATGCATGCATTTATACTGTGTTTAAATAATAATAATAATAATAAATACATTTATTTCAGAAAAAATTACATTCCATATTTGTTAGTAATACAAAAACTTAATAAATATTTAATAAGTAAATAAATAGCAAACTTAAGCAGACCAGCCCCCACAAGCAGCACCTGTTCACAAGTATGACGTGTGTGGCAGCCATCGCCCTCCTCGCCATATTGGAGGGAAGTGGGCGACCCGGGAACGCGGGTGAAACCGCGAGGGACAGCTAGTCTTCCATAAATCAACAGACTACAGCTAGATATACCTACCCAATCCTCGGTGGCTAAAATTAGGTGTAGGATCTCAATGAAGACCAATATGAAAATCAATAACATACGTTTGAGCCACTAATGCTATGACTGATGCTAGGTAACTTCACATCGGGGCAAAGACTACAACTTTATAAGTCGCAGGTCCGGCCTCATATGGAGTACTGTTGTCATCTGTGGACGGGAGCACCTGGATACCAACTTGTGCCTTTAGACTCGGTTCAGCGACGTGCCATCAGAATTGGTCAAGCTCACAAGCGGTTTAGAGTCCCTTATTCTGAGGAGAGACTTTGCCTCCTTATGTGTGTTCTACCGCTTGTACAACGGAGAGTGTTCTAAGGAATTGTTCGACTTGTTGCCCACGGCTACCTTCCACCATCGCAACTCGCGCCATCGACGGGGAATCCATCCTCATACATTGAAACCAGAATTGTTTCGAACTGTGCGAACTCAAAGGAGCTTTCTTCCGCGGACGCTCAGGTTGTGGAATGAGCTCCCCGCCGTGGTTTTCCCAATGGAGTACAGCATGGGGTTCTTCAAAAAGGGCGTGAAGAGATTTCTTCAGGTTCGGCAACGTGCGAGTGATACCCCTGGTGTTGCAAGCGTCTATAGGATACGGTAACTGCTTACCATCAGGCGGGCCGTATGCTTGTATGCCACCTTAGTGGCATAAAAAAAAAATATGAGTTACTTGGTATGAAGTATGTAAGTATGAATTTTCTCGGGGCATTTATGGTTTCTCACTGGGGTAGGAAGGAGTAACGATGAATGCCCCGAAAAATGCGTGAACACATATTTTTTTGCCCTACATAATAATATAAAATTATTCGAAAAAAATAAAAGAAAACTGGAATCCTGTCATTACAATTATAGCGGATTTTAAGAAATAACTGTAAGCTCAGCTCAAGTTACATGTACGGTACGTGCCAGTCACGGAAAGCTTTTTATTACTTTTTATATAGAATAAATCCAAATTATTTTTAGAAAAAAATTAAGTTCTTGTGAATTTTCCTCAGGAAAAATCGTGTCTCTATAAATATATGTATTGTTGAATTTCGAAGGCTTTGTATTCTATTTGTCCACACCAATAAAGATGGCCACAAAATTGCAATAACAAGCACATTTCTTATGTAGAGATATAATGAGACTGAATATTGACAAAGTTACATCTCATTCAGTATCCACTAACTCTCAAAAATGTTAAATATCTATTCATTTTATTTAAAATAAACAATTAATTAAATTAATACGATCGCCGTCGTGAATATTCTGGTCAGCGAGGTTGTAAATAAGGGAATCATAACAAAATTACGCATTTTAAATTCAAAATAGCGGATGTTGGTAGGTGGTTACAGTTTGTCAACGTTATGGGTCATTCAACCTCGTAGAGAACCGTTGTATAGTTTGACTTCTTAATGGTATACTTTTATTCTATCACTATACCTATAAATCGATCGACAGGATGGCTTAAATACCAGTTTAAATGAATAATGTACAATACAGTTATATACGTTAATCTAAATATGTTCTTTATATTCCACTAAACGGCGCATCATGCATGCATTTATACTGTGTTTAAATAATAATAATAATAATAAATACATTTATTTCAGAAAAAATTACATTCCATATTTGTTAGTAATACAAAAACTTAAAACTATGTTAGTAAAACATATGAAAATAGCTAATTATAGAAGTGGGCACAGTTAAGTACAGTAGGCCACATGAACCCTGCAACAGTGATTCAAGTACCTACCTTAAAGATTATCGTATAGTTATTACAATTAATTAATTGACTTGATAAACCATATAGATATAAATGAAACCTAATAGGTAACTGCTGAAAATCAGTAATTGAAATCTCGTTACCGCAAAGTATACTGAACACATTGGCTGAATTGGTGTCTATATTAATTAAATCACGCAACATTATTATTCATCTAAAAGTTGTTATTTATTTTACCTTTAAATATATATTTGTTTATCGTTATGAACTTATAACAAATGTTGAATGAGATGGACAAAATAATTGTTACTTTTATTTGTACGTAGTATGTATATACTCTGAGCTTTTATTATATTAAAAAAATGTAAGCTCGTTGAATGCATTCCAAATATAACATCAGAAAATTACGATTATCAATATTAATAGTGGAATGCGTTCTTATTATAAATTATATTAAAAAACATAATAGGTAAGTAGACATTGTTTCATAATATTAAAATTATGAGATAAATAGTTACAGGTAAAATAATCACCAATATCTCCGATGCGATTTGTCATAAATCTATGCTATCGCAAAGAAAAATATCATGAAAGCAACATATATGTTACTTTTACAATAAAAAAATCCAGAACAAAGTAGCGTCACTTATACTAGCTTATTACTTGCACGTTATATCAACTCAGCTACTGATAATTATAAACGGTGTTCTCAAATGATTATAACTTGGTGACGTCACGGAAAATAATCCACAACGGAGAAATTTCCAAGAAACTTGTTTCTGTTGTCCTCTAATTCTAGAGCTTTTTGAATTGCGATTTTATTCTACTTTCCTACTTTTGCGTACGCGCGTCGTTTACAGCGTCAAAGCTTTAGGTAAAGATGTGCGTAATTCGTTTACGCAGCCTTTCTTTTATTCACGAGTAATATTTACAAATAAATTGGTTGTTGAAACTTGTGGATTAAAATTTCCCGTTATCTTTTTATGACATTACTTAAATTTTAAATAAATAAATTAATATCCTGGGACATTCCTCACACACGGTCATCTGATCCCAAACTAAGCAGAGCTTGTACTATGGAAACCAGTTTTTTTTTTTATACGACTAAGTCGGTAAACAAGCATACGGCCCGCCTGATGGTAAGCGGTCACCTAGGGATTGCAATCCGGATACTTCGAAATCCGAAAATAACTGAAAAATCCGGATTTTAGGGGCCTATTATAAATCCGAATATTGAGAATAAAATCCGGTTTTTTCGAATTTTAATCATAATTGATAATAGTTGATGCTTAACATAAATAAATCATTAAATATCCAATAGACTTAGGTCAGTATTACTATGAAATCCATACACCGCTCGGCTCACACGCGGCTAGCTGCTACCGCTCATCCATCTAGCTAGTAGCTAAGTCGGCCAGTGAGTTTTAGATGGAGGCGATGCGCGCGCGGCGCGAATAACAACTCTTTGCACAACGTGATATCAAGAATGCTTTCTCTTTTATTGTTAATTATTTCGAAAACAAAAGCCAAACATAGTCAGATTGTCCAAAAAATATTTCAAAAATGTAACCATGCTGAGTTTCTTGCCGGATTCTTCTCAGTTGAAGGCTAAGTTCCGAACCGGTGGTAACTTCAGTAAATGTGACCTTCATAAGTGCCCTTCTGGGGCCTAAATTGAATAAATGGCTTTGACTTTGACTTTGAATGATAGTTCTAGTCGGGTTACTGTTGAAAGCATTTTGTACATCGGCTGATCTAAGAACATTGTTAATTTTGAAAGGGTCTGACACACCAGCCTTCTAAGCAAGCTTCCTTGATATGAAATCTGGTGGTCTGTGCGCTTGCATTTCCAAATTCCTGAGCGAATGGTCTATTCATGTAGTCATAGACGGGTGTTCGTCGGGCCTTTTCGTAATCAATGCCACAGAGTTTAGTTCTCTCTGCAACCTTATTTCTGCTGCATATTAACGATCTGGTGAAGCCCGGTATCTTTGGGTACGTAGACGATAGCACCGTTATCATATTTCCAGCGCGCGAGCCACCAGTGACTAGATCCAATTGTTGCGAGAGGCCATGGTAAAGCGTTTGAACGTAGCTTTACAGGCAGTCTCCGATTGGGGCAATGCCATTCTGGTCACTTTTAATGCTACCAAGACGCAGGTGTGTCTTTTCACCACCAAACGGAGTCCTTTCTACCAGGCTCTCGCCCTCGACTCAATAAATCGCCGAGCCAGAAGACTCATCGAATATGAGACTAATTATGACGAAAATCATGAGCTTCGACCATCGAAGAAAGGTTGCTTGCCTTATCGGTTTTCTATAGGATATATTTTGGAGAGTGTGTGCAGGAATTGTTAACCTTATTCCAACCACCATCCACATTTTTACTCCGAACCACAAGAAACTGCGAAAATTTTCACCCGTACAATTTTGACATACTGAAAATAAGGACAGTGTTTTGCATCGTCAATTATAATGCGAACAGCAAGGGAGTGGAACTTGCTCCCGGCGACAGTTTTTTTTTTTTTTTTTTTTTTTTTATACCACTTAGGTGGCAAACAAGCATACGGCCCGCCTGATGGTAAGCGGTTACCGTAGCCTATGGACGCTTGCAACACCAGGGGTATCACGCGCGCGTTGCCGACCCTGCAGAAATCTCTTCACACCCTTTTTGAAGAACCCCATGCTGTACTCCATTGGGAAAACCACGGCGGGGAGCTCATTCCACAGTCTGAGCGTCCGCGGAAGGAAGCTCCTTTGAGCCCGCACAGTACGAAACAATTCAGGTTTCAATATGTGAGGATGGACTCCCCGTCGATGGCGAGAGTTGCGATGGTAGAAAGTAGCCGTGGGCATCATCTTAAACAATTCTTCAGAACACCGTCCGTTGTACAAGCGGTAGAACACACATAAGGAGGCAAAGTCTCTCCTCAAACTGAGAGGCTCTAAACCGCTTGTGAGCTCGGGATCGTCGACAATTCTGATGGCACGTCGTTGAACCGAGTCTAAAGGATCAAGCTGGTATCCAGGTGCCCCCGCCCATAGATGACAGCAGTACTCCATATGAGGCCGGACTTCCTGACCTGGCCGGAGGATATTTCCTGACTCTTAGAATCTAGGGACTTTCACGGCCAGAATGAATAGGTTTCGTTTGGGTTAGCATGCTCCACCTTAGGCTTTGTCATTATCCTTTATAGACGGCTCAGTGGCCAAACACAACCCCTTTTTTTTTAAATATTACTTGCAGTTTAATTGATTTTTTATTCAAAAGCAAGCAAGGGAAAAACAATAAAATACAACACCTCTCTTCAAACTACTAATAATTTAGCATAAAACTACGCTTACAATTTAAAATTACAAAAGATTGCAAAAAAAAAACTAAAATCCGAAAAATCCGGATAATCCGGATTTATATGTGATGATAAACTTTGAATCCGGATTTGAAAAAAATCCGGATTTTGCAATCCCTACGGTCACCGCAGCCATATGGACGCTTGCAACACACGAAGCATCGCTCACGCGTTACCGACCTTTCCCCCCACCCCAATGAGCTCTGGCGACCTTACTCACGCGCAGGAACACAACTTTACACAACATAAAGTTATTTGGCTGCGGTATTCTGTAAGGTGGAGGTACTTCTCCAGTCGAGCTGCTCTTTGAGCGAATAAACGCTATGCTCTACCTCTCTTAATATAACTCAGATAACTGATATAATACATATAGGTACTACTTTTTGTTTGTAAATACATACTTAATATACGTAATTACACCCAGACTCAGGACATACAGACAATGTTGATGCACACAAATGCGTGTCCTGTGCGGGAATCGAACCCACAACCTGAGGCGCAATAGGTGGAATCTTTACCAGACTCTTAACCAACTGCGCCAACATGGCACACAAATGGCTTTCAAAGTCAATCAAATACACTTATAACAACACAATATCCTGGGGCATTCTTCACACACGGCCATCTGTTCCCAAACTAAACAGCTTGTGCTATGGGAGCCAGATAACTAATATACCTACTATAACTACTTTTTCAACATATACTGATACCCAGATTCAAAACAAAAAGTCATAAAAAGTGTGTGCAATATGCATAAGAAGCGAATATATGAAAAATAAAGAAATATTTATGAAATACTTAACTTATATATTGTAACGTAGTATTTATATACTCTGAGCTGTTACTGTGAACGGAAGTTAGGTTCTGCGAACCACTCTCAGTCAATCAATCAGTCAGATTCTTGTTCTTTTATACATTAACAAATTCGGGCCCGTAACTGACCGTGACCAATAAAATTGATGCCAAATGTATGTCTGGTGTGCGGTCTCAATCCTTATCCAACTTCAATGTTCTCTCAAAATTAATTTAGACACAATGATCCCCGTAAGATATATAACATTATTCATGCAAGATATATCAAGGAAACTGTAAGTCAGACGGACAAAAACAATGTATCTTTCTTTATACTCAACATTTTTACTCATCATTTGAATTAATATTTTTTCTTCGTTGGACATAATAAAATCTTACTTAAAAATGACTTGACACCAAAAAGATGCAGGTGACGGAATATTCACAAGATTATTTCATCAAATTGTCAGTTACAAAATAAGACAGTTACGGATTTTATACATAAGTAGTTTAGGTTGGCCCATCATCTTTTTACCTTCGCGTACCACACGGGAGTTTTTAAATCACTCGACCCTTTTCATCTTTTGAGACTGCATTTGGTATGTGTTGTCACGAAAGTAAAGTTATCACGGTGAATTTGCAAAGCACAAAGGCGATTTAATGGTGAAATTCGCAACGATGACTCATAGTATCGTCACGTGAACAAATCTTTCGTATTTTAACCGACTTCAAAAAAAGAGGAGGTTTTTATAATCTCCAATTAAATTCTGCTTATAGACCGTCTACGTCGAATAGTTTAAAAGTTGCCCTAACTGGCTAGAAAAAAAATACCTGTATAACAGAGTTTACCGTTAACTATTTAAATATAAACTAATAACATATAAAAAACAAACGGAGCATTGAACCGTTTCCAAATTATGATTATAATTTAATGCCCAGCGTCACACCAGCGTGCTCTACAACGCCTCTTTTATTGTCAGAAACCTTCCCGCCTGCGCATAACAACTTACTAGTTTCTTCGTGATCGGATAAGTGGTATAGAAACGCAGATAAACATTGATTTTTATTTACCTATTTTAAGACTAAAAGCTGAAGTGGGTTTAGCCGGCTATAACTAGGTGCAGCCGATTGCAGGTGGCTAATAGCTAAACTTAGGTGTACCCTAACTAATATTATAAATGCAAAAGTGAGTTTGTTTGTTTGTTACGCCTTCACGCCTCAAATACTCAACGGATCATCATGAAATTTGACATGCAGATAACCTGTGGCATGGAGAAGGGCATAGGCTACTTTTTTCAAATTCAAATTCAAAATCATTTATTCAAATAGACCTTCGCAGGCACTTATGAAAAGTCTGACTCTAATACCGGTTCGGAAGGTTGCATTTGCTGAGAAGAGCCGGCAATAAACTCAACAATTACTCTTTTCAAAACAAGCTTAGATTCATTACATAATATTTACATTCTAATTAGGGTTCAGAACCGGGAAATCCCGGTCTCGAAAGTACCGGGAATTCCCGGTTCTTTTGTCAGTAAAATGGAACCGGGAAATCAAATTTGATTACCGGTTCTTTCGGTACTTTCGGGAATTTTATTTTTATTACGCGATTCACACTACTACTTACTTCTACTGTTCAAAAGTTCAAAACTAATACAAATAATTCAGCGCTAAACGAAATAACGCGCGAACTGAATGATGCACTCGCTGCATAACCTACACTCGCTCGCAGTTACTAGTTGCTAGGAAGGAAAGTAGTAGGTAGTAGTAAGGTAATAGTAGGATCAAAAAGAATAATTTCGATTTTCCAATGTCGGGTGCCAGGTATTTTTTCAGTGCTCTATTTTTTCATTACAGCTACTACAAAAGAAATGGTTTTCACTATTCAGTCTTCCGAATTTCACGGCTGACACCATCTGATATACAAGACGACACATGAAGAAGTGGGCAAAGCCATAATCTCGCTGAAGAGTGGAAAGGCACCGGGATTCGATCGATTTGATTTAAATTTAATTTCCGCAGAAATGCATAAAGCTGACCTACCCTCCGTCCTAGAGACCCTGGCGCCTGGTGCTGGTGTGCGAGAAAGCTGCCTCCTATCACCGCTCCTCTTTTTGATCGCTTTGGATGGGATTATGCTTCGCGTCTATGACAACGGGCACCGCAGGATAGAGTGTGTAATCTCCAACGTCTTGGAGGATTTAGACAGCGCAGACGACATATGCCTGTTGAGTCATACACGCGCCGATATGCAAGCTAAGCTCGAAGATCTGAGCCATGAGGCAACAAACATAGGACTGAAAATCAACATCCGGAAGACCCAAGAGATGCGATCTGGATTGAAGAATATTGCAACGTTGCTGATAGGTACAGAGGTAGTGGGACACGTCCACAAATTCAATTACCTTGGTAGTGTCGTGTCAGAATCAGGAAGAACTGAAGATGAGATCTCTTCTCGGATTGCCAAGGCCCAAGCAACTTTCCCGCAGCTGCGCCCCGTATGTCAGTCTCTCAAGCTGACCCTAGCAGGCAATGGACTGGAATCCCCAGGGAAAGCAAAAGCGTGGCCGTCACAAACAAACCTAGTGACACACTGTGATTGGCGAAGCGAAGAAAATCGGGAAGTCTTGGAGTGAGATCAAGCGCGAAGCTAAAGACTGCCCTATCTAGGGGATGAAAGATCAATATTCATAAGTCACCACTACAATCAATCGTCACCATTCAATATTTACTACCATCAACTACGTATCAAGATCTACATATAAGAATCAAAAGAATAAATTCGATTTTCCAAAGACTTGTCTTAGTTATGACAATAGGAAATAGAAGAAAAATGTATATGAGAAGACTTTAGTGATTATATTCTGTTTTATTCTTAAGTTTTTTTTAATTACTTCATTACTTAAAAATAACTTGAATATTTAATTGAGGTATACTTTTGAAGCGTATCACTGCGTTATGTAACAAAAACTACCAAGAACCGAAAATACCGAAAGAACCGGGAAATCTCGGTTCCTTTAAACAAAAATCCCGAAATTCCCGGTTCTCAAAAAAGAGACCGGTTCCGGAAACCCTAATTCTAATCGCACTGACAACAATTGCGAGCCCCGGCGCGGCGGCAAAAGTACAAAGTAGACTGAATAAATATTTAATAAGTAAATAAATAGCAAACTTAAGCAGACCAGCCCCCACAAGCAGCACCTGTTCACAAGTATGACGTGTGTGGCAGCCATCGCCCTCCTCGCCATATTGGAGGGAAGTGGGCGACCCGGGAACGCGGGTGAAACCGCGTTCTGCTTATAGACCGTCTACGTCGAATAAAGCTTATTTTTGTATCTAAGTATGACAAACATTTATTGTATAAAACTTGACTAGACTTTGATATTCGAAGAAGACTTACATTATGCTGTATACGTATTATATTTCATGTGGTATCTAGTAATAATTGGTTCTCTTAGACTCTACATATTGTGTCCTTTTATACCAGATAAAAATAACTTAAAATGTGAACAAGTGAAGTGAAGCATGATAATAAAAATAAATGTCACAATCATGTGTCTCGCGGTGTTAAAACGAGAGAATCACATTATGTTCATAAAATTCCCGGATAAGAACCAATTTCTCTGGTAACTTTATTCGAAATCTGTTTGTCAAGCCTCAAACATCATATGTAGCAAATATCACACAGTGCTTTTTAACCGACTTGAAAAAAAGGAGAATGTTCTCAATTCGTCTGTACATATTTTTTATATAATTATGTTCACCGATTACTCAGAAACGGCTTATCCGATTTCGATGATTTAAACTGTATTGCATTACAGTAGATACCAAGGTCCCACATAAATTTTATTATGATCCGACCACCATTGACTTTGAAGATATGATCAAATTCCTCGACGGAAAAGACCACAAACATCGCGATTGCAGCATATTATTATTATTCAATATTGTCGTCAATTTATCAATGATACGCACAGTCAGTGGTCAGTACAAATCTTGAGAGATATACCTATATAGGTACGTCTCCAAAAAAAACGACTTCAAAGTACACTAAAAAGTATGAAATAACGACGTATAGGAACTCTAATCTGGAACTATTTTGAAGTCAGTGAAAGACTTCTACCTTGTAGACTAGAATGCCGAAGTGAAAATTATGGGTGCGAACTCTACAATGAGCTTGAGCTATCAAGCTAATTATTATACCCTGAGCGTATAATAATTGTCATAATAATCAGATTTGCTATTCCAACATTTTTTTATGGGAAAATTTATTCCTTGAGTATTTAACGTTAGGCGCTGTGTCATGCATGAAAGAAATGTTATCACAAGCGCAATAGTACAAAGCGTTTACTAACATCAATTATTTACACCGACACAGTCCCGCCAGCAGCACATGAGAGTATGTTCTCATAAGGTTTGTTCTTATTAAAATCTTCGGCCACATCATTGCGTCCCTGAAATTGTTGTCAAACACAAGTCTATCAAAACCACAGACGTATGAGTAGTACTAACTACTCATACGTCTGTGATCAAAACAAAGCGAATTCACTTTTCCATGTAATAAGTTAAGATGAAACAGTTGTTATGTTATCTTTAAGACTCAAGTACCAAATAAATAGTTAAATGCATGTAACTTACTGACACAGCCTAAATTGGTGGGACCAGAGATTTGAAACTTAGAGGAATATTTCCTTGAGTTACTGTAACACAAAAAAACGGATTTCCTGAAGTTAAGTCCCTAAGGAGGTAAAATAGAGGAACGCAGGCGAACTCACTAGGCGGAAACCTAGTCTACAACAAAACACGTATAAATCTATGAAAACGTGATGTTTTGCGATTTGCAGATTGAACGCTTTTTTCTGACTAAAAGCGTAGTACCTAACGGGATTTTATGACAGTCAGATAAGGACATGACACCATAAAAGTTTAAATTAGTGTCCGAATTTCCTTACTGTCAACGCGACGGTATGTTTAGACATGTTATCCCGCTATGTTCAGATAAAATAATAAAACATTAGCCTTTGCTATAATAGGCAAAAACAGGTTTAACGCTCACGCATAGTTGACCCTGTGTTAGACCTCATTTTTCACACATAAGGTTACAGAATCAGAAGAGAAATGTGTAACGGTTTATACTATACTGTAATATTTATTCCTTTACACCCAAAAACTTGTTTATTTATAAATACCTAGACAAATTGCGATGCTGGAGACAGCGAGCACGGATCCAATCAATTATGATTAAAATAGGACGCTTCGGAGCCTCACAACTGATTTGATTTTAATGATTAATTAATAAATTCAATTCAATTATTTCTAATATTTATTATAAGCAGTAATTTCAATAACAAAAGATATCGACGCATTTAGAACTTTTTAAAATCATCGTAGTAGGTTCCTATGCTCATTTTTACTAACCAAACCCTAACTTAGGAACCTCCTAATACTCTTACTCCATAAGTGTCGTAAGACACGTCAAAAATGATTCCCCCATTGTGAACAACAATCTCCACCATATCATCTCTCCTAAGACAAGCTTTAATTTTGTCTAGCGTCCGGAGTTTTCTAAGCATAAGGCGTCTTTTAAATAGTTAGTGAGTATTGCGTAAAAAACGTCTGATAAAGATGCTATCCTTATTATGTTAATAAAACAAAAATAATATATTGTCTTTATTTACACCAAGTATTGTATTGAGGTATAGCCCCTAGTTGGTAAATTCTGGCAAATAATAAAAAACAATGTCCAAAATCTATAAAACAGAATTTACGGGCTCACCGTTATTTAGGAACGATAATAACTCTGTCAATACGTAAAGTGGGTCATTTAAAGGTGGAAAACGATCGCCAGCCACCCTGCGTCACATTCAAGTGTCAATTCTTCGAAAGTTACCGCCACTGGGCCACCAAACACAAAGTGGAGGATAACTGTACAATACTGCAGTATTTAGGGTACCAAATAACAAAAAGTTAACCCAGCCTACTTTCGAATCATACATAAGTTTCCGAAGCTATTATACCTACTTATGTTGTACTGATCCATCTGATCCACTAGATGGAACACTTATGGTAATTTTGTTTAAGTTTTCTATTTTGCCATCCGCAGTATGTAATATTATTATCATATTTCAAACGAATGTGCTGAATAGAATTTTTATTGATTTTTTTTTAAGAATCTCAACTATTTTTATACCAAATTAAAGGCGATAGAGAGGGTCATAAAAAAATTACATCTACCATTAAGTATCCGAAGGTGCACTAAGTTCGCGGTCATTACTCTATTACTAGACCATTAAATAATAGCTTATGCATTAGCTTATGTATGGCGGCTAGATATAAAAGACTGTCAATCGGAGAATGAATACAAAGATGCGAACAAAAGGACTAAGGTAAAATATGTGGAAAGATATATGAAGCTCGGAAAAGGACAAAGAATACTTTCATCTCGATTAAACATGTATTCCCAAGTGATAATACTTTCATACTTTACACGAAGTCGCAGCGGTTTGTCAGTAAATGTATATAATGTATCTTTGCTGTCATGAAGTTGAAAAGGGAGCGACATGGCCAAGGGCGGTCAGGACTGCTATTCAGTTTTTCAGTGAACGGGCGGCACACATAACAAAAACCTGATAATTGGTCCAAAAAAAAAATATTACATATTTTCTATGTTTTATAGACAAACGTCATTTTATTCGCCGCAGGTCGTGGGTCCGATTCCCACACTGGACATGCATTTGTGTGCATGAACATCTCTGTATGTCCTGAGTCTGGCTGTAATTAATGTATTTACAAACAAAAAGTAGTGAATGTATTTTATCAGTTATCTGGTTTCCATAGTACAAGCTCTGCTTAGTTTGGAATCTGGTGACTGTGTGAGAGAAATGTCCCAGGATTTTTATTTTTTAGTTACTTCAGATACTTTGTAGCTCGACGATAAACGATCAGATTACAAAAGTAAATCATTTCATAACACGATTCTGCGTGATTGCAAATGAAATTACATGTTACCAACAATATCGTTTAACCGACCATTATAACAAGATACTTATGGCGATGGTAGAGGTAGCCAACAGAACTGTTAATTTATATCATAATTCAAATTAGCGTATATATAAAAACAACACAGTTACCCTACAGTTATTGAACAAGACAAGATTTATAAAAACTGCATCTTTATTATGTACCGTTGAGTATATCGTATCGCTTCAGATCAAAATTCAAACGGTGTAGGTGTTTCTACACCACAGACATACATCTTAATAGATGACTAGATTTTTTCAACAACATTTTTGTATTTCCGATAGTCGATGAGAAAGAAATAGGCGGTTGCGTGTAGACTTATGCCGTCCATGCTACGTGAATCGAGCACGAGCCGAGGCACGAACGAACCTACAACGAGCCTACAACGAGCACGATGCGAATCCTTTTGTTCGTGAAATAATGACAATCGCGCTCGTTGGAGGCTCGCAAGTCCGTCCACGCTATGCGAATCGTGCTCGCAGTGTGCTCGTTCGTGGCTCGGCTCGTGTTCGGTTCGCCAAGCATGGACGCACCATTAAGCTAGTTATTAAGTCGGTTTCAATAAAGTATTATTATTATATTATTTGTACCAGGCTAATTTTTGCATTGCTAATCATCGTCGAGTAGTCATTCCAAATGGCCGCCATACCACCGCAAAGGTGCGATTAACGCCCACACGATTGGGCCGCCCGCGCCGGTACCAGTGCTATCCTTTACATCATTACGTAATTAGACCCCTGAAGGATCGCCATACTGGTACTAATGACCAGGAAATTTGTGCCAGTATCTCCCTGTCTATAAGGCTGCATGTCCACCAGAGATGTGTAGCGAGGGAAATTTTTAGCTGACATATTTGTCAATAGGATAGCTTCATTTTCACGTTAAAAATCGAATGCCAGCCTAAATAAATCAAACTTGTGACATTATGGTAGGTACATAAAAGTGACACGTTTGGTTTTCATACGGATGGAGGGACTTGCGTTATCTATTTAGATTTATTTCTGTGATCTACACAGTTCATATAATAATAATAATTTCTTTATTGCATTAAATAAATAAATAAAATGCATTTATTATCAGACAACAGGGTCCATAAATTGTTAGTAAATACACAAATCTTAAGAGCTACGTTACTGCAAATTTAAAACATGAAAACAACAGAAAAATTTACAGCCAGTTTATGAAGCATAAAACATGAAAAATTAAATAAAAATATAAATTCAACATTCAACATTAATCATATAAATAGACACACTAAAAAAATAAGTATTGATGTCTAAACTATATAGGTAAAAACCTGTAATATAGGCCATTTCTCATATAAAAAGTTGTCAGGGCCTACAGCGTGATCGATGGTTCTAAATTTACAGTGATCTATTATCC
Source organism: Achlya flavicornis (assembly GCA_947623365.1). NCBI lineage: Eukaryota > Metazoa > Arthropoda > Insecta > Lepidoptera > Drepanidae > Achlya > Achlya flavicornis. The sequence goes on from OX392474.1 coordinate 9,608,699, forward strand.
TCATGTCGACCGTTCAGCAAGTGTGGATGGCCTGATAATCGAATGGCTACAATTCCATTAAATTTAACGATGTAGCATATCAATGAAAAAAATATACGATAAGGCGATGATAGGTTAGTGGTAGAGATGTTGAATTCGGTTGCAAAGTTTCTTGGGTTCGGACGCTACAATGAGCTCGAACTTTGTTCGAATGCTACAATGAGCTCAAGCTTTGTTCGAATGCTACAATGAGCTCGAGCTTTGTTCGAATGCTACATTGAGCTCGAGCTTTGTTCGAATGCTACTTTGATATGCTATGCTGCTTTGATATACAGTAGTGAACGCGGAACTCGTAACTCAGAACGCGGAACTCTAGAACTCTCTCAGTGGAATCGGCGCCTTAATTATAAATACGAGTACGTATGGATTACGTTTAAAAACTTGACCTACGTTGATACCTATGATGAAAAAACATGATTATCGCAACAATATTATTTTTTCGCGCGTGCGCGCGAGCGCGTGAAACACGGCAGTGAAGCCAAAAAAGCAAATACAGATTCATAAACACATGCCTGGTTTTTGCTTTTGAATTTGTATTTGCTATGTTTAACAAACTTTATGTAACGAAAAACACTTTCTTTTTAACAAACTTTGTTTGAACAAAGCAAATACAAATTCAAAAGCGAATACCAGCTATGTATATTTCATTTTGTATTTGCTTTTTTGGCCTCACTCCCGTGTTCCGCGCGCTCTATCTGTGTAATCTGTGATCCATACATGAAGTTATCATCACATAAATAACGTATTACTCATGGTCACCATAATAATGTATTCAAAGTTACAGGGTCCATGCAACAAGTAGAAAATAAAAAATGTATGTCGGATGAACTGAATAAATGATAAACAAATGTGTTTTGTAACGGTAATTTTAGCACATACCTCTTTGTTTACCTTAAATGTAGGAATTTGCGGGTAACATACATGTATATGTGCACCTACCTACTTTTACCTACCATTTGTACCCACTTTTCGGGTAAAACCGTTTGTCCTTAAAACGCTGTTTGAGTTTTAATGTTTCAAAAGTAGTATTCATCTGGCAAAATCTATCAGTACCTATAGGTCATCAAATTTAACACGCTTAGTTTACAAAATAGATATAAAAGGGAAACATAGAAGAAAGTTTTTAGTAAATTGCAGTCAATAACTTGCCATAGGTGCATGCGGTATGCGGACGCACGTACCATCACTACTGTACTATAGTTATAGTAATCTGTGCCCCTACCACGATTTTTTCACCAATGACTAACGTAAACGTATCGAGGTTACCAGACGAATACGGAGCAAGACGATGGCAGCACGAATCACTGCTATCGAGTATCGAGACTTCGAAACCTTTACGAAAGTAACGTCATCCTACGTAAAAAGAGATAAGCTTAGTTGAATGAAAACCTAGTCAAATTGAATGAACAAGGAACAAATAGTTGTTGGAAAACCAAAAAAAAAGATATTTTCAATAAAAACGACTTATAAATTTATAATAGCTTATCAAAGAGAATTAACTACCGCGGGCTTATGAACGACTCTTCTATTGACGATTACAAAAAAAACCGTAAAAAATCGTTTCGATTTAGTACAAACAAATTGAAATAGTAAATTACTTAATTGAAAAGAAAAGTACTTAAAAGATTATATTATATGTATACGAACCACCAGAAATAAAGTTACATTGGTATAGTTTATAGAGAAGTCCCCACTGGCAAAAATGCCGTTTGCTATGCAGATGACACGTTGGTGGTTGCCAGTGGGGATACCTTCGAGAGGACCAAGGAGCTCGCCGAGCTTGGGATAGAAGTCGTCGTCGCCAAAATCCGCGAGTTGGGTCTGGAGATAGTGCCTTACAAGACCGAGGCGCTATGGTTCCACAAACTGCCTAGGAGCAGGGAACCACCTTACTTGCGAGTCCAAGTAGGTGGGTCGGAAGTCAGGGTGGGGCGGTACATGAAGTACCTGGGCCTCACCTTAGACAGTCGCTGGGGCTTCGAAGAGCATTTTGATCGCCTCGTCCCCCGGATTGAGAGGGTAGCGGGTGCCATGCACAGACTGCTGCCCAATCTCGGGGGACCGAGGGAGGAAGTACGCCGCCTCTATGCGGGGGTCATACGATCCGTAGCCCTGTACGGGGCGCCCGTATGGGCGAAAAGGCTTGCCATCCGACGCTGTAGGACGAAAATCTACAGCGTCCAGCGAAGGATGGCGATACGGATCCTACGAGGATACCGCACAGTATCCTTTGAGGCGGCGACAATTCTGGCTCGCTTTCCGCCACTTGATATTCTGGCGGACATGGATGCGAGGGTCTATGACCGGATTCGCATAGTCCGTCAGACCGGTGGAGGTGACCCAGAAGAGGCGATCAAACGGCAGGAACGAATTATCGCGTTCGCGGCGCGAGGCTCCGGGAGGAGCGTTATGCGCGCAAACGCGTCGTCGGAGCAGTCCTGCCAGTATTTGAGGCCTGGATGCAGCGACAAGGTGGACGACTCACCTACAGACTCACACAGATACTCACCAGGCACGGGTGCTTCGGTGATTATCTGTGTAAGATAGGACGTGAGGCGACGGCGGCCTGCTTCCACTGCGGTGGGAGCGGCCAGGTCATCGCACACGCTCGCAGTGTGCCCTGCGTGGGAACCCGAGCGGCGGTTCCTGGTCGGCTTGATCGGGCGGAATCTCTCCCTGCCAGCAGTCGTGTCGGCGATGCTGAGCGGGGATACAGCGTGGAGGGCCGATCCCGCTCGGAAACGACGCCACCGAGGCGCAGACGTGCCTCGTGGTGGCCCTCCTGCCCTGTACCTGGGGCTTAGAATAACAGCTACGGTGTTCCCCTGCCTGTCGTAAAAGGCGACTAAACGGGGCCTATGGGGTCGTGGGCAATCAGGGCGGGGGCTCTGTGCGCCCAGAAGCGACCCCAAGGAGGACGATGAGTCGATGTGGTCACGACTCATCGTGCGATAGCACAGCGAGGGTGCTGGGGGGAGGTATCACACTTCCCCCGGGACGAGCTATCTTAGCGCCGCGCGTGGAGGGGCGAGCAGGTACGCGTTCAACACGAGAGCCCGCCCCCCTCTACAGCGCAGATGGCGACCACCGTGGGGTTTTAGCCGGTACAAGTCCGGCATAACCTGGCCGCTACCCCCGGGGCGGACGGGTATCCTATGAGGATTTCCCCACGAAAAAAAAAAAAAAAAAAACTTATAGAGAAGTAAGTACATACTTAAGTAGGTACCTAAATTGGGATCGAAAATTGGTTTATTACTTTTGTTTGATAGTTTTTCGTTGTACGATTTGTTTATTTACCTTTTCATTAGATGAAAGTGGTAATTTGAGTAAATTAATTTGCATTTTCCATACGAGAATGTCCCCTACATATGCTGACCTGAGACTACTTTCTTATGAATGTGCTATTGTATAATTGTGTGATATCTTTTCCAGTCATGGTGATGTGCCTAAGCCTTTTGGGAGTAACTTTAGCCAAGTAGAAGTGAAAGGAGTAGCATGAATCCTAACGCACCTTCACTCTGGATCAGAGGTGCAGCAAGTGTAAATATCTCGAGGTGGTTCACATTTACCCGTCATATCATGGGGGGTCATTTAATAGTGGATGACCGCTCCTACAACCCTCAAACGGGATCGTGACATATTACCAGTAACCGTGTATAGGTAGCTAAGGTTCAATATTTAAGGCTATAGTGGACGTTACCTATTTATTCCAATTTCTGTGAGTGTCTACTATAAAATCTAGTCTTGAAAAAAGATATTGTATTTAAACGCCAATGAAAATAAATATATAGGAAGGTACCTAGAATAATAATTTCAATTACTTACGTTACGATACTAAATACACCTACATGGCCCTCATGTCTATATTTTGAGCTTTGAACTTTAACGGCTTTGTAATTTATCTGACCAGCATATACGGTTTCACACCCGTTTTCTCCCGAGGGGACAAGATGCGACAACCAAGCAAACTGACTTTCTCATAATTAGAATAAGTATAGTATAATAGTAGAAAATCCATATTTTCGCGAAAGAATATAACATCACCTCAAAGGTTACTAACATCCCATTACTTCCTGATGCATCAGGACTGCACTTGCCCACTGAAAAACATAATTGGAATGAGCAGATGCACTTAAGTAGCAGTTTGTTTCCCCAACGCCCGAATTTTAAAAGAGAAGCAAGTATGATGCGGTTTTTTGTACCTTTAGAGTTCTGTATCTCAAAAGGATTAAAAAATAACCCTTATAAGACCACTTTGTTATAAATGTCCGTCAGTCAGTCTGTCAAGCAAGACCCTTTTTCTCAGAAAGGGGTAAATCAAGTTGATAGAGATGCGAAATTTCAAAAATTTTTGTACAAAATTCAAGATAATTAACCACTTACCTGATAAATATACACAAAATTTTAAAAGTAATAAGATATATCTCTCTAACAAAATCATTGTACAAAAATAAAATGCACATTGCATTTTAATAAAAAATATTTACGTAAATAATAACAGAACAGCAGCCGTATCGGAATCGGTGTCGAAAATTCGATTGTCGACAGGTTCGATTCCCGGTTTCGATGAACTATATGCATGCGTTGCATAATGAAGTTGTAGGAAACCCTCGGGGCGCGCGCTACCTGCTCACACTTGTTCGGTTTTTATATTGGAGCTACAATCTGGTTGAATGACTGCCTTTAAATTGTATGAATTCTGAGATGAGGGCACGCTGGACGCTAGGTCGACGAACCTCATGATCATGGGGAAAAAATCTCCATTTATTGAATCATGCTATTCTTGTCCTCCCGTTGCCTTCGAAGAATGAACAAGAACCTAAATTTAGCGCTTGTTTTTCGTTAAAAGTACCGCTGCTTCGATGTGTCAGTCCCAAAATAAACTTTACGCTACATTACGTATACGTTATTTTTTAGAAGACATGAATGACATGAACTGAATACTAATATTTACACCTACGTCTAAAAAATGGTGGTATGTCTCTTGTTTTTGCCTGCGTTTGATGGATGTCTTATAAAATAACATGGGGCATGTTCTAAGGAGAATAATTAACTTAGTAAAATTGTTCTTCCGTAGAGCTTTTACGTAAACATATTTTTATTTGAAATCTTTTACATTGAAAATTAATAAAATAAGTTGATAATTTTCTTACAATTATATACGATGGAAGTACTGCACAAGGAAAATACATGAACAGACATTTATGAACGAATGATCGTGTCGGGGGGATATTAATTTGCAAGATTTCATTTTTCATTATAGGAAGTTAACTCATACTAGAATTTTTTTCTGACCCACATTTCCGAATAAAATATCTCCTCTGTCTGCCTCATTAACTATAACGACGTGACGAAACAAAATACAAGGAAACACAGTTTCGCATTTATCATATTAGATAGTGAATTAGAATCTCTGAGAGACGCAAGCACTTATGGTTTTCATCTAGAGTCCTGATTATCATCCAGGATCTGGAATCTGGATTAAATAATACGTAAATACTAAATATTTATTACATAGCAATCATCGATGATAAAGAACTCAAAGCAATGGTAGGAGCAGAAAAAGAAAAGACTTGGTCGGAGGTATTCAGAATTCCAATTCTACACTGAGAAAGCTAATTAGGAGTACTAATCCCACCAAAAACATTTTCATGTGATTTTCATTTGACGGGCCCGTTGGCGCAGTTGGTTAGGATATTTATTATTATTTATTTATTATTTATATTTATTATTATTTCTCATTAATAAGACCACTTATGTTTAATTAGTATATTCGCTCACTATTTACATAGGTATATTTTGAATTGAAATTTTATCATTTTGAATCATTGTAAAAAGCAGTTTGTCCAGTTTTCCGTAAAGACCGCATTCATGACCAATGCTGGGCTTGTAAATCGTATACCTCTAAAATTATCTTTTGATTTTCGGTAAAAAAAGAAATCGCAAGGTGCAAGGCCTGAAATGTATGGAGAATGCATCATTAGTTCTACATTTAAGGCCTTCTTTACCTCAGCGGAATGTTCGGACAAGTTGTCGTACTGAAGGACGACTTTGCGGCGAAGAAATTTTTCGCGATTTTTTTCGAACACCGGGCAAACAGGTTCATTTACATACCAATCTACAGTCACCATTTAGTCATTGATCGGTTTCACTTGTCGAAAAAAGAAGCGACCATTATCTAATTAGTGTTTCGACTTTTCCTAACTTTTACTCACATGCATTCAAAAGAAAATGTACCTATATTCATTAATACCCATCCTGCCGATTGACCTGTCACAATATTAAATATAATCAATGATTTTCTCCTGTTATATTTTGTATGAAGCGCTCGTGGTGTAGCATGATTAGCCGTTCTTAATCGATCGGCAAAGTTAAGCTATGTCTGTCGTGGTCGGTACCTGGATGGGTGACCGTCTAGTGGTATTTCAAATCGAGCGTTTCCGTGCTTCGGAAGACACGTGAAGCCGTTGGTCCCGGTTATCACTTAATTGTGATAGTCGTTAAGCTAGTTGGATGCCTCCTAGGCGGCTTGAAAAATTCCAACAGTAGGTTGGCCACTAGCCATAGATAATACACTATACTAGAGACACTAGCCTACCTCCACCGATCCGCAGTGGGCACGCGTGGTGGAGTATCTGCCCATTCCCTTTCACCCTGATTTGTGAAAGGAGGCCTGTGCTCAGCAGTGGGACATTATAGGCTGATGATGATGATGATGATATTTTGTATGCCAGGCATTACCTAGTTTATTATATATCAGCAACAAATAAGTACTGAACACATCAACATTTTCTTATGTACAATATAACTATATCTATGATATAGAAGACGTGTTTCGCAACTTCAATTTTCTCAGCTACTCTTATGTTGTCGACCATACTAATTCATCATTACATTATTTATCTTAATTACAAAACGAATACCCTCTTCAGTAGAATTAAAGGAGGAACGTTATTAATCACTTATTTACGACTCCGCGTATTGGTTTTTGATTTGGACATGTAATTTATTGATGGGCCAAACATATGAGGTCGCATAAAGTTAATATACGTATGTATTATGTGAATTTGGATAAGTAAAAACTCCAGTAAACTCTGTTTTAGAGAACTCTAAAATTGCGATACGTATCTCTAGACGTGCCTACAGCCGTTCTAATGTATATTCTTGGGTGGCCTGATTTAATCTTGAAAAAATGGACATCAAGTGATGTATGTGTATGACGCTCAGTCCCTTACTTCAGCCGCGGGATAATGCATTATGACATTACGGTAAGTACTTTTATTGCATATAAGTAGCCAATAAAATCGGTAATTAATTAAATATGTCAAAGATTTTAAGGTAGGTAGTATTAACGATGGCAAGAAATAAATCATAACGGTTGCAAGATAGTTGTTCCACTGCTCACAAAATTGCTCTAAGGTAATATTACACCTACTGACTGAAAATAAACACCGGTAAAGGATTAAATAACTGTTCGGTCGTCTACAAAGTAACTAGATTATTATGTGGACTGAACATCTGCAAGAACCTGTTGATCAATCACCAGTGTACCAGATCACAACCAGTAGTTCCTGAGATTAGCGCGTTCAAACAAACAAACTCTTCAGCTTTATAATATTATTAGTATAGTTCATGTACAACTAGTTTTAAATACATTGAAAAATATTACCAAAGATAAATGTTCTTCTGAATACAGTATGTATAGTCCTTTTCAATGATTAGGTTTTATCCTCGAAATTGATACCAATCATCATAGAAACGGAATTTAGTAAGAAAAATACAAAAAATAAAACTCCGGCATCTATGTATCTTGACTCCTAGAACCGAAGGGATCTTCAAGTTTTTTGGGAAAGCTTGCTTCATCCTTAGCCTCGTTATCGAGGGTACTGTACTACCTATGTCTTTTGATTTCTGTGATGAGTACTCACAAATCGTGATAACGATTGACTGCAGACTTTTGTAAAGCAACTTACTTCATGTAAAAAATATATACCTCACACTTTCTAACTGAAAATTATAGAATACTAAAAACTTCCTAATGAATAATCCCGACATGAAAGCACATCGGTGCGGCCGAGACGAGAGAATGCCTTTCTGACGCCTGTTAAAATTGGCGATGGCATTTTCATTAAACTATTTTCCTAAGAAAATACTGAACCATCCTGTGAAAGTCCCATCGCAATAGGATTACCTTTTTCCGAGATTTGCCCGATATTAACAGGTATCAGAAACGCAATCTTACAACGCGGACGGCCTCATTGAAAGTTATAATTATTACATGACTAAGTTCCGTTCCTCGGATTTGCCCGCATTCCCGAGATAAAAATTGGTCTTATGTGCTGTGCTGTACGACCGGCTCTACCGTCAAGGCGTCAAAAAGTACCAATCACACAAACTTACTTTCCCATTTATAATAGTTTAACAAATATGCACTAAGTATACGCACGGTAAATTCTATAGGTGTACTTTAATAGTAAATATTATTGCTTCCTATACTTTGTTAGACGAATGTAATTATTTGATCGTTTTGTTTCTTGTAATCAAGAAACTACAGCCACGTGATCCGATCAAATAATTTATTCATCCGAACCGTCATGACGGCTTCTAATTTTCATTAATCTAGGTTCAATAGACCTATTTATTATTACTTAACGGTCTCGCTGCGGGGGATAGGTACCAATCCTGACTTTTATACAGAGTTCGTACCTAGGTTTAATTTAAAGTCTAAATGAACGAATATTATACATATAGGACACCAGATACAGGATTTCGTTATTAATTTATATACCTTCATATTACCCACCTTAGGCACAGAATATTTAATAGTACTACATACCTTAGGGCCGATTTTCGTCTTCAGATATCTTTTATTCGAGGAACAAATTTGTTTTTTTTTCAAAAATTTAAAAATATTCTCCTAATAACTTACCTGACTTTGAAAAATCGGCCCCTAAAGTACCACATTGTGGACTTTATTGTATCTAATAATTCAAATATTCAGATAGAATAGAAAGCATAAGTTGTTATGGGGAGGAATACCATACGGTTACTTAATAAAAAAAACTGCATGACAGGGTCCGAAATGAAAGGGTCCGAAGGTCCTGGTCAGGGTCGCTGGGCGCCGATGGATGCAAATGGCCCAAAACCGTTCGAAGTGGGGCTAGGTTCAGAAGTGGACATCCTTAGGCTGATATGATGAAGTGTATTTTGTAGTCGGTATTTTTTTTTGTAAGAGTTTTTATTATTTCTCGTTATTTAGTGGGTCGATTTGTAACTTATTTAAGTTACAATAGACAATGTCAACTGCTCATCACCTCTTACAAAATATTGCTTTTCCCGATGCAGAGACGTTAATTGAAAAGGAGTTCTCCCTGTAATTAACACCTGGAGCAGTATGTGAAAAATAAACCAGTTTTTTTTTTTTTATTATTTATATAATACCAATTCATGACAGGCGTGCTTGTCTTCCAAATCATCTATCCAATCTTCAAGAACTGAGGGCGATAAACATGGTGGGCTTCTGTCAAAATAAGTATTTGATGTTATGCAGAAAACATTGAATGCGACATTGATCTCGAAGATGTTGTAGAAGTAACCTTTGAAATATTAATGTATCGGTCTGTTCGCTAAAACTTAAAAAGTAATATCTCCTTTGTAAATAGTATAGTACTCGCGAGACTATTTGATTCCAATGAGGATGAGCTTCCCTTTGAGCGGTGCGGTGGTAGAAGGTAGCCGTGTTTCATAAAGTCATACAATTCCACAGAACACTGTGTATACGCGTTAAACGACATAAGTAGGCAAAGTTTCTCCACAGCTTAGGGGCTCTAAACCGCTTGTGAGCTCGAGATCGTTGACAATTCTATTCCTGTCATCTTTAATGAGAATGTACTTTTGAACAATCTTACGCCTTATTAAATACTTAAGTACCCTACACCCTCTTGACCGTCTTTTGTCTTAAATTAAATGAGCTAGAATTTGGCCGCTGTTCAATGAAGATAATTAACGTTGTGATATTAATAAGATAGCCAATAGGTTTTTGGTAACGGAAATGAAACGGTACTAATCGATATACAAAGGAGACCGCTTTTAAAAGATTAAGGAGCACTAGCTTAACTTTTCCTGTGTCTAGCCATCAGTCATAAAAACCAGTCCGATTTAATCTGAATTGTACCAGTTTCAAATGCGATAACCGTAGGTAAGGGGGCGTCCATTGATTACGTGAGGTGATTTTGGCAATTTTAGACCCCTCTTGTTGAGTGTCGTGAGATGTGACTCGATTCCGCCCCTCATCCTTATCTATCTTTTTTTTTAATGCGTTTTTTATGTTAAATACGTTAATGCGTGCTTGATTGCGTTGGATTTATATACTATAAAATACTTAAATAGGAATTACTCCTCTCAAAATAACGTGTTATTTCACGTTTATGTCCGTTAGGTACGTGATTGCCGAGACCTCCCTCTGCCCCACGTGAGACGGGTGAGATTCAGCTCGACCCCCCTCTCCCTAAACGCCTCGTAATTAATGGACTCTCCTTAAGCTCTAAATATTAATTTAAAATTATTTGGATAATTTCTGCGTATATTTAGTATTTCGATAACATGATATATTAACGGTTCCAACAAACACGAGATAAGTAGTTAAAAGTACCTACCTGAACTTACATGGTTTGAATACTGTATTAAATAACTAAAATTAGACCAGAAGCTTTAATATTTTGTTACACGCATACTCTGGAAAACCTAATTAACTCCTTTCTATGCCATATCACGGTTACAAAAATGTAAATTCTTATATCTCGATGTCTCACATGATGTATTCTATGCCTATGGAATAATAAATGGCTAAATTAAACTAACCAAACACATCAAACATAAATATGGAGGATATAGTGTCAAAGTTTTATTAGCAAAATGTATGTTTACATTATCCTTAACATAAAAAAACGAATGGACAGTAAAAGCTCAGAAAAAATAATTAGAATGATAAGAGATTTACGTGCGTATGCTCTTACTAAGAATTATGGTAAAAGGAGACAAATTCCGGGGCGCGTACACAGGGCGTGTCGTTATCATCCGTGTCGCCAATGTCACACACATACGTAGGTTTAATCGGAGGCTCTGTCGGCGAAATACACACACACATGTATGGCTACACCTATATGCCAAATACGTTGCGGTATCCGACGTTAACGTAAGAGTTAATATAAGAGGCGCATCTTCGAGTTTGCACATTTTAGTTTTAAAAGCCGACCGCCAGAGAGCGGGTCATGTTAGCGAATTTTAGCACAATCTGTGTTTAGTCGGCGTTGTCTAGCTTTAGCTTTGTGTCGTCGGGACTGAGGTTCGCAACTGGCGACCTGCGTTCAAGGTGATCTCGAGGGCCTGAAGGGCCATCTCCCAGGCCATGGGGCCGGGAATTATATTTTATTTTTTGGTAAGTTTGTTTTTATTAAATACATATAAAACAATATTTTTATTAATTGAGAATCAATACTAAATATATTTATTTTTAATTCTTATCTCATTATGCTTTATAATTTTATACGTTTAAAAAAAAAAATTACTGACATTTTATGGATGCCTATATTTACTATGTTTTCCTATATTATCTTATAAAGTCTGATTTAACGTTTAAATACAAATAACAGGCGTCGTTCGTTATGTAATAATATAACAGAACACGAGAAATAAGTATTGATTTGTTTAGATAAATTTAGCATAATATTACCTAATATAATAGTTTTAGGTAGACATTATTTCACAATAACTTTGCATATTTTTCTCAATAGAGTTATTGCGCAAGGATTCTTCTGATGCTTATAAACTAAATTTGGTCACTTTCAAAACATTCTGATCTCTAACCCCACCGTTATCCGACAAATATACGGATCCTACGGATATTTATTCAATTACGCCATCATAGCTGAAAAGATTTGAATGAAATTTGGCTCAAAGATAGATCGTGTCCTGTGTATTAAAACATAGAATAATTTTATCGCCGGAGAAACATAAAACCCTCGGAAATACGGGTGAAAGCGCAGGGAAGAATCTAGTCGGTTTATAATAATTTAAACAAGTACAATATTTAAAGAAAATAACCAGTATCACTCGGGATGATGCTATGTTGCGTCCATGCTACACGAAGCGAGCACGAGCCGAGCCACAAACGAACAGAATTCGTTCGTTGTTCGCGTAGCGTGGACGGACTTGCGAGCCTCGAACGAGCATTCGTTTCGCGCTCGACTGCGCTCCGCCCGATTGTCAGTTTTTTCACGAACACAGGGATTCGCATCGCGCTCGTTGTTGGCTCTTTGAAGGCTCGTTAAGTACGTCCACATTTGACATCGCGAGCAACGAACGAATTCTGTTCGTTCGTGGCTCGGCTCGTGCTCGGTTCGCGTAGCATGGACGCACCATATGGATTCTAACGCTACCCCACACATCCACATCTGTTCAGGCATATTCAAAAGATATGATGGAGTAAAGAAACTCACATACATACATGAACACTACACTTTTGGCAAGTCGTACAAAAAGAGAGAATTTTCTAATACCCATTTATAAGAAAACGGTCTCTTTTTTACTGAAATCCTACCACGATTATCCTCTCAATAAAAGTTGAAAGAGAAAATTCGTTAAATGTAGGTTACTCTTAGAAAAGGCAAAGAACCCAAAGAAATTGTATTACCCGTAATCCATGATGAAATTTCCAATAAATCATGAACTTCTTCGTACAATAAATCCTCGCGTAAACTCTCCTCATGCATTGTGCAAACGAATATGTGATACCGACGATAAAATATATCCAATAACTATGTACCAAAAGCCACTGGGAAAATACAAGCAGGGTATGTACCAAATGTGGTCCGGGCGGTTACCTATAAACGGGTTTCTTATATGGCGGAAATTTAAATTCCTCAGAATGCTCTAATACAACTTATATATGACTGAAGCCGAAACTTATATATCATACAATAAGGAACTAGAATAAAGCACTTAAAGAGCACAAAAAGCGGTTAAAACCAAGAGGCAGATGCTACCAATAATATAAATCTATAATAAACTAGGTACCTAAAATATTTTAGTACGCATGGCACCTTCTTATATATCACAAATTCGTAATGTACAATATGTATTACATCGTAATATACTTACTATATAGGTATTTAAGCTTCATAATCGAAAGCGATGTTTTACCAAAATTCACAAATTCAATTATTGTCGCTATTTTCCCGCCCCGTGAAAATTAACCTAGTAAATGTTCGTGCTTGTTGTATAATATGTTATTCAAATAACGATTACTCTAATATTGGATAATTCTGTTGTTTATAGCTCGCTGATCAATCCTTATTATGCTGGAAGGCCAATAACAAGAAAATTTAATTAAAATAAGTTGTGTATTAAAATCCTCTGTAAACCGCATTGTAGTTAAAATTTACTTTATGACAAAGTGACAAAACTAGTATCAAAAACAGTATTAAGTGCAGTTTTTGTATAACGATTGTGCCGATGCTGTTGTAAATCGCACTAAACTAATTTTTATCACATCACGTCTCTTTCTTACAAATATGTTTGAAAAAGGATAGAACATTATTTAAAGCTGTCAAATTAGTTTTTGCCGTTTTCTAACTAAATTGATGTTGAAAAAAATGTATTGGACTAATTTAACAGACCTAAATTTCTTACAACCTTTTCTTATGTTCTTTATTAGAAAGAGATATAGTGAGACTAAATTAGTTTAGTTGTAAACAAAAGAATCAGCACCATTATCTTCGTAATTGTCGGGGGACTTTGCTTTATATATTTATTTTTACGCTTCATGTGGCCCATAGACAGATACAATAAGGATGAAATCAAAGTTTTTGTGAAAAGACTGGTCATCAAGGCGTTACTCGAATTTATTCCTATATACTACTTTTACTTTCCTACTGATTATAAGAATTGCTTTCCAATACATAGTGCCACAGACGAGCCATTTTATTGGGAAAAACCTAAGTCTAGGACTCGGTACTGAATTGCCATAGGAATAAAAAATGTAGACTCAACCTTTTTCTATCCCACGGGAACTAGCTTTAGTCTAAACTAGGAATAGATTCCAATTTAATTAAAGAGATTCCATAAAGTTTTCTTGTAACTAAGTTAAGAATGAAGGAACAAAGAAATATCCGTAGCTAAACACTATACCTGCCAACATAATTAAACTCAGGCACGTCCATAAAATTTACTTGTACAGAAGAATCACTTTAAGTTACCCGTAAACCTGAAGTCGAATAAGATATTGTTAGAGATTTCTTTCAGGAGCGAGTGACTCTGTTTTTATGTCCATAATAAATTGCACTAGATATTATTATAACTTTAATCAACTGCGACAAAGCGCTTTACTCGTTTAATAAACCAATAAGTAAAAAGCCCTTCGTAGTTAAGAAATACAGAATAATAAATTAATCGTTTTTTCCAGAGGTTTATTAAACTACAGAAATATTAACTGAGATATAAATGCGTACTCAAGTTTTATTTTTATTTTGAAAACTAAGCCTCTAAAAATTTTAGCGTTAAATAATTATTTGCAAGTGAAGTTTTGAAAGGTTTAATTAAAACTTTCAGTACATCATCCTAAACTTTGAATACAAGTTGTGTTTTGGACCATGTTTGCCTATTTTGAATACCTATAGGAAAATTTGTTTACTTATTTAAAGATAACACTATAATACTGTTCTCCAAAACTATTCTAAAACAGATTTCAACTTTATCAATTAATTTCGAAAGATGGTAGCTTTGAATAAAACGCTGGATAGATAATTTCATAAGAATATCTTATTTATTCTTAGGATAATATATAAAGTCAAAGATGGTAGTCAATATTTGCTTTAATCAAATTATTCTTTCTTCCATTAATTCTACATTACTATTTTTAATTATAACTTTAGCCTAAATCAACTTCAACATTGCAAATATTAAATGAAACGTAGGTAATTAGCAAAGTTTTTTTTGCTCAGGTATCTTTTGAATAAATTAGTACCTGAATTTAACCCGATAATTTAATTTAAGAATTTAGTCATTGTTATATGCCAGTAGCCAATGACCAAATTCTTAAACAACAGTAAACGAGTCTTAACTAAGATGTTATCTTAATTATGGCAGAAAATTTCATGAATTAAAGATTAATAAACATTAAAAATAATCCTGAAAAGTTCAAAATATTTAAAGCTTTAAAGTTACTAACTTATGTTTACCGAGGCTTTCAAACTGTAAGCCATTGCGAAAAGTACATGCTTATGTTTAATATACACATAACAAATATATTATCATAAATTTGTGGTTATATGTATATTTTCTTATCCTTGAACTATTGATGCAATACCAATTTAAATTTAAGATGCATTAATCAAGACATTTTATTAAATATATTGTACCTAAAATTAATAATGTATTATGTATATACTTATGTTAAAAAAAAATTCAAGTACCTACATAATAGTAATGAAAGTAAACAATATTTTAAGTATACCTTAATATGAATATTACCTTTATGAGAAATTTTAAATAATTTACACAACCTGTCATAATATACATATGTATATTATGACAGGTAGTGTTCTAATATATAGCCTATAATACTCGGGGATAATGTAGCATCCTATTGGTGATATAATTTTTCGAATCCGACTGGTAGTTCCAGAGAAACAAAAACTCTTCCGCCGCAGTAGGTATATTTAGTATGTTTAGTTATATTATTCTCAGTCTAGAATTTTCTAACCTAAAAATAGCACTGTTCATCATAATACGAAATTTTATTGTCATAGCAAATACCGAATTATATTAACATGAATGTAAATATAATTCGGATCATAACATAATACCTACGTAGGTACGTCTATTGGACGAAAAACATTTTCATTTAATTTAAGTTCTACTTATTTTCCTATATAAAACATTCAAAGGGTGTTTGATTAAACTTACTCAGGTGTATTCGGCTTACCGCAACATTCCTCGTATTTACAAATGTATCGTAAATTATTTTTTCGCGTGTACGGATAATACTTTACTGAAAACGAGGACCTTTCAACCATTTATTAGACGCAAAATAAAATGCAAAAAAAGAAGAATTGGATTGCTAAAAATTAGTAAAATTAAAATAACCTCAACAGATTAATTATTGTTAGTTAACTCCAGTGTAAATAAAAATAATTATTACAAACAAGTTCATTAAATAATATATTTACAACAAATATACATAATACAATCTATGTAGTGGTATATAAAATACACTTACATATCGATAAAAAGAATCTACATCAATGATTAATTATGATCACCAGAAGGAATTGAATTGTATCACCAATCTGGATGAATGTCATGTATTTTAAAGCTGCGTTCGTATTGTAACATCATCAATCAAGATGACACTATTATTATAATGCTTATTTTATAATAAGATTAAAGTTTAATGTCCTCTATTGTCACAAAGTATTACAGCCAGTATGACTCAATTTTATACACGAATTAGGGATGCTAGGTGGACGCAATTTTATAAACACCTACACACAACTTTTTGGTCAGCTTTATCTTTAATGTTATCTCCAGACGAAGGCGTATGAAAATATAATTTATTGTGTCCAGAATAACTTGACTACTATGATATATGCTATGCTCTACAAAAAGTTGAAGCTATGGCCAAAAAAGTACTGAGGTTGCCGCTCTATATAAGTGAGATGATTAGATTAATTTGGGATGCAGCGAAATCTCAGAAAGCGTAGTGTTACCGTTTTTTAAGTTTTATCTTTTTAGTTTTTGTTGATACAATGATAGATAAAGAATATGCCTTTTACTTCTAACCTGTTTTATGTCAAGAAATAACAACTTGTCGAACTTCCCTACATACGAATTAAAACAATTAATGTTAATGTATTACAAAAAAGAAAGTAGGCGTAATGAGTTAACCTATCTATTTCATCTCTACTGATAAACTGCCACTCAATTAACATAATGTCTACAAATTAAAAAGACAAAAGTTAAGACAAACTGGGTTATTCCCATTGAGTATAAATACACGGCAGACACCATTAACGTAAACTTCACAACTTATTGTTTGGTTTACATAACAAATGATTCGATAGTAGAGCGTAGCGTCGTCGGCCACTGGGCGACAAAGACGTTCCGTTAACATCAATGGAGCTTGAGACGTGAAGTCTGACGTGTTGTCCGGTGACTCAGGATACGTACTCACTACCCTGTCACTAAGGCGGGAAATAACAGTCAATTCAGGGATGAGAAACCTAGCTCGTGAGCGTGACGTGATCGATTACCTTCAGAAGACGAGCTCATCCCACAAATCTACAAAATCAATATAAGATTAGTTCTAATTTAATTATTTTAACGTATGCCCTCCTTTGCAAATTCTATAAATAGAATTTTCATTTGCAGGAAGCTATGTAATAAATGTATATAACTTAAGTCAAAGAGATTCCTTTAAACATAATCCAAAACTATAAATACAATGACAGTGTCGTCGCAGGACATTATATGAAAAGTTAATTCATTTTCGGTTTCATCGATACGTAATACAAAACTTTCCTATAAACATCGACACACACGTATGTACGTACATATACATACAGGACTAGCTGCCCGGCGCGACTTCGTTCGCGTGGTGCTACCCTACTCTATGGTGCTACCCTACCCTACCCTACCCCACCTTACCCTACTCTACCCTACCCTACCCTACCCCACCCTACCCTACCCTACCATACCCTACCCTACTTTCTTTGCTTTAAACCTCACGGAGCCCGAGACCTTTCCAACGAATGCAAAACCGTGGAAATCGGTTCGTGCGTTCTGGAGTTATAGCGTCAGGAAGGAAAACCCGACTTATTTTTATATAGTAGATAACATAGTTTAAACAACCAGTAACTCGGCTCAGCAAAGTTACACTTCTATAACCAAGTACCCCAAGATATCCATGAGCTAGGTTTAGATTCAACTAAGTTGTAGAGACAATAATAACACTAAAATGTAGAACAAAACGACACAAAATATAATGTTTCTGATTTCAAATAGGAGTCATCATTTTGTTAAACTATTAAACGATACTTTAAATTAAACGATAAGTAAGATACGACTTAAAAAACTTGTAATGGGTTGAGATTTTCTGAACTTGAATTTAACGATAATGAAGCATCACTTAGGATTATGATTTTTCACCCGATGAATTTTAATCTGGAATATTCAATATGACTTGAATCCATTTTTTTCTCTACAATACAATAGTACATGTTAAAGTGTGATCCCCTATAAAATATTTTTTATAATATTCCTGTCCTTTTTGTCTCTTATAATGACAACAATCTGTTTCCTGTAGACACATCCATAATTGAGTCAAGGAAAAAAGAAAAACAAATATTGTTTCGCTTCAGGATTTCCTATTCACGTGCAAATCAAATGAATGGAATTTGACTAATATTTATCCCAATCTTTTTTTATAATTGTTTAGCAGCTTTGAAAGAATAAAAAGAATTGAATTATATTTTTAGCTCGTAACTATAGGCTCGATGTGTGCCATCACGTTTAAACTGAAACACGTACTTACGTCTAGCTAAATGTGTGAAACTACATATTTTTTAAATAACTGTAAAACGGTTAATGGCATATACGGTTTAACAGGACATTGACTCTGTTATAATCATATGGAACTGAAAGATAGGCGTGATACAAACACGATGGGGATTTGTTTTGCTCATTGTTCTGTCAATCATTTTGTCAAAATCGCTCATAAGACAAATCAATATTTGACATCCCTAAATTCAATGAATGATTTCTCATACTTAATGAAGCTGATAATTGTAGGACTTGTGACTTTTTAAATAATGTATATCACTTATTATTTATTTATTTATTTAATGTATATTATATTATTAACTATCAATTGGATTTTTATCGAATTATGCCTAATTAGTTAATTGCTTTATTTTATTTTTCAAACTCTGTAATCTGTGTTCAAATTATACTGTTAATCAATATTTTACTGTTGATTTTTTCAAACAAATCTTGTGTTGTTATTTATAATTATTCACAAAAATATCAATAAAGTATACTACCTTGTACTTTTTTTAACATCCTTATATTCTCAAACCAAAAAAATATTATTTATTTCAAAAATGAACCTCCGGCTACGTCTAGTTTTTACTTTGAGTCATAAATACCTACTTATCTTGACGTATATCCGTAAGTATTTAAAGGTCAAAATAATTGATAATACCATCAAAACTTCCATGAACACAAGCCAATTTTTCTTGTTAATAAATTATTTATTAATGAAGCAATTTACTTATTTACTATGGAAAATAGATTTCATTCTGTTTTTTTTCGATATTTTAAAATGATTGTTATTGCCCTAAACTAACCAGAGGATGGATAGATAGTTACATTTATTTTTATATTCGAAATTCCTGACCCAGCGTTTACCTATGACATATTTCGCTCCAAATGGACACATATAAAACATCCAATACGATATTGTCCCTGCGGTAAACGACGCATGAGAAAACAAGAACTTAGCATTGGCATTAAATTACCATTTTAAGAATGCGTAATGTGAGTCATCTCCAGATTTAAACAAAGTTGATACATACAGATATAAGTATACCGGTTGTCTCGAAGACAACACCAGTGGAACTCGGATGACTTGTGTAATGTCGTTCTTACATCGGGTGTCTGTTTGAATAGTTTAAAGGTTGAGGATTTTTGCTAGTTTACCTCACAGGCCAAGTGGCAGGTCGAGGCATGATGACGTAAGTAACCCCGCAGATGCGAATAACGCAGCCTTTCGATAATATCATTGATATAAATAAAGCTTTATCAATAACCGAATACCTACTCACATGCCTATTATTAAAGGATGCAATGTTCATTATATATGTATGTATTAGTTAATGAAAGCTCTGTGATATGACAGCACGTAGGTTAGATCGTAGGTTCGATTCATATATAAGTTTTCAGATAATGAAAACGTGAAAACGTGGATGGTGGGCGATACTTTACTGGTTAGCTACCACCCTCAAATGAATAAAATGGGTTGAATAATGCAGTCAAGCCTAAATATACCTATTTTAAACAATTTGAGACACACTGTGATGATGCAATAGTGCGGATTTCTTTTATTTTCACATAAATGTACCTTCTTCCACCTTCTACGAACAAATTGAATTATTTTCCTGGCCATAGAAAGGCATTTAATAAGTCTCGGTACAAGCTCGAATCAAAATACCAATAAACCTACATAAAAATACTCATAAACACCGATGAAAACTGCTGAACAAACCAGTTGTACGTAAATTGCTTACAACTTTTGGTTTAAAGTTGCAACGTGTAACTCAAATATTATGGCGTTAATATTCGATTGGTTAACTGACCTGACTGAGTATCTTCTAATCTCCAGACCTTATTCTATGGATTAAAAATGCCAATTATCGTCGTATTTGCATGATAATAATGCCCTCGCGCAAATACTCCAGCGACATTTTAATTGTGTTTAGGGCATGTTTGGCTGCTACGATTGGTCTGGCTGCTTGCAAAAAGTATTGAAATAGTTCTTTGAGTATCAGCTCGCAGAATTTAAGAAAAGTACGTAATGTGCATATTCATTTCATGACTGGTACCTGAAAATTGGCCCACGGTACGTTGTACTATTATTTATTCCATGCCCACGGGACAAGTTAGCTGGTATTATAC
This sequence comes from Achlya flavicornis, assembly GCA_947623365.1. Lineage (NCBI taxonomy): Eukaryota > Metazoa > Arthropoda > Insecta > Lepidoptera > Drepanidae > Achlya > Achlya flavicornis. The sequence continues at coordinate 9,629,468 of OX392474.1, forward strand.
GTTCGAAGGACGGACTAACACTATACATTTTGTCCGTTAGAAAATAAGTTACGTCAGGCGAGTCTGGGCTCTCGGTCTATAATATCAGCAAATACCCCAGCTAGTAATTATCTCAAAAGTATGTTCAATATTTCCTCTAAATGTTAACACTGTACTTGCAACTTGATTCTTTTAGATTAACAATAAGTATGGATAATAGTGTTAGCCAATCTGTTCTTATTCTCACGCGATGTCCGAACAAACAGTTTTATCCGATACCGCTCCAAAGTACGGTGCTCGTTTTCTTTGGCCCATTCACCTATTACTAGGTTGTTATGCACTTGAACAACAATGTTAGGTAAAATTGGACTAATCAAACTGAGGTGTCTTTTATCGTGATCCTAGGGTACTTAGGAAATCATGTATATTTCTCGCGATGATACCTAGCTCTTCCGCTCTATTTGATCTTTATGAAATTATATTGTTTTACTAATGAGTCATGTTTAGAGTTTTCAACGGTGATTAGGGTTACCACACAACTTGTTCACTTTTGTTAAATGCAAAACTTATAAACATATTTAAATAATGTATGTAAATTGTACAACAATATTGAAATTTGTTCGAATTATTAATAAACAAGTACCAAACATGAGCAATAAATAAAAGTAAATGTCGTTGTTATTTGATACTTTTCGCAATGATGGCTATGTCTAAATGGAGAGATCACAACTTTGTTCAATACCAAATGTCAGAGTTTAACTTTGTTCAAAATCAACAACTTGCAACATGTGTCATCGAAGTCATTTACAATATGATTTTTATACAAAAGGAATGCTGACTTGTATAGAGGAATGTTGGCCACTCAATCGATGTTTTTTCCTGGGATATTTGACCTATGATGTAAACGGAGGTGACAGCTTGTTAAATGTAACCCTTTTTTTGTACATTTGAAGTGTTTTTTTCTAACAAGCGATCATTATTATAGCGCTGAAAGAAAAGGTCGGGAGTTCAATGAAGTCTTAAAACAAGAAGCCATATAAAAACATTGCTTGACCTTCGCATTATAATTTTTGAAACCTTATGTTTTATTGATTGAAACATTTGAATTCGTTTTTATTATATTTTCAAATGCAGCCATTATGAGTAATAAAACCGAAGATTTGTTAACAAAGAAAACGTGCGTTGATATTGATAAAAGTACCCCAAACAAAAGAGTCTTCATAGTAAATTATGACTTCAATCAATATAACATAACAATAAGGTTTATCTGTATCATCATAAAATCAACCACAGATTAAACAGATGAACCTTATTGTAAAGCTATAAGGTTAATTTTCATATGACTCAAGCAACTGTCGCAGAGATCAAGCTATCTTTTACATGGTATAATATCGATAATTTTAAAATACGACACTTTCACTGACTGGTGTAGTCAGTCAGCGACCAGGCCACTGACTTCGGACCACACCGGTTGCCGGATGCCCGCGACCTTCACCAGTGTGCGATGCTACTTAACGCCTAGATTAGCATCCGAACGGCGGAGAGTGTGTGACATAACCCCGCTGGCGTCACCCATCACACCTTGACATAATAAACGCTAACCTATCATACCACCCAAATCGTGTATAAACCAACAAACGTTCATAAGCCAATATTAGCTGCATTATTCTCACTTCACGTTTTAAAAGCGGATAAGTGATAATCAAGAACGCAGGTCTGGCAAAGTTGTAAGACCTTCACTGTACCGTTAAGATCATTACATCTGTATTGAAATAGGTTAATGAATTTTCGAAGTTATATAGCAAGTACCTACCATAACGTACGCGTGGAAATCTAATATTTACTTTTAAAATTACTTATTATTGGTAAATACCATATTTTTTAAAATGCTGTTTACTTTTCCATAGGTATACCTAACCAATTATTGCAGATGCTTATTCGACTAAACGTAAAAAAATTTATGTACTTAGATTGTACTCATTGTATTAAATTTAAAGATAAATTATTCTGAACTAGCATAGGTTCATAGATTGAATTGATTGATAGAGGCAACCAATTTCGATAAAAAGAAGCTTGCATTCTGTTACATCACCACAGGCAGTTTTGGTCATGTAGTGACACGCTCTTCTGTAGATAAAGAAGATACATATATGAGAATAAAACACAAATCTACGAAAATAGCCCGCACAAACAGCGTGGAGCTAAAACATGTTTAACTTGCTAAATGCTACTTTGAGGCCACTTTACGACTTTTGCGTATATTATTTACATCGTTACATTTAAATGTCTCATCGTGGGACTCTCCTGCTGTTTTACGTTCACGCCATCACATCTGAATGAAGGCGTTAGATACTCAACAATAAAAGAAGTAAGTACAGAGTATACGTCTCAGTACCATAAATGAAAAAAATACAGTAAATCTTCTTTATATAAGGCAGGAACGAGAGACGCTTCGAAATATTTAAAGCTCAAAATGCGGTCTGAATTTTACACCTAAGTGTTTTTACTTTATTTATACAAGACCCGTAGTACGGGCGATTTATTGTGTATTCGAGTGTAAGAAACAGCCTTTTAGAAAGTATCGACTTCACTGACTCATTGAATATTATATTACTTATACTAACACTTATGATTGCATTAATTTATATATACTTAGTAAATATTACATACGTAATAAGTGTTAACATTCGTTTTAATACTTCAGGACGCTAAATAGCTTCATATAGTCAAATCCACAGTGTATCACAATTATAATTATTACTTTAATGTCTACATACGTTTTATTTATAAATTACGTCATCTCAGAGTTCACTATTTTAGTTTTAATATGTAAAAAAATGCAAACAACAAATGTTTAAAATACAATGACCTCATCGATTAATGTCATACTTCATACAGAAGTATGATCGTTATAGGCACATTTAAATTTATGAACTGATACAAGATGCAATTAAATACATAATTGAATGACAGTGAGTAAGGACATACGCGCCATTCAAGATCCGCATATATCCGCATATACATCTGCATATATGACTAACTTCTTAGCAATAAAGAAGCGCATTAATGTGACAACTTTACCGTATAATATTTTAGTACCTGTTGGGTGATCGAGCTTTGTTCGATTTTCAAAAAATGGTCTAATAAAATACAAAAAAAAACCCACGAGACGGTTTTGTACACTGGTCTATCGCGAATCTCTTAAACTAGTGATTGAAATTATGACCTATTTTGCAGACAGAATCTTTTAATTACACTATTTTGATTTGTATAATATTTCAACGTTTGAATCTACAGTGCGCGAAAATTGCTTTTCAAGCTTACAAAGTGTATACATATTTATGTCCTCGACTGTACATGTTGCAGTGAAATAACCGATATTACTGCGTGAAACGTGAAAGCTCGGAAAAACGCGTTTTCTCATAGATGAAACCTAGCTAGATCGATTTTTCGAAATCGTTGGAGCCGTTTTCGGGATCTGAAAACAACAAACAATTTTTATAAATAATATTTACATATTATCTATAAATATTGATCGTTTAATGGTAAAAATAAATCCTCTAAACAACAATTGCCTGACCGTACTTAAAGTTACGTTTTTTATGCTACAACCCATTTGCCTGGTAACAGCCTCCTTCAACACACGTAGCACCGCAACGACCACCTCATTTCAATCATGAATTATTTTTTCCTGTCACTGGAATACATGTATTCCTCAAACACCATAGAAATGACAAAATATATATAAATTGAGTTTTATTCACAGGAAAATAATTCTTAGAAACAAATCAAATATTATATGTTGTGTTGCTTTGTTTGAATTATTCTTGAACTATTGTCTAAGTCTCTTATTGGTATTTCTAAAGCTCAAAATAGAACATTATTGTTCACAATCAAATAATGATCTATACTAGGTAAATAAATGTATGTAGTTCCTTTTAACACAATGTCCAGTAGAATTTCAAGTCGAGGGATCAGGTGAATGGGTTTCTATGTCAACTCGATTGTTTTGCGAAGATTTACTGTTTTAAAATGCGACGTGACTGTTTTTGATTGCTCACAAGTTTATGTCCCAGATCAAAATACAATTTACTTTGATGTTTGTCTGTGTCGAACGTGAGATTGAAACATAAGGGGACAATTTGTAGGGTTACGGTCACGGACTTTGGCGAACACAAAGTTTAGAACGCGCGTGGACAGAATTTTAATGAATATGGTATTTGCACACCTCGGCCGTGAAAGAAGATACCTTTTACTTTAACCGAATTGATCTTAATCTTTGACATCAATACCTACAAACAAGAATTTCCTAGATAGGCATTGTATTGATAGCCATTTAATCACGAAACTTCAAGCACCAGAAAAACAAAACCATTACCTACTTGATAGGAGTAGCTTTGGAACTTCTGAAATGCCATTGTATTTATCTTAGCTAGTTCACTTTTGTTTTCTTAATTTATGCCGCCTCAATCAATACGAACTTTTTGAAATTGTCAATGTAGAGTTCTGAAGATTCAAATTAGTGATACACTTGATAAATTAGCATAGCATATAAAAATACTAGACTTTACCAGATTATTTCTATATCATTTATTTATAGCATTGTATCGAATGCTAGGTAATTAGTAATTCGTAAAGTGTACATAATATTTCGCAATATTCCTTCATGTATAGTCAAGTGCTTCAATAAGGTTTTCGATAACAACTTAACATTTTGATGTTTACGTTTTAAAAAGTTAGTGCCTCCTTGGCAGTTTTGCAATAGGTTACAAATATACCTCTCGTCATATTAAATTACGAAGTAAACATAAAGTAATCGTGTAAGTGTAAGTTTTATCACTTTTGTAATAATTCTACATATTGACAGAACATACATAGTGGCATTTATGGTAAAAAATAATAATATTAACGATTTAGGAATTGTTCTTATGTAATAATTTGTGTACCACATGTGTAGTTTTATGATGTTCCCTGATACTCAATAAATTAAAAATTGCACGTTTTCTCTCCTTTTGTCTTTAAGTATCTACAATATATTTTATACCTTCTGAAAAGGAAGTTAATTTAATACTGTCTTATCAAATATATGGGTAGATAGAGAAGTGGTCCGAGTTCCGGAAAATTGTACTTTATTTGAACAATGTAATTTTACAGGAGCTAAGTAATATTTTTAGACGCAATAGATAAATACATAGATGGTGGTAATTATTCACTGTTTAAACAGAAAAATAATCCTTTCCATTGGTTTCACAGACCATTATTATTACACCCTCCCAGCCCTCCTATAAACCTTTTATGATTTGGAAGTAATTGCTTGGAGTATAATTTAATGTGTCTGCAGAAACAAATAAAAAACTTGGAAAAAATTCATAAATTTACATAAATGTTCTGCTAGCTATATGAATAACATTATTGATCACATTTATTTATAAAATAAAACCGAATTTAAATAACAGAGTTGAAAGTTTAAATGACATCATACAGGCGTGCCTAGACAATGTTGTTTAGTGAAGGATTGTGTAAAACACTCAACCTAGTGCACTCGTTGAGAAATCACCAACTATTCAGAATTACTATGTCACATATCATGTGTACTATATCTCTATTGATTCTTCTTCTGACAACCTTTACAGTAAATATTAGATTTTTTGAGTCAACCAATCACAATAACAGCGTACATTTTAGTTAATCTTCTTTCAGGAAAATTTCCAATTAACAATTAGGTACTTTTCCTTCGTGCTCAAATGGAATGGTTCAAATATGTGTATACATCTATAATACAGTATACCCCCTATTACGTGAGACGGTTTATAGACAGTCAAGTAAAACCCAAGTTTTAGGTAACCTATATATATATATAACCTAAGTAAGTTATCTAACCTTTTAAAAGAAGAGCCGGAACTATCTTAAAACCTAGGTTTTACTAGAGTTGGCTTAAACTGTTTCATTTAATAATTTAGTACAAGTTTAAGTATGTATTTTTATTAGATAATTATGTTGATATTTAGAATTTTATATAAAAATGAGACTTTCTTTATTGCAGGCTTCGCTAGTATTAGTACAGGCTAGTGAAGAAAAGCCAAAGAATGGCACAAAAGCTGATGAGCTAGATGCACGACATGGCCGACAACTCCAGAGCTACGGGGAAGCCAACGAAGTGGTGGTGGATATCCAAGACGATGAGAAGAAACAGTATTACGAGACCAATTATGATAACAGTAAGTAAATACTGTAATATATCACTCTAAATTGAATGCTAACATAAACTAAGTATAATATAATAGTTAACCGGCCCAGTGCGAGTCGAACTCGCATACAAAGGGTTCCGTAACACCGTAAAATAAATTAATATTTGTTTTTATAGCGACTATACACACTCTGTGAACATTTCAATCGCCTACCTAATGCCTTTATGAAAATCGACTAAAAACGCAAAAAGACGTTTCTTGCAAGGCCCCTTTTTTCATTTTTATTATGTGTTGTTATAACGGTAATAGATTTTTATTAACATTCTGTGAAAACTTCACCCGTTTCCATTTAAGGTTATTGAGATACAGCCCCCCGATAGCCATCTATGTATCTTTCTGTGTGTGAACTATCTCAGTGTAATTGATAGATGGCTGATAGATATCGCTACAATATATTTATTTATTTATACATTCTCTCATAAATTGTACTTTATTCGAAATAAAATAAGAAGATAATGGTCTTATAAAGTTGAGCAGATACCTGTGTCTTTTGCCTGCCTACTAGGTTTAGGTACCTATCTTTAAAAAGCTATACTTAATATTTCATCCGTTTGACAATAAAGCAATTTATGGCAAGCGCAAGTCTCTCTCTTAATCCTTTGAATCGAGTGTAGTATCATAAATGCGAAAGTAAGGTTACATGTTTGCTACCTCCTAGACGCCTCAACAGCAAAACCAATTGTACTAATACAATTTCACGCCATGTGGCCTGAAGACATGAAAAGACAAGCTACTTTTCATCCCGGGAACGCGGGTGAAACCACTGGTTTATAGACAAAATAAAATACAAAGTCTCTTAAATATAAGTGCTACTAAAATAAATTGTGCCTCAATCTAAGTAAATCATCTAGAATTTTCTTATATCTTGTAATTCCGAGTTACCAACCCGGAATCATAAAAACTTTTGGAAACCATAAATTGTTAAAAACTTTGTTTCAACCCTTTTCAACCACAATGTTGTTTACGAGTAGTCATTTTGAATATCGAAATCATAGACGTATAAAAAAATCAAGACGGAGTGTCAAGCAAAAATGAAGTGAAGCCAAAAATTTCCTACGTATGCGTGACTAAAATAAGTACTGGCCCAAGCAGGCACAAATGATACTGAGCCTTATTGTCACTGTCAACGTCTCAATGTGGAATGACAACCGATCGGCTTCCTATGGAGTGTGAGGCCATGTATTTACAAGAACGCCGGCTTCCTTTTGGTGCTTCACTCGTTTCTAGGGCAACACTACGTCCTGATTTTTTTATACGTCCATGATCGAAATAAAGGAAAATTATGATTGTTTAGTCGCACGAAATAATGAAATAAACGATTTCCTAGTAGTACCTACCCTTGAACGATTTAACCTCTAAATCGTTCAAGTACCTACCAAGTACCTACCGTTCATGTCCGGCTCGAATAGATATGTGAGTACCTATATCAGAGTTCAGACCCACTTTTCCATCGATCCCAGTTGGCGAGAATTTAATTGTTGCCTCAATTCGGATTGAGAATGGCTATTGAAATTATTTGAAAATTCCTTCTGTGTCATAATTTTGTCCGCTTTACATTACCTAACCATATCGGTGAAACTAGGCTACTATAATTTTCGACATACCTTTGGACCTCTGGACTTTTCCTTTCAACCAACAACAACCCAACCATCCTACATAAGCAGCATTTTTTATATAAAAATATTTGTCGAAATCAATAATCTAACAATCCTAGTGACCTCAAATTATAAAAGCCTTTCTGTAATACTTGTATTAAGTATTTATTTTTAAACTTGCGTATTTTTCCCAGATGCATACGGTTTCGGTTACGACGTAGGACCAAACGGTCAGTTCCATCACGAAAACCGAGGTCCAGATGGAGTCACCTACGGTTGCTATGGATACGTGGACCCTGACGGTTTCCTCCGTGCCACTCACTATGTGGCTGACAGTCACGGCTACCGTGTGGTAGAGCCAGAAAAACCCGTCGAAGTTTACCCCGACGAGAAATACGAGTACGATGAAAAGTGAGTATATATATTAAAGAAATATATTGTGTTAGTAAGTATTTAGTTTGAGAGACAACTCATTTTCTCGCAAGCTCTAAGCTATTTTCACCACCTCAAACATAAAAAATCCTAGGCGGAGGGCTGAGATATAAATAATTGAGAACAGAACTGTTTTACAAAAAACTTAAACCGACTTCAAAGTACACTAAAAAGCAATCGAATCCTGACCTGATGACAATGTGACCAAACGGAAAGTGTACCCCTCCAAACAAAAAGAATTTTCCAAATCGGTTAATAAAGGACAGTTATGAGGTAAAAATCATTTAAAAAAAACATACAACCGAATTGAGAACCGACTCCTTTTTTGAAGTCGGTTAAAAATCATTACACGCGAAGTCGAGTAGTAGGTACGTTTTCTTTGTGATTATTAAAGTGTGTATATAAGTACCTATTCCGTAATTTCTCTCTTTCTTTTGTCTTCTTTTTTTCAATGCTATATTAAAATAAAACAAAAAAAACCGTTTGATTCATAAGGTTTCAAGACATTACTATAAACAACCAATCAATATTTACAGCACAGCGAATCAAGTTACTGAAAAAGTACCTGGTAAAATCGTACCGTGGAGTAAGCTGTTCTTCCCCAAAGGATGTGGTCGCACCCCTGGTGGAATACCAGCCAAACCCTTGCCAAAACCTACTCCTCGTCCGCCCAAACCACCGACCGATAGCTCCGGACAAACCAGCAACCCTAAACCTGGCGTCGTTTATCCTGGACAAGGTAAGCAGAACTTAACGAGAACGATAATGTACTAACAATGGAAACTTAGTATATTTATATCGTATTTATATGACAAATCAGCAATTTTGCTACCGAAAATATACTTAAAAGTATATATATGACGTATATATACTTATCAGTCAATCTGTAATTCCTAAGTTGTTACCAATCACGAGAAAAAAAAATGAGTACATATTTAATGATGTGTTTTATCTCTCATACCTACTCTGAAAGTAGGCCATAGGAAACTTATACAGCCTAGCTACACATCGATAACATTTTATCTAATTGTATTTTTTTATAATAATATATTATGTTAATATATTATAATAAATTAATATTTGAATTTTGTATATATTATAAGACAAAAAGAATGGATAGTGTGATTTAAATCCCGATAAAACCGCCTCAAAACCGAGTAAAAAAACTGCCTGCCAATATGGCGCTGCTGTAAAAAATAAATGCCATATTTTATATTTGTGCGAAGAAGAAAAAAGGGTGGGAAAGCGAGATTTGTGCTAATATTGTTTTGGGTAATCTCGTGTGATGAGTGCCTTTTATCCCTTGGGTAACAATCTACTACTACATACATAAATAATGTATGAAATAGTATTTCAATCAACTGAACTGTAGTTAAATTAGTGAAGAATGGTTGAATTGTAATTTTGCCGCTTCTAGTTACGTTAAATTCAGTTTTTTTATAATGATTCTTTTTTTTAGGGGGACCTAATGGACCCTATGGTCCCGGTGGAATTGGAGGCCCTAGTGGTGGCGGCTATTACCCTGGCACTGCAGGCACTCCTGGTTCTCCCGGTTCCCCTGGTTCTCCAGGTTCCCCTGGCACTCCCGGAAGTGCTGGTACTGTACTTTTTTATATACAAACAACTATGGTGGCAAACTAGCGTACGGCCTATCTGATGGTAAGCGGTTACCGTAGCCTTAAGGTGCTTGGAATAGCAGGGTTATCGATAACTCACGTGTTGCCGCCTTTAAACATGCATGTTTTAATATAATCCAAAAAGCTCAAATTTGTCAGTGGTAATTTAAAATTATTTCTCCTGCAAAGTTTTATCCTTTTATTCTCAGATGACTCGACAAAGTGAAAATGTGTAACTAATGTACTAATAAAATAAATATATATACTTTCACCGTATATGTTTTTTGGTTTTAGAAACAAACTTTATTTATTATAGAAACATAGGACATAAATGTTCAGTTATTATAAAAATAATGATTGCCTTTTCAAAATTACTTTTTCTTTAGAAAGCGTTCTCCATCTTAGGCTTCGTCTTCGTCCTTTATGGGCGCTTCAGTGGCCAAAGGCACGCGCATTTTATAAGAAATAAGTTCCATTTGTTTCTAAAACCAAATTAAAAGCTCGGTTTACTATCTATAATAACCAAACTAAATTAACTAGTAATTGACTAAACGACGGTATCTAAGTTCATTAAGTGCTTTATTTTACAGGTGGCCCATCTGGAGGTGGGTACTATCCTGGTGGCTCAGGAGGACCTGGTAAACCCGGTTCACCTGGTAGCCCTGGCTCTCCCGGCACGCCAGGAACACCTGGCAGTCCAGGAACTGCTGGCACACCTGGCACGCCCGGTAAACCTGGCACTCCAGGCAGCCCTGGATATTACCCTGGCTCAGGTGAGAAATGTTCTCAAATAAATTCACATTGTTGGTCGTACCACATTCTCATGGTAAGCCATAATTGGCCAATCTTAAAATAAGAAAACTATGGTTGACATAACGGACTTGTACTTAAAAATAAATAGGTAATCAATACATCACCCATATAAATCAATTACAATTTATTAATTAATTAAATTAAAATACAGCAATTAATCAATAGCCAAATAATCGAATGATATTTCTACAATTAAAACAATACAATTATTATTTCCTTCTAGGGCCAGTAGGTCCCAGCGGCAGTGGCGGATACTACCCAGGTGGAACAGGAACACCCGGCCCCCCCGGAGCCCCCGGCTCGCCAGGCTATCCTGGTGGCCCAGGAGGCCCAGGTGGACCTGGAGGACCTGGAGGACCAGGTAATTATAATAAAAAACTATTCATATACCGTGATAATAGCAAAACTAAGAGTAGGCTGAAAAGTTTCGTAATCCGAACTGCGAACATGTTCTGCCTATGCGAAGCATGCAAGTTTAATCATTTTTTTTTGTCAGAAGTGAAATCAATTGAAGTATTGCATTATGTGTAATATTCCATCAAAATATATCTTTGTCGAATATTCTTATCGAATTCTTAAAAATATATTTTTTTTTTTTTACTTATACCACTAGTAATCATTCCGATAGGAGTTTCTAGATCAACCAAAATATTTTATCACATTGAAGCTATATTAATATTACAATACAATTTTAGGTGGCCCTGGAGGTCCTAACGGGCCAAGTGGTCCTTCTACAGGTGGCTTTTATCCAGGACAGCCCGGCAGTCCAGGCTCACCCGGTGCACCTGGCGCACCTGGCACACCAGGAGGTCCTGGCGGCCCAGGTAACGACACTTATTATAAAGAACTCCTTTTTTTGAACTCCATAAAAAAAGTTTTGAATTTCATTGCATAAATTCATAAAAAAAAGTCTATGGCAAAGAATGTATAAACCACCCAGGTAATACGTTAGCACGTTTGTTATAGTAAAAGCATAGAGTAAATAATATACTACGTACAAGTAAAAGGTACAAACGAAGTAATCAAGGCTCACTACGCGCTTTGGTCATTTTTAAAAGACTTAAAAAAAAGGAGGTTCTTAATTCGGATGTTTTTTTTTATGTTTGTTACCTTGTTTGTTTCATAACTTCGTCATTTATTAACCGATTTGGAAAATTATTTTTTTTGTTTGGAACTTCCCTTTTGGTCCCATTGTCATCAGGCCAGGATTTGATTACTTCTTAGTGTACTTTGAAGTCGTTTTTTTTTGGTAAAACAGTTCAATTATACACGATATTGTCAACTGTTCGTAAAAAATGAAATAACATCCTACAATGAGCTTTCATACAAGTAAAACATAATGAGAATACGAAAGTATAGTGTTGTTGTCAAGCACAAATGTATCTGCATTTATTTTACCGTCGCTTGTATGTATTTGTTTTCAGGTGGTCCCGGTGGCCCAGGAGGACCAAGCGCACCAAGCGGTCCGCCTTCGGGTGGTTACTACCCAGGACAACCCGGCTATCCTGGTTCACCAGGATCACCAGGAACTCCAGGAACACCAGGAGCTCCTGGCGGCCCAGGTAAGATCAATAAATTTTCCTTATGCAGATTAAGAATTAAGAACGCGTATTACCATGAGAACAATATTTAATATTAGTCACTTGTATTTTGTTATAGATGTAATAGAATGATTTAAGTTAAATTGTCTTTAATATGTAATCTTTTATTTAGTGTAAAAATATTTAAGTAAAAAGTACAAAACGAAGTAAACAACGCTCACTACGCGCTTTGGTCATTTTACACAATATTGTCAACTGTTCGTAAAAAAATTAATAACATCCTACAATGAGCTTTCATAGAAGTAAAACATAATGCACCTTATTACAAAACATGGTTTAAAGGAAAACCAGGTTTTAAAATAACCTCGTCCCTTTTTATTATATGACGTTAGAAAGTGACCAAATGACAGTAAAACCTGGCTTTACTTTAAACCATGTTTTGTAATAAGGGGGAATGAGATTACGAAAGGATAGTGTTGTTGTCAAGCACAAACGTATCTGCAATTTTTCTACCATTGCTTGAATTTATTTGTTTTAAGGTGGTCCTGGCGGCCCAGGAGGACCAAGCGCACCAAGCGGCCCGCCTTCGGGTGGTTACTACCCAGGGCAACCCGGTTATCCTGGTTCACCAGGATCACCAGGAACCCCCGGAACATCAGGAACACCAGGAACACCAGGAGCACCTGGCGGCCCAGGTAAGAACGATTAATTTCCCTTATAAAGATTACCTAAAGTAAGGTTGTCGTAGTCACATTATTAAGAATGCGTATTACCATGAAAGCAAGATAAATTTCGATTGTTAAAATTTCGATAATTTCGATAATTTTTGTGTGGTAAAAGGTAAAAAAGGAATCAGAACGCTGACTACGCGCTGTGGTCATGTTAAATAATATTGTAAACAATTCGTTTAAACATAAAATAGCGGCGATTATAGCAAACATTTATGGGTTGGAATCCTACAATGAACTTTCGTTGAAGGAAAAATAATGAAAATTCGAAAGGATAGTGCATTGTGGTAACACACAAACGAATCAGCATTTATTTTACCGTTGCTTGCATTTATTTGTTTTAAGGTGGTCCCGGCGGACCAGGAGGACCAAGCGCACCACCTTCGGGTGGTTACTACCCAGGACAACCCGGTTATCCTGGTTCACCAGGAACACCCGGAACATCAGGAACACCAGGAACACCTGGAACACCAGGAGCACCTGGCGGCCCAGGTAAGAAAAAATAATTTTCCTTACACAAATTACCTAAAGAAAGGTATACTGTAGTGGCCATGTAATTAAAAACGCGTATTACAGTGAGAGCAATATTAATTTCTTTCTTTTGGTAATTTGTTCTACATACATGTAATTATATAGATAACACACAAGATGCGACAACCGTTTGCTTGAGTTTGTAGTTTCTTTTAGGCGCTGCACTACGTTTTAACGTGGACACTTTTGTGTCTTGTGTCGGATACAAGCTATCAGTTAATATTTGATTTCTATAGAACCAGTATGAAATCAGCCACTCCCTATGCAGACGTAAACATTTTTTGTGTCCAGTTGCTTCCACTTTACACATACTCGTTGACGATCAAAGAGTGTTCGGTGTCGGTAACTAACTACAAACTAAAAGTCATCAGCTGAAAACAAGCAACATTAAAAAAAAACCTTACAATTGTAGTGTAACTGTAAACTGACTGAAAACAAGTAACGAATTGTACCAGTGAGCAGAAGTAGCGACCGGTGACTGTGTCCGATCGCCGCCACCGGACATAGCGATCACGGTAACCAGTGACCAGAAGTAGCAACCGGTGACTGTGTCCGATCGCCGCTATAGGACACAGCAACTACGGTTTCCTGTGATGGTGTGACGTGTCGGTAACAAAAAGTGTCTACGTTTGCGCAGCCGCTTATAGTTTCCTACGTATATAAAATACGGATCTGCATATTTTTTACCGTCGCTAACATTTAATTTATTTGTTTTAAGGTGGTCCCGGTGGCCCAGGAGGACCAAGCGCCCCAAGCGGCCCCGCTTCGGGTGGTTACTACCCAGGACAACCCGGTTATCCTGGTTCACCAGGATCACCCGGAGCACCAGGAAGACCAGGAGCACCTGGCGGCCCAGGTAAGAACATTAAATTTTCTGCATACAAAGTATGTTATTATGCCAATCCAGTAAAAAATAAATTATTTTTTGAAATCTATATCTTTCGTCATTTATTTCAGGTGGTCCAGGAGGTCCCGGCGGTCCTAATGGTCCAGAAGGCCCCGGAGGTCCTAGTGGTCCAAGTGGCCCCGCTTCTGGTGGATACTATCCCGGCAGCCCAGGAATACCCGGTGCACCAGGAGGACCCGGAGGTCCAGGAGGACCCGGAGGACCAGGTACATTAACATGACAAAATTATTTGTTGATTTATTTATTATTTTCCATCTATAGTATGTAGTATGAATGTGTAGGTATATATTGTATATATATATAAAAATACATACATTTATAATAACTGTATTTCTTTACTATATTAATTAAAATTATTACATTATAAAGTAATTTGTAGTTAACGGATTTGTTGATCAATATTTTAAAGAATTGTGATAAAAAATATTCGTAAAGTTGTCTACAAATACCCTATTTATTTAATATTATTTGAATATATTTGTTTTAAGGTGGCCCCGCAGGCCCAGGTGGACCAGGTGCACCAAGTGGCCCATCTACAGGTGGCCACTACCCAGGACAATCCGGCCATCCAGGAGGACCTGCCGGCCAAGGTAAAATAACGTATTTTATGTTTATAATGTATGTATCCTTCCGTCCGAGCTATTGCAGGGTATAGACGTATGTCGCTCTGAGCAAAATATTAATAAAAAGTAGAAAGTTAAATTAAACCGTATTAGCAAAGGTGTGATCTTAAAATCGACTGTTCAACGAAACAACGCAAATCAGCGAAGCGGCGGCGTGGACGCACACTGCATCGCGGTGAAATACTCGGTAGGGACTCCCCTCACCCCCGCGGAAGAAAGAGACTGTCCCGTGATAATTGCTTGCCCACTCTCGCGTGCGCTCCTCGCCTACTGTGACTTTGACTCATCACCGCGCATCGACTCGCTGCCACGCCGCGTCGCCGCGCCCCGCCAGCTACCTACGATACGATACAACTACGAGTCTACGAGCTACGAAACTGCGACTTGGCTACGCGAGCGCTCGAACCGTCTCCCTTCAACTACAACAACCATAGTAAGCATAGTTTTTCTTACATATTATATCGTCATCCTTGGTGTAAGCGGGTATACGGTGCTGTCTTAGAGTAATTATGTCAAGAACACCAGAAAAATCTAATTCCGACCATGACATGTCAGCACTAGGAAGAAAATCTCCCGAAAGCCATATTCGTCGTAAAAAAAGGAAAATCACTAATCTATGCGATGCTCAGCTGGAGGATATTAAGAATGACATTACGTACGAAATGAAAGATTTATTCAAAAACTTTGCTCAGACGCAAAGTGACCAAACAAATACTATCTTGTCAACTCTAAAAGATATTCAGCTTACAAGTAATAATGTTCAGAGTACATTAAACTTCCTTTGTGAAGAAAATTCCGAGCTTAAAAAAAAAATTGAGCAACTTGAAATCCAAGCTAAAAAAGATAGGGAACATATAGTAATGCTGGAAAATAAGATTGAGGATAATCAAAGGACTGACAGAAAAACAAATATTGAGATAAAAAACGTCCCTTTAAAAGGTGAAGAAACAAAAAAAGACTTACATGTCATGATAACAAAATTATCTGAAAATTTAAATTTGAATTTGGAAAAATCCGATGTCAGGGATATAATAAAAATTAGTAACAACAAAAAAGAAAAAAGTACTATAATTGTGGAGTTTACAAACACTTTTGCAAAAACTGATATCTTAAAAGCAGTCAAAAACTTCAACATAAAAAACAAAGGAAACAAATTATCTGCCAAACACTTGGGAATAAAATCTAACCCTGATATACCGATATATATTTCCGAGAATCTTACGCCGAAAGCCGCAAGACTGTACTTTCTCGCCCGAGATTTAAAATCTATCAAGAACTATAAATATTGCTGGACTAACTACGGGAAAGTTTACCTTCGTCTGGATGATAATTCATCAATTATTACTGTTATAAGCGAATCTCAAATTCAACAATTGTCGAATACGTGACTATTAGTTTTTGATATAATGTATGTCGTTCATTCTTGTAAGTTTTATGTATCAGAACTACAATGTCATTCCGACATACTCCCTGGAATAATAGCATTGTCAATCGTAGGGTACGCATACATATGCCAAATTAATATTGGATTTATTTATTGTATAATTGTTAAAATTAACACTTTAAATAGTAAAAATCAAACACTACACATCATACATACACACACACATACACACAAGCTACAAACCTATCTATCTGCAAAGCTACTTTTTGTATACACCACAAATATCCACTTCTTTTCTTCTAAGGACTTTAATGGATAAATAAATAAACCAGATTATTTAATTCAAGAATTAGACTCTGCGAATAACGTTAGCGCTCTGAAATGTCAAATTGAAGAGCTACCAAATCATTTACCTCCAGGCGTTCCTAATATTTCAATCGTTACTCAAAATATCAGAAGTGTCCACAAAGGCTCAAACATTGATGATCTGGACGTTAATATTTCTTTGCTTAAGCAAGACATCGATGTAATAGTCTTGACAGAATGCCGAATTAATCCAAATAAACCGCTTCCTTATAAACCTGACTACCTAACATACAATACTACAAAAAAAACAAACCAAAATGATGGGGTTGTAATCTTTATAAAAACATCAGTACAGCATTCTGTGACTGAAACTCCTCTTCATGGAGCCTCTTGTTTAGAAATCCTAACTATAAACTACAAAATAATCTGTATTTACCGATCTCCATCTGAAAAAAACCCTAGTAATTTTATTAACTCACTTGATAAGCATCTGTCTTCTGAACAGCTTAAAAATAAAAATATTGTAATAACCGGAGATATTAATATAAATATAATTCATGGTCATTATGAAAAAAATACAGAAGCCTATCTAGACATGCTGGCACGTCACAGTTTGTTACCTGGCCATAATTTTGATACCAGAATCAACAGCTGTCTAGACCATATTATTACCAAATTGAACCCCAAATCATATTTTGCTTTAGTTGCTGTTTTGGACACTACAATTACAGACCACAAAATGACTTCTATCTTCATTTATAGTAAACAAAAGACCCTAAAAGCTTCGAGAACCAAAACAATTACCAATTATCCAGATGCACTAAAAACCTTGCAAACAAATATTACCTCTGATCTAATGAATATACAAAACCCGAATAATTTTACAACCGCATTAGTCACACTTATTACAGATTCATTAAATTGCAATACAAAAACTGTCAATGTTCCAAATAGCAAAAAGATTATCAAACCGTGGATCACGCCTGGTATTTTAAAATGTATTAAACATAGAAACAGATTACAAAAAAAACTACGTCTCGATGATACAAATGAAATCCTTAGAATAACATATCGCAGATACAGAAATCACTGTAATAATTTAATCAAAAAACTTAAAATCAAATATGAAAGAGATTTACTGGAAAGGGCCAAATCAAACAATAAGTCATTATGGAATTGCATTAAAAACATCACTAATTTAAATAAACAAAAAACTGCAAATACAGAACTAGTAAATCTAAAAAGAAATCCACCTGAATCAGCTAAACATGTAAATGCACATTTTAATAGTGTAGGTAAATCGTTAGCCGAGCAAATAAAAACTGATCCTGAATCTGTGCATGAATACTTAAGAACACTTCCTTCGCAATTAAATTCAATAGGTATAATTGAGCCTGAACCCGCTGAAATTGACACAATAATTGCTAACCTAAAACCCGAATCTGCTGCCGGTTGGGATAACATTCCTACAAACTTTATAAAATTAGCTCGGAAAGAATTAGTCCCACTGATTACCCACCTCTCAGTTCTTTCTCTTCGACATGGAATTTTCCCCCAACCACTTAAAAAATCTATAATACACCCAATATATAAGGATGGGGACAGAGACGACGTAAACAATTATAGACCTATTTCCGTTTTGTCAGTAATCGCAAAAATATTAGAAAAAGTAGTTAACAAGCGGCTTATCAAATACCTCAATAAATTTGATATTCTATCTAACGCTCAGTACGGCTTCCGTGAAGGTATTGGTACAGAGGATGCTATTTTAGACCTTACTAAAAATATTACTAATTATCTCGACGAAAAAAAAAAAGCCTTATGCATATTTTTGGACTTAAAAAAAGCATTTGATACCGTCTCTGTCCCTATTCTTCTACACAAACTAGAAAGAGTGGGTGTTAGGGGTACTTTCCTGAGCCTACTCACCGATTACCTTACTGACCGGACGCAACGGGTAAAACTAGATAACAATACGGTGAGTACTGATGTCGCTACCACCCAATACGGTGTCCCACAGGGCAGTGTCCTCGGACCTACCCTGTTTCTCATTTATATAAGGTCCTAATAAATTAGTGAACTTCCTCTTGAGGGATGAATGTATAGGTCATTAGTAATCAAAAAATAATATTAGAAAAACAATCCGAGGAAAAATAAAAAAAAAAACCTTCGCGCGGCTTCTTTGATTTGCATAGAGACAGTATAGGATTTTTTATTTTTTTTCCCTCGGATTATTTTTCTAATATTATTTTTTGATTACTAATGACCTATACATTCATCCCTCAAGAGGAAGTTCACTAATTTATTAGGACCTTATATAAACGACTTGACCAACTTAAGACTGATCAACGGCCGTATATTCTCATATGCAGATGATACCGCATTACTTTTTCAAGGAAAAAACTGGCCAGAGGTGTTTAATATTGCTGATGCGGGTTTACGTGAGCTGATTAAACCTTGTGGTGGCTAAACCTTAATACGTTAACTTTAAATACGAGTAAAACAAACTATGTAACATTTTCTATTTATAACTCTATGCAGCCAGCAATCGACCTTACACTAACTGCGCATACATGTATAGATACCAATACAAGCATATGCAACTGTCATAAACTAGAAAGAGTTACCAAGACTAAATATTTGGGTGTTATTATTGACAAAAACCTCTCTTGGTACCCTCAACTTGAAGCAGTAGCAAACCGTGCTAGAAAACTAATATGGCTATTTAAATACCTACGAAATATAAGTAACAAAGAACTAATCACATATATATATATAACACTTGTTCAGTCCATTCTGTTATACTGTCTAACGATCTGGGGTGGCACATTTAAAACTAAATTTATCAGCATTGAGCGAGCACAACGAACTATTCTAAAGGTTATGTTGCGAAAGAAAAAAAGATTCAGTACATCTAATCTATATAGTGAGGCAAACGTTCTGACAGTCAGACAATTATATATATTACAGTGCATCCTTAAAACTCACAAAACTATATCAGTGGATCCAAAAATCCTTAAGAAACGTAATACACGCTCAGTGTTAAATAAAAAAATTATTAAAACTGTATTTGCCTCAAAACAATTTAGCTCACAATCAATTGAATTATATAACAGTACAAACAGAATATTAAAAATCTACACTATGACTTACCGTGAATGCAAAAAAACATTGATAACATGGCTGAAAACATTAACGTATGAAGAAACTGAAGAAATATTAAAGTAAAACAACTAGCCCAAGTCAACGTAACACATTATTTTTATATTTCATTAGCTTTGCACATGGACACATTTTAAAACAACATCTTCTATCACACACACTCACACACCTACATACACTCACCCACACACCTTTTCACATCATCTACGCATCATTACATCCTCAAACACTCACACATATACACTCACACTCACAAATACACTACTCATTTAAAATCGCCTGCATTATTTTTGTAAATTTAAATATAATTTGTTTATTCGGTACAAGTATAATACAATGAAATTCGGAAGAGCGGGTCTCCCCTAACACAGGTTTTATAAACTTAAAAGGAGAGTCCCAACCCCTGTAATTTACAAACTTGTAATTTAATAAAGAAATTTTGAATTTGAATTTTGAATGTATAAAATGTTATATATTGTATTACCTAAATAAATCAACCTTAGAATTATTCTCTCTTGCCAATCCCCTCAAATGCGAAAATATTTAGAAGAAATTATAATATTGTGGTTATTATGTGATCCAGGAGGTCCGAATGGTCCTAGTGGCCCAGCAACTGGTGGATACTATCCAGGCAAGCCTGGCAGCCCAGGAACACCTGGCACATCGGGTACACCCGGCACACCAGGCACACCAGGTACACCAGGAGGACCCGGAGGCCCAGGTGGTCCAGGTATGAGCTTTGGGTTTTTATTAAAATTTACCATTGACACAAAATCCGTAGCTCGTATCAATAAGACACACCGTCACACATATTTGTCCATATCTTGAAAACTACTGAACCGATTTTGATGAAACTTGCTAAGAACTAAGTTAAAGTAAATGTAAACCAATAAAGAATGGTTACAATCCGATTATTATCTTCGGATATATGCGTGGACAAACATACATACATACACCTATGAAATTTTGTATTTAATTGTTTGGAAGCCCTAATAGATCATCATATGTGAATATTATTACAGTTCCAATAATATTACATACATACGTGTCGAATTGATAATCTCCTTTTTTTAAGTCGATTAAAAATATACCTTGAACTAATTTTACGATTCGGGTTTTCAACCCTGTCAAACCAAAGCATTCAGTTTAGTCCCTAGTAGGGAATACCAATGCTTTAGAAGTTACTATCGGTTCGACAGTCAGTGGATTGTCCTAAAGTATAATTTATTTCCCTGCAGCATTCATAACTTGTTCCCTTTACTTAAACCAATTTGTAGGAGGCCCCGGAGGTCCCAGCGTTCCCAGTGGACCGAGTGGTCCTGCATCAGGTGGTTTGTACCCCGGCCAGCCTGGTGCTCCAGGCTCCGCCGGTGCGCCAGGCGCTCCAGGCACTCCAGGAGGACCCGGAGGCCCAGGAGGTCCAGGTATGTGCTTTCAGTTAATATTACACTAATAATCCAGGCGTTGGATTTTATTTGATGAAATTGATGACACATGAGGAAAAAAAACTGCATTTAAATAGCGATTTTCATATTTTATTTTTACTAATATATAATTAGGAGGTCCGGGAGTATTGAAGAACTGGCAACGTATTTATTTTTATATAGTTTTTGGACTGTCTCAGTTAAAGTATAATTTATTTCACTACAGCATTCATAACTTGTCCCCTTCACTTACCAATTTGTAGGAGGCCCCGGAGGTCCCAGCGTTCCCAGTGGACCGAGTGGTCCTGCATCAGGTGGTCAGTACCCCGGCCAGCCTGGCGCTCCAGGCTCTCCCGGGGCGCCGGGCGCTCCCGGCACTCCAGGAGGACCCGGAGGCCCAGGAGGTCCAGGTATGTGCTTTCAGTTAATATTACACTAATAATCCAGGCGTTGGATTCTATTTGATGAAATTGATGACACATGAGGAAAAACCAATGCATTTAAATAGCCATTTTCAAATTTCATTTTTACAAATATATAATTAGGAGGTCCAGGAGTATTGAAGAACTGGCAGCGTAATTATTTTTATATAGTTTATGGATTGTCTTAGTTAAAGTAGGTATAATTTATTTCACTACAGCATTTATAACTTGTCCCCTTCACTTACCAATTTGTAGGAGGCCCCGGAGGTCCCAGCGTTCCCACTGGACCAAGTGGTCCTGCATCAGGTGGTTTCTACCCAGGCACACCGGGCGCACCAGGCTCACCCGGAATACCAGGCACACCTGGCACACCAGGATACCCTGGAGGTCCAGGAGGCCCAGGTTTGTTTATTTTGAAATATTTACTCTTTTTGCTGGAGGATTAAACAAATACAAAACAATATTACCTATATTGTAATTATATACCTAACTTCTTTTTCGTTTTTAAGGCGGTCCTGGTGGACCGGGAGGACCACCAACTGGTGGATATTATCCAGACCAATCAGGCAGCGGCACATCACCAGGTAACCTAGAACAAATAACTAATAATCTCATCGTATTTGTGAAACGGTACTTTAACAGAAGTGTGTCTAAAGAGAGCAAACCTTGATAGCAACCTTGCTTTTTTCCTCTGTATCTATGCTTAGGTATATCTTTTCTTTTATATTTAAATAAATTAATAAATATCCTATGACATTCCTCACACACGGTTATTTTATCCCAAAATAAGCAGAGCTTGTACTATGGAAAGCAGATAACTGATATACTACTTTTTGTTTGTAAATACATACTTAATATACATAATTACACCTAGACTCAGGATATACAGACATGTTCATGCACACAAATGCATGTCCTGTGTGGGAATCGAACCCACGACCTGCCGCGCGATAGGTGGAGTTAACACCAACTGCCCCAACTGGCCCGTCAAAATTTATGTATTTGTTAATTATTTGGAAAAAAAGTCTAATCAAAAAAATGCAACCTTGCTGAGTTTCTTGCCGGATTCTTCTCAGTTGAAGGCCGAGTTCCGAACCAGTGGTAACTTCGGTAAAAGTGACCTTCATAAGTGCCCATCTGGGGCCTATAAACACAATAAGTGGCTTTGACTTTGACTTATATCATAAAATGCAACGCCTCTCTATCGGTATGTCCGTTAGTGTTCTGATTACTCGAGAACCAAGGGATTCCATCAGTGTCAGTTGCTACGGTGACAACGAAAAATATATTTATTTAACATTATTGTCTTATTTATGTAGGATATCCTGGAACACCAGTCAAACCCGGACAACCAGGTTACCCAGGACAACCGGGGCAAACAGGTAATTAAGTTAAAATAAAATGATTTTACATTTATCATATTTACTACCGTTTACATTAAAATATTACTCACATACTTTGTATGTCAGTTTCAGTATTTAGGAGATATCAGCTACCGCCAGTACTCACTACGAATCACAATTATAGGTACTAAAAAGATGTTTGTATCGAATGAAAAATTAATAATCACTTCATATTTAAAAAAAAATGAAGTTGACTTTTATTACTTGAATTACTACGATACAATTTTAAAACTTCGACCAAATGAACTATGTATAGAGTATAATTTAAGAGATGTAGTAGCCAAAACCGTATTCACACGTTCCAAATTCGAAGCAGCCCGACTCTGAAAGTAGATTACCTCCACCTTATAGAATCAAAGGCAAATGATATTACAATTTAATGTAATGTTTCTGCGGTGAGTAATATAGCCAAAGCTCTATGAGGAGGCGCCATAAACTCAGTTTCATTTGCCCCGGTGTCTCTGCCCCGTTAACGGGGCCGATAGGAAAAAAATTGCTATCGGCCCCGTTAATCGCACACTGAAGCCACCGGGGCCGAAAGGACTCTTTTTCCCATCTCCCCCGTTAACGGGACAGAGACACCCTGGTCGTTCGCAAAAAGAGTGCCATCGGCCCCGTTAAACGCACACTCCGAAGCTACCGGGGCCGATGGCACTCTTTTTCCCATCGGCCCCAGAGGCTTGATACAAAAAAAATGAAGAGATCACTAGTGCTATACAAGTTAAAACCAAATGCTTTATTTCATTTATATATTTTATCTCTTAAAAGATATCAACTCGCACTACTCGTTCCTACATTTTTTAATACTAGGTATGTTGTTCATGTCATATGTCGCACCATTTTGTTTTTAATTCTTTTTTGAGTAGTATTCGTTTAGTTCTACTTGTACGTAGTATTTATCTACTCTGAGGTTCTACTGACTAAATTAGCATTTGAAATAAAATAATATTGAGAGCATATACCTACCAGGATAACCAGTTATAAAGAATCATCTTTTGTAATTTCTGTCAAGTTATACTAACTAACGTTACGTTACGTTTCTGTCACTTTAGTATCAAACCAGTGTATGTGAGTTTTATACTCAATTTATTTGATGTTCTCAAGCTAATCTCTTAAGAACTTCTGATGACTTGGTAATCAGCTCAGCCCAAGTGCCTCTGCCCCGAGCCCCGGCACTTGGGCTGATTTACCAAGGAAAATTACCAAGGATTTGTTGACTCGACGTTTAGTATCATATTGTACAATAAGAAATAATCATTTGTATGTTCTGTAAAATAGGACAACCAGGACAACCTGGAAAACCTGGACAGCCAGGTTACCCAGGACAACCTGGTCAGCCAGGATACCCAGGACAGCCAGGTCAACCAGGTCAACCAGGACAACCAGGTGGCCCAGGACAGCCTGGATACCCAGGACAGCCAGAAAAACCAGGACAAACTGAAGGCCTAGGACAACCTGGACAACCAGGCTATCCAGGTACTTGAAACTATCAATCGTTAAAAACCAAGAGTGCAAGTGCCACACACGTTAAGAGATTAATTTCGTTAAAAATTTGTTTTTACATAAAGTTGCTTTTACGAACTTAAAAATGGCCAATACCTAATGTAAACCAAAAATTATTACCGCAAGTTATTGTTTAATAATAACTATAAATAATTAATAAATGATATTGATAAATTGATTTTCAACACACTCGCTCGTAAAGTGACATTTATTGCACCGTTTTTAGTATCTTAATGCAGGTTATTACGCACTAGTGATTTTTACTTTTCATTACCGCACAGTTTTATGATAGGTATAATCCCCATTATGATAAGTTTGTACCTCACTGCAAGTGTGTAGACCAAGCAATCTTAATTTAAACGGGTAAAATAGTTTGACAGCTCACGGCTGAACTCGGCTCACTTATCGCGTTCGCCTGCGGCTCACACGCCTCGAGTGTAAATAACCAATATTGCACACATGTATCATAATGTACTATTACAGGTGTCCTGTAATAGATAGATAAATAAATAAAAAAAATATTTTATACTATGATAACTAGGTCAACCAGGCAAACCGGGACAGCCAGGATACCCAGGACAACCTGGTCAGCCAGGATACCCAGGACGACCTGGTCAGCCAGGATACCCAGGACAGCCAGATCGACCAGGTCAACCAGGACAACCAGGTGGTCCAGGACAACCCGGTCATCCAGGTTACCCAGGGCAACCTGGTCAGCCAGGATACCCAGGACAGCCAGGTCAACCAGGACAACCAGGTGGCCCAGGACAACCCGGTCAGCCAGGTTACCCAGAGCAACCAGAACAGCCCGTACAGGGTAAATGATTTTAGATAATTATGTTTTTTTAACTAACATGTATATAAACATAATTGCATTTATTCTCCGCTTGACATGGTGGTGGCACAAATTTTGTTATTTTATTAAAGAAATTAACTAAATTATTTTAATATAAAAAAAATACTTCTAACGATTAAAAAAATTACTAATATTTGCTTAATAAACATAAAAATAAATACTTGTCATATAATCACTACGATACTTCAAAAATAAATGGTATTAAATTATTTTATTTTATGATAACCAGGACAACCAGGAAAACCTGGACAGCCAGGTCAACCAGGACAACCCGGTCAGCCAGGATATCCAGGTACATTTAATGATTGTTATTTATATAAATTTAAAAATCTATGGTTTATTTAAAAGAAATAAAAATAAAAGACTTACAAAAACATAAAAGAGAAATACAGCTCCAAGGTATTTCGATTGATTATAACTTAATCAATAGGCATTTGACGCAGGACAAGCAAATATTAAAAAGTATATTTGTTGTTAAAGAATTAAGATAATTTTCATCACCACTTTTTAAGACAAAAATCATTCAATTAAGAAGAATCTAACGACGCCTGATATGATATAAAGGTTATCAAACCGTTTAGGTTGTATACCAGAGCGTGCCAAAGAAATATACATACATACTCTTGAAAAAAATGTATTGCTGATTCTGTTGTTTACAGCTAAACTAATGTAGTCTCACTATATCTCTTTCTAATAAAGAACATAGGTAAAGGATGTAAGACATTTAGTCCTGTCAAATTAGTCCAATAGTTTTTATTTACAAAATAAAGTATTAATAATAATACACAATCATAAAAACGCATGAAAAAACCAAGAACTTAAATGACGTGTGTAATAATATGTTTTACAGAAAATGCAACCCCCTTTCATAAAACCCTTTCATATTTGATACGTATACTTCACAAAGAACAAACCCTCCAAATTTCATGTCTCTAAGACCAGCGGTTTAAGCTGTGCAATACTGTGCATTGATATATCAGTGACTTTCCATACAACACTTCATCCTGCTTTTCATCCCTTCGAAGGTGGATTATCAAAAACGCTAAGACACGTATGAATTAATTTTCAGTCTTCAGCCTAAAAACAAAATTTTAAGATTCTAACTTCAAAACTGACGGACTTTCATACAAACTTTCATCAGTCAGGACTTTTAAATTTATATATACAGATAACGACTTTATAAAAACAAATAAAACAACAGTTATTTCTACCGTTATCCAAGTATCCGCTCATATCATGATTGTTCTACCAACAGTGTGGTAGCGAGATGATCCTGATTGTGTCGCTCGTTGCAAGATTTAATATGAATATGATTATATGACATGACAGAAAGTTTTCAACTGTTAGTCGATATTTAAAAACCGCAAAAGCATCTAAAGCTATAAGATTAAAAAAAAAACAATAAAAAAACCCTCAATTGCAGTATGTCGCTTTATTTATTATTTATTAAGTCTGTGCTCAAGTTGTGTTCCGTTAATTGTTGCTTTCAAGAAGGACTCAGAAAAATGACTGTTCCGAGTCCTTCAAAAGTTCAGTGTAATACGGTGTATTCGGTAATGTAATACGGTCGCTGCATGCTCATGTAAAATTTTGCCAGTATTCGCGCACTTAACTTCATCGTGTTCAAGAATACATTCAAATTAATGGAAATGTCACAAGTATTTTGCTTTGCATTGCATGTATACACGGTGACTTTTTATTCGTCGTAGAAACGCAGCACACTATTAAGTGTACAAATTCTGTCCTCCGTGGTACAAATAAACAAAAATTTTTTTTATTTTTTTTTTTAAGTATTCATTATGACGCATGCCGTCGTTTGAAACACCCTGTAACGAGGGCAAACTACTCGACTCGTCCGCGTGGGTTGGTATTTAATAATTAACATGTTTTTTTTTAATGTAAGCAATAGTAGGTAATTTTTTTTTTTTTTTTTATACGACTAAGTCGGTAAACAAGCATACTGCCCGCCTGATGGTAAGCGGTTACCGTAGCCATATGGACCCTTGCAACACACGAAGCATCGCTCACGCGTTACCGACCTTTCCCCCCTCCCCTATGAGCTCTGGCGACCTTACTCACGCGCAGGAACACAACTTTACACAACATAAAGTTATGTGGCTGCGGTATTCTGTAAGGTGGAGGCACTTCCCCAGTCGAGCTGCTCTTTGAGCGAATAAACGCTATGCTCTACCTCTCTCAAAAACATAAACATACCGCTTCTTTTTAAATCCAACAGTGAAAGCCAAACGGTCTAAGCTGAAAACCAGCGCTGGACGTCGGACTTGTAACACGAATTCGTCTCCAGCATAAAGCTGAGCTTGTATCCCTTGCTGCAATTTTTTTTTAAGCTATTGCATAGCTTCTATCGCGGGCCTTGAGCGTGGAGACCGAATCCAGAAATTCCGTAACGAAATAACCTAACACCCCCCACTCCGACCGGCAAAGCGGTGATACTGTTTGCATTGAATAGGCTCCGAAAGTACCGAACCGATTTGAAAAAATCTTTCAATGTTGGGAAGCTATACTATCCCCGGTTGACATAGGCTATATTATATTTTCGAAAAAATTAGGGATCCTTACTAAAACTCCAATAATGTAACTCAAGGTGTAAAAAAATTACCTAAAATATTCATTACATAGCGTGCGCTGCGAAAACTATTGCTGATAGAATAAAATAATGTACTACGACTTTGTAGAACACATTATTATTTACAAAAAGTGTCGCGATACCATATGTCTAACTATTATAGTTATTCCACAATAAGTGTTTTTATATTTTAAAAATTTTATTGAATTGCCGCCGCTAGAAAAGGCTCTTTATTTGTATTTTGGTATTAATCCTTATCAAAATAAATTACTTCATATTCAAGACTGCTTCAATACCTTTATATAACATTTTGAATTATTCAATTCGGACATTCCATTCAAAAGATATCACGAGCTTAAAAATATAAGTATTAGCAGAAAAATCACGTCACTGGGGTACGGGCCGCACGGGAGTAATCTCTTTGCGTGTGGCTCAGTGTTTGTAAAAAACGGCTTGACCGATTCTTATGAAATTTTGTTTTCTTTTTCTTATGTAGGGTAGGGTAGTGTAGCACCACACGGTAGGGTAGCACCACAGGGTAGGGTAGTAACACAGGGTAGGGTAGCACCACGCGAACGAAGTCGCGCCGGGCAGCTAGTTTATTTAATAAAAGAATATACTTATATAATATATATACACACACACGTATAGTTTAAATTCTCAAATGCAAAATGCAAAAAAATATTATTGATTAGTACCTATTCATTAGGTACATTAAGTGGGCTGAATTCTAAGACGAATAAAAAGTCACGGTGTATAAACCTAAAACCTCAGTTTTAGGGTTCCGTAGCCAAATGGCAAAAAACGGAAAGTCTTGACGTTTTGAGGGATGAATTAGGTCATTAGTAATCAATAAAAATATATAAGTTCCTTCTAAAGTCTTGACGTTTTGAGGGATGAATTAGGTCATTAGTAATCAATAAAAATATATGAGAAAAATAATCCGCCTGATGGTTCAAGAGAAAAATAAAACAAAATTGAACTTTATATGTATGTGTTTAGGTATATGTATTTTCAATGTACGGATTATATTTCTAATATTGTTTTTTAATTACTAATGATCTATACATTCATAACTCAAAATATACGTCAAGACTTTAGAAGGACCTTATATGTAGAAATCCAAAAGATTGGTGTGCTGTGCATATTGTGCAAATAATCAGGACATGGGTAAATGTCTTAAAAAATCAATCGTATAATTTTAATTGTTCTTTAATATCTAGGTCAAACTGGAGAACCAGGCAAACCTGGAGAACCCGGCAATCCCGGACAACCCGGATACCCAGGACATCCAGGTCAACCTGGACAACCAGGACAGCCAGGTCAATCGGGTGGCCCAGGAAAACCCGGATACCCAGGTCAGCCAGGTCAACCTGGTGGCTCAGGACAACCTGGACAACCCGGATTCCCAGGACAGCCAGGACAACCCGGATACCCAGGACAGCCAGGACAACCCGGATACCCAGGACAGCCAGGAGGCCCAGGACAACCTGGCAGCCCAGGACAACCCGGATTCCCAGGACAGCCAGGAGGCCCAGGGCAACAAGGACAACCCGGATACCCAGGACAGCCAGGTAGCCCAGGACAACCAGGACAACCCGGATTCCCAGGACAGCCAGGAGGCCCAGGGCAACAAGGACAACCCGGATACCCAGGACAGCCAGGTCAACCTGGAGGCCCAGGACAACCAGGTAGCCCAGGACATCCAGGACAACCCGGATTCCCAGGACAGCCAGGAGGCCCAGGGCAACAAGGACAACCCGGATACCCAGGACAGCCAGGTCAACCTGGAGGCCAAGGACAACCAGGTAGCCCAGGACATCCAGGGCAACCAGGTCAACCTGGCGGCCCAGGGCAACCCGGATTCCCAGGACAGCCAGGACAACCAGGTCAACCTGGTGGCCCAGGACAACCAGGACAACCCGAATTCCCAGGACAGCCAGGTCAACCGGGTGGCCCAGGACAACCCGGATCTCCAGGACAGCCAGGTCAACCAGGGCAACAAGGACAACCCGGATATCCAGGACAGCCAGGTAGCCCAGGACAACCAGGACAACCCGGATACCCAGGTCAGCCAGGTCAACCGGGTGGCCCAGGACAACCAGGTAGCCCAGGACAACCAGGACAACCCGGATTCCCAGGACAGCCAGGAGGCCCAGGGCAACAAGGACAACCCGGATACCCAGGACAGCCAGGTCAACCTGGAGGCCCAGGACAACCAGGTAGCCCAGGGCATCCAGGACAGCCAGGACAACCAGGTCAACCTGGTGGCCCAGGACAACCAGGACAACCCGAATTCCCAGGACAGCCAGGTCAACCGGGTGGCCCAGGACAACCCGGATCTCCAGGACAGCCAGGTCAACCAGGGCAACAAGGACAACCCGGATATCCAGGACAGCCAGGCAGCCCAGGACAACCAGGACAACCCGGTTTCCCAGGACAGCCAGGAGGCCCAGGGCAACAAGGACAACCCGGATACCCAGGACAGCCAGGTCAACCTGGAGGCCCAGGACAACCAGGTAGCCCAGGACATCCAGGACAACCAGGACAACCCGGATTCCCAGGAGAGCCAGGAAGCCCAGGGCAACAAGGACAACCCGGATACCCAGGACAACCAGGTCAACCCGGAAACCCAGGACAGCCAGGTCAACCTGGAGGCCCAGGACAACCAGGTAGCCCAGGACATCCAGGACAACCAGGACAACCCGGATTCCCAGGAAAGCCAGGAGGCTCAGGGCAACAAGGACAACCCGGATACCCAGGACAACCAGGTCAACCTGGCGGCCCAGGGCAACCCGGATTCCCAGGACAGCCAGGACAACCAGGTCAACCTGGTGGCCCAGTACAACCCGAATTCCCAGGACAGCCAGGTCAACCGGGTGGCCCAGGACAACCCGGATCTCCAGGACAGCCAGGTCAACCAGGACGACCTGGACAACCCGGACAGCCAGGTCAAACTGGTGGCCCAGGACAACCCGGATACCCAGGTCAGCCAGGTCAACCGGGTGGCCCAGGACAGCCAGGTCAACCAGGACGACCTGGACAACCAGGAGAGCCAGGTCAACCTGGTGGCCCAGGACAACCTGGATACCCAGGTCAGCCAGGTCAACCGGGTGGCCCAGGACAACCCGGATCTCCAGGACAGCCAGGACATCCAGGTCAACCTGGAAAACCAGGACAGCCAGGTCAACCGGGTGGCCCAGGACAACCCGGATACCCAGGTCAGCCAGGTCAACCTGGTGTCTCAGGACAACCTGGACAACCCGGATTCCCAGGACAGCCAGGACAACCCGCATACCCAGGACAGCCAGGAGGCCCAGGACAGCCTGGTAGCCCAGGACAACCCGGATTCCCAGGACAGCCAGGAGGCCCAGGGCAACAAGGACAACCCGGATACCCAGGACAGCCAGGTAGCCCAGGACAACCAGGCCAAGCTGGTGGGCCAGGACAACCAGGTCAACCTGGAGGCCCAGGACAACCAGGTAGTCCAGGACATCCAGGACAACCCGAATTCCCAGGACAGCCAGATCAACCGGGTGTCCCAGGACAACCCGGATCTCCAGTACAGCCAGGTCAACCAGGACGACCAGGACAACCAGGTAGCCCAGGAGAACCCGGACAACAAGGACAACCCGGATTCCCAGGACAACCTGGTCAACCTGGTGGCCCAGGACATCCAGGTCAACCTGGACAACCAGGGCAGCCAGGACAACCGGGTGGCCCAGGACAACCCGGATACCCAGGTCAGCCAGGTCAACCTGGTGGCCCAGAACAACAAGGACAACCCGGATACCCAGGACAGCCAGGTAGCCCAGGACAACCAGGACAAGCTGGTGGGCCAGGACAACAAGGACAACCCGGATTCCCAGGACAGCCAGGAGGCCCAGGGCAACAAGGACAACCCGGATACCCAGGACAGGCAGGTCAACCTGGTGGCCCAGGACAACCAGGTAGCCCAGGACAACCCGGACAACCTGGAGGCCCAGGGCAACAAGGACAACCCGGCTACCCAGGACAGCCAGGTCAACCCGGATTCCCAGGACAGCCTGGAGGTCCAGGACAACCAGGTCAACCCGGATTCCCAGGACAGCCAGGCAGCCCAGGACAACCAGGTCAACCAGGTGGACCAGGACAACCAGGACAACCCGGATTCCCAGGACAGCCAGGTGGCCCAGGGCAACAAGGCCAACCCGGATACCCAGGACAGCCAGGTAGCCCAGGACAACCCGGATACCCAGGACAGCCAGGTCTTCCGGGTGGCTCAGGACAACCAGGACAACCCGGATTCCCAGGACAGCTAGGAGGTCCAGGACAACCAGGTCAACCCGGATACCCAGGACAGCCAGGTAGCCCAGGACAACCAGGTCAACCTGGTGGCACAGGACAGCCAGGTAGCCCAGGACAACCAGGATTCCCAGGACAGCCAGGAGGCCCAGAGCAACAACAACCCGGATACCCAGGACAGTCAGGTCAACCTGGTGGCCCAGGACAACCAGGTAGCCCAGGACAACCAGGTAGACCAGGACAGCCAGGTCAACCCGGATACCCAGGACAGCCAGGAGGCCCAGGGCAACAAGGACAACCCGGATACCCAGGCCAACCAGGACAACCTGGATATCCTGGTAATTATTCATTCATTACTTAATTAATAGCAACTGCATTATAATTAAAACACGGTGCAATTGATTGTGCTGTTTAGTTTGTTATCAACAACATTAAGCATTGTTTTATGCTTACAGGTGATTCAGTTGGAGAGCCAAGTGGAACTGGAGTGCAGCCACCTGCATATATACCAGCATCACAAATGCCACCATTCCCCATATACGTCATTCCGTACCCGTTACCTATCGTACCCAGTCCCGGATCATGCCCCTGCTATTTATTAAATCCAGGAAAGAACGATTCTTCAGCACAGGTCCAACCTTCGCAACCACCACCAAGCAATCAACAACATGGTTATACACCATATGGTATCATTGGATTTGTACCTGTAGTCTTTGTACCAAATTGCCCAGGAAATCATAATACCATGAATACTGCGCAGCAAAACTTCCCCAATGCCGTACCAGTGTCCTACAATTGCGCTCAATGTCAGGCAAACAATGACATTTATCGTTATTTTGGTAGAATTAACGGTGGACGGAGTGCAAACTTGAACGATCTGAAGGAAATAAAATCCCTGTCTGAACTTGAAAACCTACTGAAAAATGAGATTAAACCGATGAAAAAAGAGCTCCATAGAATTGCAGCCCATCCAAAAATACTTGATGAGAAAACGAAAGCAAATTCAAAGCAGAACGACACGAAGAAATCAAAAACAAATTAAAATGTATTTAACTAGGTAATCATAAACGAGTGAAAGAATGACCGATAATTTTGAGACTGTCCGATAAAATATATTCTTGGACGATCTCAAAATTGTTATGATGACGTTTAATAAGTATTTAATTAGTACCAAAACGCCACATTGTATAAATTATGTAATTGTATATTTTTAAGAATCTAATTTTGTAAAATGCGCTACTGTATGTAATATTTACAAACAAAATTAATATTTATTCGATTATTTTTGTATAAATTGATAGTCATATTATAAAAAATTGTAAATTATGTTTGCACTGGCATTTTTATGAAAATATTTAGAATAATAAATCATTATTTTTATTGAATAGCCTTGCATTTTTCTTTAGTCTCATTAAATTAAAATTAATTAATCAATTAGTAGTTATAACAAGCCAATTTAGTCTGAATTCAGAGGCAAACATGCTTAACGTGACAATACGTCCCGCTTTCAGGCTGTCTATCCCGCTGTCCCCAGTGCGGGCAAAAATTACCCGCTTTCGCAAACAGCAGCAAGCGCGTCGAAATAGTTTTTCTATAATCAACAAAATATGGACAAGTGACAAAATACAGTTAGACGACACCATGATGTCTCAGTGGCAAGTGGTTAAGTTGTACTTTGACGTCCAGCGATCTGAGAGTTCATATTTTTATACAGGAAGGTCACATTAGGCCGGCTTTTCACAATGGAATGTAATATATATTACATCATGAGATGTATATTACATCTCGCGATTGCTGTTCACACTGTAAGATATATCCCACCAAAAACATTTTTATATAAAATGTTGCCAAGACATATGGTTCGCACTGTCAAAAGCTATCAGATCTCATATAGAGCCAAGCTTATAACTCTACATGCCCTTGCTCTACAATACAAGCTCTAACTTCACAAACTCTACACCTTAGTTCGTCAAAATATGTGGCTTGAACGTTACTATACCTGTCGCTACCGTCACATGGGAGTATGGTGAAAAATGTATTCACTGTCCATTACTTTTGTGTTATACAATTGTTCTTGTAGCGCGGTATCTGGGGACGTTAGGTAAAATATACACTTTCAAATATCGCTCGAAAAAATAATTATAGTATGGGATGTAATGTATGAAGAGCGATACAATATTATATCTCAAGATGTAATAAATATTATATCCCATGAAAAGCTGGCTTTAGAAGTCTCTACACAAAGTTTCAAGTAACGGTTTTTTTTTTTGAAAATAACAAAGAATCGTATTTCAAAAAGAGGGGTGCGCAACTTTTCTTCACAGGAGGGGTTCTACACCTACCCTAGGGAGGGCCCTATTGCCCCACTTCCGCCCCTTAAATCGATGGACGTCAACGTACATACACCTATTGAAAATTTTGATTACAAAAACTAAAATCAACAAATCATACAATGAGGAGCTCATTTTTACGTTTCTACTGGAAAATAGACTCGATAATTTGAAAGTTTTGTTCCGCACATATACCTACCGCAACCTACTGCAAAGGCATTAGAAGTCATTTCACTAAAACTTAGTAACTACGCTGAAATATAATACAAATTAGGTACTTATTAGTGTTCTTCGTTTTCTAACCGCCAAGTCGAGCCACGAAGCCAAAAAAGGCACGGCCATAGCACGGCCGTACCATCCTTTTCTCGAAGCCATTCGGGGCGTTTTCAACCTCCCCCGTAACTTTGTTGTGGAAAAACTAGACGCCTAAATTTTCAGTGACCAAGAGGGCATTACATAGATAGATATATTTCCAAATTACATTAAATTTGTCACTGACGAAACACTCACTCACTGACTCCGATCATGAAATTTCTAAGGTACTTCCTGAAGTCCTGGAAAGCTGAAATTTTAGTATTAGTTCACAAAACAATAAAAAAAACTAAAACTTGGAACATTAACCCCCTAATCCCTTAAACTAAGAGATGAAAATTTGTATATGAGACTTCAGCAAAAAAGTTAATTCTAAATGCTTACCTCTAGGTCTGAAAATTGAAATAGAGACTCCTTGTTATAAATAACAAAATACATATTTCACGATTTTTAGTAAATCAGCAGGCGTTCGTGAATCTACGGCATATCTTCACGTCCAGAATACCTCATAGTCTGCATACAAAGGTCTTCAATCAGTGCGTGTTACCAGTGATAACACACGGGACAGAGACGTGGTCTTTCACTTCTGGCCGCATAAATCAGCTCAAGAGTCACTCAGTGAGCTATGGAATGAGCTATACTCGAAAATTCCCGTATATAACGTGACAGGGTCCGAAATGTGGATATTCGTAGGACAACGATAACGACGGTCATAGCTCGTAGAGTTAGTAAGCTGAAGTGGCAATGGGCGGGCCACATCACTCGAAGAGCCGATAACCGCTGGAGAAGAAAGGTTCTCGAATGGAGACCACGTATTGGAAAGCGCCGACGGGACGACCTCCCCCAGGTGGACTTAACACTTTTTCTTCTTATGTTCTTTGTTAGAAAGAGACATAATGAGCCAAATTAGTTTAGTTACAAACAACTGAATCAGCACCAATATCTTACAATACAATACAATACTGTGAATGTTACCTAACCGCCCACTTACATAAAATTTGTAGGTACCCAGGTACCTACTTACAGCAAGAAATAATTAGGCACTACTTATGTAGATAGTTACTAACCTGCATACTAAAGTCAATTTGGCTACGACACAATTGACTAATTTGGTGAGTAGTAACTAATTGTTTCATGTTTAATTTTAAAACAAAAATTAACTGAAAAGGAAAAATCAAGCTCTGTAATCTATAAAATTCAAAATTCAAAATTCAAAATTCAAAATCATTTATTCAAATAGACCTTCGCAGGCACTTATGAAAAGTCTGACTCTAATACTCTAATACCGGTTCGGAAGGTTGCATTTGCTGAGAAGAGCCGGCAATAAACTCAGCAATTACTCTTTTCAAAACAGGCTTAGATTAATTACATAATATTTACATTCTAATCGCACTGAAAACAATTGCGTGCCCCGGCGCGGCGGCAAAATTACAAAGTAGACTGAAAAAATATTTAATAAGTAAATAAATAGCAAACTTAAGCAGACCAGCCCCCACAAGCAGCACCTGTTCACAAGTATGACGCGTGTGGCAGCCATCGCCCTCCTCGCCATATTGGAGGGAAGTGAGCGACCCGTCACACGACGCCGCCGCAAGCAAAGGCCTTAAAGTGAGCATGACTTACTTAAGTCTGCCTTAGAAATAAAAAATAACTAAAGGGAAACACTAAACACACAATTTGTTATCACTGTGACTATTGACAAGCTTAGACTAAATATCACAA
Organism: Achlya flavicornis; assembly: GCA_947623365.1. NCBI lineage: Eukaryota > Metazoa > Arthropoda > Insecta > Lepidoptera > Drepanidae > Achlya > Achlya flavicornis. The sequence continues at coordinate 9,666,176 of OX392474.1, forward strand.
AATAAAAAAATATAACAATTACACAGACATAATAAATCGATGCATTTATATCAAACTAAATAAATGAAGAACATTGAATTGAATTTATTTAATTACAATAGGTAATATAATCTGTAACCTAAAAATATAACTTATAATAATAATAGCATACTTTGAATTAAAATGGACCTTGAACTATCTGCTCAGTGAGGCAGGTGCAGAGAGAAGCTACTTCCATACATCCTTGTCGTCAATATAATGAGACACTTTATAATAAGCCCTACTCAACAGCCGCTTTTTGATATGTTCCTTAAATTTAAAAAAGGACATACTGGTCACGCTATGAGGAATTTTATTGTAAAATTTAATACAATTCCCAAGAAAGGACTTATTTACTTTAGCTAATCTAAATCTAGGTACAGTTATTTTGTCTTTGTTTCTAGTGTTTCTATCATGATAGTCACTATTGACTGGAAACAAATTAATGTTCTTGCCGACATACATAATATTTTCAAAAATGTACTGAGAGGGCAAAGTTAGTATATTAATATCCGGAAATATATTTCGTAGAGACTCGCGAGAACCCAAACAGTAGATGGCGCGAATTGCCCTTTTTTGTAATACAAAAATTGATTCCAAGTCTGCGGCAGAGCCCCACAGCAAAAGGCCGTAAGACATAAGACTATGAAAATATGCAAAATAAATTAATCTGGCTGTATTAATGTCCGTCAGTTGCCTTATTTTGCTGACTGCAAACGCAGCGGAGCTCAGTTTACCACCTAAGGCTTCCAGGTGAGCACCCCACTGCAATCTACAGTCTATAGTCAGACCAAGAAAAACAGTCTTATCTACTACATTAAGTTTATTACCATCCACAATAACACTGGTATCAACATTTGGTACATTTGGTAATGAAAATCTTATACATTTTGTTTTTTTTGAGTTTAACATAAGATTGTTGGCAGCAAACCATTGAGACACAGTCTTCAGAGCGTAGTTAACTTTTAAAAGATCTTTGTCTTTTCTATCTACTTTAAATATCAGAGACGTATCATCTGCAAACAAAACGACATCTGATAGTTCTTTCACCATATAAGGTAGGTCATTTATATAAACTAGAAACAGAAATGGGCCTAAAATCGAGCCTTGAGGTACGCCTAATTTGACTAAGGAGCCCGATGACACACTACCATTGATTCCTACTTTTTGTTGGCGCCCTGAAAGATAGGAAACCACAAGATCGAGAGCCACTCCGCGAATTCCGTATAACTTAAGTTTAAGAGCTAGCGTTTGGTGATCTACGCAATCAAATGCCTTGGAGAGATCACAAAAGATACCAATAGCATCGTGTGAGCACTCCCAGGCCTGAAAAATATGCTTAATAAGTTTAGCTCCCGCATCCGTAGTGGACTTACCTCTCGTAAAACCGAACTGATCATCATGGAGTATCTTGTGGTTATTAAAATGCCTTAACATTTGGTTTAGCACAATCTTTTCAAAAATCTTACTTAATGCAGGAAGTACTGAGACCGGTCTGTAATCTGAGGGATTGTTTTTACATCCCGATTTAAAAATCGGAACAATTTTGCTGTATTTCATTAAATCAGGAAAGTTGCCCTGTTCGAGACATTGGTTAAAAATTAGGGCTAAAATAGGGGCAATATTAAAAATAATTGACTGTATAACTTTAACTGACAAACCCCATAAGTCTTCTGTATTTTTCATATTTAGTGACTTGAAAGCCGTGATAATGTCATAGTCACTAACCTGGGTGAATGCGAAGTCTGGAATGTTTCGTTGAAAAGTCTTCTGTAAAATCGATTCTGCTAACGTGGAAGACGAAGCAAGATTTTTAGTAGCCTCCACAGGTATATTTGAGAAAAAAGTTTCAAAAGCAGATGCTACTTCTAATTTATCTGATATTAGTTTATCATTAATTTTAAGACAAAAAGTATTATCTTTGATTTTATTTTTACCAGTCTCTGTATTAATAATCTGCCACACTGTTTTAATTTTATTATTAGAATTATTTACCCTATTGCCTATGTAGATGGCCTTAGCTCGAATGCATACCTGTTTAAATAACTTGGAATAGTTCCTAACATATGTATGAAAGTTTTCATTACTATTGTAAGATCTCTGATGGTAAAGATCATACATGTTATCCCTACTCTTCCTGATTCCTTTAGTTGCCCAGTTACAGAATTGAAGTTTATTATTTACCTTTTTAGTTTTGATTGGACAAGATACATTAAATTCGTTGCAAATATCTCTAAATATTTTGTCATAGTTTACATTTGGATCATCAGAAATATACATAGTGTTACTAATTTTATAATCCATATTAACGCTGAAATTATTTAATCTTGTTTCATTAACTGACCTAAATGTTTTCGTTATGGATGACCTAAGTTTTTTACACGGTAATTTTACCAATTGTGCCAAATGATCCGAACGGACGCCAGCTATTATGGACTTCTCTAAAACGTTACCGTTAGTAATTATGTTATCAATACAAGACGAACTAGTAGCCGTTACTCTCGTGGGCTCATTAAATAGAAGAGACATATTAAATGATTTAAATAAAGTAATAAAATTATTTCTATCTAATGAGGGTATCAGGATGTCAATATTAAAGTCACCACAAATAATTACTGACTTATTACACCTAGATAATTTACTAAGTATTTGTTCCATTATAGAACAAAACAACGAAAAATTAGACGCGGGAGGCCTATACACACATATAATGATGGAGCTTTCAATCTCTGCACAAGCCACCTCGCATACGCGTTCCACAGAGTGACAAGTAATATCAGAACGATTTTTAAATTTAATATTATTATTTAGCAAAATGAGGGTGCCGCCACCCTGAGCAGTCACTCTGTTGAACGCGCTGGCAACAGTAAAGTTATTAACATTAAAAAGCATTGTATCTGGTTTGAGCCATGTTTCCGTAAAACATAATATATCAATTATCATTTCATCACATAATAATTCAACGTCAAGTATTTTGCCAGAGAAGCGATTTATATTCTGGTGTAGTATAGTTATGCTATTAGTGTGCTTCTCTGTTGTCGGAGTTATAAGTTTAAACAACTAATCACAGTATTGTTAGTAATACTAGACGATACCGCTCTGTCACTTAAGCTACTGGCAGTTATATTAGCTATAACCATGTTAATATTATAAGCTATCAGTATAGAATTTTGAATGGCATTACTACTTGATTTTTTTAAAGTATTGCAGTCCTCGCGAGTATTGATACTTATATTATGGAATCTTTCTGTGTTTAAAAGATACAATATTATTATTGAAAATGCTCACGAAGCTTAACGAGAATCGGTTGAGAAATGCAACCTAGAGGAGAACAGCTGGACATCCGGTGGCCACCGGACATATGACCCAAGCTGAAACGGAGACACTTGGCGCCGCGCTCGCTCGTCAATAAATTTATTGAATTTCTAATACAATATTCGGTTTTGTAAAGATTCTACACTAATCCAAATTGCAGGTTTATAACGTTTAATTTACAAACTAGCAGCAGAGTTTTGCTCTTAGAGTACAAAATCCTAAAATCACGACAGTCTATAAAAATAAGTTATGAAATCATTCATCGCACATGAATCTTGTCAAAATTGGGGAATGAAGGATGGCGGTGACCTTGCTGTGATGGCCTTTAACCTACCCGCCGACCATAACGAGAAGTAGGTAATCAGAAGACGTCATTACAATCATTTCACCAGATCTGTCACACGTCGCCGTTCGCTAATTCTGCGTAACATTGAACTAAATAGTACCTACTGTTTTAAAACATACAACACAATGATTGCTTGACATGCAATTTTATACACCGTATGACTATGGGGTGGATTAAATGAAATGATTTCATTTAACGTCGTATTGTCGTATAGGTATGTAGTGGTGGATTTTGAAATGGGATTGAATATCCATATCCGAAATTATGAGAATTAGAGAATTTTTTTAAGCCTAAGTAAGGGTCAAACCGAGACGTAACGCGAAGCTACGCGGCGCACACTCTTTAAAATAACAATAGAATATAGAACTTTGTTTAGTAAACAAAATGGTTCATAATATTTCAGGGAGAGAATTGGGATACGCCAAAGAAATTGAATACGCGATACGCCTTGCGGCGCTAGTCACTTGTCACGAATTCTCTCAATGAAATGTGGTGCACATTGATTAATAAATAAATTTCTATATTCTATTGCTTTCTGCTTGCCGCGACCCGATATGAACTAGCCGTTACACTGTAAGGAGTCATGAGCTCGATTACTCAAGCCACATAAGGAAGGGGACTACGGTGAAACAGTGGGGCAAAAAGTGTGCTAAGTATAAAAAATATAGATTCTCTTGGTGCTTTTTGAGATCAAAAATAAAGGAAACGTAACCAACCCCCGGCGCGTCGTTTACACAGCCCCTGTGTATAAGGAATTCCGGCCGCAAGCGCCTTATTGGGCATTTTTTTGTATTTTTTCTGAACCTTAACGTCATAAACATAAAGTTCATTATTGTGTGTCATTTAGTTGCCCTTTCAAAGCGATATTCGAATGACAATACTGCCAACCAACGGAATAAAGAAAAAATAAAATCTACACTCGACGCGCGCAGTCAGTTGGTCTCCGCCATATTCGGCGCTATAACGTGTTTTGACGCGCGTGGTGTTTTTTATTGTGAAGTGTAATAAAATAAAAATTTAGTGTTTGTATTGATATTCTTATACCAAATTACTAGAAATATAGTGTATTATCCGTTTATAAGTGTTGTTGTAGGTATTTCGTAAAATATCTTTATAAAAAAGTGTTCAACTTTTGATGACGCAATAAAAATGATTTTTTTTATGGCCGTTTGCCAATGTTTATGATTGTGATATTTATAAATGTGTCATTGTGTTCATGAAACATATATAAGTTGCTGCAAAATATATCCAGGAATGGATTTATAGTATCAGGTATGTCATTTACTGTATATTTTTACTAAAATAGTGTTCGAAATAGAATATTTCGGTAAAAATTTAGGTTATATAACACCGTATCATATTTACTTATGTTTTCGGTTGTAATATGTGTTTATTCTCATCAATCAATTGTGAAATATAGGTAAATTAATCCAGGAATTCGTTTATAATATCAGTTTAGTCATAACAATAAAAAAATAGTTCGTTCTAAAAATAGATGTAAACAAACTGCGGGTGGCGGCCGGTACGGCAATGAGTCATGGCGGGGCACTTGACGCCCGGTTTTTATGGCATAAACAAAGCTGTTTTATGAAGTGCTTGAGTGATTTATGTTATTACATTGTGAATGTTATCGACGCGTAAACTAATGGATGTTCAGATTAGTGATAAAGAATGATGTTTAGGGAAAGTTATTTTACATATATCGGTAGTTTATTGTGCAAGGTACGTTTTTTTGCAAAAAAAAAAAAAAAACCACGGGATTTCTAAATTTTCAGAAATTACATGTTTTTACAGTAGGTTTTATATGATAGCATATCTCATTACCATTCTTAGGGAGTTCTTCGTTTCTTATATAATTATAGGAAATACGAGTTATAATTTTTTTTTCTCACCAAGGTCGATAAAAAAAATCGCTTTACCAATTTTTAACACCCGGAGGGTTAATCTATATCAGACGGAACTAGCGCTACAGCAACCTGCAGTCTTTTTCTTTACCATTCTATGATTTAAACCTACCTACCATATAGACCAGGAGATACTGGCACAAATTTCCTGGTCATTTGTACCAGTATGGCGATCCTTCAGGGGTCTAATTACGTAATGACGAAAAGGAAAAAGATGGTCATAGCGCTGGTAAAGGCGGCCCAATCGCGTGGGCGTTAATCGTACTTTCGCGGTGGTATGGCGGCCATTTGGAATCGTTGGAAAAGTATGGCATGGTGATTTTCATGAATGACTCCTCGACGATGATTAGCTATGCAAAAATTAGCCTCGTACAAATAATATAATAATAATTATAATACTTTATTGAAAGCAACTTAATAACTAGCTTAAGCCTACATCATTTCATTTTAATACGCGCAACCGCCTATTTCTTTTTCATCGACTATTGGAAAATACAAAAATGTTGTGGAACAAATCGTTCGACACTCGTAATTTATCCAACACGTTCCAGCGCTATGACCATCATTTTCCTTTTAGTCATTACGTAATTAGACCCCTGAAGGGTCGCCATACTGGTACAAATGACCAGGAAATTTGTGCCAGTATCTCCCGGTCTAATACTTAGGTACACGTAGAGCTCTTGGCCGTGAATTTTAACAAAAATTACACGGAAGTTGGTATGACATAATAAAGTTATACTACAGTAAGGCCCCCTGTGAGAATAGTTAGTGCCATTATATAAAGGCTGATTGTATTGCGTTTACGAATATATGCGTCATAAATCTTCAGAAGGACGCACTGCCTACAAACGGTCTCATTACCTCCCCAGTGACCATTGTCAATTATAAGACAAAAACTCCCACGGTTTATAAAGGTCTGAATGCACGCACGGACATTCAGAGAGCATCTCCACACAAAACAAACAACCAGTGTCGGTGCCATACTGCTAACGAGACTATTCAACGGTCTAGTGAAGTGAAAAATAACAAAAAAAAAAACTTTTAACTCAGTATGTATTTACAAGTGTTGTATTTTTTTAAGTTTGTCTGTTTTCTGCTTGTAGTGCGTTTTAGCAAAAAAAAGCCGTCTTTGAAATTTAAACACTTAAATTAATCGGCTATTATCTTGGTACCCTCTGTCGTACCAGTCGAAAAAACTGCATAGCATTTTTTTATTTTTGAACAGCCTGTATCAATCGCTGTATGCCTATTTATTACTCTAGCTAGAGTCTGAGGTACTCTAGATACTTTTAACCCCACTAATATTATAAACGTGACAGTTTGTGTGTGGTTTATGTTTATGTACATGTTTCTTACTCAATCACGCTGTAAGGCTTCATGATTACTTTTTTATGGTGTCGATCGATCACGTTTTTTGGTGAGACAAATGTCTTTATGGGACCAATTGCAATTAGAGCACTACAAAAGTAAGAAATAAGTGTCAACATTTTTTTTTTCCTTTTTTCCATTTTGTTTAATAATTTGTTGTTTTCCTATCCGTATACTACGGTTTGTTGTTAAATTCAACATGAGTCTATTATTAAATAAATAGATTAGGAGAATAGGTAAATCCTTTGATGTTAAAACAAAGTATATATGCCTTTTTATCCCAGAAAAATGTTAGATTCCATGGAAACATGGGCGAAGCCATGGTAGCGGATTAAAATTGTTTGGCAGATTTTCATAATTTTCTGAATTTAAAAGGTTTCATATTTCTATATATATATATATTAATAATTTCAATATGAAATATCGGTGAAAACAGGGAACAAAACTTACTCAATCATGCCGAATGAAGTTTGACAGGGAAATAAATCATTCCTCGGATTAAAAAGTATTCTTTCACGCCGGGATAACCATATAACTTGCCTCTGAAATGTATATGAAACAATATATCATGAAAGTTAAACCTATAGTTCATTCATACTGTTACGGTTTAAGGGAATTCGATAAAGTGTGCCAGTTAGATAAATCCAGAAATTAGAATTTTATCTAACTATAGGTATGTCCCAGGATAAATCATTCCTAGGATTTATGAATATATAGGAGCTCCTTTTCACCTCAGGAAAACCATAACTTTTGGTCTGACATGTGGAAAAAGTAGTTGGGTCAATATCTACACGAAAAGTACCGCCTTCAAAACTCATGCCCTAATTTTCGGCTGAAGTAGAACAAAAATATTCACGTACTTAACCGTAGGTAGGGACTAGTTAGTAAATGTTTTTTTGATAGATTAGGTTGTCCTAGCCACGTACTAGTTAATCCAAATACCTTAGTTGGTACATAAGTAGGAGTAGGTATATAGGTACTCAATTGCTGTAGCACCATTGCCGGCTTTTCTGTTCCACGCCATTTTTGGTTGAAGTGTAAAAAATGAGAACAATTTATCTGCACGAACTAACAACACCTGCAAAGATTAATCCGCCTTGTCGATGAAAAATTGTTGCCTAAATTGCCAAACTATTTTCACATCAAACCAATATAGTTGCTGATGTTTTGCAGCTTAACGACCGTTTCGATTTTTGAATACTTAGTGTATTTTTTTATAGTTATTTCGATATAATAGTGACACGGTATATCATGGTATTTAATAAATTAGTCCTCTACCAATTAAGGTCAAACTACTAAATCTAATGTCTCGGTTTCTCTATGGTACCTCCCAAAAGATACCTACTATGTTATTTTGGCCATATTGGAAATTATAATTTTTATAAATAGGTTGAGGCAAAGTAGTAGTAGCTACCTAGGGGCTATAAGAGACAGTGCCACGGGGCCCCCAAGCTCAGGGGGCCCCTCGGATAAAACTTATAAACTTACTAATCTATCAAACTATCTCCAACACCGATGATTGTTATAGACTTCAAGAGGATCTATGCCGCCTTTCTACTTATTATGGCATCAATCGCATCAAAGTAAATGCAGGAAATTGTCAACTTATATCCTTCACTAGGAAAACTAAGCCCATTATTCATAGTTACACAATTCATGACATTGCAGTGGAGAGGGTGTAAACTGTTCGGGATCTTGGTATTTATCTAGATGATAAGCTTTTGTTGAATGAACACATCGACATCATATCAAACAGAGCGTATAAAGCTTTGGGTTTTGTTATGAGGACTTGCAAATATTTTACTTATTTGTTCTCTGTGAAATTAGTTTACAACGCTTACGTCCGGAGCATTCTAAAATATGCAAGTTCTGTTTGGTCACCTCAATATGTCACACAAACACAGAAGATTGAACATATTCAACAAATATTCTTCAAACATTTGAACTTCAAGGTTCGTGAACATCGAGACAAATATGAGGACGACTGTCAGCGTCATTCTTTACCCGCTCTCAGCGACCGGCGTGTAATAACAGATATGTTGCTACTGTACGATATCGTTAGAGGTCGTCTGAACTGGGGGGCTAAAAAGGAAGCTAAAGCAATATTGCTACGCAATTCATTTTTTCGAATTCTCGGCAGAATTCATCTCTGCTGGGCGAGGTAGGTATCAACGTATGTACAAGCTCTGCTTAGTTTGGGGTCAGATTAAGATAGTCGTGTGTGAAAAATGTCCCAGGATATTTAACTATAGTACCTACATATTACTTATTTATTTACATCGGTTCTTTTACTCATGTTGTTGACTGAACCTTGATCTATAAAATTAAATATAAAAAATACAATAGGGTATGTTTTTGACCCATAATAGGTAGTTATAGACGTAGGATTGATAAAGGTATCGAGAACCGGGCTAAACCGAAAGTGACGGCGAGTACCTATCTGCATATCTGCATAAGGATGACTAACCTCCGCCATGTTCTTGGACTATGATAATGAACCTTTGAGCACTCATTAAGCGAAGGTAACAATGAACACATTACCGTGCGAATAGGGACTAACAAACGACCGATTATTGTTTGCAGGGCCATATAGGTAGGTACATTATAATACGTATTCGACGCAGAGTTTTGTACAAGTTCAAATTATTATTTAGTTTAAATTATAGGTAATCTTACCATATTTTTATGTGGTATTGTAATTTATTTAATGTAATTATGTATTAAATATTATAGGTATATTTATATGCATAGATCTCTGAGACATAAGTATAGAAGATAAACAATTTTGAATTAGGTACTAAGTACCTACCTATTTTTAACATAAAATATATATAGTTCCTGTGGTTTTCATTGTTATTAGATTTCTATAATTATTTCCTAATAAGCATAGAGTAAGGTAGGTACTTATTTTAACTCTACCTAATAAGAATGTAGGGCAAGTAGAGTTGTTTATAGAAACTGGGCGGTGTTATAATGAGGCATCAATATCGTTAGTTGGACTTATCCTTGACGTAAGGGTATCATAAGTATCATTGATTATTAGGTATTATTTTTATTTTATGTTTGTTGTTACCACTTATTAGTTAACGAACATAACACAAGATTTATAGTTAAATACCTTTCATTTGAATTTATATTCGCACGTTTAAATAAAATCCACTTTTTACAGTCCGCTGAAACCTCTGCGACTCATGGTCCCGTTGCAGTTGGGCATACGGACGGACATCCTATCTTTAGATTTACCCTAACTAGCTTCCGCTACGCGGTTTCACCCGCGTTCCCCAGAACACATTATATCTTTATGCCAAATTTCATCCAAATTCGTATAGATGTTGAAGCGTTATTGAGGGACAAACATTCAAACTTTCGCATTTAATTAGATAAAAAAATATATTATATACGATAGTGTAAAAATACATATAAGACTTTTTTCAGAAAGTTTCTGAATACTTAACTAAAAGATTCACAGTTCTTGGTGATTGTTTGGATATCAACTGCATTATATCCATGGCATACTTGTATTTTTTTTTCTTTAAATGATTGTTATGGCTGTTAATCATACTTTCTAGTATAGGTATCCTAAATATATAATAAACTAGCTTCAACCGCGCCCCCTTCTTTACCCCCTTACCTACCCTACTCTAGAAGGTACAAACAAGGTTACATTAGAAAAGTTTAATTTATTTAAGTTTCCTTAAATTGTCTAAGTTTCTGCGCATTTTTTTTAATGTAGGTATGAACCTTCTACGAAGTATTAGAAAACATTTAAAAAAATTAAATTATTAAAAGAAACAAAAAACCCGACTGTGTAAAACAAATTTTAACTGAAAAGAGAAAAACAAGCTTTTTAATCATTGAATTATGTGTAATAATTCAATGTTTTTAATCTATAGAATTTGGAATATAACTTGAATGTTATAAGGTCTTGCAGTCGGGGACAAACCAATAACCTAAGTAGGTACCTATGTGTTTTTTTTTTAATATTTGTTTATCCCCGACTGCAATATCTTATAACATTCAAGTTATATTCCAAATTCTATAGATTAAAAAGCTTGTTTTTCTCTTTTCAGTTAATATTTGTTTTACACAGTCGGGTTTTTAGTTTCTTTTAATAATTTAATTTATTTCAGACCTTTTAGTTTTATACATAATGATTTTTATGTATTAGTAAGTAAATGAGCGGTAAGGTACAGTAACGCTAACAACCATCGCAACTCGATTTACGTACGGTAACCGCCCAGAGTCATATACCTACTGTCCTCATTTTTCCAGTTTACGTCAAAAATAATGTCTAAAAAAATAAGTCCCGGGTTCGAATCCTACAATGGGCTTGAGCTTTCGGTGAAGGAAAACATCGTGACGAAACCATAGCACGGTGGTAGGTTACTTTGTAGTACCCATCTGACTGGCTACCACCCCCAAGTTGAAATTTTTTCGCCAAGCTCCTATCGGTGTGTTCCGACAGCGGCCACATAATCAGTTACCATGGTGAGATTGTGGTCAAACACAGGACAAAATAGAAAGAGGGTTTGTTTGTTTATTTGTTTGTTACCTCTTGACACCTACTAACTTTCACGAAAACTAGAATAATAATAAATGCGATATTGAGTGTAATCTTTTGTCGCCTCAACAGCACATTATCATCGTAATGAAATTTTACACCCGGTAGGGCAGTCTATGCCCGGTAGTTCATAGCCCGGAAAAACATAATTTTATATCGAAAAAACATCACAACCGCGGCGCGGGGCCGAGAACTAGTTATGAATAAAGCAATCACTTATAAGTTTATCTAGTTATCCTTTGTAGTTATCTAATACCTGCTAACACCTCTTTTGTTCATTTTTCTTACAGATGGCGCTACGTGCTGCAATGTTGGTGATTTTAGGATGTGCTTATGTAAGGAGTGTACCAATAGGTGAAAAGACGGCTGAAACAGGACATAGTGATGACCTCACTCCTGCGGCAAATTCATGTGAGTCTTCGTCATAAAAGATGCACATTGAAAACTTTAATTAATTATTTATTACACCTCGAGAAATTATAGTATTGATTGACCCTATTTCTAAATGCAGTATTCGTCCTTTCTGGACAGGGTCTAAGGGTTCCTTTTTGGTTCGGAACCCTAAAAACCTGATTTGGTATGTACCAAACAAACGAGCCCATTCAATAATAACCCATTTATACATTGACGGACAGACGGTGGAAGGAAACCTTATGGCACCATAAGGGTTCCATTTTTCGGAACCCAAAAAAGTTATGACAATGAGCAAAGAAACAATATTTCTCATGGCAATCATCAATTTTATCAATAAAAATGTTTTCAGCGTTTCCACTAATGAAATCCAGCATTTTTATTCATTATTTCATTACAGATCTATTATCAGGACGGGGTAGTAGTTATTCAGGTGATTATGGTGCCCTTGCCACTGGCTACGGAAGTTTAGATGGATACGGAAGCTATGCTGGTATCAATAGCCCCACAAGTTACAACGGTTTGGGAGCCAATAGTGGTTTCGGAGGCTATACTGGCTACGCGGGTAATAGTGGCTATGCGGGTAATAGTGGCTATGCGGGTAATAGTGGCTACGCGGGAAATAGTGGCTACGGAGGAAATAGCGGCTTCGGGGGAAATAGCGGCTACGGAGGAAATAGCGCCTACGGGGGAAATAGCGGCTACGGGGGAAACAATGGTTACGGGGGTAATGGCGGCTATGGAGGCTACGGAGGGAACGGCGGATTATCATCCTACTCTGGATACAACAACCCGTACTACCAAGGCGCATACCATACAGGTTACGGCTACTATAACAAACCTGGCAGCATTTACGGCAGCACTATCACTCCCAATATTGTAACAGGATACCGGGGCTACTCTAAAAAGTAAGAAATATTTTTTCCAACTGTGTTAGATAATTTTATCAAGTAACCAAAGTATTCTCCAAAGTTATTTATTGAGGTGGAGCTAAGCAATAATATAAAAGTATTAATAATTAAGGAGGAGTTAAGTGTTTAAGTCAGTCTGTTTTGTTATATTAATAATTATTAATTTTAAAGTGTAAATTATTTACATTTCCACTTGACATACACTTTACATAAATGACTTGTATAAATAAAACAAATATATGCATATTTTTTAAATTTTATTACTAACTGTGACATACACGTTAACTTAAATCATACATTCTACTTCTTTTCAAATTTATTTAGTACAACAAACATGCTGTAAAATAAAACATTTAATATGAAAAATAGTCGTTAAAATAACACGAAAAGTCAGCATTAGGTACATTAAAACGTGCGGTTAAAGAAAGTTGGTGGGCTAATCAGAGCCGGAAACACTTGTTTGCTTTTTCATAGACTTTAACGCTCTCTCGCGTAATTTCTTTTCCAAATCTTCATTGTTTACTTTTCCCTCTTCCTCCTCCTCCTCTGCCTCTTCGCTGTCTGAAGAATCATCCTTCTTTTTTGAGGATTTCTTATGCTTCTTGTGTTTCTTATGTTTCTTAGAATGCTTCTTATGTTTCTTAGCTTTCTTTGATTTTTTGGGCTCATCACTATCAGAGTCTGATTCAGATTCGGAGACCTTCTTCCTCGCCTTCTTCTTGGACACCTGGTCACTATCAGATGATGTGTCTTCCTTCTCACGTTTCTTTGCCTTTTTCTCATTATCATCACGAGATTTTTTAATCTCATCCGAATGCTTTGTTTTCACAGATTTATCATCAACTTTTCTTGACTTAGTAAATTCCGGAGAAGCTATTTTATCCTTTATAGGCTCAACTTTCTTTCCACGTCTTACATCTTTTTCCGAACTGGAATCACGTTTCGGTGCCTTCTTTTTATTCAGCTTTTCGTCACTTTCAGAACTGTCATCGTGCGAATCATCAGAATTATCAACCTTCTTTGATTTTGTCACTTTACTGTCAACTTTATCAGTCCGTGAACGCTCCATACTAGCTTCTTTACGTTTTTTGGATTTCTTATCAACATCTGATTCCTCGGGAATGTTCTTTTGCTTAGATTTGGAACTCTTATGTTTAACTTCTTCCTCGGAACTTGAGTCTGAACTGGACGAACGTGTCTTTTTCTTTTTAGATTTCTTTGCCAACTTCTTTTTAGTATTCTTCTTGCTTTTCTTTTTCCTGTCTTCTTCAGAATCACTTGAGGAACTGTCATCAGACTCACTATCACTAGAAGAACTTTCCTTTTTAGGCTTTTTACCTCTCTTGGAACTGGCTTTATCTTTGCGTTTTATTTTTGCTTTACTCTTCGATTTTGTTACCTCTTCACTGCTCTCACTTTCAGATTCTGATTGATGGGCTTTACGCTTTCCTTTCTTTGAGTCCTTAGCCTTACTTTCATCTTCGTTTTGTTCTTTTCCTGATGCTTCATCCCCAGACCTGTCCGATTTTTTATTATTTTCAATTTCATGTTTTCTCAAAAACGGCGAGGGCGTGCGAGAAAGACTTTTAGAATATTCACGTAAAGTAGGAATAGGTATGATATCTTCTTTTTCTTCGTCATCAGATGAATGAGCAGCCTGTTTAGCCTGATTTTCAGACTGAGAAACCGATTTTTCATTAACCACAGAAGACTCCCTGCTGGAACTGGATGCAACACGTTCCTTTGAGCGCTCACGGGGGGCAGAAATACGTTCGACAGGTTTCTTTCCCAGCTCCTTGAACTCCTTATTTTCTGTGAAAAGAATAAAACAAAAATTAATAATAAAGAAAATCTCACTATATAAATTCTAGTTCTTGTAAGTACTTCTTAGTCAATCAAGTTACAATGGTAAATCTGATATGAATAAAACATGGGTAAGACCCAAGTGGTTTTAAACACCCAAGTTTGGTTCAGATTGTTATATGGGAACTACTCAGAAATCGTGAAATAGCAGACTCTGGGACGTAGATGTATACTAATCATATTTTTAAATATGTTAATCACAATAAAATTATTTACTAACCTTTTCGTGGTATGGACACTGATTTTTCCAATCGCTCTTTAATAAGATCACTGGATCTTCTATCGCGGGATTTCCTATCCCTGGATCTCGTGTCCTTGTTTACTCTCTCTTTCGACTTCTTGTCCCTGTTGAAACACAAATGTGCATAACATCGCGTCAAAATATCAGTTAGCTCAGATTTTGAACTTGATTGATATTTTATATTACAATGATATAAGTTATGATAAAGAGATTAATATGAGAGATTAATAGAGAGAGGATTAATAGGAGTATTACCTGGATTTATCCCTGGAGCGTCGGTCCCTGGAGCGGCGGTCTCTGGAGCGGCGGTCGCGCGAGCGGCGGCCCGAGCGCCGGCGCGACACCGACGCCGACGCCGACCGCTTGCGAGACCGCGACCGACGACGATCCCGGGACGACCTTTGCGTACAAATAATAACCAATCATATCATTTTGTTAAGACCAGCTCATTTGTTGATTTACACACACAACTCACATAACTCACATCGACACACGAATATTAGTAGGTTTCCGTACGGCTTTCTTTACATACAACTTTTAACCATGAAGTTAACAGACAAGCCTCCGATTTAAGTAATAATAGTGATAATAATTTACAGCGACATGCATGACGTACACAAAAGCATTTTTAAAGTCAAATGCCAAAGGAATAAAACACGTAGGAAAGCCGTAGTAGCTCAAATAAAGTGGTAAATAAAATACCTGTCCCTAGAACGTCGTCGAGAGCGTGACCGCGACCGTCTGCGTTCAGGGCGTCTTTCAAGCGATCGGCGACGTTCGCGCGACCTTTAATGGAAATTTTATCTTTACTCAACGCTTTTACCCAATATCAATTATAATCCCTAGTAAAAGATATATATTATAGCGCAACCCATCATTATATCGCAGATAAATAAATAAAAGACTACTTTATTAGAATGTGCAACAAAATAAAGGCAAATCATAAAAAACTACTTTCCGAATTTACTAAAATTCCATGTCTGCAAAACTTCAGTATTTTTACTTTTGTGATACAGTCACCATCAGATATATTACAACAAACAAGGTGTTTAGTATATTCAAGCAGTATTTCTTTAAACACAACCAACCAAAAATATCTCGACGCTATTCACCTCAAATGTATCTAAACAGTCAGTGGGGTTACAAATACAGAGCAATTGAGAAAAACAGACATTTGCCACAGATTTCAAAAATTCTTAATGTGCAGCAGCTTATGACAGAATAGATGTTCAGATATTAATGGTTACTTGTAGAATGATGTATTTGAAAATTAATACTGCTCTTTCAAATGTTTTATTTCTTTATTTATTTCATAGATTCACAGCATGCATGGCTATGCAAAACGAATCTCATTATAACAGGGGCACGACTAATCCAACATAGTTCTCGAAAATATGCCATCTCGAAATCTCCACCCAGTAGAAGCCAAACACATAAAAGTAATTTAAAAAGAGTAGGATTGTTTATGTTTTGTATTTTTTTTTGTGTGCTAATAAAGTATTGTCTATCTATTATTTGAACAAACTGTCTGTTGTGATGGCGAATGTACAAATGAAAATTGGAAGGTACACTCTAAGAAGGTAAATTTTCAGTAGTAACTTCAACAAATTTTATGTGATGCAGCAAAATAAAAACTAGTGATTTCTGCAATAAAATCGGATTGACTTATTTGAGATGTAACATTATTTATTTACCAATTGACGTTAGAACGAACACTAACACTAACCTTTCCCTTCTCTCTCTCTCACGGCGGCGTCTTTCTCTCTCGCGCTCCCTCTCCCGCTCTCGCTCCCTCTCGCGGTCGCGGTCGCGGTCGCGGTCGCGCCGCTCCACCGACCGGCGCCGACTGTTGCGACGTCGCGACTTGCTCCTGTCATCAAACCTTTTTGTTACATTATTCTAATTTAAATAGCTTCACAATCGAAACAAAATAAATATTCTGATTACAGCAGTGTACAGTAGTACCCAACTGTTGAGGCGCATCGTGAATGTTCGTTCGCACAGAAAGGAACGTATGGCCCGAAGATTAACGAAAGAATGCTTAAAACTTACAATAAACCTTAGTTCACTACTAAAAGGTTTAGAATAAACTGCAGCTCTTAGTTCCGTCTCACTCGCAAGTCACGCCCCTCCGCACACATAGCGGCAGCTAAATGTATCTTCTGCGCAGGTACATCGGTAAGCCATTTCAGTTGGGTACTACTGTACTCGTCTCTATAGGAGGATAAGGTTGCTCGCGTCCGTTCGGTAGTGTGTGAACGAGCGTCATTCCTCGCGCGCAACAAGTGTCTGAAGTTACCGGCCTAAGGCAAAGGGCCACCTGGTGGTCAGACGCGGGGTTAGTGAGTAACCCTCAAGCAAGTGAGCTTCTGTGAGTGAACTGCATCTCCGGCACTTTCCTGGATAGAAAGTAGAGGGCTACCCGTTGGATTAGTTTTCCGGCAACCCAGCTGTAGGCATTGGGTAGATACGTGGATATGTATGGGGAAGTGAGCGCGCAAGACAGCTCCGGTACCATTCATGGAGAAATGGAAGTCGGCTTCTCTGGCGTCCCCAGCGGGGATTGAATCCGCGAGCACCCTAGGTTGTGTTTATGCTTGCGCTTGCGTAAGTACTGGCACAGACGCAGCTAGTGGGGTGCGCGTGGTGAGCGACTTTTAACAGCTCCGGTACCATTCTGGACAAATGGTAGTGAGCGATCACGGTGTGACTCACATTTTCTCAAGAGTACCAGGGGCGAGTACTCTGGCGGCGTGACATACGGCAGATGGTCTTTGAAGCTTCGTAAGAGGTTGCCAGGTATAGTGTGCCGTCTTTTATGACCTAGAGGTTGGTAGAGGTGGCCACTATAGAAAATCTCAGTAGATTGATAAGGGTTTGTACTCGTCTCTATACTTTGCAATAAAAACATCTGACTGTAAGTCACTCTTTCGAGTAACTACACTTATATACATATATCGCGTATATTTTATTTTTATTTATTTAGAAACGTTACAAAATGAATGTCATTGAAATTTTTTTTTATACCGCTTAGTTGGCAAACCAGCATACGACCCGCCTGATGGTAAGAGGTTACCGTAGCATATGGACGCTTGCAACACCAGGGGTATCACACGCGCGTTGCCGTCCCTGCAGAAATCTCTTCACACCCCTTTTGAAGAACCCCATGCTGTACACCATTGGGTGCACCACGGCGGGAAGCTCATTACACACCCACAGTATGAGCGTCCGCGGAAGGAAGCTCCTTTGAGCCTGCATTACGAAACAAGTCTGGCCTTTTCTTTACGGAAAAACACATTTAAATTTGGATAATCAAAATTTCTTTTGAATTGGATTACATTTGCCGGTATGTCCCGCTTTTGGATATCAGAATTTAATTTTACTCGTCCCGACAAATGAGTTCTATTGAGTAGCGAGAAAACGGGACTTCACCTTAGCAGAGGGTCTACGAGTCTGGTCTGGGTCTACTGGATCACCTATACTAGAGGATTAGGCCATCCAATCCCAGTTGAAAAATTCACCCTGTTCCTGTAATATATTCATAATAAAGTTACCTCGTGAAGAAGCGCTCGTGGTGTAGCATGATAAGCTGTTCTTAATCGATCGGAAAGTTAAGCTACCACCGTCATGGTCGGTACCTGGATGGGTGACCGTCTAGTGGTATTTCAAATCGAGCGTTTCCGTGCTTCGGAAGGCACGTAAAGCCGTTGGACCCGGTTATCACTTAATTGTCATAGTCGTTAAGCTAGTTGGAGGCCTTCTAGGCGGCTTGAAAAACTCCAACAGCAGGTTGATCAGGGTGAAAGGGATTTCACCCTGATTAGTGAAAGGAGGCCTCCTCAGCAGTGGGACATTATAGGCTGGTGATGATGATGAAAGTTACCTCTCCCTACGAGAACTGCGTCTTGGGCTAACACTAGTTGATGAATCACGATTGGAGCGATACTGACGCTTCTTATGCGATGACCTCTTTTTGACACTGCCACCTAGAAAAAGCAATAAATAAATAACATTTTATATTCAAAAAGGCAGTGCCTTTGCATTTTTATCGGGGGATATTTGATGAATCCTTACAGACTTTAGAAGTGGAATTCAAAAGAAAGCATACAACACCATTCTACACAGCTCTCATGTGACAAAGTAGATAAAGTTAGCAAGTGTATTACGAACAGGTGGTAGAATCAATAATTTTAACATTCTTCAGTGCCTTAGTAGAGCCAAAATTGAATAAAAGATTTAGAATTTTGATGCCAATTTTTTTATAATTTCCAAAACTACCAAAGTAATCAAACAAAAAGCTTACGAGACGAAGCAGACGACGAACGTCTTTCACTCGAGGAACGACGAGGTTTAGCTGCTGACTTATCTTCCTCAACTTTTTCGGTAGTTGACCTACGAAATAATTAACATTATTATAGATATTTTAAAAGATAATCATTTTATAACTAAAAAGTTAGAAATACTTACTTAGCTGGGGATGCCGATCTAGATTTCTGATCGTCTCCATCATCTTTTTTCTCATCTTTGGAAACATTTTCTTTACTATCATCTTTGATAGAGTCATTTGTAGTATTATGATTCACTTCTTCAAGTACTTCTACATCATCTTTCTTATCTGGTGACTTTCCATTTTCTGGAAAAAAACAAGCAAATTAATATCATGTTTTTTTTTTCATATGACTAAGTCGATAAACAAGCATACGGCTAGCCTGATGGTAAGCGGCTACCGTAGCCATATGGACGCTTGCAACACAGGAAGCATCGCTCACGCGTTACCGAACTTTCCGCGCTCTCCTATGAGCTCTGGCGACCTTACTCACGCGCAGGAACACAACTTTACACAACATAAAGTTATTTGGCTGCGTTATTCTGTAAGGTGGAGGTACTTTCCCAGTCGATGTTACTCACTTTTATCACATAATAACATTAAGTATGTAGACTATAGACTGCCTTTCGACCTACACCTCCTTAGTATCTTTAGTTATCTTTTGACACTTGGTACGTACCCATTTACACATATAAAAAGAAGACAAGTCACAAGACTAAAACGAATGGCAATATAATAAAAAATAACATACCTTTTGCTTCTGGCAATTTGATGTCATCAACGTGTGAAGTTTTCGCTATGCTACTCTTGTCACGGCTGCGTCTTCTTGATCGTCGCGGGCTGCCACCATTCCGATGCCTGAACATAATATTTCAATTTCAAGTATTACGATCACAGTTCGAATGAATAATAACACTAGGAAATAAATACTAATCTAACTAATATTATAAAGAGGAAAGATTTGATTGTTTGTTTGCATTTCATAGGCTACGAAAGTACTGAACTGATTTGAAAAATTCTTTCAGTTGGGAAGCTTCACTATCCCCGGGTGACATACTATATTTATATACAGACAGGCTATATTATATTTTCAAAAAAATTAGGGGTCCTTACTAAAACTCCAATAATGTAACCTAAGGTGTAAAAAAAAATACCTAAATTATTCATTACATCGCGTACGCTGCGAAAACTATTAATGATAGAATAAAATAATGTACTACGACTTTTCAGAACACATCATTATTTACAAAAAGTGACGCGATACCATATGTCTAACTATAATAGTTATGCCACAATGAGTATTCTTTTATTTTTTTTAATTAATTGATATGGCGACGCTAGAAAAGGCTCTTTATTTGTATCTTGGTATAAATCCTTATCAAAATAAATTACTTCATACTCAAGACTGCTTCAATACCTTTTAAATAACTTTTAGAATTATTCAATTCGGACATTCCATTCAAAAGATATCACGAGTTTAAAAATGTAAGTTGCAGAAAAAACACGTCACTGAGGTACGAGCCGTACGGGAGGAGAGTCAATGTCAAGAAACGAAGTGCCCGCATAATTCTAGCGTAGCTTTATATTCTCATTGCGTGTGGTTCATTGCTTGTAAAAAAAACTCCCCCGAAACGGCTTGACCGATTCTTATGAAAGGTAGGGTAGTGTAGAGTAAGGTAGGGTAGGGTAAGGTAGAGTAGGGTAAGGTAGGGCAGGGCAGGGTAGGGCAGGGCAGGGCAGGGCAGGGTAGGGTAGAGTAGGGTAAGGTAGGGTTGGGTAGGGTATCACCACCGGGTAGTGTAGCACCACGGGAACGAAGTCGCGCCGGGCAGCTAGTAAGAACATAAATTAATTATCCTATATATCATATAACAGGTGGAGATTTCGAGATGGCATATTTTCGAAACCTATGTTGGGTTAGTCATTCTGAACAACTTTTACTATGGGACCAATAATGAATTGTCAATTATTTTTGTTAACTTTTCTTACAAATTGTAACCTTGCTCATAATATAATGTATGAATAGTAAAAAAAAAATGAGAATTCAGTGTAGTAAAAGTTGTTCAGCATGACTAATCCAACATAGGTTTCGAAAATATGCCATCTCGGAATCTCCACCCAGTATAGGATGACACAATAGAGCCATAATAATACATATAGAATATATCAATAATAAAAACCTACTAGACTTGTTATAGCCAGCATAATTTCGACATTTTAACATAGGTATATTGTATAAAATATTTGTACAATATTTTTACTTCAATGCCCCGTCAGTGTACATATAACTAAACTAAAATGAGGGTCTTTAAGGGTAGGGTAGGTAAGGTAAGGTGGGTACTCACTTCCGGTCCCCGGAGCGGTCGCGCGAGCGAGTCCGTGAGCGGCGGCGGTCCCGCGAGCGGCGGCGCGAGCGCGACCGCGTCCGAGACCGCCGCCGATCCTTCTCCTTGTCCTTGTCCTTCTGCTGCTCCTCCTGATCAATTCAAATTCAATTATTAAGTACCTACTAGATTTTTTATAAGAAAAAAGTAAACAATCACGATACTCGTACATACCATTCGTTTCTTGATCTCCTCCTTCTTCTGCTGAGTGAAAGACTCCGGTATGCCGTTGTCGCTGGCCTGGGCACTGAGCAGCAGCTCCCACAGCTCACCCATAAACAGTCGCGCGTTCTTCCCGTTTAAAAATCCAGTAAGATTGATCTGCATTTTCTTGGGACAAGGGAACTAGGAATCGCGGATGCGGGATCGGGAAAGAAAATATTCTCAAGTTATTAATCATATCGTCACATTATCATTTTACACCCTACCAACTTTAAATTTTCCATTGGCCTTGATGCCGTTACTCCAATTTAAAAGAATCGTCGAATAAGGAAAAAATAAAATATAAATAATATAAAAGTCGTCAAGAGCGCCGCGTACTAATTAACCGTCAACGAAAAATAATGAGCAGCACAAAAGTGACTCGGGTAGGGAAGCGACACGACACGAGACAAGACAAGACAAGGCAAGTGGTATGTAATGTACATGTTGTGATTAGTGTTGACGGCGTATCCGTATGCGGATTGCGGCTCGGCAGGGACGAGGCGCGCCGGCTGCGAGTGGAGGCCGCCGCGGAGCTCGCCGCGCCGCTCCCGCCCCCGCCGCGGTCGCAACCAACGCCGCGACGTACGAGGACGCAGCGTTTTTCTCTCTTCTTTCTTGCATCTGGAAGGGTTTTGCGACACAACCACATTATGCTGAACGCAAAGCCTAAGAAACGGAGCTTCCCTACCTCGAGTCAAATTCAACTCTCGACGACTTTCTTAATCTGTTTATTGATGAAAATGAACACAATATCTTCTCTCTATTGCCATATATATTCACAAGTTAGGGATCTTCACTTCGCATATTCTTTATGATAGAGTTAGCGTTTTGTTTAAGTATTTAATTTCCCCGTAAATACCGATTGAGAATGCTAAGTGCCTCCGAAAGAGCGGAGCCGGCGGGCGGTGGCGGCTAGCTGGCGGCGGCAGGACGGCGGCTGCGACGGCGCGCTAACCGGTGGGGACCATAGAAATATCCATACGCAATCAATATACATATGACATCAGACTTCTATTGCAGTTTCTTTTGTACAGTGATGCTGTAGAAACAATTGCTTTACTTAAGTTTACAATGACCAGAAATTTTAGAGCATATCAAACTGTAAAGAAACTGCAATGATTACATTTTTGTATTAATAATACTGTTAAAATGTTAAAGTTGTGTATCACCTTTTCCTCAAGCTGGTTGTTGACATAATCAATGACTACATCATCTTCCATCTTGAGTATTTCAGTGATTTTCTGAGTGATCCATGGCTTCAAGATGTCAAGCTTGACCTTTGACATATCCACCTAAAAAATCTTGCACTTTAATAAAAATTATTAATATATTATAGATAACTAGCTGCCCGGCGCGACTTCGTTCGCGTGGTGCTACCCTACCCTATCTAAACCATCCAGGGCGTCACCCAAACGCATACAAAAAAATTCAACTGTATGTGTGTTTGTCACTGAACTCCTCCTAAATGGCTGGACTAGGGTTTCGTTTTTCCCAACCTTTTTCCATTCCCGGGACCCGGGAATGAAAAAAATGACTTCTGATGACTTAAAATTTTAAAAAGTTTTAGTTCTTTAATTTTAACGTATTTTAAGTCATGTAAATCACGTAATTTAATTAAATTAGCAATTTATTTGTCTCAGAAGTAAATAATAGTGCATTATGAGACGTGTGCAAAGTTGGTAATCACACACGAGACGAAACAAACTTGTATTTTTTTAACTAGATTTTTTGATAATAGTCAATGAGAACGTCAACAAAACAAATTAAGAATGCTTCGTCTACGCACAATAGCATTGAGTTACATACAAACTTAACATAATCGGGACTATATCATAAAACTGTGTTTTAATGTAAATTAAAAAGCGTCGTACGTCATAAGCTACATTATGATACTAAAAACGGTGCAATAAATGTCAAATTACGAGCATGTGTTGAAAAAAGAATTTACTAATTCACAAGGAACGAACTATGCTCGGAATTTCTCTACGAGACAGGGAAACGACGACATTCGTAGGAGAACAAAAATTACCGATATAGCTCGTAGTGATAGTAAGCTGATGTGATAGCAATGCGCAGGCCACATCGCTTGAAGACGACGCGAGTGGCGACCACGTACAGGAAAGCGCCGTTAGGGACGACCTCCCATCAGACGGATCGACGACCAAGTCAGAGTCGCTGGGCGCCGCTGGATGCAAGCGGCCCAAAATCGTTCGAAGTGGAAGTTAATAGGGGAGGTCTTTGTTCAGCAGCGGACATCCTTAGGCTGATATGATGACGATGATGTGTTTTATTTGACTTTTGGTCGGTAAAAATAATAATACTTATTATATAAAAAAATATGGATTTTCGGCAATATTTACATTTTCTTATACAAAAGCGCTGATAAGCTTTATCTCCAAAAATATATATTAAAAAAAAATATTAATGTAACTTTCACTTTCTTCAAAATTACGCGCTTTCAGAGATTTTCACTAGAATCGGCAGTTTAGAAACTACCCATAGTAACTATGTATGACCTGTAGTTTGATATGATTAGTTTGATATTAGTTTTGATATGAGTATGCAACATCCTTGTGTTTCAAAGGTTTTTCGTTAATTTTGACCAATATTTGCAGTGTTTTAGAGCATTCAATTTCATAAAGAAATTCCCGGGAATTCCCGGGAAATCGCAAAAAAAAACCCGACTTCGGGAACGACGTATTTCCCGGGAATTCCCGTTTCCCGGGACCCGGGAACGAAACCCTAGGCTGGACCAATTTGAATGATTTTTTTGTATGCGTTTGGGTGGCGCCCAGGATGGTTAAGATTCGCAAATCATCCCTGCAGATGGCCCTGCAGTTGATAATATAACCAACCGATATAGATACCGACTGCAGCACCATCTGCCGGGCCGATTTTAGGGGTAGTTCAGTGACATACACACGTACAGTAGAATTTTATATATAAAGATATGGATTTTATGCTACCAATGAATGATGTTTGCAATATCCATATCGTAGTAGATAATGACCTATAATTCAGAGAATGTCTCGTAAAACTTAATTTAAAGACAAAACTGGGAGATTATTATCAAACAATTTAACCCTATGAGCTTTAGGGACAAATCTCTGAGGTAGTACAGACTTTGGAATTTTGTTCTCGTCAGTCCTCTGCTTCAATATGCTCTTTATCTATCAAAAAAAGTCAGTTAAAGAGGTAGTGTAATGTGATAAAAAGAGAGTTGTTTGCAGGCATGTTTTCTTGCCTAAACACCATTTTTATTAGCAAATGAGCCTTTATTGTATCCTCATACTCCATTTAACACTCACAATGATTGTTTTACCGTTAAAATACTGGAGGTTTTGAGTTAATTTAATATTATGGATTCAAATTGCACTTTTATTGCATTTTTAGATGTGAATCTATAACTTCTTCTATTTAGATTTGAGAATATTTTAAGCAATGTCTTATTTAAACAGGATTCCTCAACTATATGCATATATATAACTATATACATGATATAAATTATTATTACTAAGTGAAATTTAATTTCAAGATTATTCATAATTCTCCAATACCATGTAAGGTTGGGTCATTAATACTACAGATTCAAAAGCTCTCCATAGCCCATCAATGATGTAATAAATAAACTGCGCAAACCTGTTGAGTTAAGCAATCCCCAAACTTCATTTGTTTCATCAGCTTTTTCTCCTTGTCGCTAAAGCGGGTGTCCTGCTCCGTACTGGTTCCCTAATAAATAAATAATACAACCATGTAATAAACATTGGCTATTTTAGTATCCACTAACAAAATGGATTAAGGCTTGATTAAGCTTTCTGTCCTTTTCCTGGAAAATTCTATTTTTGATGAGGTGTTTTAGGGTTATATTTATACAACAGACCAGGATTAAACTTTACATAGGTACAGTGTCATCATCAAATGACTCCAATTTAATATGTTGCTGTTTAATCAATCCTGACGATTGACTCACGATAAAATATATGATTTTGAGGAGACGTTATCAACGGCGTGGTGGGTGGCTTCGGTCTTTGTATTACAAAATAAACCCACTGGCACTAATAATGTAATATGTTGTGATCATTTATAACTTGAACAACTTATAAACTAACGATTTAGTCGAATACTAGTTATCTTACCGTATACATCATCATATTTACGGGACAAAATAATCAATACTCCGCTGGTAGTAAAAGGAAGCTAGCAAGCCCCTGAGGGGTAAAGACGCCGATGGTCGCACCAAAGCGGTACGAATTATTACCACGTTTTATCGTCTATCACGCACTACTAATATGTCACTGTAAAACCCATTTTAATTACGACATAATCCTCACATGTAGGTATATCAAAATGATTCAACGCACAAGATTCAAAATGGTGCTCGCTCATTGAACATTCGCCATGTTGAAAATTATTGATTCTTCTTCTTCTTCTTATTTTTAAGTTTGGCAACCAAGCCCAAATTAGGGCTCATTTCTGCCAGTGTCGAGTTATATTATAGTTTCCAGTCACAATAAATCACTTCTGTGATCACTTCACATTATAGTCCTCAGTCAGTCAACGTCCGCGCGTCCATAAAAGCAAATCATAAAAGTCATGTTTTACCACAGAATATTTAATAGTACTACGTACAGAAAACCCACTTCGAAAACGACATTTAAACAAAAATCGACTCTTGGAACGACAGAATAAAGCGCAATCCAGTTCGCGCAGCGCTGCGCGCCTAAAATTATATTCACCTACAACGTCCCTCTCTTTCTATCGTATAACTCTATCCTGTATGACGCGGCACGTGTTACGGTAGGGTTGTCTAATGACGTATTATGAATCTTAAATATTTCCTTATCGCCTATGTATGTCCTATTACTATTCTCTGTGTTTATTTTATTTCTATGCTATTCTCCTTTCGTGAACAATGACATTTAAAATATCCTAGCTAACTAGTATTAGATCAGAAAGTTATTTTAAAATGTCTACATACTTTAATCTAAGTTGTTAGACCTATACGTACTTTGTATACTGAATGTGTATTCTGTCTACGAAACTGAATACAACTATTTTGGGGAAGGGTTTTAGTAACATACATGCTTATCAAATCTGGAATGTCTGACGACGCGACAAGAAACGGCACGATTACCTAGTCCAGTAGCCGTCAGCCGAAATTCACAATATTTGTTCTTAATAATCTTCATGATGATTAAAGAAGTTTGTTATATAAAAATTAATAAAGAATTAACCAAAAAAAGGATATATTGAGTTACTTACCTACATAACAATAAGAATTGTTAAATTTTTCTGAATATTGTTCTACTGATTTTTGAAATAGTGGTATGTTAAATCTTAGTTATTCTAGGAGTTGTAAGGTAGAATTACTGTATATTTAAAGAGGGAACTCTCTCTATTCTGGAACTACTAACAGTTTCTAAAAAAAAAATCGTCAAAATCGGTTCATAAACGACGAAGTTATCCGCGAACACACATAAAAATAATTAGACTGTTTTACAAAAATCTTAAACCAACTTCAAAGTACACTAAGAAGTAATCAAATCCTGATCTGATGACAATGGGACCAAACGGGAAGTGTACCCTTCCAGACAAAAAAAGAATTTTCCAAATCGGTTAATAAACGACGGAGTTATGAGGTAACAAACATAAAAAAAAAAAAAAAAAAAAAAACATACAACCGAAATGTGAACCTCCTCCTTTTTTTGAAGTCGGTTAAAAAATATACGGTCGAATTGAGAAACCTCCTCCTTTTTTTGAAGTGGGTTAAAAATCATTCACATGAGTTTTAGAGGTCTAAGAGGCCGGCAGGCTGATTACCAATCTTGCAAGAGCCAAGCGATAGCAGATATTGCTAAATATCTGCTGTTTTATTGCAAATTCGTATTATGAATCATCGATAAATAAGCCATAGCAAACACGCATCAGTGCTGACTCTATGGGACAATCGGTAAACTAAAAAGTGCATTCATCTGTATAGACTTACAATAATTTGGTATTACGAATCGTTTTTGACAGCAGCGGAAAAGCAGAAAGCAAGCAATTGTATCTGTCAAATTGCGACAACCTTTTCTCTGATTGTAAATCTCTGTTGATCGATTGCTACCAATTTATTATTAAAATTATCTAGATTTTAGTTCATATTTACGTACTGAACATAAAAGCAAGATCATAAGAAGTAAGTGAAGTGTAAGTAAAGAGTGGAAGTGAAGTAAGTGGGAATTGTTTTCATTGATTTAAGTCATGGTTCGTGCTTTATTATACTGAGTGGATTGGAGGTTGAGGAGAGGAGGAATGATATCCTCATAACAGCACGGTTGCGTCGTGACCTTGGACACCAAGCCACAGCTTTGGATTTTTCGGAGGCTCAGTTCAAAGCACACTATAGACTGTCGAAAGAACTCTTCTTCGATTTGTGTTCTGAACCTAGGCCATACCTACATAGCTCCATTGAGAAATAGTACAAAAGTAAGCATATAATGTAAAGTACCTATATGCATGTTTATTATTCTTTAGGTAATTTTTATAATGGTTAAAAATTTACGTTAAAAAAAAAGACATAGTGATATTACAGGTGCTTACAGCACCCTTATTTTATGCTACAGGCTCTTAATACAAGCCTATGGGAATGAGCTACCTACACAGCCGCATTCAGTCATTCAGTAAAGAGGTGACAATAGCTTTGAATATAAATGTAGTCCACTATCATTATAGTATAATCTATTAACAATTCCTGCTCATAAATTTGTGAGAAAGTCCCAGGATTTTAATATTACTAAAATTTACTTTACAGGTGAATCCAAGGCCATGGCGTTTAACACCAATTGCAGCTGCGCATTATACAAGTGTGGATAGTCACGGAGATCATAGTCAACAGATACTACCACCAATGTAAGATGTGGGTCCTGCTGATGAAATACACCTTCTTGCTAGTGGATGACAACAATGGGACCATATTGTGCAAATATTATTATTAGAGTTATATATTAGAAATAAAGTTTGAAATTTTTGTATGTATCGTCATAATATTTTAAAATGGTTTTATTTTAAGTTTTTGTACTAAAATTGTTTTGTTCATTTGTAAGGTATATATCTATGGGCCAAAGTAGCCTTATAATAAAGAGATATTAATATTCTATTAATTCAATTTTTCACTTTTACAATTTAAAATATACTTAAAATAATATTACATGGTATGGGTAAGAAGTATTTAGTTATAGTCAATAAATACTATTATTATTTGTATTGATAATTTAATACTGTTTATTAATTAATGAATTGCATTAATAATGTTAATTTGTAAAATGAACTAGCCGTGTTATACCTACTTGTTATAGTAACTCTGTAACTTTTGCTGTTTGTTGTAGTTTATTCAATACTTAAGTGATCTAGTAAGGGTTATAATAAACACAAAATAATTGCTATATTGTTATTTAATTATCCTGAACAATTATGGTCCATATCTGGCTGTCTGTTAATATCTCCCTTTTGGCTATGAATTGTGCTGATGAGATGCTCCTGCTGTACTTTTCTGGCAACAGGTACTGCAGGCTCTGGAAGTGTCTGTAAATAAGTAAAAGTATAGTTGTTAGTGTTTGTTGGGATAGTCTATGGTATGATGATATATGTTATCTGTGGATGATGAAAAATTAGAATAAGTTTGATCGGTAATGGCAGTGAATTAAAACAAGTTATTTAATAAATATCTTTTATTTAAACATGGTGTCAGGTTAAACATGGATACAAAACAAACAGAAAAAATGTCTCAACTATTGACAATGAGTAACCCAATAGAACCAATGTGTTATTCATCAGATAACCTTTCACACAGTTGGACAACATGGTTTCAACGATTTGAGCTATATCTTATTGCAAACGACCTTGAAGAAGTCTCGGACAAAAGGAAAATAGCCTTATTGCTCCACTTGATCGGCTCCAAAGGCGTTGAGATATACAACTCTTTTAATTTATCGAGCGGGTCATTTGAGGACGTCAAGACAAGATTTGACGGCCATTTTATACCAAAAAAAAGCACTACGATGGAAAGGTACAAATTTTTCACACGAAGCCAAGGACCGAGTGAAAGTTTTCAGAGCTATATCACGGATTTAACAAATAAGAGTCTCACATGTGACTTCAAGGACCTCAGAGAAGAAATGCTAAGAGATGTTCTAATACTGGGTCTCAATAACACCACCGTCAAACAAAAGTTACTAGGAACAGATAACCTTACCTTCCAAAAGACGGTGGATATCTGCAGAGCTGCCGAAGTTTCCAGTAAGCGTATAACTGAAATAAATAAAGTAGACAGCCATGAAGTCTTAAACATTAAACAAATAGGGACTTCAAGAAAAAGTGAATTAAATATGGAAAAAAGCTACTCTTCAAACAAGAAATTCATAAAAAAATGTTTCAAATGTGGTGGGAATTGGTTTCCATCTCACCAGTGTCCAGCATTTGGGGCAATTTGCCAAAAGTGTGGCAAGCGCAATCACTATGCCAAAGTATGCAGAGCAAAACAACTCGCCAATGTTGATACCAATGATGATGCTAGCAATGAAGATGAAGAGAGTTTCTTTGTAGGAACAGTGACAACAGACAATGAAAGTGAGTGGCTGGAACAACTATGCATCAATAATAATTATGTCAAAGTTAAATTAGATACTGGTGCACAGGTCAACTGCATGTCACTTTCTGTGTTCAAACAACTTGGCCTTAACCCTAATTTTATTATAAAAAAGAGAATTAATCTTATCACGCTTGATAATAAAAATATATCTGTTAAAGGTATTTGTACAATCAAATGTTATTTGAGTAATATGAAGTGTGATAATGTTGATTTTGTAATTATTGATGGAGAATGTTCAACTATTTTAGGTTTGAAGACATGTAAAAAATTAAAACTTGTGACTAGAAATTATGTAAATGAAGTATCATATTCCAAAAAAAATATGGTTGATATCTTAAATGATTATTCTGATTTATTTAATGGTATTGGTTGTTTTGAAAAACCATTTAACATTAAATTACAGCCAGCTGCAATACCAAGAGCCGATCCACCCCGTCGAGTTCCAATATCTGTTAGAGAACCTTTGAAAAAAGAACTTCAAAGAATGGTTGAACTAAACATCATAGAGAAAGTTGAAGAACCGGTTGAGTGGGTCAACTCTGTAGTGATCACTAAGAAATCAAACAACAAAATTCGTGTATGCATTGATCCCAGGTATCTCAATCAATTTATTATTCGAAAGCATAAACAACTTCCTACTGTAGAAGATATTGTGGATAAATTGTCAAATGATAAATATTTCACAAAATTAGATTGCAATAGTGGATTTTGGACTGTTCCACTAGATTCTGAAAGTTCAAAGTTGTGCACATTTTCTACACCTTTTGGTAATTATCGCTATAAACGTTTACCATTTGGACTTTCAGTTTCTACCGAGGCATTCCAGGAAAGAATGGAAGAAGCATTCAATAATATTGATGGTGTTGAATTTTATTGCGATGATTTAATTATCCATACAAACTCTTTATATAATCATAATATATGTTTATTAAAAGTTTTTAATATAGCCAGGAAATTCAACATTAAGTTTAATAAAGAAAAATCTGAATTTTTCAAAGAGGAAGTAAAATTTTTAGGTCTTGTTGTAAGTAACAAAGGTGTAAAACCAGATCCGTTGAAAGTTAAGGCAATATCAGACATAAAACAAATTAAAGACAAAAAAGACTTAGAACGGTTTCTTGGTGTGACCAATTATTTATCAAAATTTATTGAAAATTATTCTTCAATCACCGCTCCTCTCAGAAGCTTATTAAAAAAAGATATACTATTTCAATGGCAACATTTTCATGAAACTGCTTTTAATAAACTAAAATATGAAATTACTAATGCTCCCACTTTAAAAATATTTGACACAAATAAGAAAATAACCATTTCTGTGGATTGTAGTTCTGAAGGTGTTGGAGCATGCCTCTTACAAGATAATCAACCTGTGGCATACTCATCAAAAGCTTTAACAGAATGCCAAAAAGGCTATGCCCAAGTTGAAAAAGAAATGTTTGCTATAGTTTTTGGGTGCACACGATTTCACAAATATATTCTTGGTAAATTTATCAATGTTGAAACTGACCACTCTGCTCTAGAATATTTATTCAAAAAACCTCTAAATAAAGTTCCTCCTAGAATACAAAGGATGATGTTAAAAGTTCAAGGATACGAGTTATGTGTTAAATATGTACCTGGAAAGAAAATGTTTATTTCAGATTACTTAAGTCGTTCATACTTACCTATTAAAGATAGTAGCTCTGATAAGTTTGATGAAGAGTTAAATAAGGAAATTATTTGTCATGTTCAATTAGCATTAGATGATCTTCCTATTGCACAGAATAAAAGAGAATTAATAAGTTTAAAAACAAAAGAAGACAGTATTCTATGTCAATTAATGGAATATATTAATAATGGGTGGCCTGATTCAAAAGATAAAATACATAATAACTTGAAACCATTCTGGAATTTTCGCTATGACTTATCCCTTATTAATGGTGTTATATTAAAAAATAATAGAATTGTTATACCCCTTGCACTTCAGAAGATGATGATTGAAATAATACATGAAGGACATTTTGGCACAAATAATTGTATAAGAAGAGCAAAAAGTGTTATGTTTTGGCCTGGTATGTCTTCCCATATAAAAGATAAATGTGAAAATTGTTATGTATGTGCTAGTTTTAGACCTAATAATTGTAAAGAACCCTTAATTTTTCATGAAATACCAAAATTACCTTGGTTAAAACTGGGAACAGATATCTTTGAAATAAATAAACAATATTACTTAATTATTGTTGACTATTACAGCAAATATATTGAAGTTGTTAAGTTAGAAAGTTTAACTTCTAACACAGTTATTAAACATTTCAAATCAATATTAGCTAGGCATGGCATTCCTAATGAGATTGTTTCAGACAATGGGCCACAGTTTTCTAGTGCAGAGTTCAAATTATTTGCTAATAATTATGATTTTAAACACACCACTTCTTCTCCAAATTTTCCAAAGTCTAATGGACTTGCAGAAGCAAGTGTTAAAATAGTCAAATCTATTTAAAAAAAATGTATGTTAGATAACTCTGATCCACATATTGCTTTACTTAATCATAGAAATAGTTGCAAGGATGGCAATCCGTCTCCTGCAAATTTATTATTTAACAGAAATCTCAATTGTAAAGTGCCTGTGTCAGAATCTTATCTCCGTCCTAAATTATTTGAACGTAATAAAATTACAGATGAGTTAAAAAGAACCAAGGTCAAGTCTTATTATGACAAAAATTCCAAACTGTTAAAAGAAGTGCACCCAGGACAAAATGTTTTGTTTAAGAAAAGATCTGAAGATAGGATTTGGACACCAGGTGAAATAGTTAGTAAATCATCATGTCCTCGATCATATAATATAAAAGAAAAGGATGGTAACATATTACGCCGTAATCGACAGCATATCATAATACATGATAATAGTCAGCAGGAATATCCTAAAATTGAATTGGATGATATGGTAGAATATGATGATTTAGATGGCTCTGCTTCTATTAATTGTGATAATGGTTCAACCAATATTGATAGTGGTTCAAACAACATTGAAAATAATGATTATTATGTTACTAGAACTGGGAGAGTTGTTAAACCACCCAGTAGATATTCCGAGTGAGTAGAATTAATTTTATATTAAAATATTATGAGAAGAGGAATGTTGGGATAGTCTATGGTATGATGATATATGTTATCTGTGGATGATGAAAAATTAGAATAAGTTTGATCGGT
Organism: Achlya flavicornis; assembly: GCA_947623365.1. Lineage (NCBI taxonomy): Eukaryota > Metazoa > Arthropoda > Insecta > Lepidoptera > Drepanidae > Achlya > Achlya flavicornis. The sequence goes on from OX392474.1 coordinate 9,699,847, forward strand.
AATGGCAGTGAATTAAAACAAGTTATTTAATAAATATCTTTTATTTAAAACAGTGTTTGGCAGGTTTTTATTTTCATATTACAATACTTACAAACTCTGCATGATGGTCCTCTTGTTGTTGTAAGATACAATATTAATAACATGTCCTTATTCATTAGCATAACAACATTGAGAATATTCTAACAAAATACTATAACAGGCATTTTTTATAACAATAATTCATTATCAGTTTCTATAGCTATTCAACTTACCATGATACATTAATTAGTCAATAATTCTTATGAATACATTGAACCTGTTAATATCATACCTGTTACAATTATTTTGTTAGGTCTGTTATTGTGTAGGGTAATTATTTGGTTAGGTTATATGGGTCGGGCCCATAAGAGTTTAACTTAGTGGCAAGATCATGCTACTGTCTGTCAACAGTTTCTTTTCATCATGCGCCAAGCCCAACACCTTTGGCTAACGCGGGATACTCAGCAAGGATATCTAACAACTCTTCTAATGGCTCGTTGTTTGCCATTTCTTTAACATTTTACTTTTACTTTAAAGTTAACCTCTTACTTACGTTTGCAGTGATATCCAAAATCCATATGAAACAAACACTTAAAATGACATCGACTTTGACCACTTGAGTAAATTGGAAGGGACGCTAAGCATTTTTTGTGAATTTTGAATTACATTTGAATAGGTTTCGACATGTAAACATACCAAAAAAGTACATCGCGCACATCTGTTTGACATAAATTTATTTCTAGTTATTGCTACTACATCGCTATTGGCGCTAGTGTCGTCGCGATAAGTGCATTCCAACGATCGGCGATCGATAAGCAAACGATCTCGTACGTAATTCCATTTTCTTTTGACGTATAGCCATCGATGGCGCGATAGCTGCGCGATATTGCTTATCGCTTGCTTATCGCAAATTCTAAGGTAATCAGCCTGCCGTTTATACAAGAGGGTCTCTTCTGGTCGCTCTATCTTTGTCTCTTTTTAACACACTGGTATGTTATCAAAACGGGCCTATTATTATAATAAGGACTTTAGGACAATACAATGAAACAACAACAAAATATCTAGAACAATAAAAACAACGATATCTACACAAGATAGTGTTAAAAAAGGAACAGTAAACACTTTATATAGGTAGTACGTAGGTATTTATACCCACACGCGTCTTGCGCTGCGTGCGCGTTGCAACCGACTAGCGTTGTTCCGGTAGTCCGCGTGCGCGCGATCGTACCTAAACATGGGAGTGGGACAGGCCTGATAATGTGAAGTGATTTATTGTTAAAAATAAGAAGAAGAAGAAAGTAATAAACTAAACTATGTCTTTTTGGCGGGAATTTGCAGAGTGACGTAGCATTTTCATTTTTATTTTCATAAATTTGTGTATTTTGAGTTTTATTGTGTATTTTTGGTGGTATTTTACCCAATAAAGATCATCCATGTGCACCAGTGAAGTGAAATGAAATGAATTATGTGTATCGTGACTTTTCAAGTTGTCTCAAAATGTCCGTGAAGAGTTTTAGTACAATGACCACCATTGTAGTAAAACATGACTTTTATGGATGGTGACTGACTGAGGACTATAATGTGAAGTGATTTATTGTGACTGGAAACTATAATATAACTCGACACTGGCAGAAATGAGCCCTAATTTGGGCTTGGTTGCCAAAAAAATAAGAAGAAGAAGAACTAAACTATTGCACTATTGCCGTAGATTGAGGATACCTAGATTTGCCACTAAAATAATAATAATTACGAAAGCGAGATACGTATATGTCAAAACGTGTATGTGTGAGCAGGACTAAGCATAATATGGCAGTACTAATTGTATGTAGTTTTCTTCTTCGCCATTCGCTGACAGCACAAACTACCAATACCAAGAGAACTAAAGTTGCTGACAGCAAATCTATAGGTATCCTCAATCTACGACTATTGCAAAGAGTCTAGTAATATAATATATCGGCAACACGCAACACTTTTGCTTGCTTTGTTATTTGTTTAGTGCACGGAACAAAAAGTTTGGCGCTCGGTTTTGACAAACTTTGGGGGTATGTTTAGTGTGATATTCAATTTTATTTTGTATTTTATAAGTAGGTATAGTTTGTTTTTCAAATAAGATTTGACCGTTATTACCTATTTAATTAAATAGTATTTAAATTAATTATTTTATAACATTCTTCATTCTTCCATCCGTTCTTTTTATTGTAGGTATACCTACTACATTGTGTTGTAGCCAGTAGTCAGGCCTGTTGATTATAATAAAATAACCACCACTTACACCATAATACATTTATTGACCCAGTCGAACCAATATAATAACCAATACCTTTAATTTATACAAAAAGAAAAAAGACATAACCACAACCAGCAAGTCAGTCCCCGGCTAGTCCAACGTGAGTCCAACCTTGACCTAGCTAAGTGGAACAATAAGGTTAGTTAATTTGATGATTTGTCTCATCATAGATAATCTAAAAAAAAAAAAAGAAAAATTGAATAATGAAATCTAAGTTAGATGTAATTATTAAATTTTATTAGGTAGGTACAGGTAGGTACTGTCAGACCCGCGCGGTTTCACCCGTGTTCTCGGGTAAAAAAGTGGCCTATATCATTCTCCATACTATCCAGGATATCGGCATGCCAAATTTCATAGCGATTCGTCTGTTAGTTTTAGAGTTCTGTTATGGTTGAACAGACTAAACAGATTAAAAAAATTCAAGCAGCAATTTTGACATTATAATGATAATACAGACCATATTATATATAGCTTCTTTTTTTTTATATCTCTGTATCTATTTTTATTTTTATTTTATTTATTTGGCTCACATAACAGGTACACATCAAATACAAAGCAGGTTACATAGAATAATAAAACAGCACTAGACATGTACCCAAAAACATGTGGGCACAACATGACAAACAAAGTAAACAATTATTTAATATAATCCAAACAACATATTAAAAATAAGACAGATGAAACTAAAATTAACAAGACACAAAAACATAGACAGATAGATAACAATCATGAAAATAAGGTACAAACTTACATAGTTAGCTTTAAGACATTATTTTTAAATATAACAGGTTGCGACTCAAATATGTCTAAGGTTGTATTATAAGGTTGTATTGCTTTCAATCATAAGAAAAAGCTAACATAAAAACATTAAAAAGTTATATAAAACTGGTCTTGAAGGGCTTACTGTATTGTTAATTAGTCTACTTAAAAAAATATAATATAATAGGTATATATTACATCTTGAGATATAATATTTTATTGCTCATCATACATTTTGTCGAAAAAATATTTTTAGTTTGGGATGTAATATACAAAAATGTATGACGAGCGATATAATATTATACTAAAGATTTTATCATATCCCATAGTGAAAAGCTGGCTTTAATGTTCATGGCTAGGCATTAGCATAATAAATTAAATTTTGAAAGAAAATTTTGTTGACACTTTTCATGTGATGTTTGATCAAATCATTTAATATTAGATCATAGTACATAAAATAGCATAACTATTTTAAATTCGTTGATTTTTTGTGATGTAATACTAACCTATGTACCTATTCAAGTTTATTTGAATGGTGTTTACAGGATGGAAATCCAATGATAAAGTCTTCCAGTATACCGGATGAAGATTTGGAGATAGCATAAAGAATATTCTTGGGACAAACACTTAAGTCTCAAAAAAAAACATTCAGTATGATCAAGCAACCCTTAGTAAGAAAAGTAAAAAAAAAATAAGAATTCTGTGTTGGTCCCATAGTAAAAGTTGTTCAGCATGACTAACCTAACATACCTACCTAGGTTTCAGAAATATGTCATCTTCAAATCTCCACCTGGTATTTCAATATCTATGTTCAATATTGATATCAGTATGTTATTGAAGCGCTCGTGGCGTAGCATGATTAGCCGTTCTTAGAAGCGCTCGTGGCGTAGCATGATTAGCCGTTCTTAATCGATCGGAAAGTTAAGCTACGTCTGTCGTGGTCGGTACCTGGATGGGTGACCGCCTAGTGGTATTTCAAATCGAGCGTTTCCGTGCTTCGGAAGGCACGTAAAGCCGTTGGTCCCGGTTATCACTTAATTGTGATAGTCGTTAAGCTAGTTGGATGCCTCATAGGCGGCTTGAAAAATTCCAACAGTAGGTTGACCACTAGCCTACCTCCACCAATCCGCAGTGGGCACGCGTGGTGGAGTATCGCCCAGTCCCTTTCACCCTCATTTGTGATAGGAGGCCTGTTCTCAGCAGTGGGACATTATAGGCTGATGATGATGATGATGATGTTATTATACAGATATCTAATAAAAAAAAAATGTAGAAAAAGAACTAATTTTCAAGATATTGCAGTATCTAACTATCAGCAGATATGATTATAGTTTCTTATAAATTGTAAATAAATATTTATATTGTGTAGTACAAATAATTGATAACCCTCATTCTTGTGATGGTCTTTTAGCTAAACAAATTCATTTAATATCTCATTATATTCCATACATTTGTGTTGCATAAGCTAAACTTGTTTGTCTTTATTTGTTTCAGACGTCTCACACAACTGATAAACTTTGACATTGATGTAACATACTGTACATGTTCTATAAATTACATATTTTTATGAACATTATACCCTGAGATATTGTACTTACTGCTCATATAAAAGTTCATCATGTGTATATTAAGATTTTTTTCATCTGAAGCATTCAGTGCACATAAAACAAAAGAAATACTTCATAAATTAAAAGTTGTTGATGTGGACATATGTCAGCTATCAACTGAACATTGTTACCATGTGGAGCTGATTGAGGGTTGTGACTACCTCAATATTAACCAGATAAAGAAACTGAAATGGCTCCTGAGTTCACCTCTTCAGCCTCAGGCGATGAGGAATGAAACTGTTTACAAAGATGTTAAAAGAAATCAAATCCTTATAGAAATTGGTCCAAGGTATGTTATTATTTATATTGTTATTTTAATTACCAAATTGGTACCCACAAAGTATATTAAAAACTGGTAGGTATTTATCCCCAGCGGTCACATTAGTTTGGGTAAGTGTTAGTTCAGACAGAACAGAAAAATGCCCTAGCAATTTACTGGCTCCCTTGAAAATCGGACCGTATTACCATAGCCTAAAGTAAATTGTATGAATATCGACACTCGCATGCTCGCGACTGGGTCGCAGGCGCGAGGAAGTACGCTAGGCTATGGTAATAAGGTCCTTTTTTCAATAAAGCTAGTAAATTGCTCTAGCATTTTTCCATTCTGTCTGAACTGACCCTAAGGTGTAAAAGCCAAAAGCTGTGTTTGAGTCGTCTCAGGATGATATTGTTCAATGAATATCAACATTTAATGACAATAAAACAATAATTTATCAATATGTGTGCAATTTCAGATTTAATTTTTCAACAGCTGACTCCAGTAACTCAGTTCAAATATGTGAAAGTGTTGGTTTACGTGACGTAATTCGTTTGGAAGTATCAACAAGATATCTCATAACCTTTGATAAAACCAAAAATGTATCATCCAATATGTTTGATAACTTAGCAGCTCTGTTGCACGATAGGATGACACAGTGTATTTATTCTAAAGAAAACTTGCCAAGAAAGAGTTTCAATGAGGGTTTACCAAAAGACTTGGAACCATGGTTTGTGGTACCACTGCAGAAGGAGGGTAAACCTGCCATGGAGAGGGTCAACAAAAAACTGGGTAAGTCATATATAATTCTGGTTAACATTGGTAAAGGTTAAAGTATAATTTACTAAGTATATGATTATTAACAAACGTTTCAGTTAAACTGGCAATCGCTCGCGACTACCTTTGCATGGATTTCAGTTAGCCTTCTTGTAGGATGAAGGCTACTTTCCTGAAAAAATCTATTTAGTCCGTCATATACATTATCAAAAAATATTAGAAACGTATTTTTTCTTTTGTCAATTAAACAAAAAATACGAGGATTTGGTTTGTTGAAGTTCCGCTTGACGTCACGGTGTGGTACACTTTTTAGTAACAAGTGACGTCACGAGCCCCCACTCCCGAAGTTAGTCGCGCTTTATCTTCGTCAATTGTTAATGATTTGGTAAAGCAAAAAATACGTGTCCAATATTTTTTGATAATCTAACTGACGGACTAAATAGAATTATTATTTTTTTTACCCAGGAAACATCCCTGATTTGATATTCTCAAAACAAAGAATGTATTTAATTTGATGAGGATAAGATGGTGGCTATACCTAAAGGGTGGAAATTTTAGACGGGTCAGTGTGGACAGCTTCCTTAATGGTTGGAGCCACGCGAGTAAGCGCGCATGCCGCGAGGCTTCAACTATTTTATCTAGTCATTGTAAAATTTACTTTAACGCATACGATTTAAAGGCCTCACTTGCATGGCAAGGTAAATGCCGAGGCGTAGCGTGACCCTATCACTTGATTTTTTTCCATAAAAATCTCCATCCTATAATATAATGATGATTTTGCCCTGTAAGCGCTCGAGGTGAAGGTGAAGCATGATTAGCCGTTCTTAATCGACCGGCAAAGTTAATCTACGTCTGTCGTGGTCGGTACCTGGATGGGTGACCGCCTAGTGGTATTTCAAATCGAGCGTTTTCGTGCTTCGGAAGGCATGTGAAGCCGTTGGTCCCGGTTATCACTTAATTGTGATATCGTGAAGCTAGTTGGATGCCTCCTAGGCGGCTTAATAAATTCCAACAGTAGGTTGACCACTAGCCTATCTCCACCAATCCGCAGTGGGCACGCGTGGTGGAGTATCGCCCAGTCCCTTTCACCCTCATTTGTGAAAGGAGGCCTGTGCTCAGCAGTGGGACAATATAGGCTGATGATGATGATGATGATGTGCCCTATAAATACCATAAATCCTTTCCTCGCTAGATACCCTACTTCTACCTTTATTATTTTGTCATCAGGTTTGGCGTTCGACTCATGGGACATGGATTTTTATACAGATTTATTTGTCAATAAATTAAAACGTGACCCAACAAGCGTTGAGTTATTCGACCTTGCTCAGAGTAATAGCGAACACTCTCGCCATTGGTTCTTCAAGGTAATTGATTTTCTACTTAGATAGCCTTTTATTCAATGATATTTTTGTGAATATTTAATTCGATACCTATTAATTTCTAGGGAAAATTGATACTGGACGGCAAAGAGATACATGAATCGCTTATTGATATGGTGGCATCAACTCAGAAGACGTCAAATGATAACAATGTTATCAAGTTTGGAGACAACAGTAGGTACGGTGAATATGTAAATCAGTTTTTAATTTATAAATTATTACTAGCGCACGAAGTACAGTCGAGGGGATAAATATGTATAAGTGCACTTAGTGAAATTCAACAATGATGTTCACATCAACTATTGATTGAAATTGTGAAATATTATGCAGGCAGAATATTTTAACAAACTCTATTTATTTATTTACTAGCTGCCTTGCGCGGTTTCACCCGCGTTCCCGTGATAAAGTAGCCTATAATACTCGGGGATAATGTAACTTCCAATTAGTGAAATATTTTTTTGAATCCGACTGGTAGATCCAGAGATAAGCCTGTTTAAACAAATGAACAAATAAACTCGTCCGCTTTATTATATTCGTATAGATTTAAGCCTTATAATTATTATTTTGTTTTTACAATATTTCATATTTTTTTTGTTATATTTCATCCCACTGCTGGGCAAAGGCCTCCCTCTTCTTCTTCCACTCACTTTTTTCCCTTGCGGATCTGTGCCATAGTGCACCTTCAAAGTTAACCAGTTCATCTCTCCATCTAGCAGTTGGGCTACCTCTTCTTCTTTTAGCATCTCTTGGGTACCATGTAGTTGTAATGCTGCTCCATCTTTACTCACTCGCCCTCGATAAATGGCCCGACCAATTCCGTTTTTGTCTTTGGTTCCTGTCTTTGCTATCCGAATTACATCTCTTACTTTACTCTTCTGTCTAATATATCTTTTCGCCCTATTACTTTGTGTATCAGTTTAATTCCTAGCAAGCTTATTTTCATATTTCTCTGGGTCACCTTTACTTTTTTCATCTGATTCTTAGTAAGGGCCCACGTCTGGCATCCCTATGTTAAAGTTGGTATTATAAACTCTATTATTATTTGTGTAATATTTCAACATTTCAATTTATGCAATTCTACAGAATTGTTTTTGAATTTCACAGTGTACCTATACATATTAATGTCCTCGACTGTACATACATAATTACGAAGCGCACACGAAAATAATTTTCCTACGACCACTTTCTTCTGCTGACAAGGTTTTTTTTTTTTCAAATTTGTACCAAAACCTTAAAAAAAAAGTGTAAATCCGTTAAGTACGTAGTTTCAGAGAAAATCGTGAACAGATATACGCAGCGCGGTTGTTTTAAATTGTTTATACAGGGTGGGCCAGAAAGAATTGCGAATTTGAAAAAATGATTAAAAAAAAACTTAGTACAATTCACATATAAATTTTTATTTTTATAAAAATTTACATCTGGGAAATTCATTTCTTAAAAATAACGTCATCCAGGTGTGCACCATCCCGCTGCAAACATTCTTCGAATCTGAACCTCAAATTGGTAAAAACTCGCTGGCACATTGCACGGGGAATAGCTGCCATTTCTTCCTGGATATTGGTCTTCAACTGGTTAATCGTGGCTGGGTTATTGGAGTAGACTCTACTTTTTAGGTATCCCCACAAAAAAAAGTCCAGTGGCGTTAGATCCGGACTTCTAGGAGGCCATGCAATGTCACCTCGGCGCGATATCAGTTTCCCAGCAAACATCTCGTTTACGACCGCCAAAGAGGCATTAGCTGTATGGCATGTCGCGCCATCTTGTTGAAACCATGTCGCACGATTATAGGCTAGACTAAATTTCCGGGAACCGAGCTACTTAACCCCACCACCCGCGCAGTCCCCTCTCTAAAGCTTCAAACGCAAGAGTGTTTTTAAAATCGTACGCCTTTCTGGCCCACCCTGTATTTAGATATTTATAATCTTGGATCTTGATTGCTTTTTATGTATGTTCTCTCTATCAACAGGTTGTAAATGAAAATCATGTAGCAGGAGGTTCTATAATTACCTCATTAAATCGACATTCATGTTTACCTACTCAATGTCATTGGATAGTTTCCAATCTGGGTATGTGGTAATAATATCTACCGTAGAGAAGCTAATCAGTATTTCAGTAGTATTTGTGTGGCTTTGAATTTAATTGCATAATTAGTTTTGGTTGATGAAATAAAAGAAAAAATATTATTCCAAAATTAAGTATAGCATGAAAGTAGCAAAATTAACTAGATAAGATAATTAGTCAATTGTTGAAAACATCGCCTTTGTGTTCTTGGTTATACAGTGACTCACAAGATTATTGACCTCACCCTGAACTATCACTTTAAACTGGTTGGTTAAGAATTGGCTATACTGAGTCGATTTCAGCTATTTTTAATATCAAATTGGCATAGTTTTCTTTTTAAAACAAAACTAAATTAAAGGCAACTCTTTTGAAACTGAACCTTATTCCAATGAAAATAAAGCTCTTTTGTAGGTAATATCAGGAAATAAGTTGTTGTTATATATTTTATACCTGTTACAGTTAAAACTTATTTTCTTCAATTATAAAATATAAAAAAAAAAACATAAAAGTAAAATTTCAGTGTTATTATGATTCTAAACGAAATTCTAATTGGTGTTTGAGTGTCTTCGTTATTCCTGTTACTTAAAAATGTATTCCCTGGGAATTTTTCAATGGCCAGATAAACGGTATTGGACTGTTAATTTGAAAATAGAACAGTTTTGCATAGACTTATCAGAGGAATAGCTTATATAAGGTTTATATAGCGATTGAAAAATCGGGCTTAAAATTGCAAAAATGACTTGTTGTAATTTTTTTTATTGTTTAGTTTGCTTTACTATTATTGTCACATTATTTAGATAGTTTTTAAATATTTTATCATGTTATAACAGCACTTGTTTTTGGAATGTAAGCTTATTATTAATATTTAGGTCGTCATTATTTTTTTTATTAAATCGGCTTGCGTTTGGCCTGTGAACCGCCCATAAGGGACGATGACGAAGCCTAAGATGGAACACGTTTACCCAGAAGAAACCTATTCAGTCTGGCCTTAAAAGTTCCTAGATTATTTGCTATTTCTGGTTATGTTGGTCGCGTTGTTTCAACTTACTGTAGTAAGTTTAAGTTAAGCAACCTTAGGCACGTACGAGTAAATGTTAAAAATGCCGTTAACAATCGCTTACACAAATTCCGAGTTGTTTCAAGAATTCTCTATTCCTTCACTGTTTTCTTCTTCTTTATTTGGTGAAACAACGCATTGTGATTAACATGCGTTAAATACTGTACGTCAATATCAAACTTTTACGTACGTATCTAACGATAGCAAATCCTTTGAAAAACATAAAACAGAAATTAATTTATTAGGGTAATAAATTAATTTCTGAAGATCTCATTCCTATGAATAAATACTTAATTCATATTTTTGAGAATTAATAACCCTGATTAACATCCTTCAGTGCCATCAAAGGCTTCAAGCACACGAAAATCAGACCGAGTGACGTAAGAGTACCATCTCAGGTGGTTCAAGAAGTGACTGAATCAGATATAATATTCACTGCTGAAACTCACAATATGCCGACTGCGGTAGCACCATTCAGTGGCGCTACCACTGGCACAGGAGGCCGAATAAGGGATGTGCAAGGAGTTGGAAGGGGTGGCCACACTGTTGCCGGTACCGCTGGTTACAGTGTAGGCAATTTACATATACCAGGTTTGTGATTCAAAATTATTTTACCACATGAAGGAATTGTCTCAAAAAATTATAAAACGGGCCATAAACAATAATACTGCCTGCCTGATGGTAATCGGCATCTCTCACGTGGTACCGACCCTTCCCTCTCCCCAATGAGCTCTGGCGACCTTACTCACGCGCAGTAACACAACATATAGTTGTTTGGCTGCGGTATTCTGTAAGTTGGAGGTACTTCCACAGTCGAACTGCTCTTTGAGCGAATTAAACGCTATGCTCTTCCTCTTTTACTATAAATCAATGATTGCATTGGAATAGTATCGTAAGGGACACGAGTGGTGAGCACAGATTGACACCTGCGTAGTAGTTAATTTTTCGGTCTGTTTGGCGGAATGAAGAAGGGGGGAGCGCCGAGCTGCACACGATTGGTTCGTCAGTCAATGCTCGTCGTCTATTGGATTCTCGCGTGTCATTTGGCTACTGTGATTTGCGCAAAAGTGTACATGCACGAGCTTGCCCCACTACTGCCTATCTGTGCTCACAGGGTGATAGTACGATTTGACCATTTTGCCAAAAGAGAAACTAAACAGCAATGAGTCTAGAATATATTGAGTTAATCGAAAGTAAATTAAAGGAACGGTGAAAAAAAAATGATATTGGCATTCAAATTCTAGCATTATTGTCAGTTTGTGCTAGGATTTATATAGCTACAAATAACTTCTCAGCATTATGTTATCAATACTAAACTACTGTCAGCTTTCATATAAAACATGTTATTTTAGGATATGAATTGCCCTGGGAAGAGAAAGGATGGCAATACCCCAATAATTTTGCAAGCCCATTGCAAATCATCATCGAAGCCAGTAACGGGGCTTCTGACTACGGCAATAAATTTGGTGAACCACTTATTTCAGGTAAATATAAAATATCAAAAGAGAATTAACATCAAGCTGATAAAAGATCTTATAAATTTAATCACTATTTGAACCCAGCTAGTGGCATTCTGCTTTATTACTTCCCACTGACATCACGGAATGCTATGCCTGCTATATTCACTATGTAACATTATCTTTATTTATAGGGTTTGTGCAATCATATGGTCTGAAAAATGGTGACAACGTTCGAGAGGAGTTCGTAAAACCAATAATGTTCAGTGGTGGCATAGGGTACATGCCCCATGATATGATTAAAAAGAACAAACCTGAAAAAGGTATGAAAACATTTTATTATTATGTAATTTTTTAATCCTTAGGGTTTTACTTGTTATTAAATCCATCGGAATGGGAACGAGGTGTCGGGTTGCTCTATGCATAAAATTTAATATTACGTTCAGAATGTAATTTGATAATTATTATTCAATTAAATTAAACCAGTATTGATACTTATGGATTTAAAATAATTGGACTTTTTTACAAAAAACTTAAACCGACTTCAAAGTACACTCAAAAGTAATCAAATCCTGATCTGATGGGACCAAACGGGAAGTGTACCCGTCCAGACAAAAAAAGAAGTTTCCAAATCGGTTGATAAATGACGGAGTTATGAGGTAACAAACATAAAAAAAATACAACCGAATTGAGAACCTCCTCCTTTTTTTGAAGTTGGTTAAAAAGAGCGCATGCAGCTCGTTTCATGCGACAAAAGTGAAACTATGGTTCTCACTTCTTCTCTCGCCATGTCTTCCCTTCCGTCCCTATCTTGACGTCCCTTTTGAGAAATTGAAACATTCCATATAACAAAAAAACCTTCAGATTCGACTTTGAAATACCTACTCCCATCGCGCCTAATGACAATACAATAATTTGGTACCAACGTTACTTCTTTTTAGTAGAAAACCGTGTTATTTAGTTATTTTGTTTTTTATATATAGGTATGCTACTAGTAAAAGTGGGTGGTCCGGTGTACCGTATCGGCGTGGGCGGTGGGGCAGCCTCCTCTGTAGCAGTTCAAGGCGGGGATCAAAGAGATCACGCGCTCGATTTCGGTGCCGTGCAAAGAGGTAAGCCCATATTAACAACTATTTCACGGGGTGATATTTATTCTTATGTTCTTTGTTAGATAGAGACATAATGAGACTAAAATTAGTTCACGTTGTAAACAACATAATCAGCACCATGTACAACTAAATATTTATTCCCCTAAACAGGTGATGCTGAAATGGGTAATCGTCTCAACCGTGTTGTCCGTGGTTGCTTAGAAGCTGACATCAACCCTGTGGAATGTAAGGCTTAATTTAAATTACTCACTTTATTAGCCATCTTATTTCAATGTAATAAGGTTTATAATTGTTTATTTAGCAATCCACGACCAAGGCGCTGGCGGTAATGGCAACGTGCTAAAGGAACTAGTGGAACCAGAGGGCGCTGTTGTGTTCACGAATGAGTTCCAACTGGGTGATCCCACCATAACAACTCTTGAGCTTTGGGGCGCAGAATATCAGGAAAATGATGCTCTCTTGTGTAAGAAGGAAAACAGACCTATTCTTGAAGGTAAAATAATGTTTTAATTCATATTATTAGCTTAGTTTATATCTAGAGATTGAAACGCACTTATCACGTAAGCCACAACCGGGCCCAATAGCCGTCTCTTGTGAAAACCATGCTTACTCAACACTTGAAATCATTTTATTATTCGTAACTTATATTAATTATTTGATGTAAAAACGGTAAATTTACAAATTACACTATGCGGCGATATTTTACATGTTTAATATGAATATAATAAGTAACTGGGGCGAATGTTTGTTACGAGTAAATTGTAATGATGTATTTTTTTTAGATATCTGTCGTCGTGAAAGATGTCCAGTGTCGTTTGTGGGTGAAGTTACCGGTGATGGATACATGAGCCTTATTGAAGGCCCTTACACTGACAAGTATATGGATAGAAACAACAGACTGAAGCCAGAAACAAAGTCAAAATTACCTTATGACTTACATTTGGAAGCTGTGTTAGGTATGCTTTTTTTATATAGGTTTACCCGCGTTCCCGAAGGATTAATTAATATTGGGTCACAAACAAAATCAAAGCTAAATACTGTCCGCGTGAATTTATACTTATATACAGCTACATTTGTGTACTAACGAACTGAGACAAATATTTAAAACATTTTTAAGTTCAGCCTAATCACGATCATAGCTCCTAGTAATAAAGTCACAAATCTTCAAAATATTATCTCATACTTACGATCTATCGTCGCAAAAATAGTTATGAAAAGAGCTATGTTAAATAACATCTATTGTGAAATCAACTTTAAGTAGCAAAAAATAAAGTACTTTTCCCCCTGCCCCATTATGCCCGTGTTTTTTACTTAACAAAGGAATCAGTGTTTCAAAAGTATTTAATTCCTTGATGTTTTAGGAAACATGCCACGAAAGACGTTCGATTTGAAGCGGGACAAGCGAACAATGTTGCGACTATCGCTCCCACAGGATATCACAGTGAAGAGTGCTCTCGACAGAGTCTTGAGACTTGTCAATGTGGCTAGCAAAAGATACCTGACCAATAAAGTAAGTAATAAAGCATTCCCGAAGCATCTTATCTTTTGTTTAATTCTGGGATACCATCTGTGCCAAGTTTTGTCCAAATCCTTTCAGAATTAAGTTACAAACATCGAAGAAATTGAAGTGATGATAGCTCAGTGCTAGTGACTTCGAATGCCATGACGAAGGTGGTTCGGTCACGTATCCTACTAGCATCGTGAGGAAATCATAGCACGGTAGTAGGGTATTGTATAGTAGTCGCTTAGGTGGCTACTCTATCTAGCTGCCTTCTAGGCTTTGTATACTCCAACAACACATTGACATTGAACGAAAAAAATATTCTCATTGATTGTTCTGGCGGCAGCTGCACTTGACAGTAAGTTCTCTCTCTATGTGCACACTTTCAGCTGCAACATACCATTCAATTATCACTATATACAATGTGTGACGTAAAGGGTTTAGCCGTAAAAGTACACGACTAATTTGGTACTAGGCGCACAGATCGCAAAAGAGAATATTTTATAGTAACATAAGCAAGTAACGTGATAAGATAATGACCCTCATTGAGCGGTGCCCCGTTGGTTTTAATTTTAATTTTATAAACTTGGAAGAACATTTATTTATAGAGTTCATACCTGATGTAGTCTTCACCCTTTTTGGATAGATATCCCCTTTTCGTTACACGTTGTATATCATTATGGTCAAACGCAGCTTGACAAAAAGGTGATGTACAGTCGAGGTCAAAGATATGTTTACATTTGAAGTTACAAAAATATGTATCCATTTAAATACCTAACCTATGTATAGCGTTATATGGTCAGTTATTTAAATGGATACATATTTTTGTAACTCCAAATGTAAACATATCTTTGACCTCGACTGTACTATAGCATTAATAAATGACCATTTTATTTTTGTTATCTTACCATATTATTATATCCCCTTAGGTAGACCGGTGCGTGTCCGGGCTAGTGGCCCAGCAGCAGTGCGTAGGGCCGCTGCACACGCCGCTGGCCGACTGCGCGGTCATCGCCCTCTCGTACCACGAGCTCGTCGGGGCCGCCACCTCCATCGGCACGCAGAACATCAAGGGCTTGCTGGACCCCGCCGCCGGGGCCAGGCTGTCGCTCGCCGAAGCATTGACTAATTTGGTAAGTCCCTTTTTTACATACTGTTATGTCATTTAATAATAATAATAGTTTATTGGCATAAGAAACTTATACAAGGTATGTTAATGGTAATATCTTAGACTGGGTTATACAATTTAAAAGCTTAGCATCTGGTGCCGAGCTAGGCAAAAGCCTGTATTACAGCATACAGCGCCAAATCCCCATGGACATGTTTTTCTTAATTCTAGTCGTATCCATTTACGTTCTTAACTTTCTTAAATATTTTACTTGCATGTATTATAAATAGTTATAATCTAATAAAAAAGAAAATAATTAATTAAAAAACGAGATAAAGATAACAATTGAAGTGTTGTGTGTTGGTGTAGGTATGAATGTGTAATGTGTGTGAGTGGAAGTAGGAGTGCGGAGGGGGAGAGGGTGGGGGAGTGTATTTAAATTGTTGTAGTCAGAATACTAGGTCTAATGACGGTTTCTTGTCTATTTCACTCAGTCCATGAGCTAGCTATATGGCTCTTATCTCTTTTTGTCATGTTTATATTGTAGTATCTCAAAATACCATATTAGTTGAATTTGTAATTAAATCTATATGTATAAAAATGAATCCCCATTCCCCTTGGTCACGCCATCACGCGTGAACGGCTGGACCGATTTCGCTAATATTTTTTTTGTTGTGTTTGTTATTGTTAGGAGAAGGTTCTTATGAAAGAAAAAATTAAGAAAATTGCGCAGAAACTTAAAAAGTTTAAGAAAACTTAACGACAATATAGACTTTTCTAATGTAACCTTAGCGCGGTAGGGTAGGTAAGGGGGTAAAGATGGGGGCGCGAGTGAAACCGCGGGCGGAAAGCTAGAAAATAAATATCCTGAGACATTTTACACACATGGTGGATCCCAAACTAAGCAGAGCTTGTATTATGGAAATCAAATAACTAAAATAAAAACTTGTTTGTGGAATACATACATATAGTTTGTTCATACTTAATCATGTCCTGGGTGGGATTAGAACCCACGATGGAGTGGTAGGTGGAATCTTAACCAACCACGCCAACTGGCCCGTTAGTTTCACTGTTATTTTCATGGCCCCTACGGCCTAATATCGAGCACCCATATCTCCATAACTGAGGACTTAAGAGAAATCCACAATAGATAATGTACATGGTTTGTTTTAATTTTTAATGTATTTTTTTCTTCATCATTATTAACACTCATTAGGTAATAAAGCCTCCTGAAACTCCATAGCATAGAAGTCTAGTAGAAGCGTACAAAGCTGCTATTTAGCCAATGTATGTTTTATCGTATTAAGACTTGTAACAAGAAGGGATCCCAATACTCAGGTGTTCGCGGGCATATCACAACTTGAAGACGTGAAATGTTCGGGTAACTGGATGTGGGCAGGCAAGACGGGCGTGGAGGGCGGCACGCTGGTGGTGGCGTGCGACGCGCTGTGCGTCGCCATGGCAACGCTCGGCGTCGCCGTCGACGGCGGCAAGGACTCGCTCTCCATGTGCGCACAGGTCGATGGACAGCTTGGTATGTACTCGTCTTACTTATATTGTGGAATCATCTATGACCGATATTACAGACACAGCGTTTTGCATCCTCATTTATAATGCGGACAGCAAGTGGAACTTACTTCCGGCGTCTGTGTTTCCTGACCTGTACTATCTATGCACTTTCAATGCCAGAGTGAATAGGTTCCTTCTCTGTAGCGTGTTCCATCTTAGGCTTCGTCTTCGTCTCCTATGGGCGGGTCAGTGGCCAAAAGCAAGCCCATTTAATAAAATAAAAAATGACATCCTGAGGACTGGGAAAAATTTGTAAAATGCTTACATTGTGGAATCTATATCAATACCATTACAATGCCATAAGGGCATAAATATAATGACCACCAAAAAGAATTTTGTGACCAGTAACCTCTATTAAAAAGCAATGCTTCACAGTGCGATCGTGTGGCACTTGTCCGCGGAATCGACGGAACACCACGACGAACACGACGGCCATAAGCCTTCTTCCATGACGAAGTGCAGATAACAAGTTGGAACTCGCACCATAAACGCCATGAAGTTGACGTTCTCCCTCGATTCCAGCAGCTGCACCCTCGGCGAGTGCTTAGAAAATATTTAAGTTGAAGAGATAATTGTTTGTCTAAACGCGCTAATCTTTCTACTAGGACTAGTACTACCACTAATAGGAAGCTACATCATCCCCGAGTGTTATACGTGAGGGCCAGCTAGTAATTTATAAAAAGGACTAGCTGTTTCCCGCGGTTTCACCCGTGATCCTGGGATAAAAAGTACCCCATGTCTCTCTCCATACCACAGGGTACATTACAAATCTCACCGTAATCGGATCATAGGTTTAGGCGTGAAAAAGTAATAGACAGACAGTTAATTTCGCATTTATAATATGAGTATGGATTCCCATCTTGAGTTCTGCGAGTGCCGAAAAGTGAAAATTTAATTATTTCACAAGGTAATAAGGATGAAGATGAAAAGAAGGAATAATATAACGAATAAGTAGACAAAGCCTCGACCTGATGGCACGTGGTCACAGTCGCGTTGCCGACTTTTACTAAGCCTAGAAGCCTACTGACTCTCAAGTACTGTTGAGGATATAAATATAATACTTTGCGAAATTCAAAAGCAATTTTCTCGCACTTGATAGATTCAAATGTTAACATATAACAAAAATCACATTAGTATTTGTTGAAATATTCTGTCTGCATAATGTCACATAATTTAAATGAATAGTTGAATTTAAAAGAAAATCGTTGAATTTCACGGTTGATAAATATCTGTTCTCGACTGTACATTTGCCAGAATAGTGGTGGTGCCAGATGGATATTAAACACTAATGTCCTTTTTTGTTACAGTAAAGTCGCCTGGAACTCTAGTAGTATCCACATACGCACCGTGTCCCGACATCACAGTCAAAATAGAACCAGCTCTGAAGGAAGAAGGGTCCGCTCTTGTATATGTGCCTGTGTCACCTGGCAAGTATAGGTATGTAGTAAACTACAAAAAGTTAAGCAATTTTTTACCATCAGGCAGCCCGTAGGCTTTATTATCGACTTCTTCGCATAAATAATATGTATTTACTAACTTCTGCTTTATGGCTAATCCAGCACTGTATAAATTGACTAATATTTACAGGCTGGGTGGATCTTCCCTAGCACAATGTTACAAACAACTTGGTCAAAATCCACCTGATCTTGATGACCCTGCAGTTCTCAAGTCTTTATTCAAAACAACACAGAAACTATTGAAAGGTAAGTGAATAAATAAATATGAATAAAACATTTAGCGAAACTAATAACAAAAAAACAGTATTTCTAAACTGTTTTGTACATCGTCTGCATATTTATGCCAATCCTAACTATTAATATTATAAATGCGAAAGTGAGTTTGTTTGTCTGTTACGCCTTCACGCCTCGACTACTCAACGGATCATCATGAAATTTTGTATGCCTATGGTATGGAGAAGGACATAGGCTTTTTATCCGGGAACGCAGGTGATACCGAGGGGGACAACTAGTAAATTATATTTAAAAAAATAAGTCTCATCTCACTATATAAGTAGAATTATTACTTTTCAATATATTATTACACTTTTATATGTCTCTGTCACACAACCAGTCTTCCGAAACCGTCCTGTCTGTGTGTACTCTTGACAGCGTTGGCTCTAAGCTATGTTTCTAAAACTGGGCGTCATAGCTTAATTAAATTAACGATAATATTTCAGAGAGCAAATTATTATCTGGACACGACATAAGTGAAGGAGGTTTTATAACAACAGTCCTTGAAATGGGTATTGGTGGAATTAGAGGTCTGAACATCGACCTGCAGGTCGAAAACGTGTCTGCTATTGAAGCACTGTTCAATGAAGAAATCGGGATCATTGTAGAAGTTGCACAGAGTGACGTGACATATGTCCTTAGTGAATACAAAAAGAACGGGGTCAGTGCGACTGTTATCGGCAGTTCGGGCAAATATGGCATGAATTCTGAGGTAACTATTAGAATCTCTTGACGGCGATTGAGTCTATTCATTTTACGGTGTAATGTTAAATTTACATCGTTTTGAATTTCAGGTAACTGTAAAGGTGAACGGCGAAAAAGTTCTTGCCACACAATTGATTGAAGTGTTCAGAATGTGGGAGGAAACCAGCTATCAATTGGAGTGCCTCCAAGCGAACTCTGATTGCGTCAAGCAAGAATGGAAAGGTATAAGAAAAACTAGTAAACTAATAACTACATAGTAAATATTCTGATTCATCTTTATGATATACTAATACTAATTTGTTATTAAACTGTGTTAGGTCTTGAAAAGCGTAAAGGAGCGACTTACAATGTGACTTACGATCCATCTGCAGCTATTTTAAAAACAAAATCTGTAAGGGTTGCTGTTCTACGGGAGGAAGGTATGTTATATTTTTGTATTATTATCCATCATCTGAAATAACAGAAATATCTCAATGCGCTATAAACATAACAAACTATGACAATACGGCTACATAAAAAATATTGATTATGTATAAGATTTGAAACCTGTCTTATTAATCAAAGTTGGTTTTCCATTCAAAATAAAATAAATAACTAACATAGAATGTATGTTGTAATGTTTATTTCCTCTATGGAAATACATAGCTTCAAACTCTAAGGGTCAGTTCACACCAAGACGCGACGTGATGCGGCAAGCTTAGATAGCTATATAATATAGAACTTTATTTACTACACAAAAAGGTGCATATTTCAGTTAGAGAATTCGTGACAAGTGACTCGCAGCCGCACGAATTGTCTCCCTGAAATGTGTACCTTTTTGTTAAATAATAAAGTTCTATTCTATTGTTATTTTAATAAGTGCGCGCCGCGTCGCGTCGCGTCTCGGTGTGAATTGACCCTAAGAGACCATGAAGATCGAAAGCAATAATTACTATGTTACCAAAAGAACATCTTTAGTTGACCTATTTCAATTTACAGGTACAAATGGTGATAGGGAGATGATCGCTTCCCTAATGATGGCCAATTTCGATGTGTTTGATGTGACTATGAGCGATTTGCAAAACAAGAAGATCACATTGGACACCTTCCAAGGGCTTGTATTCCCTGGTGGATTTAGTTATGCAGGTACAATTTGTATTTTATTTACTTTTTTTATGTGCAGTTGGACTACATTATAAATTATAACCAAGTCTACTTTAGAAGTACCTGCATTATTACGAATTCTTCATTATACCGATTGTTACTTAGTATATTTATTATTAAATTACAGATACATTAGGTTCTGCCAAAGGTTGGGCAGCTGGTATTCTGTTCTCCGAATCGCTGTGTTCGCAGTTCGCTCACTTCAAGAACAGAAGTGACACTTTCTCGCTGGGCGTGTGCAATGGATGCCAGCTCATGGCGATGTTAGGGTGGATCGATCCCGCATCTAATGAAAAAGTCGTAAATAGGACACAGATATTCCTGGATCATAATGCTTCAGAAAGGTACAATTCTTCTCATGATGTTAATGTTTTTTCAGTATTCATTCTTTATATACCTATGTTTTAAATATCATTTCGGTGGCCACTACATACTACTATCCTATACTATGATAAGTTAGTGAGCTTGTTTCTTTGTTACGAAGTGACGCCTCGAAAGAAATTTGGTATGCAGGAATAACAGGAGACTTTTTTTTTCTTTTTATCTCTGAAAATACATTAAATGCCTCAGGGATATGTATAAAAACGGTAGACGAAAAATAGTTCTTTTCAGACTTTTTTATGCATTTATAAATGTTTTGTTTCCGAAATCAATAAAGATAACCCTTACAGATTCGAATGTCGATGGAGTGCGGTAAAGATCACCGAAGACACCCGAAGGCAAGATGTTTGGTTCCGCGGAATGGGAGGCAGCGTGCTGGGCGTGTGGGTGGCGCACGCCGAGGGACGGTTTGCCCTCGCCGATGGGCAACTGTTCACCAAACTGCAGGCCAACCGACAGATCGCTATGCAGTATGTGGACGACGACGGGCTACCTACAGACTCATATCCGATGAATCCTAATGGAAGCCCCTGTAAGTACTGCAATAACGTTTTTTTAGGAATATGTTAGTGCAATTTGAATAGCTATCGAGTATGTACATTTTTACAAGATTTTATTTAGATTGAGCTGAATTTTTGCATGTATATGTAAATCGGATAACAATGCAATATTATTATGACATGGAGCTTATCTGATATTGAGCTGGATGGTGGCCATGGGAACTCTGTAATAAAACGGCGCTAACCAATCGAGCTTGGCCTCGTTTGATTCGTCTTGACAAGGATTCATGATTAAGTTGGTCAACTATTATATAAAATAACTTTTTTTAACTCTTGTCACATTTATCATTATCGACAGACTTCCTGATTGGTTCATCAGTCTAAGGTTCATGTTCAACCTGCCTAAGTATTTAATGCATCGCAATTAAATTGTCTCAATTAAATTGTCGCAATATTAGTGAAGCAAGAGCCTAGATGTTTTAACTTACATCGTAAATTATGATGAACTGTATTATAAGTATACATATTTTCAGGTGGTCTGGCTGGCATGAGGTCTGATGACGGACGGCACGTGGCCATGATGCCGCACCCGGAGCGGTGCATCCTCCGCTGGCAATGTCCAACACCCATCACTAACACGCCTCAACCTGTGAATCCAGCTAGCCAAGCATCACCATGGCTTAGACTCTTCCAAAACGCCTATGTCTGGGCCGCGGAAAAATCTTGCTAAATAATTTTTGTTTATTGATAGTGTACCTACAATTAACAAAAAATCTATTTTTATAGTTGGAAGTTATATTCCGACTCTCGAATGTTACTGTTGATCTGAAATGAAAGTATTTGAAATGTTTGTTATATATAATAATATGTATAAACTGTATTTGTGATAAGGGTTATTTTCAAAGAGAAAAATAGAATCACCAATAAAATAGCTTATCAAAAATCGCGACGGAGAAAGCATAACATTTAAAATGATGAACTAAACCTATCTTTACACATATTGAACATTACCTTACTATACCAAATACACATACATATGCATTTTTGTGGATATTATAAAAGACCCGGTGCAATTTTGAGAGGTCTAATGCATATATAAGCTCTGCAAGGGAGGCGAACTAACAAATTCTGGTCTAGCTACGTGCTGCATAGGCAGGGATATACAAATCTGATATTTTAATAAATTTGCAACAGACTGCTAATTTAAATTCCTGCCAGGGCCAGTAGACAAGATGGTTATCGACAATCGTCATCGACAGTAAACGATCAACCTTTGTATGGGATTGACATTTCAAATCGAAATGTCACGTGATTTTTCAAATCAAATCAAATCAAATCATTTATTTGCACAGAACATAGGTAGGTTATACAGGTAGTATACAGTATATATATGTCTCACCATATTCTGCCTTTGCGAGGCATGCAAATTTTTTTTTCCAATATTAAAACATGATATTTAATCCATTTTAACTTATCCAAGTAATCATCACATTATAGTTATTAAAATTTTCATAAACACAAACACAATACACCTTATAGTAGTAGGTAGGTACATCTAATTCCATTATAATCATTTTAATGTAACTAGGTTAGTATGTCATAATAATCAATAAATTTAAATTAAGTAATGTTAATGTAATGGTAATGTTAATTCAATTATTGTCATACATGCATTCAAATGTCAAAAATAATTATTACATCATAAATTCTTCTACACTATAAAAACACTTGTCAACAAGCCATTGGCGAAGTTTTTTCCTGAAATAAGTAAATGGAAGCTCCCTTATATCCTTTGGCAAATTGTTATAAATTTGTATGCACATTTGATACATATTGCTTTTATCTAAATGAGTTCTACAAAGGTGCACTACAAGTTTTGTTGGATCTCTGGATCTGTACAGGGAAGCTGCACTTTTCGTATCGAAAAATCTTTGGTTTCTTCTCACAAAATTGGCTATCTCAAAGATGTACATTGATGTTAATGTTAACGAACTTAACTTGTGGAAAAGAGGTCTGCACGAATCGAGTGGGTGTGCTCCACATAATGCTCTAATACATTTTTTTTGAACAAGAAAGGCTTTTGTTATATTTGTTGAATTTCCCCACAATGGCAAACCATACCGTAGCACTGATGCGACATATCCGTGATACGCTATTATCGCTGCCTTTTCACCAGCAACAGACCTTAGTTTCTTAATAGCATAAACAAATCGGTTGAGTTTGGTACAAACTGAATTTATATGGGACTTCCAGTTGCAGAACCTATCCAAGGTTATACCCAAGAACTTTATTTCATCGGTTTCTTCTATAATCTGATCACCAACTTTTATAACTATTGGGTTGTTGTTTGCCTTATGAGTAGAGAACCTTATATATTTTGTTTTGGATAGGTTCACACAAAGGTTGTTCAGTTTCAACCAAGAAAGAACTACGTTGACCGTATTGTTTATTTCTGACTCATGACTAATATTTTTTTGACTGTGTGGTATAATAATTGAGATATCATCGGCAAAAAGTACACATTTATGCTTAGTGAAGCTTGGCAAGTCATTAATGTACAGCAGAAATAACAATGGACCCAAGACACTACCCTGGGGCACGCCGTACATATTTTGCCTGTAAGCTGACTGATATGTTATGGCTTCTAATACTTCATTAATTTGTGTTATATCAACACTTTGCAGTCGATCTGTTAGATAGCTATTTAACCAATCTAGCGCTACTCCTCTTATGCCATATCGACTGCATTTATTTAATAGAAGTTTATGGTTCACATAATCGAAGGCTTTGGTCATGTCAAAGAATACTACTGCAACTGGGATCCTTTTATCAATTTTCTCAGTGATGTTTCGGACTAGTGTGAAGGAAGCCAAAGTCGTAGATTTATTTTTTTGAAACCCGTTTTGTTCATCAATAATCACTTTATGCTTATCTAAAAATTGTATCAGTCTGTTGTAGAATGCCTTCTCAAATATCTTTGAGAAAATTGGGACTAATGTTATAGGACGATAATTGTTTAAGTCTTTCGTGTCCCCTTTTTTAAATATTGGTTTCACCACAGAAAGTTTAAGACTGTTTGGAAATTGTCCTTGTGTAAACGAGAGATCGATTAAATGACTAAGAATTGGTGCAATTATTGGTGCGCATGCTTTTATAATTTTAGTAGATACAGAGTCGTAGCCTACGGCACCAGTATTTTTTAGTGAATAAATAATTTTTTCTACGTCACATGGTGTGCATGATTTTAAGAACAAAGATGCCTCGACTTCATTTATGTTTATTTTTTCACTGTGAAGATTTTTCCTACTATTTGCTACATTGACAAAGAATTCGTTAAAAACATTAGCCATTTGATTTGGACAAGTTACAAGGTTCCCGTCACAATAAATTGACTCTATACTATCACAAGAAACAGTTTTATCAGATTTGTTTTTTATTATTTCCCATGTTGCTTTACATTTATTAGTTGCGACTGTCATCCGGTTTTTATTAATATTTGTTTTGGACCATTTAATACATTTCTTTAAAACCCTATCATAGCTTGTAAATTTACGTTTTGATTTCCAAGTTTTAAGTCTATAATAATTAAATCTTAGTTTTCTTCGATAAGTACTGGCTATCTTTAAACCTTTAGTAATCCATTTTGGAGCCGAATTATTAGCATTTATTTTAATAGTGTATTTTGGAAAACATAGTTCGTAAAACATGGTAAAATCGTCATGAAACAGATTAAATGCCTTATTTAGGTCTGGCTCTAATAGAACACTTTGCCAAGATAACCTAGAGATACAGTCAGTGAACTTGACAATGTTATCTGTATGTAGATCTCTTCGTGTTACGTACCAATGACGATAACGTCTAATTTTATTATCTACAGGAAAATCCAAAATTTGTGCTGTTTCATGATCTGAAAGATGAACAGCATGAACGGAACCGATGGCATTTTTTATATTGCTTGCTATCTGGTCGATACAATTATTTTGACGTGTCGGTTGATTAATATGTAGTTGCAGATCATGATTGCAAAGAATTTCATGTAATATTTTAAAGTTTTTATTTTCTATTAACATAGTATTTATATTGAAATCGCCGGTTATTATGAATTTTTTATTATGAATTTTATGATTTAATTTATGTAAAAGTATCTGTAATTTATTAAAAAATATATTTATGTCGGAATTTGGTGTCCTATAAATACAAACAACAATGCACCCAATTTTATTGATTTCAATGCCACAACATTCAAATACATTTTCGCATGAGATATCCCTACATATGTTAATGGGTTTATATTCTATTGAATCGCTAACTAAAATACAAGAACCACCTCTTTTAATATTTTGTCTGGAGAAAAAACTAGCCAGTTTATAACCTTTTAGCCGAATGTTAGGTTCATTTCCCAATTTGACGAATGTTTCCGTGAAACACAATATGTCTAGGAAACTACTTGTTGTTCTAGAAAGTTCATTTATACATAGTTCTATTGAGTCTAACTTATTTAAGAGCCCTGCAATATTTTGGTGCAAAAGTCTTACTTTATCACCGCTGTGCTCCCCTGTCGATTTATTAAAAAAGAGTTCCTTTTAGGCGATGGAGTTCGGGTATGCGTATCTTGCCGATTCAGTGATCTAATTGTGGGAAAATAGAATGGGATCGTACCTTTTCTTGGAATTAGAGATGTTTTCTTTTCTAGTGAAAAAGGACGTTTCGCTGTTTTAATTGTTAATTTAGTTTTCATCGATGGTATAAATCTTGCCTCGTAGTCACTAGAGTCAATAATCAAATTTATTTTCCGAATTATTTCTTTCATGTATTCTTGTCTATTATACACGTATGCATCCCTGTAGAGGTCCAGAAATTTACAGTTTTCAATGAAATTGCTAGTAAGTTTTAGGAGTTCATTTAGTTTATGTTCGTTTAAGAATCTGCTTTCAATTACATTTAATAATATAACATTGTTTTTATTTAAATATTTTAATGTTGACATTAGTTCCAACTGAATTTTTATAGGGTTAGAGTCGTTTTGCCCCACACACAAAATTAGCCAGTCTCTTTTAGTCATACCTAGACTATAACAAAATTTTAGAGATTCGTCACAACTAGCATACGGTTTTATAAAGGAAAATACATCATAATCCTCATATTTATTTTTTAATCTGGCAGAAATAAGATTTCTGGCCAGACCAATACATTGTTGTTCTCCGATAATGAATATTCTTCGTTTTTGTGTATCCATGATTTTCTCCGTGGTTTGGGGATCCAATATGTTTTCAACTGGCGGTTGACTATCTTGTTCATTTAAGTTAAAACATTTGTTGTCGTTCTTGATTTCTGGAGTTATGGTATAAACAGTTTGCGTAGCAACCTCTTTAGTAGACTGCTGCACTTGGGATTGTTCTAGTATTGCCTTACTTGAGTTAAAATCACTAGGAATACTCAGTGATTTTCTCTTAGATACTTTCTTTTTGTTACAGGCACTTGGTGAGCTAATATTAATCAAGTCATTAATTTTCTTTTCTGATTTCAATAATTTCTTTTCTACATCAATTTTTTCTAGGATCAAATTATCAATTTCATTCTGAGATACTTCTAATTTTTGCTTTAAATCTTTAATAATTTCATGCAATTCACTTATTTCATCGTTATTCTTCATTGACAGATCGGGCAAACTTTGTGCTCTATCTGAATCAGTCGATGAGAAGGAGTTTTCACTCATATTTGGTAGCAAATCGTAAGACTTTGCTGGATTCATATCTTTTTTCCGGTAAGTTATATTGTCAGTATTGTCACTGCTGCTAGTAGATTGATCCATAATGATGCGAGATAGGTATAAGTATAAATATATATTTTTTGTAATGATTTTTCTGAATCCAGTTGTAAAATAGTTGATAAGAAGTAATTATAAATTGTTGGTTTCAACGGGACTCGAAGTCCGGCCTTGTAATGCATCAATGCTATGCCGACTGTGCTTACGCCTCACAGCTAGTCAATCATTAGCAACTTGGACGAAATTATTGATCAGTATTATAGTTGGTTTGAGTATTTACGAGTTTATGTTAGTTCTTTGTAATTTTGATAGATGTCACTGGTGTCCATACAAATATTTTGTTATGGTAACATTTAAAATGCTGCGTAAATAAATTAATAGATGTCGCTTTTAGACGTTTTTCTTGGTGTATTGTCTATTGTTTAACTGACACTGTCAGTCAGCTGTGGTTGACAGATGATTCGACGATATTTTTGAATTTCCGATCGTGATTTTGCTTTAATTTCACTTTATGTTGAGAAGATTTATAACAAAAATCACTCACATGCACTTTAAGTTTTAATTGTCGTGAAACTTATTTCAATCAATTGGGTATTTATGCACAATTTCAGACAAACACTCAGGAGCACACTCATTGACGTGTTTACGTTACAACAGTTTTTTTTTTTTTTTTTTTTTTTTTTTTTTTTTTTTTTTTTTTTTTTTAACAATCTCTTATGTCAATCCCATACAAAGGTTGATCGTTTACTAACGATGACGATTGTCGACAGCCATCTTGTCTAGGGGCCCATTAAGTAGACAAAAAAAACCTTCAGCTGAGGCCTGGCTTCCATGTAACATTCCATTAGGGGCACGAGTCGTGAACATTATGTCAATCCCATACAAAGGTTGATCGTTTACTAACGATGACGATTGTCGACAGCCATCTTGTCTAGGGGCCTATTAAGTAGACAAAAAAAACCTTCAGCTGAGGCCTGGCTTCCATGTAACATTCCATTAAGGGCACGAGTCGTGAACACAGATTGACACCTTCGAGCTGCTGCTTCAAATCCAAAGTGGTGATTTCCAGAAAAATGATTATTTAAATGTTGTTCGTCGTCTATTCGATTCTCGCGTGTGATTTGGCCAAAAGTGTACATGCGCGAGCTTGCCCCCAGTACTGCCTATCTTTGCTCACCACTCGTGCCTCATACTGTACCTAGTTAATTATTTTATAAACTAATTATTGATTCACATTCCAGAAAATTTGCAAAATGGAAAATTTTTAGCTTAATATTAAATCAATATACAAAATAATTAATAATAAAAAAAACTGTAATGAAATGTTTATTTATCATACCACAAAAATATTTACGTGTTTTAAAAAAAAAACAGCTTTTAATTTTTTTTGTTAAAAACTTGTGCGGTAATATAAATCTGCGATTGGTTTCGCATTTTATCCCCTTTTTAGTGTAGAATATTTTTAAGAGAAATATATCAAATTTTAATGTAAGTTATAATATTATATATAAATAATAAAGAATTTAAATATTCTGTTACTCACTTTTTATTTATTGCATATGGGGAAAGTTTAAAAACATACCTACATCCTAATCTAGTTGTATGATGTCTAGTCATGCGTGTCTAGTCCTACAAACTTATCTGTTCTGGTGTGGTCAAAAGAGGAATTAACGACGCTATTTCGAAATGTCAATCGCCATTGGTCAAAGAGAATATAAACCTCATTATATTTCTGTTGGAAGTTTAAGAAGTCAAATAAAAATACCTTATTTGTATAGTTTTAAGCCCATCACAGACGTAGCTATAATATATATTAATATGAATCATAGCAAAGCATATTACGATATATTTTCAGTACTAATCTTTGAGTGACCGCACACGCAGCTATAATATATATTTCTGTTACTTCACCAACTTGTACTGGCATTTATTTTATAGCTCGGCATATTAATATATATTATAGCTACGTGTGTGATGGGCTTTATAGGTACAGGTCGGTTAACGAAAGCTGGCACGTTCACAGTACTCATAAATTTGCAATCAGTCAAGTCTAATGGACGAATGTAAAAATAGACCACTCTATATTTATGAGCAGTAGCATAAGCAAAACAATAACTGTCTCCTTCATACTCATAAGCTTGACTTTGCGCGAGAGAGACGGTGTAAATGTGTTGAAACGTGCCAGCTTTAGTTAACCGACCTGTATGCTTTATTAAATTCATTTGTACGGTAGTAGACAATTCTAAATCTATGTTTGTACCACTATACTATTAACCATCGATTTTAAGGACCTTATTATGTAAAAAAGTTAATTTTTCTTTTTAATGTCAAAGTGGTACGAAGATTTTTTTCGGAGCATACAAAAGCGCCTTTTTCTTTAAATGGCGGTGCACGATTAAACTTGTATACATCGATTGGGGGCACTCGGGGCACTCATACGAACAATAGGAATTACGTAGGGTGTCTATGTCCTAAAACGTCACGTCATAGAAGTTATTTGACAAAAAAAGATCGATTTCACAAATTCAATAAACATGAATAATTACTTATTAAATGATTGTACGCATTCTATGGTGCTAAAATGATTATATACCCAGGTTAAAATTATATTGATTGTTTCTTGCTGTGGTTTCTTGTCACTTTAGCAATTATTCATCCAAATGAGTTGAAACCACAGTGTTGACATCTTGTGTACAATTGTAAGGATTTGGGTGAAAGGTTCTGACGTAGTAAATAAAATTATAAAAAAAAGGTATTTACAGTAGTAATAATCCCTATTCCCATCCCTATAAAATATTCATTTTCACCTCTGGCGCTCGAAAAGTGCGCTTTAGTTCTCTAAAACCAGTGGCCAAAACTCTTTGTATTGCATGGATGTTTTAGTCTGTGTTTAGACTTAGAAGATGAGTTGAAACGTTGCAAAATTGTTGAAATTTTCCAAATCGAATGCATAAACAAAAATGCCCATTTTGAAACTGTTAAAAACGACATCACTCCAATTCGAACGCACTACATATCGCCCCAATTCGAACGCACCTTATGGTGAATAATCACAACAAGCAGATTATTACCCAAACCACTATACTGGGTGGAGATTTCGAGATGGCATATTTTGTTTTTCCAGATTTCAGTGTTATATGTGCCATCTGTGGTTAGAACACACAATCAAATAAAGTACAGTCCAACTAACTTATCTGGCCGGTGAGGGAGGCATTGTTATCACATTTGGTGGAGCAAACAACCAATGGTGAACGGCGTGGGTGTTGTTAGTTCCTCTTTTGGCCACTGGGTTTTGGTTCTTTCAGAGATCACCTATCAAAATTCATACCTTTTATCTCTAAAACCTCTTAATATTACCATTATTATTAAAATTATTATTGACATTATGAATAAAGTATACACAATTATATGTTCATAGACATAATTTCTTGTAATAATTTGGCTAAATCTTTTCTCCGAGTTTTTTCTAATGCATCACAAAGAACAAAAAACCACTTTTGAGGATCTGCTATGTCCTCATATGCCTCCATTAGTTTTACTGCTTTTGTAGATAAATTGCAGTTTAAATCATTTATTTCATCAATTACACATTCACGGATGTCTAAGTTTCTTCCAAGGTCTCGCCAAAAATTGCCTATCCTATCAGTGACAGTTTTAATCACCCTCTCCTTTTTGTTTTTGCTCATGATTCCACTTATTGGATTACTGTTCATAAAGCTTTCAGCCCGAGGGCCTCTATTGGTTGTACTCTCAGCTGCTAAAACAATAATAAAAAAATAATTTGACATAATTATAGATATTGCAATGTTTTTTTTGTTATTAATTGTTTCCACACATTGGACAAATTCAGCATTTATATTAGGTATAGTGTACGTATTAAAAGAAATACCAACCAGTAAAAGTTGATTTTGATGGATTATCACGGACTTTAACCAAAAGTAGGATGTATGTTATTATTAATGCTGCAACTATGCATATGAGTATGATACATGATACTGTTGTCACTACGGAGGAAAAGTATCAAGTCAAAACAAACTAGTAATTTTGTAACATGAGTATTTTGAGAATAACAGGTTAAAACTGATGCAAAAGTAGCAGTGTTATCGAAAATGATGAGGTGACACTGTGTGAAAAAGTGCAAAAGCATATAATTTAAAGTATAGAAAATATATTAGTATTATATTACTCACCATAGTAGTTCGCATAATCTCTAGGTGCATTTTGAGACTTTTCATACTCTGAAATCTTGTCCAACCACTCTGAACTCTTAGGAAGTTTTTGAGCGATAATCTTCAAAGGACCCACATTGAGCTCAGATAGCAAATCCCTTAGTTCCAAAACTTTTATCAACTGAGTTATAGTATTAATTTGCTCAAACCTTCTGGGAGAGTTTATGCCTTCTCTGAATATTTCTTTCAGTACGCCCATTATTTCATTATGCCTGTCGCTGTTATTAATATTAAACACTATTTGGTGTTTCAGATGGGAATACTCGGACAGTGTCATTGTCTTGAAGGGATCACAATGGATGGCTGGGATCAGTATATACTGTAGTCTTTGGCTGGGATAATAAATGTGAATAGGCAACTGATATCACTCACAATCACTTACGTACGTGTCCTACCTACGCAGTACAGCATGATGAAGATATTTTTAAAGTTTACGCTTACCTACATATCCCTAGGCACCGTATGGAAGCGAATATATTTATTAAATCACTGACCTAACTTTAACTAAAAGTTGAAAACAAAAATGAAACATTATACCTATTTTGATTTCTTTCAATTTCTTGGATACTTGGATGAGAGGAAAGAGGCAGGGAGGGAAAACGTATTGCCAGAGTGACTTCACGATAGGATACGCACAGCACCTAAAAATAAACTTAACTTTGAGTACGCAGTGAATAAAAAATTATTCAAGTGCCTAATTTCTCAGATAAAGTAAGTTTAATTTTGATTTCTTTCCATTTCTTGGATGAGAGGTAAGAGGCAGGGAGGGAAAACGTATTGCCAGAGTGACTTCACGATAGGATAGGACGAAAATTAACTTTGAGTATGTACGCGGTGAATAAAAAATTATTCAAGTGATTTCTCAGATAAAGTAAGTTTATTCATTGCATTTTGTAAGTGCCATTTGCGCACCGAAACCGAAGGAACCACGAAAGAGCAAAACCAAAGTTTGGTTTTCAGCGAAACCACAAACAGTAGGTAACACAGAAAGATGAATGATAGAACAAAACTTGGAATTAGAACATGGAATAAAACCGGCCAAGTGCGAGTCAGACTCGCGCACCGAGGGTTCCGTACAAACCTGTAGGTATATAAGTAAATGGTAGTAGGTATAGACCTGAGTATTTGATATTAATTTCAATTTATGACGTATTAAAAAAAACTACTTACTAGATCTCGTTCAAACCAATTTTCGGTGAAAGTTTCCACCGTAATGTACATCATTTGTTATAGATTTATCATTCCCTTATTTTAGAAGTTACAGGGGGGGGGGACACACATTTTACCACTTTGGAAGTGTCTCTCGCGCAAACTATTCAGTTTAGAAAAAAATGATATTAGAAACCTCAATATTATTTTTGAAGACCTATCCATAGACACCCCACACTTATGGGTTTGATGAAAAAAAAAAATGTTGAGTTTCAGTTCTAAGTATGGGGAACCCCCAAAATTTATTGTTTTTTTTCTATTTTTGTGTGAAAATCTTAATGCGGTTCACAGAATACATCTACTTACCAAGTTTCAACATTATAGTTCTTATAGTTTCGGAAATAAATGGCTGTGACATACGGACAGACAGACAGACAGACAGACAGACATGACGAATCTATAAGGGTTCCGTTTTTTGCCATTTGGCTACGGAACCCTAAAAAGGAAACACACCGGGGTCGCTAATGCCACAGTATTACCATATGCCTGATGGTAAAACCACAGTATTACAATCTCTAACAGTAGGGAAACGCCTTTGATGTCGGGCCGTGCCGCCGTCCGTGTGAGTACCTACGCTGTCCCTACACTATGCATAGTAAAACTGTGGTAAAACTGTGCTAATGCTCATTTTATGCTGAAACTTGCTTGAGAGAAGTTAAAATTGTAAACATTTTTTTTTTTGTTTTTTTTTTTTTTTTTCATATTGATAATAAAATAGTACGCAAATTGGCGGAGAGTACCTGAGACCGCTACCTAACAAAATAGTACGCAATGCGTACTAGTGCGTACCCTAATGGCAACGCTGAAAACGTAGCTTTTAGGTACTTATGGGCTACCTGGGCTACCAGATCCAAAACTAATATTTCCTGACAAAATCCATCCGCTTCTTAGACAGCACATGTACGTCAATGTGTGAAAAAGAGACCAAACATATTGCGACAAGAAGAGACACCCTCTTGTCAAAACGGGCCTCTTAGATCTCGACAACTTTACTATATATAATAATAAAGTTGTCTATTTAGGCAATCTGCACCCATTGTGAGGAAAAATACAAGACACATAAAAACAAACCAACTACATACAAACATACTATGAAAAAATCCTGACATGTTCGCGTAGCGTATGCGATTTGAGGGCTGAGGGTATATTCCTTTTGGTATAGTTACTATACTCTTTGGTACCTATATATACCTAATATAAGTCAATGTTCTACTACGAAAAACTATACACGATAGTCCGATCATCGTTGTCAAATATTAACCCATACCCCGAGTGTAAAGAATTGACGTTGACGTTAATAAACGCTTACTAATTCGTTTGCGTTAACTATGAGAAATTAGTACCATAAGTATTCCGCTAGAGGCGCTGTGCCAATTCCGTGTGTGAAGTGTCGTGAACGCAAACTAATTGGTTAGCGTTTACAAACGTCAATTCTTTACACTCGGGGTACAGCTTCGAATTCTCGGCAGATCCTAAGTGATTCCAATATTTTTTGGTAAAACAGTTACTCATTAATCATTAAAAGATTTGGAATTGATGAATTGCATAAGATGTGTTTTAAATTCGAAAAAATAAATTGCGTTAGCAATATTGCTTAGCTTCCCTTTTAGGGGGCCTGACGAGACGTAAATATTGTGCTATTCTATTGGCTGATTGATTGACACTTGATTGACACTATAGTGTATCGTGTTTCGTAGTAGACCCTCCGTAAAGTGATGAGCGAAGTACTTTATGGTGCAAGAAGGAAGTAACGTAATAAATACAAGAATATAATGATTTATAATTCGGATTAAAAAACTGTAATAATTCGATTTTTCATGTTTCTCTGACAGAGGGCCTTAATTCCTGACATTTAAGGAAAAATCCTGTCGTCTGGTAACATTAGCTGGTTATTACAAATAAAAATAACCGTGTTTTAACGACGAGTCACTGACACACAAAAGCTATATCACTCTTTGGTTCAGTGGGCTTAGAATAAAATAAGATCATTATCATAGCGTTATATTCACTTTGATCACAATTGACAACTCTGTTCGAAAAACTGTCATAATATGTGTATAAGAATATAATAATATAACAACCTACCGAGCCATATTAAAGATTTACCCCACCCACCCATCACCACAGACTTCCCCCATCACAGATTACAGAATAGTAAGCATAGAGGTGAGTAATAAGATTCTGTAACTGTGTTACCCATACCTCAGAGTATATAAATACTACGTACAGTCACAGTCGTACGTACAACCCATACACAAATTCAGAAAGCATTGCGAGAGTGGCTGGTTGCTATTTTATTCGATGGATGTATTCCTTAAATAAAAGTGGTAATATCAAATTAAATTAAGAGACATAGATAAATACGATTATGTTAATTATTCTTTATTGTGTTGTTTATTATTGTTAGGTACTTTTAATTTTTTTTGTTTAATTTGATATTTTTGATTATTACATTTATAATAATATGTAATGATTTCTAATGTGATGTACTTTTGCACGGCCCCCGTGGCAGAATATGTTATTTACATGTTATATAATAATCTGTATTATAAATACCATGTTCTTGAAAATAAGGAATCTGAATCTGAATCTGATCGTTATATCGATATTTTTGCCCAAAGAGTTAAATATAATAATGCCTGCAGGATCCTGCTGGTGCTCCCACGATACTGCAGTGTATCAGCTATGTTCGCACACGCACAAACTGATGATTTTTATACAGTCCAGCGCAAAAAAATAGCGTCACTGATACACAGGGTGCGTGGGAGCACCAATAGTCATTACCGAGAAACCTTATTAACCCATTCAATGTATATTAGTGGAGACTTTTTAATGGCTTTTTATTGTTATTTTATGTTATACCTATGTTTTGTTTAAGTCGATAGTCTTCCTAAAATCCGAATAAATAAATAAATAAATTGTGTGTAATGTTTTGTGTTGTTTTTATTGTAATTAGGTAATTGAGAATTCTGAGATACTTACTAACCCTTTCTTTTATTTTGTAATGTAATTTATGTAATACCTGTGGTAATACCTCAGAGTATATAAATACTAGGTAATACTAACTTAGGATTTAGAGTCGGTCTGAGATAAATGATTTTTATTTTATTTTATTTATTTGTTTTATAAATAAGCTCAGAGACACTCATCCAATTATGGAACGAGCTTTGCTCGGAATTTCTCTAGGATTGAGTTTAGGGGATGTTTGGCTCCTACGATTGGTCTGGCTGCTTGAGTATTGAAATAAGTAGTTCCCTGAGAATCATGACAGCCCTGGGATCTCGGTCTATTAGGAGCTAGCAAAGATGTATTAATTTTCGCGGTTATTAACCGACTTCAATAAAATGAGGAGGTCCTATGTTCGACGCGTATGTTTTTTTTGTAATTGAGTCTTTAAAATTTGCATTATTTAAGTTGGCAGCCTAGGGTACCTATTGAGAACCCAAAGGGAGGTAACTATCGGTAAATACTAAAATCTGTTGATTTACTGATAAATCGGTACCAAGCTAAACTACCACTCGGTCCTAATCAATCTACAGTACCTTTTGGTAATTATTTTTATCCATATTTCTTTCGTGTTGGTGTTAGATTTGTTAAATAAGTAAGAGTTATGTTATGTTGTGTTGTGTTACGTATAATTTAGTTTGTAACACTTAGTTTTTATGTTTTAGTGTAATAACTTATAGAGATTATGCTGCTAAGATAATAATGGTCAATGATATAATAGGTCATAATCGACAAATACTCATTATGTATAAGTATTTACTTACGCTCTGTTATCTTATGTTAGTACACTGTCATCTTTGACCCTCCTATCAGTACATTACTGTCGGTTTTGTAAGACGATGCGTAAAATGTTAAATATCTCATTATTTTAACAATATACTTTCATCACAATGTACAGATTGATGATAAATGGTTTAGTATCTAAAAAAGCCTTAGTTGGTGTTCAAAGTGCTATTAGCGCCGAGAAAGCGTTTTACAAACATGCTCGCTGTGTCACCACTCGAAGTTCGCGATCGGATAGCTTATTTCCAGATAGAGTTGATTTTCCAAGTAGGCACATAGGACCTAGACATCAAGATGTAGTTACTATGCTGGATTTATTAGGCTACAAGGTGAGTGGAAAAATCTAGTGTCGTTGATTCCTTTTAAAAAATTGCCCATGAGCTAACCAGGTAACTTCTTAAAACTATACTTTACCTATGCAAACGTTACCCTTATCCTCAAATAACAAGTTTTAGAAAAGTTATCTTAACTTTAAAACATGCCTTAAATATTGTGCTTCAGAGTTTGGATCAATTGACTAACGATGCAGTTCCAAAGAAGATTCAACTGCAAGGTTTTATGGATATATCCGATCCTATGAGTAAGTTCAGGATGTATTTATTTATTTTATGTTATAATTAGTATAAATGTATCTTTTAAATAAAGTAAAGGCCTGCTTCCACCGCATGTAGTGCCGCAGCATTCTAAAGGTAAAATTTTCATTTATATACGCGTTCCTGCGTGCAGAAAATCTGTACGGTTAAATTAGGTAACATCTGGGCAAAGGAAGGGTGTTCCAGCGCGTAGGTTGCTTCTTTTTTTCTTTTTCGCTGAAGTGGGTGCATTGTTGAAGTGGGTGAAGGGAGTGCATGAAGTCGTTAATGAAAGGACCACTTGCTTTACTTCAGGGCTGTCTTAGGCCATGCCGGGGACTCTGGGCACACAATAATTTGGACCCCGTAGGAAAACAAAAAAAGCGAATAACATATTTTCTCTGCTATGATTTTATATTTTCAGGCGGGTCGTATGCTTGTTTACCGACGTAGTAGTAAATTGAGTATTAAAAAATATATAATTCAAAATTGAATGTAAGTAAGTAAGTTATTAGTTAATCAGACAACATTTATTGGCTTTATTAATTGATGAAAATATGATTAAAAGGTACAGCTCTTTTTTTATCTACCTAAGATAGAAAAATCATTGTATACAATGATTTTATTAATATTTATTAATAAATGATATCGGTAATAAATCGGTATTAATATTATATCGGTCCTCTGGGGCCCCCGTGAGTGGGGGCCTTGGCCACGGGCCCCGTGTGCTCTTATGGTAAAGACGGAACTGCTTTGCTTGGCAAATACTTACTTAGAATGTGAACGAAAAACAATTTGATACAGCATGACGAAAGCTACTGAAATTATCTTGGCTAGCATTTATATAACTGGCATTATTATTCAAATTACGTCATAAATAATGATCACATAATAATATACTAACATAGAAACCAACTACATTATTTAATTTTTCAGGTGAATATGACCTTCTCGTAAGAGCTCGTAAAATAGCTGAAAAGAATCAAATATGGCGCTCATACATCGGTATGGGATACCATAACTGTTGTGTTCCTCATACCATCATGCGCAACCTGTTTGAAAACCCTGGCTGGTAACTTTTTCTAAATTTGATTAACCGATAATTATGTTGTGTATATTTTTAAGATGCCCATTTTAAATTTCAGGACCACACAATACACGCCGTATCAGCCGGAGGTAGCGCAAGGCAGGTTGGAAAGTCTGCTTAATTACCAAACAATGGTTAGCGATCTAACAGGTCTAGATGTAGCCAATGCATCTTTACTTGATGAAGGCACTGCTGCTGCTGAAGCTTTATCTCTTTGCCATAGGTAAACACATTATTTATACAAATATTTTTGATTAAGAGACATTCAAACTTTAAGGGTGAACTTATTTTAGGCACAATAAAAGAACAAAATTCGTGGTCTCAGGAAGAGTCCACCCACAAACATTAGCGGTAGTTCAAACAAGGTTAGACGCACTGGGCTTAGAAGTAAATGTAATGTCAGATGTGCGGCAAGCTGATTTTGCACAAAGAGATATCTCTGCTGTGCTATTGCAGTGCCCCGATACGAGAGGCTTAGTATATGACTATTCAGGATTAGCAGCTGCTGCACATGAACATGGAGTAAGTACCTATAAACATCTTAATATGAAATAAAATATAATTTTATTTTATTTTAATTTATCTGCATTGTTTCTCAGACTCTAGTAGTAGTGGCAACAGATCTCCTAGCAATGGCTTTGCTGCGACCTCCTGCAGAATGTGGGGCAGCCTTGGCAGTGGGTACATCACAAAGGTTGGGTGTACCACTTGGCTATGGAGGTCCTCATGCCGGGTTTTTTGCAGCCGAGCATCCTTTAGTACGTCTTATGCCTGGCCGTATGGTTGGTGTTACCAGAGATGCTACAGGCAGAGATGCTTACAGGTATACCTACTGATGGAAATCAAACGGAAATCAAATTGGCTAACCTACCATACATTAATATATTTTCATTATCGTAGGTTAGCCCTTCAGACTAGAGAACAACATATACGGAGAGACAAGGCCACATCAAACATTTGCACAGCACAGGCACTCCTTGCTAATATGTCGGCCATGTTTGCTGTTTACCATGGACCGCAAGGTTTGAGGGACATTGCAACTCGAGTTCACAATGCAACCCTGGTACTTGATCATGGTAAGTAAAGCGAAATATATATATATTTTTAAAGAACTGCTTGTTTCTTTTACTTACACGCGGCCTTTTTCTGATTCAGTTTTAAATTTTATATCTTACGTTCCAGGAATCAGACTTCGAGGACACAAGCAGTCAAATGACGTTTACTTTGACACACTGCACGTAGTCCCTATCTCTGAACATGATGCGGCTGCTATTAAGTCTCGAGCACAAGAAAAGAAGATTAATTTGAGATATTTCGACGATGGTGCCGTAGGAGTAGCATTAGATGAAACAACTACTATACAAGATGTAGATCACCTTTTATGGATATTTGATTGCCAGAGTGTTGATGAGGTCCAGTAACTTATACAAACATGTACCCAAAATTTGAAGAATTTGTAATTAATCTGCAAATTTTCTAATGTTCTTACGTTTACAATACAGGTTTCACAATCCGGTGACGTGAGAGCCCGCAGTATAGAAAAAGGTCCCTTCAGAAGAACATCTCCATATCTAACACATCCTGTATTCAATATGCATCACTCCGAAACCCGGATTGTGCGATATATGAAGCGTCTTGAAAACAAGGACGTTTCTCTCGTCCACTCCATGATACCTTTAGTAAATTTTTATTTTTATTATTAGCTAAGTTCCTCAATGTTTAATTGGTTAATGTACCAACAGCAAACAAAGACCATCAAATAGACGATCTGTTGGACTGTTAATTAAGGTAGATCAGGTTTTCTTGTAGGCTAGGCTTGTGATTGACTAGAATCTCACCAAACGTAAGCACAGAAAGAAAGGGAACTGGTTCTCAAGTGCAGCTCCTGGATTTTGAACTAGATGGTGGTAGTCAGGCAGGCGAGTACTACGAAGTACCCCTAGCACACGATGTATTTATTCACTGAAAGGTTAAGCTCGTTTTAGGATTCGATCGAACCCACGACCTTTGTCATAGCATTTAACGTTACTTAAAAGGTATATACAATTTATCTTCCAGGGATCATGCACGATGAAGCTGAACTCAACAACAGAGATGATGCCATGTTCGTTCAAGCACTTCACTGACATCCATCCATTTGCACCTTTAGATCAATGCCAGGGCTATCACACTCTATTTGAGGAATTGGCTAATGATCTGTGCGCAATTACAGGATATGATCGCGTATCATTCCAGCCAAACAGGTAACGTAAATGTGTCAAATATGTATGTCGATATTTGGTATATCTAGAGTTCCGTTACTAAACATGGGTAATTATTACTAACTAGAATATTAACAGCTAACTACTAAATAGGATTTTATACATTATAGCTAGTGAGATAAATCGAAATAATCCTAACTCAATAATCCTGACATATATTATGAATGCTCAAGTGTTTGTTTGTTACGCCTTCATGCCTCAACTACTCAACGGATCACCATGAAAATTACTACTTACTACTACTTGCTACTTTTAATCCCGGAAACGGGGGTGAAACGGCGGGGGACAGCTAGTCTACTATATAAAAATAAGTCGGGTTTTCCTTCCTGACGCTATAACTTCATGTTCGCTTTTAATTCAGCGGAGCTCAAGGTGAATATGCTGGTCTACGAACGATAAAGGGTTACCACGAGTTCCGAGGTGACACTGGTCGGAATATTTGCTTGATACCCGTGAGCGCACATGGTACAAACCCTGCGTCTGCGCATATGGCGGGCATGAGGGTATGCGCTATTCGCGTCACACCTTCCGGCGACATTGATATGGAACACCTTAAAGATATGGTAAGGTAAAAGTTTTTAACGCAGGAATGTAGTTACTTTGTTTCTTTTCTGATTGTAAGTTACTTTCTCAATTATTTTAGGCTTGCTAGCTCAACTAGATCTTGATGTTGACCTTTCAGTCAAGACTTACCAAAATGTTTTCACTTACTTCCGCAGGTAGAAGAACACAGTGAGAAAGTGGCGTGTCTGATGTTGACATACCCAAGCACTTTTGGAGTATTTGAAGAGCGTGCTGCAGACATATGCGCATTGGTTCATAAGCATGGCGGTCAAGTCTATTTGGATGGTGCTAATATGAATGCACAGGTTTGAAACAGCTTTTCTATTTCGCAAAGTCAATTAATCTGATGGCTAAATTTGGTGATGACACCTGTCAACACTAACACTAACTAGTGTGTTAGCCAAGAAGTAGGAAACGCGACGAGAACGCGCGGAAATATTAAAAAACTGGATGCGCAACGCACAGGGCAGGGATGGATGAATGGTGCAAAACGTTGAGGCTTTTACCTGACAGTGGATTGTGTATAATTCAATTCAATTCTATGCAATGGATGATGGCGTCACTGAAAATTAGATTTCGTCAGATAGAATATTATGCCTTTTCAATAAAATGTTTTTTATTTTTAGGTGGGTCTATGTAGACCTGGTGACTATGGCAGTGACGTATCACATTTGAATTTACATAAAACATTTTGTATTCCTCATGGTGGTGGTGGTCCTGGGATGGGCCCAATTGGAGTGTGAGTATGACTTATTCTTAAAACAAGGACGGTAAATATACTGATCCTAACTTCTTAATAATAACTTCTAAGCGAGGTAGAGCAAAGCGTTTCGCTCAAAGAGCAGCTCGACTGGGGTAGTACCTCACAGAATACCGCAGGCGACCGCAAGCAGCCAAATAACAATGTTGTGTTCCTGCGTGTGAATAAGGATGCCAAAACTCATTGGGGAGGGGGAAAGGCCGGTAACGTCTCTTGTGATGCAACACTCGTGGCATCACAAGCATCCATAGAGTTACGGTAACCGCTTACCACCAGGCGGACCGTTTAATTGTTTCTGACTCGTATAAATAAAACTTATTATTTTTACAGTAAAGCTCACTTAGCTCCGTTTCTCCCGTCACATCCTGTGATAGATCCATTAGCCGACATGGGAGACGCTGCGCATAGTTTTGGGTCGGTTAGTGCTGCACCTTTTGGATCTTCTGCTATCCTTCCTATTTCTTGGGCCTATATTAAGGTGAGTTAACAAGGTTACAAAATATTAAATTATGTTTTGTTATTAAAATAAATGAATGGATTCAGTGGTGGTGGTTCTTTAATTTTTAAACGGCATTGATTTCAGATGATGGGTCCTAAAGGACTAAAACGCGCAACTCAAGTAGCTATTCTCAACGCTAACTACATGTCACGAAGATTGGATGGACATTACAAAACTTTGTACAAAGGTGAACGAGGGCTGGTGGCCCACGAGTTCATTATAGACGTAAGGGACCTCAAGAAAACAGCCAATATTGAGCCAGGAGATATTGCAAAACGTCTTATGGACTTTGGTTAGTTTAAAGTTTTGTTTTATACTACTGAGCAGCAAACAAGCAAATAACGCATCGCCCACCTGATGGCAAGTTATTCAATCGTGATTATTGTTTCTGTCCAGGTTTCCATGCACCTACAATTTCATGGCCAGTAGCTGGTACTCTTATGATTGAGCCAACGGAATCCGAAGATTTGCAAGAATTAGATCGCTTCTGCGAAGCGCTCATTACGATTAGGAAAGAGATCAAAGATATAGAAGATGGAGTTATTGACAAAAGATTAAATCCACTCAAGGTAAACGCATGACGAGTAGGTACCATCGCATATTTGAGTGAAATATATTACAATTTGACTAAGGTTTTCAGATATTTTCCCTTTGACACCACCCCCGTAGCTCGTATCAATAAGCCAAGCCATCACATTAGGTACACTTATTAGTTCATACATAACTTGAAATCTACTCAACAGATTTTGATGAAACTTACAATGTAAGTCATTAAAAAAAGAATGGTCACTATCCGATTAATAGTTTATATACATACACCTATACAATTTTGTATATTTGTTTGGAAGCCCTAATAGATTATCATATTATTATGTGAATATATTGCACATCCAATTTTTTTTGAAGTTGGATTAAAATACTAATATGTTATTTTATCTTCAGATGGCACCACACACACAAGTGGAAGTAATTTCTGAGGACTGGAATCGTCCTTACAGCCGGGAGCAGGCTGCTTTCCCTGCTGTAAGTATTTTCAGGAATTAACTACCAATTAATAATTTAACTGATTTAATAATGTCGGTATTGTTTTTGTATTATTTCAGGCGTTCGTAAAGGGAGAAACAAAAATTTGGCCCACGGTCGGTCGCATTGATGATATGTATGGAGATAAACATCTGGTCTGCACTTGCCCGCCAGTACTCGACGACTTCTGAGTTAATAGTATGCTTTTGATTCGGATGGAAGCTAAACGTCAGAACAAGAAGTACCTACATATGTATAATTAAAAGAGTCTTACAAAAATAATTGTCAGGTTACTTTACCAAATAATAATAGTTTACAGTAAGTATGAGGCACGAATGGTGAGCACAGATAGGCAGTAGTGGGGGCAAGCTCGCGCATGTACACTTTTGGCCAAATCACAGTAGCCAAATGGCACGCAAGAATCCAATAGACGACGAGCATCGACTGAAGAACCAATCTTGAGCAGCTCGGCGCTCCCCCTGCTTCATTCCGCCAAACAGACCGAAAATTAACTACTTCGCAGGTGTCAAGCTGTGCTCACGACTCGTGCCCCTTACTATACCAGATATATAAAGGATCGTTTCGCA
This sequence comes from Achlya flavicornis, assembly GCA_947623365.1. Classification (NCBI taxonomy): domain Eukaryota; kingdom Metazoa; phylum Arthropoda; class Insecta; order Lepidoptera; family Drepanidae; genus Achlya; species Achlya flavicornis. The sequence goes on from OX392474.1 coordinate 9,743,598, forward strand.
TGAGTTTCGCGTTCCCATGCTGCAGCTCAAACTGTTCTGGAAAATCTAAAAATATCAAGAAAGACGTAAGCGAAAAAAACACAGGTGAATGTTACTATTGGTCCACGTTCGAGCTTACATACTTACTACCGTACCGGCCCTTATGAAAAAAACGTGTACGCATTTTTTTATTTGAGTTCACTAATTTTTTATCATTTTTTCCATGGGTAAAACAATTTGACGAGTTCTATTTGTGGTCCGTTGATAATAATTGCAGTAAATGTGGCGTTATTATGCTGAATAGAATGTATATGTTGCAGCCACTTAGCTTAATTAGCCGTTCAATTATAGCCGTACAAACAATCAATCACTAAGTTAATAATATTGACTTCAAACATGTTATCTTACTACGGTATTATTGTACACATATTTCATATTGTGAAGGAATATAACACATAACATTTAAAACTGATTCAAGGCAACATGTTTGTTTTGTTCCTAGTTCAAGTTTCCGTCTGGAATACTAAAAGACTCATATTTCATAACATAACAATAGTGATTGTATAATTTCCGCTTACATTTGTATTTGCCAAAACATTTCGTATTCCAAACGTACCTATTTCTAAATTCGTTATTTATATGCAGAGCAAAATATTTCATCATCGGTCGCTCTTGCCATTGTAAAGACTCGAAAATGAATAAGTAATACAAGACATGTAAATAAATAAGCTGTAAGTAAAATTATTTAATATAAAATGCGAATTTAACAAAAGGATTTTCTCTCTGTTTGAATTTTATTTTATTATAATTATTACCTACGTTTCATCGAAGCACAATATATCAGTACTAAAACTAATAACACTTAACAAAATTAATCTTAGGTAGGCAACAAGATAAACCTTATTAATAGAAACCAAGTTTACATTCAAAGATTTCCTCAATTATTTTGGAGGGGAATTGATAGTGTCTTTTGGGTACATGCCTAATCGCACTCCGAGCTCTTTTGGCATTCGCATTACAGGACGAGTTGGAAATGGATGGTAAGAACCAGTCGACGGACTACGGGGATACGATAGAGACGACAATGTATCTGTCTCTATAAGTGAAGTGATAGCACTACAAGTATCATCTGACTCCACCTTTGTCTTATCACTTATTTCGATATTGTCCTTAGGAACGGTTGGCGTATCTTTATTTGGGAATATCTTGGGTGATATAGGTGTAGACACCTGATCAAGTGACATAATTTGACACAATGTATCACTGGAGTTACTCTTTGCCCCTGTAGGTGAATCATCCTCTACAGAAGGTTCATAAGTGAAACTAATCGAGGAAGTCACAACATGAGTGAAGTCACTAACTTGGCTGTTTTCAGTCTTCGCTAAATTCTCGCAAATTTTCGGCCCTTGGTCGACCGTTTTGCTGCATATATCACTAACTTTAGATAAAACAAAATCATTATATTTGCTTGAAAATGGATAATTGTAGTCATCTGAAGTGAAACGGCGTTCGTAAGTAGACATATCTTTCGCCTCTGAGGACGGTAACGTTACAGATATTTTAGACTCACCCGAGAAAGAGTGTCGAGTTTCAGACATCGTTACAGGCAATAATTCATCTTTATAAAAATCACCATGCGTTGACAAATCACAAGTTCTTCGCCTGTAATCAAAGTCATAATTATTCTTGTTCGGTCTATCTAAATCTACTTGTTCACGCTTTGCTAAAAATCCTTTATTTTCCCATCCATAAATATCAGTTTTATTACCAAGACATTCAATACTAGGACTTTTAATACTTTTTAATGAAAATTCGTTTACTTTTGCCGTAACATTTCGCAAATCCAAAGAAAACGGATCATCTATTGAAATTGGTCTTGCTCTTACGAAGTCCTTATTTTCACTTTTTTCAGTATTGACATTTCTTTTCCTATAACCTATTAAAGAATCTGAGGTTGATTCTTTGAGTAATGGAGACTCGATTAATTTGTTGTCCATTGTTTTTTCGGGAATAGTAAAATCAGTAGTTTGTTGCTTCACCGGTGTCGTATCGGAATTCTTGCTAATTTCATTTTTCGGTTTATTACTTGCATCTGAAATACTTTGTTTTGTTAATATTCTACTAAGGATTTTTGAATTTTCTTGTATAATTTGCAAAGCTCGTTCGCTATTTTTTCGACCTGTTCGAAGAAAATAATCTTTGGGAGAAAAAGATTCTTGGCAGTATTTACTTTTATCTGGTGTCTTTTCCTTTATATCATTAAAACTGTCTTTACTTTCATCTATTAAGATTAGTTCATTCGATTGCGCCATATTATTATGCTTTATATCAGAACTCAAAAGAAATGTTTTTATATAACTATGACTTTGTGGCAGCGAAGAAGCCCTTTCTGTTTCATTTTTCAACAGTTTCTCGTTATGGTTACTCTGTAATGTTAGGGAATCTGGTTTTTTTGTCTGCCGCGAAAGACGTTTTGTGGGCCTTCTATTTGGAATATCAGAATTATTTGCATCTGTTACTCTTGCTCCAAAAAACTCTGGGCTATGCTCAAAATACTTATCAATTTTTAATGGTATAGGGGGTTCATCTTCGCTTACAATAATACTTTCAGCACCAGGGCTTCTTGGAGGACTATCAAGATCAGACTCATTTCTTTCCGATAAATCTATATCAGGCACAAAATTTGGATACATAGCAAAACTGTCAATAATATCTGGAGGTCTCATTAAAGCTATTGGGTCCGGTGTAGGGCGCATAAAATTTGATTGAAAGTCATAATCGTATGGGGAATTTGGTTCCGCACCATAGTTACAGGGAGAAAGATCTATAGGACTTAAATCAGTAAAGTTTTTTGAAGATTTTGAAAGTTTAGTTGATCTTATTGTCTCTTGCACTTTAGGACTCTCTACGTTTTTTGGTCTATTTAATCTTTGCAAAACTTCATTTCTATCAGTAATAGTATTCATTTGAGGAGTACAAGGTGATATGAGTCTCGTTTTGTATCTCGTTTCAGCATCATTACTCGTCACAATAGGACTACCCTTTAATTTAGTTTCAAATCCATCAATATAAGTTCGAAGTGGTTCTCCTGCTGCTGAGTCCAAATATTCAGATATATTTTTGATAGGCTTCTCAACTACAATGATCTTTTTATCGTGTTCCGATGAAGAAATTACTGATGTTTCTTTATGAACGGTTCCACGAGCTATTTTTACATCTTTAAGACTAGGAAGAGGGCAATATTTATTGCTTGTTTGATGTGTATTACCTTTATGCTTATCGTCCTCCGGTAAATCTTGATCGGAATCGCTAGCTCGTTCATTTTCATCACAAAGGCTAGTGTCCGTGCTTGATGCACTATGCGATGAATAAGACGAAGTTTCACTAGAACTTCGTGATCTCAACGACGCTATTAATTCATTGGCTTCAATTTCGGAAACTATTACACCGTCACCGGCTTCATCTAGATCTATGGAGGCTTTTCTTTTTTTATCCAAGACTTTGTCTTTTTTAATGTCTTTCCATTTAACGGAGTTACGCCTGCTTAGTGATTTGCGACTTTTCTCTTCATTCCAACTAATAGTTTCACTGGAGCATCCACGTGCTCCTGACTCCGATTTTTCATGAGCGGAAGATTGTCGAGAAGGTGGAACCGCTCCTGGTGGGGGACCAAGTCTTCTTCCCCGTGAGCTTACAATAGCACTTTTTCCTAGGAGGAGATTATTGACGGTGAGGGAAGTCGGTGAGGTAGGAACTCCAACTGAAATAATTTAAAAATAAGTATAGTAAGCTTTGCGAGCTCGTATTCTCAGTATTATATTATTTTGGGATTACTAGATTTTTGTTAATTAATTACTATAGAATTAGAAGCCAGACTGAATAGTACACTACTCGTACAAACTCTTTCTCTATGAAATATATTATATAGCCATAATTAATACCTACAGGGAGTGTTGGAATACACTTTCAGTGTCTCCGGTTGTTATCATTTCTTAAGGTAGAGTGAATAGAAATATAACTTCATACGTATTCTGAGTATCCTCTAAAGTGACTACCGTTAGTCACACTATTATAAACTACCTTCTCAATTCAATAGAGACTAGAGTTTTATAAACTCATGAAATGTATGCATTATTGAATTATAAAACAGTCCATCATGTAGATACTTTACCTGCAGCGTGTCTAGCACAAGCAGCAGCTAAAATGACATGTGCTTGTCTCTGTCGTTCACGTAACCTGGCATATTGGCGTTTTAGGGCTCCTATATCCAAAGAAAGCCTGTCTCCTGCACCCATCCGATCTTCACGTCTTGGTATTACCTGCATTTAAAAAAACATTAGGTGAATCAATAATGTTTTTGTATAGATAAAAGCTAGTTCATGATTGCAATTCACTTACTGTTGCTAACGCCATTTTGCTTCCATCGTCACTTGAATCCCCTTCATCTTCTGAATAGAACAATCGGAGGCCACGTTTCGTCATCGATTGCATCTGAAGTTAAAACATATTCCAGGGTCTAAGCTTCTATTATGATTGCAACAAAATTATGTCGTGAAACTTTGACTTGACAATGGGTAACAAAATTTTTATTTATACATATTCTTCACGCTGCTATTTACATAGTAAACAACTATGATGTTACAGTTGTGTCTAATCATAAGGGTCATGTAGATCAAGTGCTACATAGCGTTAATTATACTCTTTAAAAATTAGCAACATACCGCAGAGTGCAAAGGTGGCTGGAATACAGGTGCTGCAGTAGGTGGAGCGGGTGGAGCCACCCGGTACCTGTGAAGGCTGCGCAACCTTGGCAGCTCGGGTGCAGAGCCGAACGCTACCACCCTCGCTACTAGTGCGTCTCCAGCCTCCCAGACTGCCCCCGCGCCGCCACCCATGCAACTGTAGAACTCATCCGCTGAACGTGCTGACAGGATGCGACTAATAATAGATACATTTATTATCATTACTTAATATGACATCGCTTTAGAATATTTTTTTTATATTTATTGTATAAATAATTAATCGATACTATATATACTATAATATTATAAAGCGGAAGTGTTTTTTTGTTTGTTTTTAAACGGGTTAATCTTTGGAACTACCAGTTGGATTCCAAAAAATATTTCCCTAATAGGAAGCTACATTATCCCCGAGTATAATAGGCTACTTAATATCCCAGAAACGCGAGTGAAAGTTTTTTTTTAAATGTTAAATGGGCTTGCGTTTGACCTTCGACTGACCCCATGATGATCAGATCAGATTAATAGTTATCATTAACGTCGACAGGGCTCATTTGCTCATTCAAAGAATTTCACAGTAAATCGATTTAAATATATCATAAAGAATATAATTTATCGGAAATTATACTTACTCCTGCAGCATATCCCAAATGGCTAAAGCAGTAAGTAGTAAGACCTCATTGCCATCAAGCAGAATAAGGTCCCAGATCCTGAGCAAGGATTCTCGAGGCAACCACGTGGCATACAACGTGAGGAACCATTGCATTGTGAAAACGTCAGGTAATGGGGGTTCTACGCCACCACCTAAAAATTGGTAGTCCCAATATATTTCGTTTAAACAAATACAAAAATATTGAAGAATTCCAGAGTATTTTCAAATATTGAAAGATTTAACTTTAAACGTTTATCCTAGTAGGTATGTTCTTAGATACCGAGTGATAATAAGTTGCAACGCATCACGTACCGTCTGATATCCTTTGCAAATGGTCCATATGATTTGCTAAACGAGGCAAACGTAATCTCAACAAATCTCTGAAGGCAGCCATGTCCGCCGACAAGCCGCGCAGGTCATCAGCAAAGTAGCCTTCGGGTAAAACTGCTTCCACCAGATATATCATTACCTTTTACATAAAAAATATAATAAAGAACAACGTCAGACTCAAGAGATATGAATGAAGTATACTATGAATAAAGTATCTGCATGCGTAGGACTTAATTTACCTTCAACGAATCTGATTCCGATTTATCCATAACCTCTAATATTATAGCCGCTAGCATGTTGAACCCTTGGCAGTAACCGACGTCTTTGTTCCATCTGAGGATATAAATTTAAAAAAAAAATTATACTTGCGGACTAAAATAAATAAATCAAAGGAGAAAATATATTTTACATATTTATCATCAACATGAGTAAAATTTTATCTCTGTAAAATTGATGACCTGTAGCCTACGAGTATCGCACCCAAGGTTCGAAACTAAGTTACTTTTCTAATGAAAGGTTTATTCAATTCTTACCTGGCGTAAGCCAACAAAACTCTGCGAAGCATCGCTTGATTTTCCCGGCCTTCCACCCCGCAGAAAAGGGAACACCCGGTCCGATGTAAATCCTATAAAAACGATTAATCTACATTCATGAAAGCTTTTGTAGATTTTAGACCTTAAGCCCGGTAATTGGAATCTAACAATTATTAGAATACTACGTAAAGCCTCATCAGATGTGAAACAATACTCCTGTAGCGGTTCAAATATAACGATGAATATATCTATGTAACTTGTACTATTATATAATAAATCCGAGTTCTTTGTTTGTTTGTTTAACCGCGCTGATCTCTGGAACTTCCAGTCGGATTAAAAAAACCTCTATCACTAATAGGAAGCTAGTGTTTTTTGAAGACAAACTTACTAAGAAAGTAGGAAGATACCTAGTTACCTAGGTACCTAGTTTATTGTACTAAACTAAGTTTATTGGTTTACCTTAAGGATTTGTGCCCCCAGTTCTTCGTCATCAGGCAGTGCAGTACCGCGAAAGCATGCTCGCTCTGCTATAGGCCAGTCGATACCTCTTGCTGTTAAGTGCCGCTCTGCTAAGGTCAACCATAGCTAAATAATACATAGAGAACATTAAGACCCCACGAGCGACGATACAACGAATATGTATAAAGGAAGAAAAGATTTCCAAACGTTAAATTAGCTCACAAAAATAACCTTCCGCGGGACATTCCTTACCTACGACCAACTGACAAAAAACGGTTGATCCTATAAATTATTTATAATTTATCAACCTTGAAAGTTGAAAGAAATTTACAAATATACATACACAGTTTCCTTACGCATCAAGTGAATGACGTCAAAGGAAAATTTGTAAACGAAAGGTTCTTTATTTTAACAAGTTTATTCATTGAAAAGAATTATCTTAACTTCAGAGAGTACTTTAACCATGATGTGGATATAATGCTTACATTTGTTATACAGTTTGTAATGTAGAACTCTCCTGAAATGTTCATTGAAACAAATTACTTAATAAAATTTGCCATCTCATGATTTTGCTCAGTGTTCATGTTTAGGCGGATTTAGCTGGAGTATATTTTTTCAGCATAATGTGATTTTATTTATAAATTTTATAATTTTTTATTTGGCTGAACTTAAGGTTACATAGTTACAAGCTACATAGTTGAAGTTTACCACTGTCACGCACGACTTTCTTATAACCTTAACTCCAATGCATTTTTATGACGTTTTTCAATACGTTTGTGAGAAAAAAGTTAAACCCGTGAGAGCCAGTTATAGGCTTTTTGTGCTTATCAACAATTTATTTGGTAACAATATCATACCATGGTGTATGGGTACTACAAAATCCTCTACCCCTGTGCTTGTCGTAGCCGTGTTGTGTTGTAGCCGTCTTATGTCGGAGTTCCAGCATTATCATCGATTTCGGTTCCCGATCTTTCACATGCTCAATAGTAATGCGAAGTCATACCTTCCTGCGAAAGTGTTGTGGCACGCCAGCAGGGAGGCGCGCCACTAGCCGCATGGCATGCAGCCACTCCGTGTAGCCGCCCTCTCCGGGGCCTTCGCTGCCGCCGCCGCCGCTCGGCGTGATGCCAAATCGTGCGCTTGTCTCGCCCGCTAATGAAAATATATTTTCTTTGTTACATTCGTAATGAGTGTCGATCAAAAACTATCTCGCCACTTGGGACTTTACATAAATCACAACCCAGATTCGTGAGTTACCATCATAATGTGCAGCATTGAAATACTAAAACGAACCTTAAATAGTCAACGTTCTATGACTCATTATCGTTACTAAACTAGTAGAAACTAAAGGAAGTCGCGTAAAATTGATTGCCAAAGCAAATTGAGTGAAAATTGATGCCTAAGCTTGATGCCATAGTCCATCACTTTTCTACCATCGCAGAATGAGCTTTTCACGTCGTCAGCTAGCAGAGCTGACGATGTGAAAAGCTCATTCTCAGATTCAGTCGGACGTTCCAACGTTCTTCGTACAAGGTTCTTTAAAATAGGTGTTTGAGGCAAAATATTGCCAATCCCCTCCCACTTGTATTGCAAATATGCATAGGACTATTCACCATCAGGCCTGCCTGCTTGTAGATTTTGTTGTTATTAAAACTTATTTGTCGAAATGAGCGTGACGCGATAAGGTATCGTAGCAACTCACGTTTATTTCATCGATGTAAATAAGGAACTTAGCTATGCAGGCTTATGTACGTATAAAAAAAAACCTGAATTTGTTTGGTTGTTTAATTATTCATAATTCCCTTTCATTTAGGCAATAGAGCTCTCAGCTAAATTTACACTATTCGAATATGAATGATTAGCAAAACTATGCACGATAATTACATTTTCTTCCATAATAACTAGCACAAATTGGTCAACATTTATTTGAAATACTATAATTGATTTAAGAAAATATAGGTATACTAGCAGACCCCCGCGGTTTCACCCGCGTACGGTTTGAATTTTCTCCTTCGAAAAGTAATGCACGCCACTGATTATTAGACACAACAAATCAAACACAGATATTTTTACAATTAAAACTAAAAACCTATATTATACCTACACTAAAAAATCGAACATAAAGAATCTTATTTAATTATTATAACAACAAATGAGAATGAAATAAAATTAACTACAATCAAAATATTCTAATGAAATAGAGAAAATGAACTTTGTTTTTTCATTGGCGTCACACGGGTGTATATTTTGCCAATTTCCAGTTATATTATATAAGTTCTAATCACAATAAATCACTTTCGCATAGTCGTCATGCAGTCAGTCACCGTCCATAAAAGTCATGTTATACTACAGTGGTGGTCATGTACTAAAACTCTTCACGGACTTTTGAAAAGACACGATACACATAATTCATTTCATTTCACTTCACTGGTGCACATGGATTGATCATTATTGGATAAAATACCACCGATAATATGCAATAAAACTTTATGAATATAAAAGCAACGTCACTCTGCAAGTTCCCGCCAAAAAGTCCGAGGAAATTAACTTCCAAACAAATTTCGTATTCTAATCCGATTTAAATATTCTTTTATATTTGACATTCCAATTTTAAAGAGCATGACTGATTCCTGAACAAAAGGCAGATAGAGCGCGCGAAACACGGGAGTGAGGCCAAAATATGCAATTAGGTACAAATTGAAAAACACATACCTGGTATTCGCTTTTGTATTTATATTTGCTATGTTTAGAAGCTGCTGTGTGCTAATTTATTAAAAAGAAAGTGTTTTTCGTTAAATAAAGTTTTTTAAACAAAGCAAATACAAATTCAAAAGCGAATACCAGGTATGTGTTTTTCAATTTATATTTGCTTTTTTGGCCTCACTCCCGTGTTCCGTTCGCTCCATCTGCCTTATTCTGTAATCTGTGAAAATCGGATTGAGATTTCAAACATGTGTCAAAATAAAAAAAAATATTTAAATCAAAAGTACTAAGGAGTATTGATATCAACTTCGATGCAAATCATCCCTAAAATAACTTTCTACCCCTTTTTAGCCCCGTTTGGCAATGAGTTTCAATAAAATATGAAACACATCTTCCATCAATTCTGTTAAAGAATGTTTATGCAAAATTTGAAGTAGATCGGACCTAGGAATCACGTTGTCCCATACAAACTTTGCCCCCGTTTTTCACCCCCTTAGGGGTAGAATTTCGGAAAATCCTTTCTTATCTGATCCCTACGTGATACAAAGAACACACCCTCCAAGTTTCAGCTCTCTACGATCAGCGGTTTAGGCTGTGCGTTGATTGTCAGTCAGTCATTCAGGACAAAGCATTTTATATATATAGATTATGCATATATAAATTAACGAAACAGAAAACACTGTCCGCAGAGCGAGGGTGAGAGACATTTAAAACATTAATACTTGCATGGCTTCTATCGCTTATTTCGATTGTGATAAATGAGTCAATTACTAAGTGACCATACCTGCGCTGGTCCTCGCTGACCCTGCTAAGTTCCTGAGAGAGTTTAGAAGTGCACTCATCTGTCTTGCAAGCGCTCCGCATTTGACAATAAACGCATATCTTTATAATTGCACTCAACACTATGTTAACGACCTGAAAACTTAATTTGATGCAGTGACACTGCGGAAGGAAGTGAATAACACATCCTCGGGCTATGGGCGAAATTGAACCAAAATTTGGCGACAAAACAAAAAACGCAATAATATCAATGAAACAGAACGGAAATATGAAAAATTATGTGCCATATCTCGAGAGCATTTGAGACTGCGTAGTCAACCAGCTGATGTGATGTTTACTGGGAAACTCGTGAAACGAAGCGACTAAGGGATCTAACCCTCTACCACCGTAACGGCCAGGATGACGGTCGCCATAGAGAAGGGGGCGCGAACAGGAACAGATAGAATAGACTTGAGTCAAGTTGTATGCTTAAAGGTTTCGTGGTAAAAGTATGCGAGCATGCGCACTTATGCCATGGAAGAGTGTTTGTGTGTGTTGCGTATCGATTGAACACCGCTGTGTACGTCAGTGTCGGATACAGACAGACGGGAAAAGCAGCCTGAACCCTGTAAGCTTTGTTATGCGTAAAGCTATATTAAGCCCTTATGAATGAACCCGTCCTACCATCTAATACCGTAGAACTAGTTTGAATCGATGTATTCACTAAAGCGTCATTGTAAAGGGAAAATAAATCTATAAGTAATAATAACATTTTACAAAGGTTACACATTGTGTAGATAGTCAGTTAGATAACTACGCTCGTTTATTTTCGTCGACTACGTGTTATATATAGTATGCATTAGCATAATCTAACTAGTAAGCTTGACGATATTCTTCTAGGTTATTTTAAGATCGGTTAATTTATTTATTTATAGCTTGTGTTTAATTTACAATTATTTTATTTATGGTTGGAGAATATGAGAATTCAGGGTAAAAATACTTTCTGGGGACTATGTTAGCAAACTTATCACCCTTACTTTTGGTTTTTTTGAGTAAGTATTCTCGGACCTACTCCTATTCTTGGCGTATTTAAATAGTCTCAGTCAGATCGACTTGTACAAGAGAAAGGTGTTTTCTTTGACTGGCGATAGGTACCTATATACCTCATTGGTCTTCAATGGCATCACCATAGAAGACCTGGAAGAAGTATTTAAGGCCCTTGTATATTTTAATGGAATGAATGTCTGGCAAAAATATAACACCACAAAACCAAAGTACCTATATGAAAATCTCTTTTAGCGGGTCGCATGCTTTTACTGAGGAAACCATAAATTAAGGCCACTCACACTCTACAACCCTACTACATTGCACCTGTCCTGTCCATGAACAGGTAACTTATCTCGGAGTGGAGCTTGACAGTCACCTAATCTTTATTCCTTGTATTACTCACCCAGCAGATTCGTAGGCTGATAACAATTTTTAAAAACAAATAAAATATTTCGTACATGCTCACATTACGTGAATGATAAAATATGGACCTTTGTCTATTACTCCTTATTTTATTTTGGTACAGGTGGAGCTACAAAACCACAATACAGTAGGCCCTCTTTAATCCGGACTCCCGCTTGTTCGGTCATCGCTGTAATCCGGCCGGGCAATGGAGTTCGCGGGGGAGGCGGGTGTAGTGCGTAAATTATAAACAGAATAGTATTACAGACTTTTTCAAGAAGAATTAACTAATGTTTTATTTTAACTTACTGTTTTTTTTTAATGGTTATAATTTTGAACATGTACATTTTTGTCTTTATGCTTTAATTTAAAAACAAACAAAACTTTTTAATGTGCCTTAGTTTACTATTCCTATAGCGAATAAATCAAAGTCGGCTCATTGTAAGTCTGGTTTGATCTCATTTTGTGCCAGTGCAATTTTGAATCTGCTGCCGTAACTGCCATAGTATGGAGCTTATAGTAATTCATTAAATTGCCCATGGATAATGGTAAACCAATGACTTGTTGAAACTACTTCATCAATCATTCTGGCTAGTCATAAAGCTGATAATGAATATCGCATATTCATACTAATCACCCCCAGTATTATTAAACTAACTGATGTGTCGTAGGAGCACTGTGAAGGCCGCACAGAGTCTTTTCTGCTGACGCCGAAGTCTGTCCCGGACGCGTACACATCTTGCTAATCTCTCGCCTGTTTCTCTGAATATGTTGTCCCAATGGATGCTTTGCTCTTTAAGGTCTTCTTTATCTTTTAAATAAAAAATTGTATTATTTAATTAAGTATATTAATCACAGTAATTTGACAAACTTATAATTTGCAAGACTGAGGAATTCTTTAAGCCTGAAATTGGCGGAATTGTGTAAATTGTATATATCAGGTGACCTACCTAAAACTTCTAAGTAACTTCGTTCGATGGCTTCTGTCTGCTCTCCATAATTCGATTGTGATGACGCTAATGAAGCTGCTGAAGTTGATCTGAAATTATACTTTTATTTATATCTACGTATTATGGTTAGATGTCATTTACTTTCTATCTCCTACTGGCGTGTTCTATCTATAGTAGCGCTCTTCGAGTACCGTTTCCTTTCAGGCTGTGTGACCTCACTATTTTTTGGTCACATCATCACTTACACATAGAATACAACCTTATATCTTTTTATGAATTAAAATGAATCCTTATCAAACAAATCTTGAACAAGTTTCAATTATCTGCGTTACCTCGCAATAATAATATCTAGGTCAAGGCGTATATATCCGATGTCTGGAGGATTTCAAATGGCATGGACTAACTATTCAGAGTAATATCATGGAGAAATATTACTGCTTTCATTCGTAATATAACTTTTTATGTAAATGTTTTTATGTAAATCATACCCATGGCTGCAATCAATAGCGCTATGGCTGCTCCAATCCCGTTGTTCTGCGTAGAGCTCGTTCAACAACTCCTCTATGAGATCCTTTACTTCTCGTTTCTGTATCATTAATTATTCTTTTACAAAATATAAGTTTTATATATAAATCTAAATCTCTTCACCCATTTTTTAAACTTTTATAGCGATATCTGGAGATCACAGATTCAAACTCCGATACTTTATTGCATTTTGTTATAAATTTCATTTCATTTTATTCAACAAATTCTTTCTTCTCGCTTATCGGCGGCAACGAAATAACTATTCGTCGATAAATAATAAAACTTGTAAAATAATTATATCATTTGGACATCTTATTTAATTATATTGCTTTATTATATTACGTTAATTCTTAGATTAATTTAAATTTATAATTTTGTATGCTATTCTGTAGCGAAATGTTTAGACCTTATTTTAAGATTCCACCTAAATTGTACGACATTTCTAGCGAAATAAACAATTTCAAACATATCATTTCAAATTTCAATTTTCAAACATGTTGTAAAATCATTTCAGCAGAAAAAAGAACAATAGTTTTGTTATCCCTACGACTGATGGTTGATAAATCGACCCCAGTCGATCCCACAGAAGATGCTTACTACAGAATTACTTTCTACGAATAAGTACTTTCGAGATAATGGCAATTACCTTAGAACTGTTTTTGATTATGGGTGCCGGTGGAACAGCTGATAGCTTCCTGATACATTTCGTATTAGGTATTTTTATCTTCTTGGGTTTCTTCACAGACCTCGGCTTTTCTGGCGTCAAAGTAGTAAAATCTATTTCAAATCTCACAACTTTTAAATTTATTGGTTGCTGTACACTTATAGTTTCCATTGTTATTTTATATTATTTGCATTTAATTTATTTTAATTTGCGGTTATGCGTTAATTCTGACGTCTTAGTACATAATTGGCCTCCTCACGTTAGTAAAAAAGAGGCTTTATTTTATGAAGTTTAAATTAAATATAGTAGCGGTTAGTCAGAGGATTCTAAACAACTGTACGATGGGGGCAGGAGGTGCTGCGATAGTCACCCACTCGTTTACTGTCGGTTGTCGTCCTGATAGCGTTGATAACAGCTAATATATTCACTTGAATGTATGCCCAATGAGTTAAAGTTCACCGTATACAGTCCCGTAGAACCTATATGTAGTTTAAGGTGGATCATTTTTCAATAACCAACACAGAACCATTGTTAATTAAGCTATTTTATGTTATTTTGGCAGAACCACAGATATGATTATATCTATCTATCAATATCTGTGAGCAGAACTAAGGACTAAAACCGGCCAAGTGCGTGTCGTACTCGCACACCGAGGGTTCCGTACAATATTAACTAACTCAACATTGAAAAAATAAAACGCAAAAAAAGACGTTTCTTGTATGGGCGCCCCTTAACCTTTAACTTTTAATTTTATTTTTTATAGCTGCAATAGAAATACATATTCTCTGAACGATTCTATAACGATTTTTGGATGAAAAAAAATGTACTTACTTAGGGTACACATAATGGGTACATCTGTACAATGTACGATGCACCTTATACATATTTTACGTATCAGGTTTAGATAATGCTATTCGTTTAGTAAACTCGTATTATTGCAAATATTAGAAAAATTTCATGCACTTTATGGATGATTAAATCATATCGCACGTTGCTCTAAATAAAATATTCGAGTAACCTTTGATACTGTTTTCTGGAAGCAGTTTGCCAAAAAAGTATCACAAATAAAAATGTCGCTTATATCATTCTAGGCCTATTAATTATTAGTATATTATTATGAATCAAAAGTAAATCTAACAAATAAAAAAAATTGGTACCTTACAGTTCTTTAGGCCCAGACGCTAGATTTACGTTGAATAAGCTATTCCTTTGATAAGTCTATACAAAAACTGTTCTGATTTAGATTATTTTTTAAACAAGAATTTTTATAAGGCACCTAATAGTCGACCAAAATAATCATCAGACCTTAAAACCAGAGTCCTAGTCAAGTCAAGACGAATCAAACGAGCCCAAACTCGATTGGGTGGCGTTATTACAGAGTTCCTATGGCCTTCCTACCGGCTCTATAATCAGATTAGCTTCATGTCATAATAATATTGCATTGTTATCAAATTTACAAATATGCATGCATTTTAGCCCAATCGGAAACCGGGAAGAGTCAAAAACTTTCAAAATATAAACACTGAGACGGTTGAAACTAAATAAAATCTTGTAATAACAGCCTAGGTTGATACGCCTTATCTGGTCATTGAAAAAATTGCCCTTAAATGTATCTATGGTTTCAATGGAAAATTTTGTCATAGCAACCGCACTGTTTATCTTTCAATCGAAGCGGCTATATCGTAATTATTGATTTGCTTTTACATAATTATTATTTTCCATTTGGCTATTATTTTAATCCTATTCGCGTTTATAATTAATTAGACAATGAGTGGCCAAAAGGCATCACAAGATTCGGAGCCAGGCTTCTGCTCAGCCACTTGTGTGGATAAAGCCTGTCTCCAAGACGCGATCAAAAAGCCAGAAATTAAGACTTCAGATATGTTTGCGACTTGCAATCTTCCTAAAAGATTTGAACATCCGCGTGAGTATTTATTTTGTATGGTTACTAACACACTAATTACTAATCACTCGATATCAGTATGTGCTAATTACTAATGGTTAGGTTCTGGTTCTGTTCAAACAAAAGATTTTCAATGACCCATATAGACACAGACAATAATATTGTCTGTGTCGTACTTCATTTGACGGCTGAACTAGTAAACCGATTTTGATACAAATTGTCTTGAAACCGAATATGGACAAAGCCACCCACTGGAACACGGGAATCCAGGTGGAGACAGCTAGCAAATTAAATATTGAATAAATAACTTTAACTCAAAGATTTTCATAGGGCATCGTGCCTCTACCCAGATGGATAATCCGCCTTACTAAAGCATGACATTTAATATCACTCCGCTTGAGGGGCTCCCTGAGCAAATCGCTCTCAGTTCGTACTGCGCACGGCTGTCAAATACTGTCAATTCTGGCTTGTTTATTTCATGTTCCCATAGAGGCGACTATCCTTCTGGACGTTTTAAATTCTTTGCTTTAACTGATATTGACAAAGAGCTATGTCATTGATCCCCATAAGGTTGGCCATTTTGTAAAAGATGCGGGTCAATCAATAATGAATGTGATACATGTCTTGTATCTATGGTGGTAAGAAAGGAATATAACTAACAACATAACACGGAAAATTATAGTGTTATGTGAATTTTAATATTAATTACTTAAGTACATATAAGAAGTAGTATTATTACCTATATCAGTTATCTGTAGTACAAGCTCTACTTAGTTTGGGATCAGCCGTATGTGAGGAATGTCCCAGGGATGTTTTTATACGTATATGGTCCCAGGATATTATTATTATTTGAAATTCGCATAAATAAAGTTAATTGAAATAATATTTTACTGGATTCCAGATTGGTTCAACGGATACGGATGCCAGGTGAGCAAGCAGCACCCGTTTTATAGAACATCTGCCAGCGAATACGGATGGTATCCACCAGGTAATTAAATTAATTAACTACTTTAATGGGAATTAATCGTAGCAAAAATTTAATTTCTTTTAATAATATTTGGGGTCTCATTGGTATCTCAGGTACATGAGTATGGAATTCAAGAGTTTATTGCATTACCTATGTTGTGGCAACTTTGTCGCTCCGTACAACCATCTCACAGGTTTCTACCTAAAGTAAGATAGAGCATTAATTTACACAAGGTTTAACGGAAAGGGTATCCATAAAAGTACTTCGGTACATAACAGTCCTTTGGTACTAGGCGCACAGATCGCGAAAAATTTATAATAATATATATATAATAATAAATATATATATAATATAATAAATATATTAGCACGTGATAATGACCCTCACAGGGCGATGACACGTTGGATATGATTTTAATTCAATATACTTGAAAGTAGAATTTTATGTATGATTTTTTTATTAGTAATTTGATTTGAAACTTTATAGAGACTCTACCTGTACTCCGCCCGAGTGTAAAGAAGATTTATACGAACGCGTTTGTGTTAACTATAAAGTATGGGAGAAATTGTCCCAGGATATTTATTTATTATTATTTATTTAATTTAGTACCATGCGTATAATTGTCGTAAACGCTAACGCGGTAGTAAGCGTTTACTAATACAATACTTTACACTCTGGGTACCGATCTAGTATTCACCTCTTTCGGATAGATATATCATACGGCAAGGGTATGATATATCTATCCGAAAGCTTATGTCCGTTACGCTTTATGTATTTCTTGGAAAAAAACGTTGCTTGTTTACATTTACAATTATCTACGTTTATAGAGATAGAGCAATATACTCCATTTTATTGTCTTTATCACAAAACACCATACGAAACAACAATAAATAAAACAAAGAAATCAAAGAGATAGTATAAAAGTAAATGGTTATTAAAAATGTTGTTACGCCCAATAGTAGGTAATTTGCATCAAATTTAATGCAAAGTACCACACAGTTAAGTTGGTTTTAGTATTATTTTCACCCTGCATCACCGTTGAGCGAAAAAAAGGTACTTCGTTCGCGTAATACCCTACCCTACCCTTCATTTAAACCTTCCCCGGACTTCCACGAATAGTTCAAACCCAAAATTAGCCAAATCGGTCCAGCCATTCTCGAGTTTTAGCGAGACTAACGAACAGCAATTCATTTTTAGGGTTCCGTAGCCAAATGGCAAAAAACGGAACCCTTATAGATTCGTCATGTCTGTCTGTCTGTCTGTCTGTCTGTCTGTCTGTCTGTCTGTCTGTCCGTGTATGTCACAGCCATTTATTTCCGAAACTATAAGAACTATAATGTTGAAACTTGGTAAGTAGATGTATTCTGTGAACCGCATTAAGATTTTTACACAAAAATAGAAAAAAAACAATAAATTTTGGGGGTTCCCATACTTAGAACTGAAACTCAATTTTTTTTTTTTCATCAAACCCATAAGTGTGGGGTGTCTATGGATAGGTCTTCAAAAATGATATTGAGGTTTCTAATATAATTTTTTTCTAAACTGAATAGTTTGCGCGAGAGACACTTCCAAAGTGGTAAAATGTGTGTCCCCCCCCCTGTAACTTCTAAAATAAGAGAATGATAAATCTATAAAAAATATATGATGTACATTACGGTGCAAACTTCCACTGAAAATTGGTTTGAACGAGATCTAGTAAGTAGTTTTTTTTTAATAGGTCATAAATTGAAATTAATATCAAATACTCAGGTCTATACTACCATTTACTTATATACCTACAGGTTTGTACGGAACCCTCGGTGCGCGAGTCTGACTCGCACTTGGCCGGTTTTTTTATATATATAGATTCCAGGACCTAAACTAAATACTAAAATTCATGAAAAACCATTCAGCCGTTACGGAGTTGAGTGGTACCTAACAAACATATAAGTATACATCCAAACTTACTGACCAGTAAGGGCAGGGCAGCTCGAAATGTTTACCTTTTTGTAATGATTTTGTAGCAGTAGTACTACTTTGTTACAATTCATTTTCCTAACAAAATGTATGCAAAGAGTTTTTTTTTAATTTCTGACATTTCTTTACCCTGACCTAACTTCGTCTCATAGAGCCTTTGATCCTTCTCGGAGACAGATTTGAATAAGCTAATAAAAATATTTTTCAAAATCACCGTTGTCTGGCTGTCTGAACCTTTTTTAAAAAATCTGTAAATGCCGATTGCAATAAATCAAAAATTAAAGGACACTCGACCCGTCTAAAATATTCATCCTGTATACTTTTAGGCTGGCATTCAGTTCCAACAGTGTATTTCCCGAAGAGTCAGCAATTCTCCAACTATCTGGCGGAAGCGGGAATGTATCGGAACTATTCGCTCAATACTGTTCTGAACGACCCTCGAACCTCTTAATTAAGTATCACACCATTTAAATAAGCTTAAGGGTCAGTTCCCATCGAAACGAGACGCAACGCGGCGCGAGATGCGACGATCCTTGAAGTGGCCAATTGTTTCACAAATTCACAATGTCGCGTCGCACTCCGGTACTTTAATTCTTTCACTGATATATTTACCTGTTTGTGTAGTAGATAAAGTTCTTTTTGTATGGCTATGTTATTATATTCTCTATTTGAGTCGCGTCTCCGTGTGAATTGACCCTAAGGCTTATCCTAAGCCCATAAGAAAACATTTTAATTTAATGCTAAGCTTATTATTGTGTATTATGATTAATAAGCATAATAGTTTTAAGAGGACATTACCGCGAGCCAGCTCTATACAAAACCAAAGTAGTATTTTCTATTTTGAATATCAACAGATATAAACTTAAGGATTCTTATCCCATCCGCGAGCCAACGTTACATAATTGAAAACTGTTTTACAAAAAACTTAAACCGACTTCAAAGTACACTAAAAAGTAATCAAATCCTAACCTGATGACAATTGGACCAAACGGGAAGTACCCTTCCAAACAAAAAAAGAATTTTCCAAAGCGGTTAATATATGGCGGTTAATAATTGTCGTCAGCACCCAATACGCGGACTGCCTAGCGGTATTGTCTTCTGTGCACTTTTTTTACTATTAATTGAATTTTGTTGTAAGTATAAAATAAATACAATTAACTGTGTGTGTGTTTATGTGCAATAAAAAGTGTTTTTTCTATTTTGGTTTCATTTTATTTAGTGCTCTTATCCTTACCTAGCACCGATATATTAAATACCTAGGGTAAAGTTCAGGAAAGAAAAATAGTTAATTGAGAATGTTTATCTTCGAGCACGTGATCTGAGTCGATTGTCTAGTGTGAAAGCGTAACAAACGAATAATAAGTTTGCTGCTGTGAAGCTGGGTTCAGCTAAAGGGTTGCATATAATAGGGTATTGTAGTCCAAAGTGCAAACGGAATATTTTAACGTAGGTATTATATTAATGGGTATCCAAATCGGCCCCGTGATTATTGTGTAGGTATCCGATTATTATATATCACTTCTAGAAGAGACATCCCGTAACCGATGACAACTTAACTACGTGTTTATTGTACAGTCAGCGTCAAAAAACTATCTCTTTTCAAAACAAGCTTAGATTCCACGACTCCAGCTACAACCACAGCCTTATAACAATAGAAATACCATTTCGATTATAATAGACGTATAATAGAATATCAACCATAAACCTAGAACTATTCCGTCACACAATTTAACCATCGACTGGTTAATCCCAGTACGTAAAGTCGTTTAGGCGGAGGAGGTCACTTTCTTAATAAGTCATTTTCTGAGTACGTCGTTTTCTTACTACGTCACTTTCGGGCGATGTCATTTTCTGGGGAGGTCATGCGGCTGTACAGTTAGAATGAAGTAATAATAAGTATACATTTTTTGGAATATATAATATATCTTGTTTTGGTACTAGGGAGAGCTCCTTCAAGCTTCTGTTATACTGGTACTATTTAAAACTGTGGTGTTTAAATAAAATATATCGATAAAAAATTAGATTTATTTTACAGAATGTTATAATTTGCTATGAATCCGAAATTTAGGCTATACAACACAAGTAAAGGAAGAAATCCGAAAACAATAAATTTGTAGCTACATCACAAAAAAAAGCAATCGGAAAAAAGGATAAAAAACCTCCATGCCTCGATTCCCGTGATGAACGAACTATTTACATACCTACAAGTTTGAACGGAACCCTTAGCGTCCCTTGGTACGCGAGTCCGACTCGCACTTTGCCATGTATACATATTTTCATTGTAATAATAATATGTAAATACATATGGAGGTGCAAGGTGGATGACACGTCCAGTTAAAAGGAAAGATCTACCGCCAGGCTGGGTCATCTGCCTGGGGACCGCGGTCCAACTGTACATTTCGGACAGTTGTATATGTGCAGATTCTCCAGAAAACTTCTGAAGCGCGATGCAGGATATTTTAGCGCCACGCCATCTATCTTTCCGTGTGTGAACTATCTCAGTGTTACTAATAGATGGCTGATAGATGTCGCTACATAAACATAAAATTTATTAAAAAATATATACAAGATTGCTCAGGGTAATATTAAGTAGAAAATTTGGATTAGTTCAAGATTTTAGTTATTTTCTACCTACCGGATACTAATATGAGAAAAGTAAAATCATTCTAACTGTACAAAAGCGTGCATGACCTCCCCAGTAAATGACATCGCCCGAAAGTGACCTAGTAAGAAAACGACGTACTCAGAAAATGACTTGTTAAGAAAGTGACCTCCTCCGCCTAAACGCGTAAAGTGACACAATATAGATTGCTGAAACAATGAAGGATTACGTAATCCCTAGTTCTCGGTAAGCTGATCATAAATCGCTTAGGCAAGATGAAACTATGTGCATGCATACGTAGCAAGAAGTAGGTATCTACAAAATTAATCATATTAGGTTATAGACTTACGCATTATACTGTTGCTTGTTTAGATGGTAGTTGGAAGACACTGCACCCCTACCATGACTTGCTAAAGTTAACTCAATAATTCTCGATATCGGTATTGTGAATATTTCCTATATAATTGGACTGTTTTACAAAAAACTTATACCGACTTCAAAGTGCACTAAGAAGTAATCAAATCCTGATCTGATGACAATGGGACCAAACGGGAAGTGTACCCTTCCAAATAAAAAAAGAATTTTCCAAATCGATTAATAAATGTCGGAGTTATGAGGTAACAAACATAAAAAAAAAAATACAACCGAATTGAGAACCTCCTCCTTTTTTTAAAGTCGGTTAAAAATTCAAGCAGGGCCCCTAGTAGACAGTTATGGAATCACAGTAGGCACACAAAATTGTTTCACCTTAGAGTTGCTATAGCGAGTATTGATTGCGTTACCGTACGACCTCATGGTAAAGGTACTGAGTGTTGAGCTCATGTTGAATGTATTTCAGCAAGTCGATTACTGACCCTTATTATACTGTTACTTGGCAGGAATCCACACGGTTACGTCGGTGTTCTTCCCGGCAGGTCAGACCTTCACGAACCGCCTGTCAGCAGCTGGCATGTATCGCAACTATAGCCTCAACACTGGAATGGATCCTGCTGGCTACTCTTGAATTAAAAACTGTTTTATACGTTTCTTGTCTTATAGCTTAGTAGAAAAAAAGAACAGTGAGGCACAATAAGGCTTGGGTGGGAGAGACAAAAAATCATAATTATTGATTATACTAACCAGAATTTATTAATTTGTATTTTTACAGTTCTTTTTAGAAACCTTACCCTAAAATAAATAGTTTTAGACGAAAAAATGTTTCAGTTAATTGTAAAAGTCCTATACTTACTAATTTATGTGTTATTACTCTACACATTTGTGTAGAGTAATAACAAAAATATAAAACCGACCCCAAAATGCTCTAAAGGTAAAACGCATAAGATAACGATGTTGGAACTTTCAGAAGTTCTACAGATTTTTGATTTTTAATAAATTACCTCCTTTTGCCACCTGGGTAAGTTACTGCTAATTGCCATGAATATTACCAATACCAGGGAGCTTGCCAATATGTTCCCGACCTATATCAGGCCTGGAAGGCGACTGGCTCTAAAGTGCAACTGCCGATACAGTACCTAGTGCCCAGGCGAGTAGTGCCCACCATCCCATTACCCACGAAGTTGTCCGTCACCGAAAGCTCAAGGTCTTTATATAATTGCAACTAACAACCTTGTCACGGCATTCGACGTTACCAATGAGCTATCATCCCATGTAAATCTATGAGTACTACTTGTCCATGGTACTACTAACAACAACGAAGTAAAAGAACTGAAATTGCATTCTTGGGAACTCATGTCACAAAGTACCTAGTTTTCCAAATTCTAAGGACTGATCTTGCTTAGATAAGCGATGCCAGGCTGTTTATTTGAAATAAGAACAGTTTTCTTCTTATTTCAATTAATTCTGTTTTTTTTTATTCTTTTACTAGTTTGACTAAATCTGACTACGATTAATTTAACGATTGCATTAAAAGAAATAACCAGTTTTTCGGTATTGAATTACCAAAAGAGGTAAGTATTTATTATTCATATTATATAGATTAACATGCATTCAAATTCCATTAACATATTCCATCGGAACCAAGACATGGATGTCACTTTCATATAAAATACTGTAAGTACCTACTTCATAAATGAGGTTATGTAAGTTACCATTAACCTGTATTATATTATTATTAAAAACTTTGTGAGTATCCAATATGTTCTATTAACTTAGTGACAAACCATGTCCTTTCTTATTATATGTATATAGAAGATCAAGCCACGATAAAAAGTACCGAGGAGGAACAAGTCCCCTTATGAGTGTCCGCCATAGTTTTTTACAATATAAATATTTTTACCGTGACAAATCTTAAGGAAGTTTATCCATCGTTTGAATATTGATTATATGTATAACTTGTTAGCAACAACAACAACAGCTTTTATATTAATTTTAGTGTTTATATAATATCTTAACAGTTAACAAACGTCGAATCACAAAACCAATGTAAATGTAAACTAGAAGTAATTGTTATAAAAACAATTGAACTATTTATTGTAAAGATTTAAGTTTATGTAACAAATGAACATAATATTGTAAAGGTAATCGCTATGATACATGATAATGATAATAATAATCTAATTGCGCATTTTATAGACACGTATTTTATAAGTTACCTACAATGTGGATGTTAATACTAAGGAATCGTGTCAAATTCTAGCTAAGAGTGCATTTACACATTATTTTATACAAACATTGTTATAACATAGGTCTATATACCTGTAAGGATAACAAAAAAGCTAGTTTTAAGAAAATAATAATTTAACTAATTAAATCCAGGTACCTATTTTTCTGTTAAACTAACTCTCGCGTAGGAATCGTCTCCCTTAAATTAATGAGTTATGTAACTTACATTTGTATACGTATAGCTATTTTCGTTGTAAAATCTACAATAACAAGTGGGCATTGAATAATTGTAATAGTATCTGTTGTTATATAAAAACACTTAAAACAATGTTACGATGTCCTAAGAAAATAACATCGTGCTTAAATTAATCTACTACACATTAGAATGTATCTACTTTTCGCATTAGCTAAAGAATAGGTATATCATTTTTAAAATGTTGCTTAAATTTAAATTCATTAAACAGTTATGAAAGCGTTACGAATGGTAAAATGGTAGACATCGACTTTTCATGATATGACACATCACACTTCGTTGACAATAATCTCTTCTCATTTCTTTCCACAAATATGTATGAAATAATGCATAAATACTCGTACTTAAGCATGAAGCTTTGGGAAACACGGGTAATATATGACCTAACTGAATCAATAGATTGTATAAGTAAGCATCAAATCATTTATAGAATAGACTACTGTCTTACCATTTCTTGACATACAGTATTCTGGAAGCAATCTTTTTGTAGGTAATTAGTAAAATTTTGTTTGCGAGTCGTTCATGTATCAAGAAGAGTGGTAAAACAGATTGGAAAGGTAAAATATAGAAGCATAAAAATATTACACACACATGCAAGAGTATATGTAACAAGATTCTTAAAACTATGAGATACAACTAGTAATAACTAAGGTACAATGGTACAATATATAAAATGTGGATCAATTCTTGCATTTAACAATATTGTCTTCAATAGCATGCGCGCTCATATCCCAATTGCCAACAATTTAGATCTAACAGGACGACGAAATGAATTACAGTTATTAGACCTTACCCAAAAAACTTTATTTTTTTATTTTAGAAAGTCCCAATATCATTTTCTGAACGCTTCCTCGATTTTATGGAAGTTGGTGCAAAATAATACTCGACCTTACATCTCAATTCTAGTTATTGCCATCATTTATATGTCTTCAATGAAAATAAGTAATTAATAAATAGTGTATGTATATTGAAACGAGTGTCCATCACACTGTACCGTTCAAGTACAAATAGCAGATGCAGCGAGTGTAACAAGGAGTTGAAGAGAGAAACACTACTTATGTAGAGTGGAGGACGCGACGCGCGCCGCGTCTACCGAACGGGTTCCATCACAATGCAGCTCAGTTGATTCGTATTTATAATAAACTTATTGTAAAAAATCTAGTTATTTTATATTAAAACTATGCTTAATTTTCTGTTTCGTACATGGTTGCACTTAAACCTCGGTTCGAGGCACGGATAAGAGAGATGGTCCCTGCAAACGGTGCTGCACTATTATGACACGACACGTCTTTAGGATATAACGTGAATGATGATATATAATAATTTGTTCTCTACAAATTAAATCTACATCGGCTACTTCTCATTTAACGTACACAATCAGGTAAGGTATTTTTATACGTCGATCATTGCTTTTCGGACCTTTTCAAATAAATGTATTTGTTTTATAATATAGGTACTTCGATGAAATTCTGTTTTTAATTGGCTCAACTCCTAGGGAAAGAATAATCTTATAATTTTGCTAAAAATAATCACCGTCTGTGGTCCAGATATTAAATTTCTCTTCTATTGTGATTATAGACAATGGTAACTTCGTCTGCGAATTACATGTCGCCAAAGATGCCAGCAAATGTTTTTCGTAAATTCTTCATAGTGTCTTCGGCGTCTTCTGTGAGAGCAGCGCTGAGAGAACCTTGGCGGGCGAACCCTCCTCGTCCCGAAGCGGAGCCCGGCTTGGCTTCGGCACCACCCGGGCCTGCACTGTTCGCAGTGCTCGGTGCCGCTGATACCGAAGACACACTTGAAGATTGGGATACTGAAAAAGATATAAATACATTTTGAAACTTCAAGATCATAGCCTTACTAAGATTATATCGGTATAGGGTAGGTACCTTTTTATAAACGAAGAATTAAAGTTTTGAAGTCTTATTTTTGTATCTTAAAATATGAGAACCCTATAATGGTACGAATAAGTAGCATGTTACCCTGTGAGTCACGGCGTGTAAGCGGCGGCGGCGGCGGCTGCGACGGCTCAGCGGGAATGGGTGGCAGCGGGCGGTCGATGCTGGCAGAGGCAGCCAGAGGCGCCGGCGGAGGCACACTGGGAGGGCCGCCCGGCCCGACCGGACCTACGCCTCCTAGCCCAGCTCCCGGTAACATGCTGCCCGAGCGCTCTTCGGGCGACGCCGCAGCCGAGCTTCCCGACACAGAGCTCCGGGATGTTGTCTTCGTTACGCCCGGACGGCATACAGACTGTAATGATAAGGATAAATTGCTGAATTTTTATGCCTCGATTACTCTTCGATATAGATGTTTACATATTCTGAAAGATTTGCAACGTGCCATAAAACGGCCTACACGCCGCGTGTTCTTGCGTGGGATGTTCCGAATTCAACCTAACTTAGGTTGAATTTGAACATATCATCATTCTCAAAAATAAAAGAATTCTGATTTACGTACTAAATATAAAAAAAACACCAAACTTTGTGCACCTTTTCAACTACTTCTGGACATAATATTAAGTAGTATATTATCATCTAACTAAACTACCTGCATACGCTGCAAAACAAGGTCAGCAAGATGGCGACGGTCTTCTTCTTGGGAGTCTCCCATAAACGAGGTGGCGGAGTCGTTTAGCTCGATGATGTGCTCACGCCCGTCCTTGCCCACCACGAGTTCCAGTGCGCACACTTCCAAACCACCGAAGATTTCACTTACCTAAATATGTTTGAATACTTATTATAGTCAATATTAATAACTTCTTGTTTTGTGTATCATTTGAACTTTTCATTATAATACTTGGCTGATAATTAAATAACTTATACTACTAAGGTGCTCAATCAAAAATAACTCATCTGATAAAATAACTGAATTATTATACTGTCCCGGAACATTTAAAATCGTCCATGGTAGTCCGTCCGTTAGGTCTAGGTATGTACTTTGATTTCGATAATTAAGTGAATCTAAAGTAATGAAATAAGTACGTCCAAGAAGAGACGAAAAGTCTGTTTACATTAGTTCCTAGTATCATGACTTTGTGCATTTAATACATTACCTCATCAATCCACATTTTATATCTATCGTTCATGCCGATAGCTTCCAACATAGCAGATCCTTGGTTTGTCTTCCAGTTACCTGATATAGATTTACGCCTGAAACATAAACGCTTGTCAGAAATACCTGTTCTTACGTAATAATTCTGAGAATCAAATTTACTATCTCTATTTTTTACAACGCCTGCGTCGTTTTATTTGTAATCAGAAATGCAGACAAACTTTTAACTGCGTCGCAGGCGCCAGCCAGACTTTGCTCTATTAAAAACAGATGATACTCACATAAAAGCTTTGTAGTTAGTGCCGATTTTCTGTATATGAATGTCGTATTTGGCATCAATGTATGGCTCCACTGTGCAGTAAGTGCCCAACATGGCCACAACACCGGCTATATCCTGAAACATATAAATGCAAGTTTGTAAATCATAAGTCCTAAATTGTAGTCAACAAGGTAATAGATAAAGGTTACCCGTGCTAAAATGTAAAATTTCAGTAAGTAGCTTGGCAAAGTGAACTATAACTTGATTAGAAGTTAAAATGTACAAAATAGGTTATAGCTTAAAACTCTAAACATCGTTGAACCGGTATGTTACCTGGAAGTCGGCCAAGGAGTCCACTTTCACCTTGGCCACGCCGCTGTGTGCGTGCCCTATCTTGATTACCACAGGGAACTTGGGCGCTGTAACCTGTAACAATGAAACCAGCTCGTGACGGTATCATCTTCGACTTGTATCAATATTTTTTTATACAATACGCTGTCTGAATATTTTGTTATGTGGCCAGTCTCAAGTCGTGAAAAATATTGTATTAATTGTCGTTTCTACAAAATATAAAATTATCAGTAGCTACGTAGCTACGTGCTAAGTGCTTGTTATGAACAAATTGTGGATTGAGATTGTAGCTTACGCAAATGGGTTTTTCGCTAAACTCTCAATACGTTGTACTATACATAAACAAACGTCTATTTATAAGGCACCGTCCATTGTAAAGCCATAAACGTAATTATAGCTGTTATGAGTAAATCAAAATATAGACGTATGCAATGCACTGTTAGATGCAACTTAATTTTATAGAACCGATTCATCATAAAGGATTCGAAGCAAGACATCTTGCTTTGGCCTTATTTTTATATCAGAGCTTTTCGGCCCAAATAACCATTATTAAATAATGAATACTTGTGTTTTAATCCTCGGATCCATGATTTCCGAACAAAAACAAGAAAAAACATTACAACTAAGACTGAAACTTTCGAGAACAATGATTAAATGTTTGAATGTTCGCTACATTCTCTTCTCAATGTAGAATTATTTACTCGTAATATTTTGAAACAATTACACACTATCTTAAAAACTGAATATGACTAATACCAATAATATTGTTACGTCGGTTTTAGCAAATTCTATTTTTTACTTCTGACTAAACGAGTCGATTATGCGATCATAACAGTTAGGTACCGTCACATTTCTTCGACAACTGCTGGTCAAAGAAATTCATCCATCAAAGAAATTGATAAAAAATTGGCAATTCTTCAATAATTTGTAACTGGTTTATTAGTCAAGTAATTCTCTAGCTAGAAGGCGTGTTAATTAGGTATTATTAGGTCTTCCAATAAATTACGTAATCATTTTCAAGTAGGTTATCCTTTTTTTATGTTTCATTCATTATATTCTGATAGAGCTCTTCTTCTATATTTAAGAGCGTGCTCTTGTTGGTGTAACTTCCTTCTAGAGTTCTACCATTGACAAAGGCGCTGTCCCACTGCTGTGCATGGTGTGCCCGACGTGCACAGCCATATTAGCTGCGTGGACCCGTTTTTCAGATACGTGTATCTACGTTTCCACTGAAACACGTATTACAATTACTCAACAAATGACAGAAACAAGATCAACGCAGCCAACGTGCGTAGCCTATTTGAGCTGCGTGGGCGATATTTCCGGGAATGCCCCGCCGTCACATACCACATAGCGTAATCTTGGGGTACAGTGGACGTTAAACTTATAACACACTTTTTCATACAAAGCCAAGCTAAGTCAACCCGCGCAGCATCACCGTGCGCCGCAGTGGGACAGCGCCTTAATGTCTGTATTGGATCCCGTGTCATTATTAATGCAGTGTCAATCAGTTTGGCGTCACAGCTATGCTGACGAAGCCACACACAGGGCGGAGGCGTAGCGTCGGTCGTCGCCGTGGGCGGCTCGGCGCGGCGGCGCTGCATCAAGTGCTTGGTTGGTTCAACGAGCCACACTTCCTTCTCTGTATCGATGACGCATTACAATTTCAAGAGAGAAAAATATTGTTATGTGTATTACTATTTATGGTTTCTTGTTGAGTTTGTGACGTTGTAATAAAGTCTAATGATTTACCTAACATTTTGTTGTTTTAGCTAATCGATCCAATCTTCTATTAGGGTAGCTAACGGGTTGATGAGTAAATTTTTTGAAGCAAATTTTAAAGAACAATGGGTCCATTTATATGGAACGCGTCCCCAGAATGTAGCACTATAAGCTATGGTGGAGATTGTTGGCCACATCGAGGGCATCATTTCATTGTATGACACCAAGTCTAAATTCCATGGGAAAAAAAAGATATTCACGGTTAAAGCAAACAAAATACTGTGTAACTTTGTTACCGTCCTGCAGTATTTGTATAACTTTTCTGGTTTAAAAGTATTATATATGATAATCTAGAGTGTAATTTATCTTTCTGCTAAGTTTCACCCACATCTGATAAGCCATTTCGGCGTTATTTAATAACAAACATCGATAAAAACATAAGCATTTTTGACTTACATTAAGTAGGTACTAGGAAAGTAAAATAAAGATCTAAATATAATTATTTCTTTTTTATTTGGCACAGCAAACAATTACAATCACATATTACCTACCTACTATAAGATATGTTGTTTAATTAGGTACCGTTCTTTAAGTGTAACTAGCCCCATGGGCAATGACTGACTGGATTATGGTAAATAGCAAACACCAATAAAAAAGAAAACTTGAATATGACTATAAAAACTGAATATGGTTTAAAATATGAATTTTGTTAACGTCACATTTTTTGTTATAGTTCCATATCGTTAATGATAACCGAAGATGTCCATAAAGTACCTACTTTGTATCCCAGAACACATGTATAATCGCGAGGTACAAATAGGACTTTAACGTTAATAATGCGAAAGATAGTTATTTTTTTGTATACCACTAAGGCAGCAAACAAGCATACCCCCCGCCTGATGGTAAGCGGTTACCGTAGCCTATATAGACGCTTGTAACACCAAGGGTACCACTCGCGCGTTGCTGAACCTGAAAAAATCTCTTCACACCTTTTTTGAAGAATCCCATGCTGTACTCCTTTGGGAAAACCTCGGTGGGGCGCTCATTCTACAGCCGGAGCGTCCGCGGTAGTGAGCTCCTTTGAAACCGCACAATACGAAACCATTACGGTTCCAATGTGTGAGGTTGGACTCCTCGTCCATGGCGAGAGTTGCGATGGTAGAAGGTAGCCGTGGGCATCAGGTCAAACCATTCTGTCCGTTGTACAAGCGATAGAACACACATAAGGAGGCAGAGTCGGCTCTCCTCAGACTAACGGGCTTTAAACCGCTTGTGAGCTCGGGATCGTTGACAATTGTAATGGCTCGTCGTTGAACCGAGTTCAAAGGCCCAAGCTGGTCATAGATGACAGCAGTACTCCATATGAGGCCGGACTTGCGAATTATAAAGTTGCAGCCTTTGCCCCGATTTGAAGTACTGCCTCGCTCTATTGAGCACTCCGAGCCTTTTGGATGCCAGCTTAACCTTGTCTTCTATGTGACTATATTCGGAACAGCACGTGTCGCTAGAAATATCGACGCCAAGGATCCCGATGCTTTGACTGATGTTTAAGGACGTGTTCTGGAATTGTAGGGCCACACTTTAGGGGTTAGTATGTCTTATGTTACGTTTTCAGCTTAGTTACTGGACAAGGTTGATATCAATTAAAATGAGCGCACGTGGCAGCATAGAGCCTACAGATGGACATTTAATACTATTTTCTCAGGAACACAGGTGAATCCACGAGGCACAGCTAGTACTAATAAAATATTTTTCTATCTTTATCTTTCTTCTTTTACTTTAATATGATAAACGCGAGAGTAGATCTGTCCGTTTGTTATGTTTTCACAGCTATGTTACTGGACCGATATCGATAAATATTAGCAGAAAGATAGCATGGAACCTGAAAATTGACATACAGCTATTTTTGTCTTGAAAACGCGGTTGGTATGGCTGGTATTGAGTATTCTGTGCCGCAGGGTATAGCTAAAAATATCAAAAAACAACCATTACCAAAGGAACATTTTTGTAACTTCAATTGTGAATATCTTTTTTCTCCCATGGAATTCAGACTTGCTGTCATAGAATAAAATAATGTGCTCGACGAGACCTACAATTACCACTGTAGCTCATCGTGCTACAGTCTGGGGACGTTATTACCCATTATCCTTTGGTTTAGTAACGAGAATATCCAAGACTTAGTGTAAAAAATGGTATTTCTTCATGTTTTATTATAATGGCGCCAGTGCTAGACGGTGATCGTTAACTCACACACTTTAAATATAAACTTATCTATTGATGGATCTGTACGATAAGTTTGCGGCGAGAAGCATTCAATTCAAATATCAGCATAGTTGCTGACAATAGTTCTTAATGATCATAAACAGGCGCGAAACAATATCGCACCAGTCTCGGTTGAGTATTTATATTGTCCACAAAGGACAAGACAATTGTCATTTATCACTGTAATTGCCGCCTTTGAAGTTTGATGTTATCTTTCCTCATAAGAATATCACATGAATGAAGCAATAAATCAGTGCTGCATTATTGGTGCTCCATTAACAAAATTGTATGGAGGTATGTCAACTTGTCGTAATTAAGTTTCAGATTTGTGCTCAGAACTTAGCCATTGTTATTGACCCCGCTCAAGGTTAGAAGTGTGCTCATCGACGAGATTACGTCTTAAATAATTAGCACACCATTGCAGCTAATATTCTCTGCAGTCATGTACCGCAGAATAGGTGTTAATTAAGCAAAACATCGGTATGGCGATAGGCTCCAAGAATTTAAATATCGAGCGAGATACTGCGGGGAGGTAAAGAAAGACTGCTTTCTGAAAGGGTAGAGTACACATATCAAAAGTGTTTAGGGATCAAACACGTTTTTGGTTGGAAGATTTTACTATGGAGCCTGACATTCTTCCTATCCTTTGAGTATTTAATACTCAAAAGTTCCTATAATTCCGCCATTTTGATTTTATTTCAAAATGGCGTCCACAGATGACTTATATAAAAATCGATAGCTGACATCAATACAATCAAATCAAGGCATAATATTCAGTGACCTCGTAAAGTAGGTAGGAATCACTTTTCGAAGATATAAGGAACTAAAGTTTTACTGATAAGAAAAATAAAAATATAATATTTTTAATGCAAAATTAATTGCTAAGCCCAAAAACTGTACCCAAAAAAGAGCGATATGGAGGACGAGCTCGCATCACCACACGCAGACAAGATCCCTACATACAATACAAATGACTGCTCGTCGAAATCGTTCGAAGATAGCGATGATGTTGTTTACGAGGCTCAGTAGCTCTTCGTGAAATATTGTAGTTGATTTCGCTTATATAAACAAAAACGAATCGTTTTGCTTACCGTTATGGTAGGTTTTTTTATTGCCAAACTGGGCATATAGATCATTTACCAGTGATAGCTACTTCCATATGGGAGGGTCTGTATGAGGTCTTTGCTTCATTATTAGTAAAGATATAAGAGTCTTAATTTTAACCGATAACGGTCCGTTAATTGTAGGAATCGGCCATTAGTCGATCATTGTGTTGCTCACAAGTCACTAACAAATGCATATAAATATCAGGTAATTTAGCATAAGTGCTTTATCGCGCTCTTAAAATAGTCAAAGCAGAAACTTATTTAACTTTTTTATTTTATAATTGTGGAAATCTTATTGGAGGTAAACAGAACGGGGGAAAACGAAATCGAAGAAGTAATGCACGGACCCAAAATATTTTCACAATTATTGCTGAATAGTCATTAAAGATATACTATACCTACGTGTTTCTTGTAACAGAATACAAGTAAATATAATTGAATAGGAAACGAAACGAAGGGGTTCACGGTTCATGCACCCAAAAGGAATATTTGAAACATGAAAATTCAATGCGTGTTATGTGTAAAATAAATTAAAGCATGATATCGTGTAAAATTTATGATTAGAAGACTGATAACTGATTATTAATGTAAAGAAAGCAAGATAAATAAAGTATAAAGAAGGCTGCATCCTTGAACCTGTGGGTTTGACGTTAAGGAGGTAGGTTGTATCGTATCTAGGTAAGGCTTTTAATTTAATTTCTTGACCTATTAAAAGGGTACTAAAATGATTGAAAAACGATGGTACATATTATTTTACATACATAATTATCATAACGATGGTTATATTATGCTTGGCCATGCGACACTGGATATTGTTTTGATTACACGTAATTTAAAATCACATATACTTTGTTTTTTTTGTGTCCATTGTTTTCAACGAACGGAATAAAATGATAATATAATGTGTATAAAAATGTATGACAACAACCTCGCCAGTGCATAAATTATTTTGCATTATGATAGGGAAGCACACTGAAGTATGTGATTTGACTTGAGTAACTTTGTTATGAATAAATTATAGCAATAAAATGCAATTCTTACAGTGATTAATTCGAATGGACAAGCCATATTACAATTATCATAGCTCATGTAGCCTACCTAATCTCTAAAACGTAAGGTTTTATGTGAGTTATTTTTTCCGTGATTTTTGTATAAATAAATAAATTTAAAAATATCATTATAAACATTTCGATCAGTAGTAAGTTTCATTATTTCTATCAAATTGTCGAAATGGAAAGCAGAGTGGAAGGGTGAAAGTTACCACAATTCTCTCACAAATCCAGTGGGATTGGTTACTTTCAACCCCTCGTCACAGTTTTACTAACACCTTGGTTTACAACTTTAATCTGTACTTCGGTGAACAATCTTCTATTTCTATGTCTAGCGGTTTAGTCTATACAAGCCTTAAATAATAAGAAATGAGTGAAGTGCTTTACAAAATAGAAGAAAATAGGTGAATCTCTACTTAATCTTTTTGCAAACGTGAAGCTGAAAGTAAAAAATTACGCGGTTTCAGCTCTGCGGTTATGAGTTATCACCTGATTTGGACTTAATGTTTTCTAACCTGTGTTTGATTGGAATTTCTATAAGAAATATACACTCAGAATCGTCATGTTCATAACTTATAGGGAAAATGAAAATGGTTTCATCAATATCACTTTTCCCTTATTTATCTATTTTTTATTCATAATTTTATTTACGGTGCTTTATAACGAGGCAAGGATCCATAAAAGGTACGTACGTTTGAAGTAAGGAAATATTGCCTCAACGCAACTCGTCCCGACCCACATTGATAACAGATACTCGAGCTCGAGACTACAGACATTGTACGCACCATGTCGAGAAAATGAATTGAGACCTTTGATAAATTACACATGTATTGTATTTATTAATAGCCACAATTTATAGCCATTATAAAATAACTCTTGTAATTGCGTGTGAGTAGTTCATTAGTAATACACGACGTTAGAATTAATTTCAGAAAATTTGTATTAAACAAAACAATTAGTTATTAGAATAGTTTCACTTCATTCATATTTATTTCTGTTTATTATTATGGAAATACAATGAAACTTACAGTTAAATGTGATGTATCATTATATTTGTTTGCTTCTATGTTCTATTGTGCGGTTTTGTACATTAATGTTTTTAATTAGTCTAAAAACGCACGGTGTTAGGGTGCCTACCAACTACCATTATTGGCTACCCTCTAAAATCTATCACTACGCACCTACCTTTATGAAAGAAGACACAGTTTGAATATTCATTAATTTTAAATCTACCAATACGTAAAGATGAAAACGAAAAGAAAAATCTAACTATTTTGCGCAAGTGCTTTTTAGACTTCCGTAGCCAAATGGCAAAAAACGGAACCCTTATAGATTCGTCATGTCTGTCTGTCTGTCTGTCCGTCCGTATGTCACAGCCACTTTTTTCCGAAACTATAAGAACTATAATGTTTAAACTTAGTAAGTAGATGTATTCTGTGAACCGCATTAAGAATTGAGGTCAACAACGTCAAATTATATGCCATGCAAACCTAACCTAAAGTAAGTCATTAGAGCCCTGGGGTAGCCGGAAAATAATATTGTACTGAATTTCATTATTACCCGCTGGCTGGTGCATAAGAGTTCTCATAGGTCTTAGTTGCCGTTGACAAACAAAAATATAAATGGTTCGAAAATGGCCGAACTGGCCACTACTACTACTAGAACACAATTAAAA
Organism: Achlya flavicornis; assembly: GCA_947623365.1. Classification (NCBI taxonomy): domain Eukaryota; kingdom Metazoa; phylum Arthropoda; class Insecta; order Lepidoptera; family Drepanidae; genus Achlya; species Achlya flavicornis. Next base: position 9,779,097 of record OX392474.1, read on the forward strand.
AAGAAAAAAGGCACGATTGGAAACAAAAGACGGTGTTTGGTTGTCTCGCAGAAGGTATGAAAAGTAGAGTATTCACCTCGAGGATACAGCCTGTCTTCGTCTTGGGCGGCTTGAACCCCTCGCTTCACTCACTCGTGACAGTCGCGACTCTACATAACTCCCTCGCTTCACTCATGGTTTGAATTAAAAATCCCTCGCTACTCTTTACGCTCAGGGTTCAATATGCCGCCCGTGACGTAAGACACTGCTTTATCCCCTTGGTGCAAAATCTACTATTGGCATCATTGTATAGATTTTCATTTCTGTTTTTATTTTAGATGGAAATAAAGTTTAAAAATGAGTTGTTTTTTTCTTTCTTCCATGAAGTAAATCAAAGAAGTAGGTTGAGAATACAAAACTGTGTTCACAAAATACACCCTAAATAAACCTTATTGGCCACCCTTGATTTAAGACGCTGCTTTATCCCCTTGCTGCAAAATCTACTATTAGCATCATTTTATAGATTTTAGATTGTTTTAATTTTAGATGGAACTACAGTTTCAAAATGATTTGAAATTAGTTTAATTTTTTTTCATTCAAGTTAAGTAGGTATGGAATACAAAAATGTGTACAAAAATATACCCACCTTATATACCTGTGTAAATTTTTCAGATAATCTACTGAATTTTATTTATTCAAGTGTTCATAGGTAAGGAAGTTTACTTTATTATGCTATACCTAATACTAAGAAATATGTCTGGTGAAATTTGAGTCGAGATTACGCAATGCCTTTCTAGGTAATCCCGCCGCATCGTAAACCGCAACTATAATCCCCCACAGTACTCGTATCTCAGGAATTTTGCGATTCCAAGTAATCATTTTCACACATTGCTTTGTAAAGATAAATATTTAGAAGTGAGAACGTACCTTCTACAGGTAGAGACATTACGTCCGTACTTTATACTTTGTTTGTTAATGTGCTGAACACAAACAAGTAAAGATGTCGACTGGCACTTTGTTTACATTGGCGGTGTAGCTCGATGATGTCACGGGCGAAACCTAATTCTGATGAATCATGAGCTTTTACAAGCGATGCACCGATAAGCGCGGTATCCTGCATGTGTGATATCACACCGAGCTCACAGACCCAGACCCACGTGTTAGTGAAGTTATTGATGGCATCAGTGGGCGCATAATAACTGGTCCGACTCAACCAAACGCTCAGTTACTGATTGTCCGCAACGGGAAACGCGTGTCGCTGGCTGTACGAAGCCGGTATTGCGCGAGAGCATACACGATAAACATTATTTGACTACATTATTTGACAGATTCATACCAATTAGTTTGGATATAGGTAAATTATACAGAAAATTGTGCACCATTGGCAGTGAATGTGCTTCCACCTTGGATGAGTTATCCTGAATAGCCGAGAAATCTACGAGTGCAGGTACTATTGTTTACATTGCTATTTCATGTTCGTACGTAGGTGTTACTACTGCTATTTTGTTTTGGCTTTCATCATTCAGGCATTATTTATGACAGGGTAACATCGTTATGATAAGTGACAGTTGTTACCTTTATGTTATGGTGCAAATCGTGTACATACTGTGTGTATAAGTATTTTTCATGTATGCTTATTTAACAACATATCTTCGATGTTATTTAAGTGTTCCCATGAGTATAGAAAAGCATTCCAATATTTTTAACGTGTAAAATATCTGGATAGGTTATATACACTGGAATAGTTTTTGGTACTTACATGTTTACAGAATTTGTACTGATACTGACCCAAACTTTAGGACGATTATTTGGAAAGTCTTCGCTTTAACTTAGTGATTAATTTCATGATACTTCGTGATTTATATTCAACACTTTTATAAAGTATTTATAATGCGGCTTTCGTCCTACGTAGGTATAAAGTATTAACACAATTCTTATTAAGTGCATCTGCATCTTAAAGTTGCTCTTGCACAATCGAAAGTAATGTTTACTTTTAGAAATATGCAAACAGTAACCTACATCCAATTAAACAATTGAAATTATGCATTAGGAGTTGGCATCGTTTCTCGAATCCAAGGTGACTTAAATTATATTACTGGAAAGATATTATTAGATATGTTAAATCAAGACGAAAACATATTTTTGTGGGAAATCTTTATGTCTTTTGACAGAAATAAATTTGACCCTTTAGGAAAATGCGTAAGATTGAATTAAACTCATGATAATGGCAATGTCTCTAATCCAACAACGGTAGGTATTTGCTCAATTGTAAGTACAGTGTAACTAAATATTGCTTGTAAAGCAAACGTGATACATTTAGTAAACATCGTTAGCGTTTAGTTAGCGTCCCCGCCACGGTTGCTGCAGGTTAACAACACTCAGATTTAGAAATAGGTACACTCAAAATTAAATGGGTTAAACGTTTTCATGTCATCGTAGTACCTAGCTTTGTAAACCAGTTAATAACAATGGGTAGCCATAAATTTTTATGAACTCTACATTATCAATAATATTTAAGTTGATGAGTTAAAAAAAAACAAAGTGCAGTGTACCCTGATTCAATAATTGTATGCACAATTAAATAATCGTGAGAAGTAGAAGATGTTCTATTTATAAATGCCGAGAATTCAATTGCAACAATTCAACAACAAGAATGGTCGGGGTGCAGAATCGAGGATGCTGTATACTTACCGCCACCAGAGGAAGTACGTCGTTAGCCGAGTGGTGGCAGGCCCACTTTGCTCTATTGATTAATTCAAATGATTTTATTGCATAATAGCCCGCGCTCTAAACAGATAGATATGTAGAACATTTACTATTGTTTTCTATTTTGTTTTCAGTAGAATAGCTATAAATAGTTAACAATAATTCGAAGGGATTCCTAAGATAATAAACAGCTAGATGATGATATAATTTAAGAAAGTTAATCCTAGTGCTAAAGTGGTATCAAAACATGACCTCTGTTTATTGACCCTGTATCTAACATATGTATACGGAAGAGAATCATGATCAACAGGCCGCGATATTAATGTATCAACTCTATGACCATGGTTTCTGATGACAACTTTAATATTTTATGCACCAAACAATATTATCAGTCAAGGTAACCTATAATACTAAATATTGTTTTCAATTTACTGATTTCAATGTCACCATCTAATCCGTTGGCATATTTTTATCAATCAACATAATGAATAAGTAATTTTAATACTTTCTCCTGTTTTCTATACAAATGGAGGTACCGACTAACTTTCAAAGTATAATAATATAATCAGTTTCGTTGCCACAGCTGCATTCATACCATACAAGTATAAATTCCATTAACACAAACAATGTCATCTTAGATCTCGAGGAATAGACAAGCGTATGGTAGCACGTAGATATTATAGGCTCATACGTACATGTCACATATACCTACTTCACTCATTGCACTCTAATAAGATCAATTGTCTCACAGAATGGAATGGTAGATTGTTGCTGCGCAGTTACCAGCTTCCACCTTGTTGACCCAGTGTCATGGGCCAAGTTCATGAGCGACTCGTGATAGAGAACCTACCATCATAGATTCTTGTCTACGCAATGTTGCAACTAAAGTAATAGCCGCTTTGAGCTGGAAAAGATTTAAGTGAAACAGATAAAAAAACATATATTATGTTGGATTGAATAGAACTAGAAGTCAATAAAACTGTTATCTTAATTTAAAAGCTGCGGGCCGTGGTTCTTTATCGGGTTCACGAACATAAAGTAACATGAAGAATTGAATCAAATTAAGGTAAGGAAACTTTAAAGAATGTTTGAGAATATAAACTGGGTAGGTATTTGTTATGATGTTAGATATAATTTGTTGGTTGGGTATGAAGAAAATAGATAAATCGACGACATGTTGTGGACTCTGATCCCGCGCGTAGGTCAGCCACAGGCCACTACACAAGTGCCACCAAGCTCACATTACACTTAGTTGGAACAAAACAATGAGTCCGTCTATTGCAGTGCAGGTGACAAAAGCGGTTGGTCAGCTTTTCACCGCTTCGCCAACTACACAAATATTTATAACAATCAATATGCTTTAAAGTACATGCAAGCATTGTCACATGGAATGCATTATGTATGGTCAACTACAGTTATTTAAAACAGACCTCTGAAAACGTTCGGAGGAAATAGCAATAGGTAAATAGTCTTATAGAATGACATAACTTGCAATTAGATAAAAGCCAACTGGGAAGGATACATTCCATTAGTCCTTACTAAATTAGTTGGTAATGGTATGCACTCAATTTCAACTAATGTGAATGCAAACTGAATCTGTATTTGCATCTGCAAATACTGATTCTTGTTAGTAGTTCACTTTCTAGTTGCCAGCCCCAACTAGGTATATTCATATTACTACAACTAGTGAAATAAAAGCATTGTTTGATACAACATCAATTACAAAGGAGAAAATACTTTGTGTTTTGTACGCACAGCTTTCTCACGGTAACGTTTCCCCTTAGGGCCGGGTCATCTCTAACGTTTATCAGTAGAAACCGACAATTGTGTCCGCCTACGTAAGCCGACGATTTATGTGTAATCCTGGACGTGAGGCGCCAGCAAATTCCCTTCACTGATACTTCATATTCAAGATATTTTATCCTTTTATGATTTCCAATAATCGAACGCACATAATCTGATGGATGGTAGAGGAATTATAATTATCGAAGTGAAATAGATATATAATCGTTGTAGTTTCGTGGCACTTTTTCCTAGCTATGACAAACTTAGATACACTAGACATAGATATTAAATTGTTTGGTCATATACCGCGATCACATTGTATAATGCTGAAGTAGTATGTAGTATGGTTGTAGGTTGGCGCCTCGTCGTCGGTAACGGTAATACGAGATGCCTGGCTTAAGCTTACTTCAGGCCATTACTTCCTCCACGATGCTGCTTATTATTTGGATCATCTGATAGAGTGGGTTTTAATACTACAAGGATTTAAACAACAGACGCAAAACTTGTCATATGAATAATGGAACGCTTGGAATTTCGGCGCCGCGCCGGTTGTGCTTTCGAAGCACGAGCTTCAATTTCACGGCACGCAACTGACTACGCATATCCATAAACTCGCTGGCCGTTGGGTCGGTCGGTAATTTTGCGTTTCCACAAATATTGAACAATTTGGAATCGTATCTTACTTCATCAATTTATCTTTTTGTAAACATTTCCGGGATTGACAGTTGTCAGACAACACGAAGAATAAACCGGTGACCTAGAGATTTCAAATTGAAGGGAAATATAACTTGAGTACTTAGGTACCTACTTGGGGTTGGGGTGCACTATGAAAGGAGGCATATTTTTAGGAGACATATTCGCAGAGATAGGCTTTCTAAAAAACACGTAAGTATGCTTTTTTGATGAATCCATTAAAATGGAGATTTTAAAAAATGATTTTCTTTTCTTGGTAAGGTCGTTAACTAAAAATGCCTCGCTGTAAACTGTAACGTTCGTAAGTGCCTAAATAAGGGCCTAAACTCAGAAAAATATCTTTTCGATTTTGTGAATGTGTAGATAATAAGCATTTCTTGAAATTTAATCCAGAAGGGGTAAACAATATGGGAACCGCGGGGCGGGAAGCTAGTTTTTAATTATTTTTAGACTCCCACACCTTTCAACCAGAATGGCAACGAAAAGGTAATAAAATAAAACAAAGCTCAAAAAGAAAACATATCAAAGACGTTAATGAAACCGTCACCGGCACCGGGAATCCGTTTAATATTAAAGCGCCAGCCAGATTGGGTGTCGTAATCACAATAAATTCAGGGCAATGAAACTCACGAATCCAAAACAAAAAGACGTTATAATAACAAATATAACTTTTAATGGAGTTCTGGAATACTTTGAATGCTTATAAATTAATCATTATGTTAATATTATACAATAATAAGTACTTACCGATTAAATGCGAAAAACAAATACGTATGTTTATTGCATGAAAATCAAAAAAGTAGCTTTAAGGTTATGTGATTTTCGTTGACTTAATCTAAATCATCTTAAATTACAGTTTAAATTCATAAAATCATATTAATAGTATCAAGCCTGATTCCAAAAATAGTTCCTTTGAGTTTATCCAGTTTTCCCTCCTATAATGGCGTAAAATACATATAATGGCGTAGGTACACATGAAATTGCGACACTGGAAGTCATAAACTCACTAGTGTATGTATGGTGAAATCTTTAGTGAGAGCTTTGTGTAAGAATCTACTCAATATGACTTTTTTTAGGCCACGACACATTATATAATGCAAGCGAACTAAAATTACCTAAAATACCTTGTCCATATTACGGGAGCTCAAATAAGTGGAGACGAGACTATCCTCCATGTGCCTGTGCAAAGTCCTGGCGTTCTTTGGTCACATCGCCAGAAAGTCTGGAGACAACCTCGAGCAGCTGATGGTGACCGGTAATGTTGACGGCAAACGTCCAAGGAGCGCAGCCCACTCAGATGGTCGGACCAGGGGCTCTACCGCGTAACTTTGGTGGTAATCGTACCGAACACCATTAATGATCATCGTAGCGTCGTAACGCGTGCGCGTCATTGGTTGAAACGATGGGTTGAAATAATCAATGGTGTTCGTTACGATTACCACCAAAGTTACGCGGTAGAGGCCCAGATCCGCACATGCAGGTGACGAACTTCCACGAAGCTCTTCACACCGCCAAGGACATATGCAACTGGCGTGACATGATACGCGATAAAATAAGTTCATGGAGAAATCATTACCCTCAGACATGAGGATACACGACGCGAGGAGGAGGAAAACTACCGGTACCCGACACTGCTAGCTAGGCGTACTGATCAGATCACCAATTCCCGTGCTTTCGACATCGATGCCGAATAGAAATTTGGCGAAAATCATGGCAGTCTGCTGTCAAAATGTATATGATTTTTAAGACATCCGCCATGTCTTTTGGTAAATGTCTATGGAACATTAATGTCGAAGGCGTGAGAATCGGGGCCTTCATCACTGATATCCGCCATGTTTTTCGCCAAATGTCTAATACGAGATCGATGTCGACCACGCGAGAATTGGGTCCCCCTGCTACGTTGCGTGCGACAATAAATTGCTGGAGGGGTGTGAGTGTCGTTTCTTTACATAATAACAGCTAGTATTCTTTGATTTTGTTCTAAATACATTCTAGATAGGTACATTTCAGTATATTTTTCTTATTAAGTTCCACAATTTATATGAAGATATTTTCAATAACTAATCACTTTGGATTTTAATTTTAATTGAGTTGTGAATTAATTAACTTTGTCATGTTTGTTGTAAAATTAATTTGGCGTGAACTCTAGCAGTATTATTACCTGATACTCGTTTAACAAACGTGCCGTTCCAGAATTAATCAAGTATTTCATTGATTGTAACAACAAACGTGTTTGTGTTTATTCCTGAGGTACTTCCATTAAGCCGACGTTCACCAGTCACGGGGCGAGTACATACGGTATGGTAGGTAAGGCTAAAATAATGTTTGTGACTCCCAAAATAAACGTGACCGATGACGATTTCGGGAAAGGCGTCACACCAACCGATTATGTGAATGCAGCATAAATAAGCAGAAGTTGGATTAAGTGACAGACATTTTTACTGTTCTGTGTTGAGCCCGATTAAGTTATACGCTTCATTAATTTAAGGCGGGGTTCTCCCAAAACCGGAGTATTGGTTCTCATTTCATTAGTAAATAGCAGTGATTAAAATTTTGAAAAAAATATATGTTATTTTAGACTATATAAGCTTCCTATTTCGGCCTTTCGATACACGATTACGAGCACTTTGCTGCATCGAATTAAATCGCAAAGACAGGTCTAAATGGTCTAATGGTTCTCATTTCATTTGAATTATATAAGTTTTTGGGTAATGAAACTTATACCATAAAAAAGTACATGAAAAATGCATTATATGACGGCCCTCATATTTTGAATTATGTAAAATTCCATCCTCCTAAATCCAAAAATAAGGTTTTTTCAAACGCTGTTCGGGCTACAACTCCCTCGCCGTGTCCCTCAGTCCCGAGCGGAACGTGTTGGAGGTCGGACGTATGCCAGTTTTTTCTAGATATACTCCACCCCCTGAGTGATGACTCAGGGATAGTCAACATTTGCCTAGACAGTCGTATTTATAATATTATTCATTATGAAAATAAAATATTTAAATTTTTAGTATCAAGTTGTTCATTTGTCTTCATTTGATAACTTATTAAATTTCAATTGTTATCGAACATAAAATATGGCTTCATTACAAAAATCTAAAAAAATTAATTACTCTCTGATTCGTGAAGGTGATGAAGAATCGGAATCAGTAAACTCTTATTATACACTGATATATATGTATAGGCTTATTCTTGTACACGTGCATGGTAGGCATTCATTATCATGAATTTTTCAGACGCAGACAAAGCTGTCCGTTGTCTCTTTTTAGGCGGTGATAGAATGTCTAAAAAACTAAAAACTCAACAATACACCGATAAATCGAAAAAAGAACATTCAATAACGACAACGTCCAGTATCTAAATGAACAAAAAAAAAAATGAAAATTAATTACCTTGTATTAAAAGACCCAAATGTTTAGAGCTTCTGCCTTATTGCCCAGTATTGCTTAGTATTATACAAAGAATTGCACAATCAGTTATATTTTATTCTTAGATCTCAAAACATGGCATATAAAATCTGAAAACTCTGTGCAATATTTAGTTTTACGTGTTTAGCATATGCGTACAATTTTAGCACGACATTTTAGTAGTTTTAGATTTTGCACGAAACAGAATATTTTATTTGGTCTAGCAACATGACCATAATACAAAAAGTGCCACAGTATAGAATTGTGACAGTATGACTATTCCATTTCATAAGTATTATCTAAATTATCTAAACTCTGTCTGTATATTACATATAATTTCCTAAAATCCCTTATTATATTAATATTATAAAGCGGAAGTTTGTTTTGTTTGTTTAAATATGGCCGCCCGCCGCTCCAAGATGGCGGATACATTTTCTTTTCAATTTTGAATTTGTGATATTTTGAAAAAGTGTCCGCCATGTTGAACTTTTTAGATAATGGTCAGATTGCTGTCAAAATCGATATTTGAGAGTCATGGGGGTCACAAAACAAGAATCTTTTCTCAAAATTTTGAAAAAGTATCCGCCATTTTGAACTTTTTAGTTACTTGTCCGATTGCTCTCAAAATCGATATCTGAGAGACCTTGGGGTCACAAAACAAGAATCTTTTCTCAAAATTTTGAAAAAGTGTCCGCCATTTTGAACTTTTTAGGTATTGGTCCGATTGCTGTCAAAATCGATATTTGAGAGTCCTGGGGGTCACAAAACAAGAATCTTTTCTCAAAATTTTGAAAAAGTGTCCGCCATGTTGAACTTTTTAGTTACTTGTCCGATTGCTCTCAAAATCGATATCTGAGAGACCTTGGGGTCACAAAACAAGAATCTTTACTCAAAATTTTGAAAAAGTGTCCGCCATTTTGAACTTTTTAGATAATGGTCCGATTGCGCTCAAAATCGATATCTGAGAGACCTTGGGGTCACAAAACAAGAATCTTTTATCAAAATTTTGAAAAAGTGTCCGCCATGTTGAACTTTTTAGATAATGGTCCGATTGCGCTCAAAATCGATATCCGAGAGACCTTGGGGTCACAAAAGAAGAATCTTTTTTCAAAATTTTGAAAAAGTGTCCGCCATGTTGAACTTTTTAAAATCCGAATTTTGTCCGATTGCTCTCAAAATCGATATCTGAGAGACCTTGGGGTCACAAAACAAGAATCTTTTCTCAAAATTTTGAAAAAGTGTCCGCCATTTTGAACTTTTTAGATAATGGTCCGATTGCTGTCAAAATCGATATTTGAGAGTCCTGGGGGTCACAAAACAAGAATCTTTTCTCAAAATTTTGAAAAAGTATCCGCCATTTTGAACTTTTTAGTTACTTGTCCGATTGCTCTCAAAATCGATATCTGAGAGACCTTGGGGTCACAAAACAAGAATCTTTTCTCAAAATTTTGAAAAAGTGTCCGCCATTTTGAACTTTTTAGGTAATGGTCCGATTGCTGTCAAAATCGATATTTGTGAGTCCTGGGGGTCACAAAACAAGAATCTTTTCTCAAAATTTTGAAAAAGTGTCCGCCATGTTGAACTTTTTAGTTACTTGTCCGATTGCTCTCAAAATCGATATCTGAGAGACCTTGGGGTCACAAAACAAGAATCTTTTCTCAAAATTTTGAAAAAGTGTTCGCCATTTTGATATTTTTAGATAATGGTCCGATTGCGCTCAAAATCGATATCTGAGAGACCTTGGGGTCACAAAACAAGAATCTTTTATCAAAATTTTGAAAAAGTGTCCGCCATGTTGAACTTTTTAGATAATGGTCCGATTGCTGTCAAAATCGATATTTGAGAGTCCTGGGGGTCACAAAACAAGAATCTTTTCTCAAAATTTTGAAAAAGTATCCGCCATGTTGAACTTTTTAGATAATGGTCCGATTGCGCTCAAAATCGATATCTGAGAGACCTTGGGGTCACAAAACCAGAATCTTTTATCAAAATTTTGAAAAAGTGTCCGCCATGTTGAACTTTTCAGATAATGGTCCGATTGCTCTCAAAATCGATATCTGAGAGACCTTGGGGTCACAAAACAAGAATCTTTTCTCAAAATTTTGAAAAAGTGTCCGCCATTTTGAACTTTTTAGATAATGGTCCGATTGCTGTCAAAATCGATATTTGAGAGTCCTGGGGGTCACAAAACAAGAATCTTTTCTCAAAATTTTGAAAAAGTATCCGCCATTTTGAACTTTTTAGTTACTTGTCCGATTGCTCTCAAAATCGATATCTGAGAGACCTTGGGGTCACAAAACAAGAATCTTTTCTCAAAATTTTGAAAAAGTGTCCGCCATTTTGAACTTTTTAGGTAATGGTCCGATTGCTGTCAAAATCGATATTTGTGAGTCCTGGGGGTCACAAAACAAGAATCTTTTCTCAAAATTTTGAAAAAGTGTCCGCCATGTTGAACTTTTTAGTTACTTGTCCGATTGCTCTCAAAATCGATATCTGAGAGACCTTGGGGTCACAAAACAAGAATCTTTTCTCAAAATTTTGAAAAAGTGTTCGCCATTTTGATATTTTTAGATAATGGTCCGATTGCGCTCAAAATCGATATCTGAGAGACCTTGGGGTCACAAAACAAGAATCTTTTATCAAAATTTTGAAAAAGTGTCCGCCATGTTGAACTTTTTAGATAATGGTCCGATTGCTGTCAAAATCGATATTTGAGAGTCCTGGGGGTCACAAAACAAGAATCTTTTCTCAAAATTTTGAAAAAGTATCCGCCATGTTGAACTTTTTAGATAATGGTCCGATTGCGCTCAAAATCGATATCTGAGAGACCTTGGGGTCACAAAACCAGAATCTTTTATCAAAATTTTGAAAAAGTGTCCGCCATGTTGAACTTTTCAGATAATGGTCCGATTGCTGTCAAAATCGATATTTGAGAGTCCTGGGGGTCACAAAACAAGAATCTTTTCTCAAAATTTTGAAAGAGTATCCGCCATGTTGAACTTTTTAGTTACTGGTCCGATTGCACTCAAAATCGATATCTGAGAGACCTTGGGGTCACAAAACAAGAATCTTTTATCAAAATTTTGTAAAAGTGTCCGCCATGTTGAACTTTTTAGTTACTTGTCCGATGGACACTTCCTTGAAGTAGTTTGGCAAATGTTTCATATTTTGTGATCCCAAGGTGTCTCAAATATTAATTTTGAGAGCAATCGGACCAGTAACCAAATAGTTCAATATGGCGGTTTATTTATTTTTGTTTAAAGATTCTTGTTTTGTGATCCCAAGGTATCTTACATATCATACGATCGAACCAGTATCTAAAAAGTTCAAAATGGCGAACACTTTTTCAACACAAAAGTTTCATGTTTTGTGAACCCAAGATCTCTCAAATATCAATTTTGAGAGTAATCGAACCAGTAACTAAATAGTATAGTAGTCTAAATAGTATAGTAGTTTCTTTTCCGTAAGTAGTATGGGTTATGATGGGGTATTATGTGCAAAATACTGAGTTTTCTACCATTTAGATGAAGTGGATACATGGGTGTACCCAGCTTCTGACCCAGGGGGGCGGGGGGGCATATCAGAGTTTTCTAGGTTCCCCGCACTTGTTTTGCCTTACACAGGATATGAGGACACACATCATACGTCGCGCTTTAGGCGGGAGGCGGGACTAGGGATTACAAAATCCGGATTTTTTTCAAATCCGGATTCAAAGTTTATCATCACATATAAAGAAAGAAAGAAAGAAAAAAGATTTATTCTGGACAACACACAACATTACATTAAAGACTGTAGAAATTACAAAAAAACAAGAATTAAAAAAAAACAAACAGAACCAATTTAAAAACTACACAAAAATGCAATGTTGCGTAATGCCAGGGATAGGTCTCGAATTTGCTCAGTTTAGTAAGAAAGACTAAACCGCGCGCTGGTTTTCACTCGAGGCCCAAGTCCATGACAAATCCGGATTATCCGGATTTTTCGAATTTTTGTATTTTTTTGCAATCTTTTGTAATTTTAAATTGTACGCGTAGTTTATGCTTAATTATTAGTAGTTTGAAGAGAGGTGTTCTATTTTATTGTATTTCCATTGCTTGCTTTTCAATAAAAAATCAATTAAACTGCACGTAATATTAAAAAAAAATGGGCTTGTATTTGGCCACTGAGCCGTCCATAAAATAAAATAAAATAAATAAAATGCATTTATTCTCAGACAACAGGGTCCATAGATTGTTAGTAAATAGATACACAAATCTTAAGAGCTATAAAGGATAATGACGAAGCCTAAGGTGGAGCACGCTAACCCAAATTAAACCTATTCATTCTGGCCGTGAAAGTCCCTAGATTCTAAAAGTCAGGAAATACAGTCGCCGGAAGCAAGTTCCACACCCTTGCTTTACGCATTATAATTAAGAATGGAAAAGAAATGTTTTCCCTGTGTCTTGTGGTTCGGAGTAAAAATAGGGATTGTGGTGGGAATAAGGTTGAGCAATTCCTGCACACACTCTCAAAAATATATCCTGTAGAAAACCGATAGGGCAAACAACCTTTCTTCGATGGTCGAGGCTCGTGAGTTTCGTCATAATTAATCTCATATTCGATGAGTCTTCTGGCTCGGCGGTTTATTGAGTCGAGGGCGAGAGCCTGGTGGAAAGGACTCCGTTTGGTGGTGAAAAGACACACTTGCGTCTTGGTGGCATTAAAAGTGACCAGATGGCATTGCCCTAATCGGAGACTGCCTGTAAAGTTACGTTCAAACGCTCTACCATGGCCTCTCGCAACAATTGGATCTAGTCACTGGTGGCTCGCGCGCTGGAAATATGACAACGGTGCTATCGTCTACGTACCCAAAGATACCGGGCTTCACCAGATCGTTAATATGCAGCAGAAATAAGGTTGCAGAGAGAACTGAACTCTGTAGCATTGATTACGAAAAGGTCCGACGAACACCCGTCTATGACTACATGAATAGACCGTTCGCTCAGGAAATTGGAAATCCAAGCGCACAGACCACCAGAGATTTCATATCAAGTAAGCTTGCTTAGAAGGCTGCTGTGTCAGACCCTTTCAAAAGTAAAAATTTTCTGAGATCAGCCGATGTACAAAATGCTTTCGGCGGTAACCCGACTAAATATAACTATCAGTCTTGATATTACCACAGTCTATTAAACCATACAGTCGTCCGACGCCTTTGATCTAGTGAAAAATGCCGACAACGTCTAGACAGTATCGCGACGGCCAGGGTTGTCACAATTAAACAATATTTATAAAATTATTTATTTATTGCAGATAAAAATACAACATTGTTAGCATTATTATAATTTAAACAATATTATAATAACTACTCCATCATCAGACCCTGAAAACCATACATGGTCAAAGTTTATCTCACGACAATTCCAACAACCCCAAACATGGCTAGGATACGATGTTCGACTATTGAGTTCTAGTGCTTACCCTCCTACTCCATCATCAGACCCTGAAAACCATACATGGTCAAAGTTTATCTCACGACAATTCCAACAACCCCAAACACGGCTAGGATACGAAGTTCCACTATGGAGTTCCAGTGCTTACCCTCCTACTTCATCATCAGACCCTGAAACCATACATGGTCAAAGTTCATCTCACGACAATTCCAACAACCCCAAACACGGCTAGGATACGATGTTCCACTATGGAGTTCCAGTGCTTACCCTCCTACTCCATCAGCAGACCCTGAAAACCATACATGGTCAAAGTTCATCTCACGACGATTCCAACAACCCCAAACACGGCTAGGATACGATGTTCCACTATGGAGTTCCAGTGCTTAACCTCCTACTCCATCATCAGACCTATTGAAAAAAAAAGAAGATTTCCAAATACTCATGCCCTGTGCCTGTTACCTATACCTGTGTACCTATTAGATATTTTTTACCGTCCGCCATTCGGCCATTTTGTTGGCGTTATTAGCAAGACACGACATGACAAATATAAAATTATTATTGTATGCACTCTACGATAACAAACCATGATTTATTTACCTTTCTTCTGTGTGTGGAAGCTGATGAAACCGCAGATCTTTATTTAAATAGGATGAAGACTTGCCCGTAAGTGTCTCTCACAGCACACGTCGTTTGCACCATTTTAAATAAACAAATTAATATAAAATAATTACAGACACAAACACGCTTTAGCCCTGAATGCTGTTTACCGAGCTACTAACATCGTTTTGTTCGCAGGTCGGTAACGGCTTTCCCGCGTCTCGCCTCTCACACCCCGCACGATTGCCCTGTCTAGACGGCTTCGTCAATCGACTGTATGGTTTAATAGACTGTGATATTATGTTGTGCAAAGAGTTGTTTTTTCGCGCCGCGGGCGCATCGCCTCCATCTAACACTCACTGGCCGACTTAGACCGAGCTATTAGCTAGATGGACGAGCGGTAGCAGCTAGCCGCTTGTGAGCCGAGCGGTGTATAGATTTCAGAGTAATACTGTCCTACATCCACTAGATATTAAACGAAAATTTTTAGTTAAATTATGACTAAAATTCGAAAAAACTGGATTTTATTATCAATATTCGGATTTATAATATCGAAGTATCCGGATTGCAATCCCTAGGCGGGACTATCCCGCTTTCAGGTTGTCTGCCCCACTGTCACCAGTGAGAGCAAAAATGTCCCGCTTTCGCAAACAGAACAAACGATAACATAATTTGCGGTAAGCGTCGAATGAGTTTTTTTTCTGTTATGAATAAAATATATATAAGAGACAGATCGCAGCAAGTGTGGCAGTAGGTACTGAAACCCTTTTTGATTACCAAGATTAACAAATCTTGTAATGAGCATCATTCCTACTTGAAAACTAGACCCGATATTTTGAAACTGATTTGTTCTGCCGACAAATTCGAAAAATCACACGGACGTTAGAAGTCATGTCACTAAAGTTTAGTAACTTAGCTAATCATCATATCAGCCCATGGATGTCCACTGCTGAACTTAGCTAATATGTTTTGTATTACTTACGTAACCATACCGTATGGTTACGACAGCTATGACAGTCCCGCTTTCAGGCCCCGGTGAGGGAAAAATGTCTCGTTTTCAAAAACTTCGGTTTAGGTTATTTTCAATAGCTTAGGTTAGATTTTCCACTAATTAATAAAATATTTACAAAGACCAAACGCAGCATTGAAAGATTGAAAGTAATTTCAAACTAACAAATCATGTCAAGAAATAATGAGGTCCGTTCGTACTTTACTTTAAAACTAGACCCGAATTGACCCGTTATTTTGAAACTCATTTTTTCTGCATACAACCGCTTAGACGTTAGAATTCAGAAATCATGTCACTACGGCTAACGTATAATAAATAAGTACTTATAGCGTGAAAATGAAGAAATAGTTCTTAATTTTCCAAAATAATCTAGTAAAATCACTTTTTTAAAATAATTCAGCAGGCTTCCCGCTCAACGAAAAAAAATATAAGGTCACGTTATGCATGAATGCAATTTGACCGGACACGCAGCGTTTTTTAAAAAGTTTACGCATATCATAATATTGTAAAGTACGAAATCCAGGTGGGGGCAGCTGAATATGGACAAGATAAATATTATGTCTAATGTTCATATTCCGCCAATACCTGTGATTGTTGGGAACACTATTCTCGAAGTTGTAGACGAGTATGTTTACCTAGGACAAATTGTCTAACTAGGAAGGTCCAACTTCGATAAAGAGGTCAATCGAAGAATCCAACTCGGCTTGGCAGCGTTCGGGAAGCTACGGCATATCTTCACGTCCAGAATACCTCAGAGTCTGAAGACAAAGGTCTTCAATCAGTGCGTGTTACCAGTTATGACACACGAAACAGACACGTGGTCTTTTACTGCTGGCCGCATAAATAATCTCAGAGTCTCTCAGCGAGCTATGGAACGAGCTATGCTCGGAATTTCTCTACGTGACAGAGTCCGAAACGAGGACAAAAATTACCGATATAGCTCGTGGAGTTAGCAAGCTGTAGTGGCAATGGGCAGGCCACATCGCTCGAAGAATAGATAACCGATGGGGAAGGAAGGTTCTTAAGTGGCGACCACGTAGTGGAAAGCGCCGAGCGGGACGACCTCCCACCAGGTGGACCGACGAGCTGATCAGAGTCGCTGGGTGTCACTGCAAGCGGCCCAAAACCGTTCCAGGTCGAAGTTAATGGGGAAGGCCTATGTTCAGCAGTGGACATCGTTAGGCTGATATGATGATGTGAAAGGGAACCAGTTTGAAAATTCATCCAGCCAATGAAAAGAGCAAGACCACCAGGCGAAATCAGAAAAAGTTCATAATGTAGATATTGTTTGTCACAGGAACATTTTAATTTATTTAATTTAAAGTATTTCAAAAATATTTTACATAGGTTTTTTAAATATTTTAAATACTCATAACATTGCTATGCTATTGCTATCATATTACATTGTTTTGTTCCCAAAACCAACAATTACATTTATCATTGGTATAACCACAGACATTAATATCTAAATAGATACCGCCTGTCGCTCAATCTGTATGGAAACCAAGCGTGTAACTTTTTTACCACCTACTGTGACTTTACACAAACGTTTTAGTGATATGAATAACCCGTCCGCGCGAAACCGATTTACTCCGACTCGTCCGCCTATATACCGACTTATAAGGTTCTTTTTAGCAGAGTAAGTAGGTAAAATATACGTTTTTTTATATACTCAATCAATCTTAAGTCGACTAACTTAATCATCAGATCAGAGTAGTCAAGATCCGAAGAATTAAACGAGTCCCAAATCGATGGGTTTGCGTCGTTTTATCACAAGGTTCAAATTTAATTTTCAATATTTTTGTACCTGTACCTGTTCACTATAGCGTATGGTCCCGCTAACTTTGTGTGAAGTTAGCAGTGCCGGCTTATTTCAGGAACTATGTTCGAGGAACAAAAATATAAGTTTTAGTTAAAAAAATATTTTTAATTCAAGCTTTTTTTGGTGACTGTACATTTTGTTGATTGTACATGCATTGTCTTCTAATATACCAAATATCAAGTCAATCCGACCACTGGAAGTAGGTGAAATTCGACTTGCAAGATTTGATTTGATTTGTATGAAGATACATACATACAAACATACATTGCAAGTTAGTAAAAAGATTGTAAAAAAAGGCCCACTAGGCGGTCACCCGTCTGGAACTCTGGATACCGTCCACACCGGTAATTACTTAACTTTGTTGATTGATGAAGAACGGCTAATAAAGCTACATCGCTTCAACAAATAAAATAAAAAAATATTCCTACAGTCTTTCCATTCACAATATTATATTAGTATTGCAATAAAACCAAATCGATAATTAGAACCTTAATTATTATCTAAATACGTAAGTATCTACTGCTTTATTTTCTGTACTGTGGCAAAATAAAATCGGACGCCATAATGGAATTTCAAATGGTGCGCCGCGGTGAATTTTGGCGCGAATAGCTGCATCGTGCGTAGATGAATACGTAGCGCGCTCAAATGGCGGGGTACGAGGTAGCGTAAAATACCTACAGCTCGTCGGAGAACCTCGCCTTAATATATGATGTTGCTTGCTGCCATGACAGAAATGCAGCAGCTTTATTCCAAAATACCTACTACTGATGGAACATTTTTATTTACTACTATTATTTTATCCCTACAATTAAATCAATATTAATTTGATAATTTCAGTCAGAATTTTGATTTTGCAGTTCAAGTTTCAATGTAACTGTAATGCCAGTACGTACCTACGATGTTTGATGAATAGTATGCTCTTCGTAATGAATGGATAATCTTTGGTATGTCGTTCTTACATAGAATATTCTTTGTGAATTAGATCATACAAAATCATATTGAAAACATGATCCAGTAGACATAAAATCAGACGAGAACTCGTTCACTATTATGGAGTGGAGGTACTTCTTTCATTGATGAGACATGACGTAACCACTTTGTAGATAATGCAATGCGGCAACCAATTCTCGACTCGACTCCAATTGCGTCCAAAGTGATAATATTGCTATAAACACTATTTCTGTACCTTTCTTTACCTAGTTCAACATGAACAAGGTCAGGCGATCGTTATTTACTAATGTTTATGTTATCTTGCGATAAATTAGCGCATTGTATTACGTTTCGCGTTAGGTAATGATGGAATATTTCCAGCGCATTTCTTGGGAAAGTGTAATGTTTTTGTTGTTAATGTAGCAAGATGTATGAGATCATAAAACGAGGGAGCTATCACCTTGTTTCGCTTTCCACTAAAAACAATGTAAACATCCCGTGAACATATGAAGTGTGAATAACATGATCCGTGTTTTCCAGTCGGCCAAGGTTGAGCAGTAGTTAAGCGATGTTCAATGTTTACCTGCATACCTATCTAGCCGTTTACTCCCCACTGGCGTCCACCTAAATCAAAGCATTAATCAGATAAGAGGAAAGTAAACATTACAGCTAGTCATGTTACTGGTATGCAGCTAGTTACTCAAAATTCTTTTATGGACTCCGCCAAAATATTTACATTACCTCTTTTAGCGACGCATACCTAAGTGCATGTTGACTACAAACACCGTTTATCGCTATGCATCTTCGTCATGTTAAGTATGGGTTATAAGGGTGAATTCATTGTATTTTATTGTACTATATTACCTATATGTTTTATTTGCGATGGCTATGAGTCAGAATCCAAAACGATAACATTGCATGCACAAAGATACAAATAAAATTTTATTGAGAAATTTCTTTATGAGGAACTTCAGAAAGTATAAATAAAACATGAATTGTTGAATGGTTCTGATGCGTAACGTAGTCACTATTAAACATACATTAATCATATAACAGGTTGGATTATAGCCAGAGTTAGCACTGTGTCAGATTTACTGTCTGACATAACTCCGAGAAATGCGCGTGGAGCTTCCCAATTCTATTACCGTTCCGCCATTTACGACAAAATAAAGTCGAGCTATGAATTTTATTTTACTATTGTTGCAAATCGCTACACCTACACCTACTATCAGCATATACTATATCTAGTATACCTATACTATCAAATGATTTATGAACATAATTATAATTATAAGCCACGTTACAGCTGTTCCATTCCGTGGTATTTAATTAATGAGGCATATTTGATTACCGGTAATTACTCGTATGTATACATAGCAAAGAAATAACTTCTATCCTTAGAGAATAGGTGACTCGGAACATAGTGGATATTTTTAGGCTGATTGAGCTCAATATAAAACAGCTAATTTGTTTTTTTTTATTTTATTTCATTAAACACAAAACAGGTTACCATCGTGATTGCTTATCATATTATGAAGAAGTTATTGTATCTAAATGTAACCCAAAACATGTGTTCCAGAAAAAAAAACTTTGGTACGAACTTTAAGTACTTAAAACTAACATATAAATGATAACAAAAATCTATTTTACCTATATGAAATAGATTAATCAAGTATGCAGTGATTATGAACCCAAAAAACCTTTAGAAATTATGAATTTTTGACGATATTACAGATTTGTCTCTTATAAATGTTGAAGTTAGCGTTATACAAATCTAGTGAGGGGTTGTCTTTAGCTCATTGAATTGCTGGCACATACGAACGATAGGATAAAAGTAGATTGCGAAAAACATTAAGAGAGAAAACGAGACCTATAAGATAATATCGATAACGATGTACAAAACAAATTGATAAATGATAACGTATAATACCATAACTACATAATAGATAATAGTACTGCCATAAAGTAAATGCACTTGCAAAGCTATATTTTCTATAAAGTAGATGGATAGTAGTTACATGTTGCCAGTAGGTAGGTATTGTTATGAAAATAACTAGAGATACAATTAATTTCCTGCAGGAATATTAACGTTATGAATTCCTACTTTCATAAACAAATACAATAAATCGCAATGTAAACGATGCTCAAGGGCGAAACAAAAGTCTCCCCGGGGCGCCTGCGAGCTACTAATCATATTTTGTTGGAATTTATTAATCACGGTTTTATTTGAAGTTGTTTTACGTCCTTGAAATACGCTAAAATCCTTAACCAATATTTCATGAAGATTTTCTGATCCTTTCAGCATCGATTGGTCACCAGAAATCGATAGGCCATTAGAAACAGAAATATTGTATTACACACATCGATTCTCTAAATATTCACTTTTCTTCTTGAACTGATTGAATGAAAAGTAATACCTACTTATACACAATCTCTCAATATTAACAGTTCCAGTCTATGCGGTGATCGATTGATTCCATAGTCATCTATATCAGGGTGTCACGTCAGCTGGCGTACCACAAGGTGGCGTTCTATTTCTTCTTCTCTTTGTTATATACCACCTGTATTCAGATCTGTGTCGCCTAACTATGTCAATGTTAACCTCAATATTTTTATGTACTTCCTCATATAAGCGTAATTTATTTTGAGATATCAAATCAACGTTCTTTAACCTAACCTAATGGGCGGGCGGCATACAGAGGGAAAATAATTCTATAGCTAGTTGATAATTATAATTATAATTATAATTATAATTGTAACCTTGACCTCTACATTATACTAAAAATATGGGTAGGTGCAGGTACTTGATACACTACAGCTGTTGGCCCGCAGCCAAAACTTTCTAAAAACGGGTTTGCTGCAATGTTTCAATTAAGACCAACAGTCACTTGATGCGTTTAAGAGTTGCAATAAATGACTATAAAAAGCTTGTTTGTTACTTGCTTTATTGTTAAGAGACGTGCAATATCGTCTCTTAAGAATTAAATTGCATACAGTTGTCGCTAGGGATTGTCCCAGTTTTATGTAGGTACGTAGCTCACCTAAGCAAGCATTTTCTTATCGCTGTACAAAACTGTAAGAAGCGGACTGCATACAAGTGTGCATTTTAAAGAAGGTAGGTACTTATAACAGTATTTTACTTTGACATAAATGACGTTTATACAAATTTTGCAGCGTTGTTTTAAAGTTTAACTTTTTTCCCTTTTTAGGGTTCCGTAGCCAATGGCAAAAAACGGAACCCTTATAGATTCGTCATGTCTGTCTGTCTGTCTGTCTGTCCGTCCGTATGTCACAGCCATTTATTTCCGAAACTATAAGAACTATAATGTTGAAACTTGGTAAGTAGATGTATTCTGTGAACCGCATTAAGATTTTCACACAAAAATAGAAAAAACACAATAAATTTTGGGGGTTCCCCATACTTAGAACTGAAACTCAAAATTTTTTTTTTCATCAATCCCATAAGTGTGGGGTGTCTATGGATAGGTCTTCAAAAATGATATTGAGGTTTCTAATATAATTTTTTTCTAAACTGAATAGTTTGCGCGAGAGACACTTCCAAAGTGGTAAAATGTGTGTCCACCCCCCTGTAACTTCTAAAATAAGAGAATGATAAATCTACAAAAAATATATGATGTACATTACGGTGCAAACTTCCACCGAAAATTGGTTTGAACGAGATCTAGTAAGTAGTTTTTTTTTAATACGTCATAAATTGAAATTAATATCAAATACTCAGGTCTATACTACCATTTACTTATATACCTACAGGTTTGTACGGAACCCTCGGTGCGCGAGTCTGACTCGCACTTGGCCGGTTTTTTTTAAGATTAATGCTATGTATAAAGCCTGCCTGCTTATAGAAGACAAACCAATTAATAACCACAACAGATAATTGTTTCTGTTCGTAGTCGGCAGCTCTAAAAATCTGCGAGGTAAAACACTGCGTAATAATGTTTAAAACAAGTCTAAGAAATATTATAGTTGAACGGATATCCGTGAATGATTTAGTGGCCATACATTGTATTAGAAAGTTAAAGAGCGCCCTGACAAACCTAGGGCTGCTTATTGCAATTTCTTATATTTCAGTTTTGTCGATGTATGTCAAAACGAAGAAAAACTAAAATAACGAAGTAACGGCAGGAGCTTTGTTGATTTTTATTTCAATTGATAGATACAAAATGGGTATCTACAATAAATATCTACTACCTATACTTCTACTAACTCAATTTATTATTTTTCGTTGATCCTGATAATATTTAAAACAAATACCTACTATAATAATAAAGAATCTAAGATATTTGTAAAGAAAACAAATTATGAAAATGGGTCCAATAGGAAGAACGGTTTTCCAACGAGATTGTTAATAATGAGGCTACATTACATTCGTAACTAATTAAAATACTTGATGTTCAAAGAATAATAAATATAATGTAGCATCAGGTATCGTGACAAGCCCTGGCTCGCTATAATTAGACCGCGAGTCAGATTGCTTATGCGCCTCGTTGATGCACAATACTTGGCCTATTTAATCTGAGCAATATACATTTTACCACGCCATATTTGAGAATCATAATTAAAACAGCATAACTCATTCACCACGCACGACGCGGACGCGCGCGACGCTTTAATTGAGAGGTATACTCCGTCCGTAGGGTAAGTTCCGAGTATCAAATATTGTATGAATTTAGTTTATATACCTACCATTCTCCAAAAGATTTTAATCACAAGAATTGTAATAAAAATTTAAATCATTCTATTTCAACGAAAAGAAATGCATTAAAATGTTAGATACGAGGAAAGATAAGCTTATATTCTGTGATCATATGTGGTTATATGGCCACAGATAGATCTTATGAATTTTGTACGAAAAGCACATAAAGCACTGACATTGACGACCGATTTGGCACAGTTGTTCGATGCGTTTGGTTTTCGTGCCAAGGGTTCCGGGTTTGATTTCCCCGCCAGGATAAATACTAATGATATAGAAAATGGTTGATCGCAATATTTTGAATGATATCTCAGAATCGATTGATATTTCACTAAACTTATTTGAAACATTGCTTTGCCCACCATGTTGTATGAGAAATACTACTATGATGGCGGTCCGAAAATCTACAATATAATCAAGGCTTATAGAATTCTGGGCTCTATGTGTTATTCAAAATCATAATTCAAGATATTCGCGTAGCGTAGACGGAATTTGGGAGCCTCGAACGAGGCACTCGACTGCACTGCACTGCAACGAGGCGACTGCACAGTCAGTTTTTTGACAAACAGGGATTCGCCTCGTGCTCGGTTTGCCTATTTTAGACGCCGTTACGTTTTACATAGAGTTACTAATTTCGAAATCCAGTAATGCAGTCAAGAGTTATCCTTCCTTTTTAACTTTATATGTTATTTTTTTAATATACTCTGTAAGGTAAGTGCACCGGTAATGGACAGCGTACCGGTAATGATATTTTTTTGTTGCATCCTAAAAAATAAGGATTCTACAACTCTTTTGTTGTCTGGCAATACTTTACCAAAGACAAAAGGTATTTAAGTGTCAAAATATTGACAGTTGATGTATGTCAGTTGTTCAGTTTCAAGATGGTAGGAAGTTAAACACGCGTGTCTCCGGTGATGCGGTATTATTAGTGAATTTGATAGCGAGGTAAGTTGCTGATGATTTTTTTTTCTCAAATAAATTAAAGTAATAATGAATAAATATTAAGTTTGTGGCATAATTAAAGACTTTTCCAATCAAATCAATATCAAAATATTGTAAACAATAACGGAGTTTGCTTTTTTTTTGCCATGTTCATAACTGGTACCTGGAATTATGACATGTCCTAGTTATGGACATAGTGTCGATTACTAGTGTAGTGCATTTTTTTAAAGATTTTAGTCGATTATAAGATTTTTTCGCGAGGCGAATGAAATATCTTTTTACGACGACTTTATAAAGCTTTTTACCAGTAATGGACAGACGTGTCCATTAGTGGTTTGTCCATCACTAGTTCATTCCATTACTATGGGTACAACAAATAAGTTTTTTCTTGCAGTCATGGCCCCGGTGAAAAATTATACACCACTTCAAATGCAGAACTTAGAAGACGTAATATAACAAATAAATTTCTAACTAAACTGTATTTTTATTTATTTGGGTATGTTTTAAGTGTTCATTACCAGGTGTCCAATGCCGGTACACTTTGCATAACTAGCCGTCAATCATTGGTATATGACTTGTCCATTACTAGATAATTTTAAGCCAATTTTCTTTTGTAATTTTATGTTCATAGAAGTTACTAAAATAATTACATTATACTTTTATTAGATGCTAAACATCCATGACCAACTTTATCTGCAGCCTTGCAAGAATCGCCCTGCAACTTTTTTTTTTGGAAATTTTAAACATTCTCCATCGATCTTAAACCGTCCATCACTGGTACACTTACCTTATATAGATTGTAATTTGTACATATTTGTTGTCAATAAAATTCAAAATTATATACTCATTCATACATATGTCATCTTTTTTTCTTGATGTCCTCTTTTTAGTGTAATACATTTATTCACACGTCATTGTTTCAAGTAGATGTAGTTAGGTGCAGGTGAAACTAATCGAGGTGATTACAAAATGGGCCACCGAGCTCGCTGCAAGCCAACGCACAAACTAATTTTTCTTCTTCCGAAAATCGATTAGGTACCCTTATTATTTATGGGCATAAAGAAATAAAACTAATGATTTAATAACGAATAAGAATGGCAGTAAAAAAGCAGTATAGACGCTCTCTCCCAACGTCCTACATAGCATAGGTGGTATACATGCAATAACGTCAGCAGAATATAATAGTTCACTCCGCAAATATGCGTCTTTATAATAATAAAAAAAAACGAAAATTTCTGGCATACTTACAATATTTTACTCTCAAATCGTACACAGTACAATAATGATAATTACAAATAATTTGTATATAGTCGAGGCTTGGCAGGTAATGTTACTTTATTACATTTTGGTGTAATGCCTTGCGAGTGACCTTGGCTCGCCTTCCAAGACGCGATAAGAGAGGTATGCCATGACTCTATATCACAGACTTGCCGGTGCATAAGATTAACAAGATAAGAGCGACATCGTGACACATTAATCGGTTTTAATATCTACATACATGTACACATACAGTACTATCAAAAGTTAATTATCGCATAAAGATTTCCGTAAACATTTACGCAGCCCTTTCAATAATAGTTTATGAACATAATGCTACTTTATTATTGTAATAATATGTTAGAACTTGGATAGATCGCTTCGATAGAAACCATCTACTTAATTTAATAATAAGACCTGTTATATGTATAGACGGTATATTACGAACTTTAGATTGAATACATTAGAATGCACCGGCTGAGTATATAAGCATGGGATCATCAGAAACTGGGGTAACGATTGGCATGTCATCATTCCAGGGCGCTGGACTCAATGATGCCATAAATTGAAATGCATTATCAAATCATTAATCGCGGTATAACAAACGACTTTATTGTATGCAGTAATCGTGCGCCATTCGCTGGCGATGTGCTCTATGCATTGTGAACATTAATGAATAGAATCGTTCGTATAAAATATTTAGTACCTCTACCTACCTATGCAGATGGATATTATCAGATACAGATATATCCTTTACAAAACTAAAGTTGGGTTTGTGATGGTGATCAACTTTTACTATTTGGCCAACTCTACTTATAAATAAACACGAATAAGTTTTGTGCGTTTTGCAATGATGCCATGCATCTGCATTCACCCAGTTTACAAGTCATAAATTAACCTTTATTATAATTACCGGGAATTCCCAATTATGAATTCGTCCGATTTAATTGATTTATTACTGAAGGGAAATAGTTACTGAAAAATTACTGACTCATTTTCATACAATGAATTAATTAATCAAATATGTATGAAGATATTACGAATACTATGAAATGTATTAATATGCGTAGGTAGTTTATTGTATGTAACACATTTTACGTGAATGTTTAGCTTTGTTATTTTGAGATAATGTTGACATGAATTCCTCGCGGCATGGTATGTGATACGAGCAGTCAAAGCGCTGTCACAATTATGTACACGTCTCGTCGCATACACAAATAATTAAAAAAAAACTGGCCGATATAAAGATATCGTTCTTCGGTAGCCAATTTAAAAACCAGTTGCTGCTTTTCATTTGCTTGTACCTACGTAAGAATAAACTATGAATACATGAGCACAAAATATAGAGAAATACGTCAAGTATAATGATTATAAGAATAATGATTGATTGATCATTTATAATGCATTATTTTAACATTAAACTTGAGATGAATGAACTGCCTTGGCAATAAATAGTACCTAAACACTAACTTATCAAGAAAATAATATTAAACACTGCTTTCTCGAATAGCATAGCGAATTAGTTATATTATTTCTAGTTCACGGTATAGTAATATTAAATCACAGCTAAAGTTACTAATAGTAAGAATTCTTTGACTAAACTACGAGTTTAATAATTGCATGATAAATTAAATTATTAAAAGAAACAAAAAACCCGACTGCGTAAAACAAAAATTAACTGAAAAGAGTAAATCAAGCTCTTTAATCTATAGATTTTTGAATATAACTTGAATGCTATAAGGTTGTAGTCGGGACAAACCAATAACCTAAGTATGTATATTTTTTTTGTACTATTTGTTTATCCCCGACTGCAATACCTTATAGCATTCAAGTTATATTCAAAAATCTATAGATTAAAGAGCTTGATTTACTCTTTTCAGTTAATTTTTGTTTTTTTTTAGTTTTATACAGAATGAGTTGTAAGTATTAGTAAGTAAATGAGCGGTACGCTAACAACCATCGCAACTCTGTGAATTACGTACGGTAACCGCTCATAGTTGGTACTATACCTACTGTCCTTGCATTAAACATGTTTTTTTGCAAATTACGTCAAAATGGTAGCACAAAAGTATAACAATATATACATATATGGAATGGGCTCTTCACAAGCTTTCATTTGATACCCATATTGTTATAATAACGAAATTTTTGTTTTTAATACCCCCCCTATTTTCTTATCCGTAGACGCCATATAAAAATAATATACCCTATGACACTCCCACAGTTCAGACGAATCTAACGACACCTCATATGCTTAAATCCGTCAAACCGTTTAGGCTGCAGAGCGTGCCAAAGAAATAGACATACATACATACATACATACATACATACATACATACATACATACATACACTCGAAAAACATAACCCTCCTTCCGGGTCAGTCGGGTAAAAATAGTTGAACCATGATTTACTAAGAAATAAGATGAGATGAATAAAATTTCATAATAGGTATATAGGAAGGTACCTACTATGAAACTATCTATTAGCTGTGGGTATTGTTTGTATCATACTTTTCTAATAGATTAATTATAATTAGAGATAGACAATCTATAATATAATTGTTAATTATATAAATACCTACTTGTTTTCGTAGGTATAAGGAAAATCAAATGCATTATGGTAGAGTTCTTCTTTTAACTCGCGAGTTGCAGTTGCAAAACGTCACAGAAAACATTATAAGTAGTACAAAGTGTACATTTTCTTAATAAAACTTTAATAATTGTACTTCAATGTCAGTCATTTCCATAAGTTTATTTACATAGTGATATAAAATAACGTTTAATTACAACTGAATCACGGATAGGAATATTCAATTACAATAAAATCATAATTACCTATACGCAACGGAAATTAAAAGCGTTTAATCCATATCTGCCTATATAAATAAAATATTTTTTTGTCTGTAAAGTAACTCTTAAATACCATTCATCCGATTACGATGAAATGTTGATGAGATGTTGAGTGCAGGCCGGGGGACGTTTCTGATATTGAATCAGAATAAAAATTAAACCTTTATATCTGAGATTTCGCTTATATTTATAACTGTATTATATATCATTTTGAATATTGGTCTGGACACATATTGAAATCACATAAAATACCTAGATATTTTTAATAATTGACTAGAAGTTGGGGGCCCAAAGCAGATTACCCTTATCACCCTTACACAGATAAATCACCGAGCAAGCTATCACCGGATATAATTTCGGTAACTAGGCCCGAGGGCGCCCCAGGTGGGGTATGAACTTCGGCTCAGGGCGTAACCTGGGTGGATGGACGGTCATTTTTATATACGAGTTACGACTAGTTAGTGGCGGTCGTATTACTATTGACAGCTCGGGCCGCTTGAACGGGACGAGACTGGGTGAGACGTCGCGACGCGTGACCTCGGAGGCGGGGACGGTCATGTGGTTGTGTTTTTGTATTACGAGCTTCGTCAGCTGCGATCTGTGGGCTTAGTGTGAGTTTTTTAACGCGCTCGATTAGGTTTACGTTAACTCTAATTTGTATGGCGCAGGACCAGGCGCCGCCAATTGCCGCTAGGCGGCGCTAATACAATGCCATACAAATTAGAGTTAACGTTAACCTTATCGAACGCGTTAAATCTCGCACTAAGCCCTCTGAGCTAACGTGACGGGGGTTATCGGGCTCGCTAAGGGCGTTGTTCGGGCGGCAGACGCGGGTTATACGGGATGGCGTCTAGGTAGCCGCTTTTATGATAAGGGGATTATTATGATTGACGACATTGTCAAAGAATCTGCGTGAGCCGCGTCTCATAAATTGTTTGATGATGTGTCTAGTCAAAGTGGAGGTTTTCATTACGCGTAAACCACGGAGCACCCGTGACTTTGCGCATGAATCTGTTTTGAACCATCTGAAGGCTATGTTCAAGCCCTATGGTATCCATCGGGGGAACATAGCACAAGCGTTTGTAAAAATGGAGCGAATGCACGCAATGCTTTTTAGAGCATACTTAGACCTGGTTACGGTTTAAAGGTAAGATAGGCATTTTTAATTAACATTTTCACCTCTGTATATGAAATAAAAACAGAAGGATTTAGAACTCTTTTAGTCCCCACTAAGAGAGTTCGAAATCCTTCTATTTTTACGCGCCTCTGTAAATGAGGTAATTGACATTTTAAGCCTGGCTATTTGGTAAACTGGGTAAATGCCTATGAAATAAAAAAAAACCTCAAAAATCCAGAATCCCTTAAGGTCCCAGTTATCGAGGGTTTACTGTAATTATAATAGGTTTGGGAATTACTATAAATCACTTATTTATAATGATAAATTTGAAGACATTTTTATGCGAGCATCAATAGGAATCACGAATGCAATGCAAGCCATATTTAATAAATTCACTGTCCTACTCGTAGTTACCTCAATTATTATTCGAAATATTGTTCTCAATGACTAAATTAGGTGTCATGCATGCGTCTCCGAAATAGGTCGAGGCCGACTCCGTTGCCTGACCTAGACGAACCGCAGCGCTAATGCAAATTATGCCACTTCATTTAGAATCACATACTGTTGAGCAATAACTCTACATTTTGTATACGGTGCATATAATAAGGGACCACACTCCCTTTAATTATATTTCCGTTACAAGGTATCATCCTAGGTTATTTGCAGTTTTAAAAAGTTGTGCGCTAGTTACAAATTCTAATAGGTAGGTATATACCTATACATGAAATTATCGGAATTAAGCGTGATCGTGACGACGCCCTCAGAGGCTAAGCTTTAATTCCTTTAAAATATAGCTTCTTCTATTGATTTTATTTGTTACTATAATAACTAAGTCAATTATATGTATATCATATTAATTTCAATATTATAACACCGCCTTATTCAGATAACCAGGCATTGTCAAAGAGAAAGCTAGGTTTCCACTTTTCTAAAGTCAATGCAAGTTTTGCTTTACTTGTCTGAGTCATTGTTTACATAGAGCACATTGTATAACATTTCTGTTTTGGCATCAAAATTTAAGCAGATAATTTTAATGTAAGCCTAGCACGATTGAAAACTTAGCGCTAACAATGTAGTTAGTTGTTCAGTGTAGAATGTTGTGGAAATCATGTGAAGTGTGTCGTTACTAGAGTGGCAGTGATGGGCGCACAGACTAGGCGCGGCGTGTCACATCGCCATCTCCATATGAAGGGCCGCTAATAACTGCACCCGTGTCGAAAGCCGCTCTTCGTTTGTTTAGCACGCAACTACAAAGCGTGTCTTACAACACACTATGTGTACCTTAACCGTCGCAAATTGGTGAAACTCTGCTAATGTTCTACGATACGTGAAACAAATGAGAAGCGGGAGGAAGACAACTATTTCTTGCATCTATTTATGTTTCTGCTGAGTACTCCGTCAAAGTATTTTATAGCCAGGGGGCCTACCCCCATCTTTTACAAAACAACCTTATTGCAATACTGTTTTGTTTCCAGCATATAATAACCTTATTTATATTCGTACCATGACCTCTACCAAACACTATTGTTATATGATTGTTATATTCCTGCTAAGAACGAATGATTTTTGAGAATTTGTCTATGGGCTCATTAAAGATGAAAAGAAATAACGCTATGGGCCTAAGCAACTTTCTCTCTCTTAACAATTCTCATCTCTGTCACTCATCCATACTCTCTCGCTCTTTCAAACAACCTTATTCTTCTTTTCGTACCATGATGTCCCTAAAACAAGCTTATTTTATGCATGAAAACAACCTTGTTTATTTACCATAATGGTTCATTCAATTCGTACCACGAGCTATTTTTTATAAGCTTTTGACAATTAACATTATTGTTTTAATGTCAAATTTAGCAATCTTATATACGTTGTATTTACAAGCTGAAAATAACATTGTTTTCCAAATTTATGTTATAAAAATCTATTATAGTGTCATATAAAGTAATTATATCGAATTTATTTACTTATAGAATGAATATATCGGGATTGCGAGATTAGATATCATCCCAAAATAATATAACCGATTGTTTATAAAGTTTTTAATTGCACTTGTCGTTCACTACACAACTATGCATCTACGTTAGTAATATCGATCCCTCGACCCTTAGCCTTAGATTTATTTAGATGAAGCGGAGCTTTAAATAGCGTGTTTATATATTGAGTGACTTTTCATTTAGGTACCTACCCACTATTAATATCCTGTTTTCATTATAACCAACGTACATCGAATAAACCCAGATTAATCCATAAAGTTAACTTTCCTGCAGTGTTAGTACACAGAGTAGTCCCTGTGTTCCTGGAATCCAAACTACCTAGATTCTCTGGCAAATTTTCTAAAATTGGTCGTAACCTACATTAGCCTGGATGGAATATATTATTGTCAACAGACGGACAGACGACAGACTTATAATTATCTATAAAGATAATCATTTTAACCATCTAATGTAGTAAAATATTAATTAAGTATTATATATTTGTATTGAAAACTCAACTCACAACAATCTGCTATACTGTTGCAGAGCAGATGTAACCGTGCGGGAAATTCTAAAATACACATCCATTGGACCTAACTTTCTGTAGCCTTTGTGGCTGTGGATAGAACCGTGGGGGTCTGAAGCTCGCTGATTTGCTCACACATTATCATCAAAACCTCGGCAAACCGGTTGGTGGGGAGCTTTTTGTGACAACGCATTAGCTTGGCTATCCAAAGAGGAAACAATAACGAGCTTGAACCTGGAACCTTGTCGATGATCGACAACAGCGGCATATATTTATATACCTACATACACATAATATGTTTAATTCCAAGACCTGCAACTACAGTAGGATTCCCGTCAATAACACAATGAATAAAAACACGAAAGTATTATGTACCTACATTCTTTATTCACATAAGTTTAATCAGAGTAAGATAATTATACACAATATAAGTATGGCATTAAACAATCTTGCAGATACAGATTCAAACTTTATTTCAGCGTTTATAGGTTCTTAGACTTCACTTTAGACCAGCCTCTCCATATCTACGTACACTTTTTTGAGAGTACTCCTTCGCTTGTAGATATCGATTGAAGGCGGTATTTTTGGTCTGTTTGTATTTAACCATTTCTACCTGCTGACTGGATCTCTGGCGAACTCTTCGGCTACAACTCTACAAAATGAATTGCAACATTTGTGCAACTTACAAATGTTTATAACCATGCCATCTTAAATTTCATGCACTGAATATTACTGTCGAATATACTATTAAGATGTTTCCATATTGATTGCACTTTGTTTGTTATTAAATTACATAAACAAATGTATTTAATAACTAAATATCTTGGATATCTTTATTAGACATTTGAGTATGACAAGAATGACAGGTAAATATTTTGTTCCGATTCATTTCATTTGATAATCTAGAGTCGGCAGTCTATATATTTTTTCAATTAATTTCCTTACTCTTCATAATAACATTTTAAAATATTTGTATGCATTTTATAGAAATTACTCGAAAATATTTTATTCTTTTAGTTACTTATACTTTACAATTAGTTTAATTTAATACTTTGCTAAAAGATGAAGAACCTCAAATCATTTCGGTCCAACGTGTGAAAGAAATGGCACTATACAGTTAATATATCGTTATTTCTTTTTATCTTTTATCAGGTTGTAGCAAGCCATAGACAAATTCTTACAAATCATTCATTCTTTCTCGGCACTTAGCAATGTTATATCAATGTTGAACGATTGAGCTCATGGTACGAATCAAAGTAATATTATTATAAGGTGAAAACAAAACAGTCTGGCAATAAGGTTATTTTGTGAGAGAAGATGATGGCCCTATAGGATGGAACGGGACAAAAAAAAAACTTGTCAATTGTGACGCACGAATTTTGAAACTCAATGTGCCCTGTTGCACTACATATTTTGAAATAATACAAATATTTATTTTATGTATATCGACTTTTATATTACTTGAATAAATATTACTTAGGTCAATATGAAAACAAGGCAAAGGGCCGACGTTCAATAGTGATATTCAGTGAATTAAATTTAATATGGCATGGTTACAAACAGAAGTAATTCAAGTATTATTTTATTCATTTTGCAGTGAAGAATTCGCCGGAATTCAAAGTAACTAGTCTAAGAAATGTGCTGGAGAGAAATAGGTACCTAATCCTCAACTAGCAAAGCAATGGAGCACTTCTTGGTCATTACAAAAACTGAGACAAAGTTCATACATAAATATATACCTAGGTAGGTTTATATTTATGTATGGCACTTCAGTCTTAATACCTATAGTCTAGGCAGGTACCTATTGTCTTTAAATTATATGAATAAAGAATTTACCACAGGAATCAACACATATTTTTATTTATTACCTTTTGTCAGGAATGCTACTGTAGTTGCAGGTCATACAATGAAACATTATGTGTATTTAGGTATATAAACGTTTATGAATACAGTACAATCACAGTAAAGCTTAATCTATACGATATTAAATATTTACAACAAATACATGAAATACAATCTAGCACTCGTGTATAAATTTTCCTCTAGGCTGCCGTAGATTATCGGCAAGGTTCCCAACAGGCTAGCCAAGCTAATGCGTTGGCGGAAAAAGCTCCCCGCCCGAGGCCTCGATTATTTTGGTGACAATATGCGAGCGACTCGGTGAGCTTCAAACCCATACGGTCGTATGGTTTCGATAGCAAATGGCATTTTGGTCCATTGCATGCGAAAGTGTTGATTCCTCACGTAGCATAGATGCATACCACGTCGCTTTCGTGTATCTATTATTGGCTTCTTTGGTATTTGCTTCCAAAAACACAAATAGTTCATATTCATTTGCCATCTTGAAATGCTAGATGGCAAAAGCTAGAAGGCTAGAGATACACAATTAATTCGATAAGTTAAATAAATACGATCTACTGACTTTATATCACTATAATAATAGATATTTTTATCATAAATTTGGATAATTCGTCGCGTATATAATGTTATATTTTGATTGATATATGCAATTGACATAAAAACCATAATGCTAGTTGTCAAAAGACACATCATGGTACGATTTGAATGAACGATTAGAGGTGACGTCATCAAACCTGCTAACAAAACAATATTGTTTTATGCTTATAATAAGCTTATTTTTAAGGATGTCATGGTACGAAAACGCAAAATAAGGTTATTTTAACCTTGTTTTAAGAGCTTGTGGTAGGCCCCCAGGTTGTTGTCTTTTCTGTCTCGTGATTAATGCATCAAATATGATGTTCTTTGGGATAGTTCTTTCCGTGCTTTTTCCCCTCTCATGTGGCCATTTATTCCTCCTAACTCTTTTCGATTTCTAAAAGTATTCGGAATTTTGAACTTTTCCTAGATTATGGCAGTAACAAGGGACAGCTCTTCAGCATAATTACTACAATAATTACTTTACGATCAGATCATGCCAGTATCAAAATACAGTTTCATTTAATGATGTAATAAATATTTTTTATTGAACTATGGTGAGTACCTACTCAGTTCTTTTAAAACAAATTCAAATTGCCACTGCAAATGCAAGTTAGAATGGCAATAAAGACGGCACACACGCAGCTACACGCGGGCGGGTCCGGGGAACAAAGGGTAATACGTCTTGGAATTGGCTTTTTGTGAACAGGTGAGGTCGCGTCAATCCCAGACCAGACGCCTTCACTTTTCTTCACAACAGCCACAAGCTTGAATAAAATAATGAAGGCCGAACACTGTTTTTATTTCCAAGCCCACCTGGTTTTAAGCGCGAACGGAAATCAGATTGTTTTGAGAAATCTTTCATAACCCGAAGTTCATTTTAAAGACGTGACTGGTCGTAAATCTCTGTAAAAGGCAGATATTTGAAAACTGTTTATTTTCCATTTCTGAAGTTATTTTGAGAAAGTTATTAAAGTATTTTACGTTAATATTGAAGCCAACTTATAGATTTCATTTTCAGCCGTTTAAATAAACGGACAAAACAAAAATAAATTAAGGTAAATACCTTACGTTCACGGTAAAAAATCTTGTATCCGGCGTAGCTTTAACGCACCCGAATTTTTGGTCGTTTTTTTATTGACCTTAGTATAACTAGCAGTTTCGTTTTTTTGGTAACAAGTTTTTCAGAAGCCCCGCTTAAAGTGAGATTTAAGGAACTTAAGTTTCCTTCTTATTTTTGGCACATTTGTCCCAAGTTTTTTTATTACCCGTTCATGCCTTTATAGCAAAGGCTCTTCATAGATTCGGATTAGGGTTTCGTTCCCGGGTCCCGGGAATCGGGAATTCCCGGGAATTACGTCGTTCCCGAAGTCGGGATTTATTTTGCGATTTCCCGGGAATTCCCGGGAATTTCTTTATGAGATTGAATGCTCTAAAACACTGCAAATATTGGTCAAAATTAACGAAAAACCTTTGAAACACAAAGGTGTTGCATACGTTCTTAAAACAAAATTCAAAATTCAAAATCATTTATTCAAATAGACCTTCGCAGGCACTTATGAAAAGTCTGACTCTAATACTCTAATACCGGTTCGGAAGGTTGCATTTGCTGAGAAGAGCCGGCAATAAACTCAGCTCTTTACTTTTCTTTTTTCAGCGCTTACTCTTTTTAAAACAGGCTTAGATTCATTACATAATATTTACATTCTAATCGCACTGAAAACAATTGCGTGCCCCGGCGCGGCGGCAAAATTACAAAGTAGACTGAATAAATATTTAATAAGTAAATAAATAGCAAACTTAAGCAGACCAGCCCCCACAAGCAGCACCTGTTCACAAGTATGACGCGTGTGGCAGCCATCGCCCTCCTCGCCATATTGGAGGGAAGTGAGCGACCCAAATGTCGATATCCACCGAAATCGAACGAACTGAACTACAAGCTTATGAAAAATCGCTGAAAGGAACTGTAGGAAGTGTGTATTTGTGGACATAACGTTTTTTTCTTAGAAATATTTCAAGTTCTCTGAAAATACACATAAAAACATGTTTGTTTGTAACCTATCAAAAGTCAAGTAAAATACGTAATTTAATTTAATTACCTATTTGTGTCTCAACACAAACAAAATAAAAAAATAAAAATAATCATATCAAACTACAGGTCATACATAGTTACTATGGGTAGTTTCTAAACTGCCGATTGTAGTAAAAATCTCTGAAAGTGCGTAATTTTGAAGAAAATGATAGTTACATTAATATTTTATTTAAATATATATTTTTGGAGATAAAGCTTATCAGCGCTTTTGTATAAAAAAATATAAATATTGCCGAAAATGCATATTTTTTTAAATAATAAGTATTATTATTTTTACCGACCAAAAGTCAAGTAAAACACATCATCGTCATCATATCAGCCTAAGGATGTCCGCTGCTGAACAAAGACCTCCCTTATTAACTTCCACTTCGAACGATTTTGGGCCGTTTGCATCCAGCGGCGCCCAGCGACTCTGACTTGGTCGTCGATCCGTCTGGTCCGCCACTCGCGTCGTCTTCGAGTGATGTGGCCTGCGCATTGCTATCACATCAGCTTACTATCACTACGAGCTATATCGGTAATTTTTGTTCTCCTACGAATGTCGTCGTTTCCCTGTCTCGTAGAGATATTCCGAGCATAGTTCGTTCCTTGTGAATTAGTAAATTCTTTTTTCAACACATGCTCGTAATTTGACATTTATTGCACCGTTTTTAGTATCATAATGTAACTTATGACGTACTTGTGCTTTTTAATTTACATTACCGCACAGTTTTATGATAGGTATAATCCCGATT
Source organism: Achlya flavicornis (assembly GCA_947623365.1). NCBI lineage: Eukaryota > Metazoa > Arthropoda > Insecta > Lepidoptera > Drepanidae > Achlya > Achlya flavicornis. The sequence goes on from OX392474.1 coordinate 9,816,093, forward strand.
ATGATAAGTTTGTAACTCAATGCTATTGTGCGTAGACGAATCATTCTTAATTTAAAGGGTTACACAGTTTTGCTGTCAAAAAAGAACTTGCGTGCCATTGTTTGTTTTGTTGACGTTCTCATTGACTATTATCAAAAAATATAGTTAAAAAAATACAAGTTTGTTTTTTTCCTCATGTGTGCATTGATCATTACACTCTCGGGTTCCTTTGCTTAATAGGTACCGTCTCGTGTGTGATTACCAACTTTGCACACGGCTCATAATACACTATTATTTACTTCTGAGACAAATAAATTGCTAATTTAATTAAATTACGTGGTTTACTTGACTTTATATATGTTAAAATAACAAAACTAAAACTTTTTAAAATTTCCCGGGAATCGGGAATTCCCGGGAAGTAATTTTTTTCATTCCCGGGTCCCGGGAATGGAAAAAGGTCGGGAAAAACGAAACCCTAATTCGGATTAAGATCGTGTGTAGATAGGTAGGTACGTATTACAATAAAAAATAATTATATTACTACCCCCCACCCCGGGTACATAGCTAACTTGAGTAAAATTTCATATTCACGGTAATCTCTGATCACATAACGTTTCTTCAACACTAATTCGATTTGTCGCCGGCATGCGGCAGAGCGATTTGTGTTGTCGACTTCTCGTTTGACACTTATTTTTTGAGACGGAGCTCGTTAAATATTCATGTCTGTGTTTACTTTGTTTATTATATACTTACAACATTATTATAATTCTTACACGTTTTGGAGCTTTTCCCGAAACATTATGAAGTTATTTACCTTTGGTTACAAACATGATGATGTCACAATTACAAACATAGGCATTTTTTATATAACGTAGGCGCGTATAATAATGTGATCCATATCATTATGTGGGTTTATGTAAGTACATATTTTAACGAAGCACTGATATTGACCAAAGATTCTTGTCTCCGTCCTACCATATTTGTCAGTACATGATTTCTCTTATCTATTTTATGTATTAGGTAGCCCCTAAGTTATAAGTGGCTGAAGCCTTGTACCCGTTTATTTATAAGTTAAATGAACGTGTTCGTAACCCACAATCACGTAACAATAAAAGCGCAGTGATAATATGTAACAGTTGCTCGAACTCACACACGCCTCGTAGTGGTTTATTGGTATGACAGCAACTTGGTTTGTTAAATGTTTGATTTACGGTCCAAGACAATGGGATGACATGAAACTACCAACTTTACGATCTTTTCAGCAATACTAAGCAATAACTAGGTATACAATATTTAAATATCGATGTGTATGTATATCCACTTTATTGCCAAATATCCTTTTAGACGCCATTTTTATTTTTTATTAAATGATCTAACAGATTATGTCAATATAGAGTTGAATAGCCGGCCAAGTGGCGAATGATCTTTAATCTAAACTCTAACTAACACAAAAAGACAGAATGGACACACGCACGTCAAACTAAATCCACAGTAAGTCATTCATTTATCACCGGTAAAGGTTGGTAAGATTTGATCATGTAGGTACCGAGAATTGTATTCGAAAAGGGCAAAGGTAGCTACGAATAAGCCCAGAAGCCGTTTTATCTCTGTATGATTTATTGCAGTACCTCGGTAGAGCGGTGGCTCACACACGTTTGTATGGTGTAAGTTCATACCCTTACATCATAATATTAATAGAAGATACAAGCTTATCGATAGATTGGAAACAGTGATTCAGCGTATCTATAATGAATAATGATAACCAACTAGATAATAAATGTTCGATAAGAATAGGTATAATGCGAACACTTACATTACAACGATATAATACTTAGTCGATTTCAAATGACATAAGTTTGCTGACATATGGAGATTAAAATATTTTGCATTTGTGTAATCCTTCCTAACTAATATTATAAATGCGAAAGTGAGTTTGTTTATTTGTTTGTTTGTTACGCCTTCACGCCTCAACTGCTCAACGGATCATCATGAAATAAGGCATGCAGATAGCCTGTGGTATGGAGAAGGACATAGGTTACTTTTTATCCCGGGAACGTGGGTGAAACCGCGGGGGACAGCTAGTATTATATATCGATGTTTGTGAATGATTATTACGATAATATAAAGGAATGTCGTATTAGAGCAAGGTTTCAAGAAATGAAAAAAAGACGGGCCAGTTGGCGCAGTTGGTTAAGACTCTGGTAAAGATTCCATCTATTGCGCCGCAGGTCGTGGGTTCGATTCCCGCACAGGACATGCATTTGTGTGCATGAACATGTCTGTATGTCCTGAGTCTGGGTGTAATTATGTATATTAAGTAGGTATGTATTTACAAACAAAAAGTAGTATATGTATTATATCAGTTATCTGGTTTCTATAGTACAAGCTCTGCTTAGTTTGGGATCAGATGACCGTGTGTGAGGAATGTCCCAGGATATTTATTATAAACACTATGTAATTCATCCTAGGTGATACTATAATAAAAGTTGGTCAGGGCTTAGGTATTCGTATTCACGCACTGATGATGCCGTATTTAAGGCACAGTTTAAGGCTTATTAATTTGAAGATATAAAAACATTGAAACCGCATTTACTTGAATTAGTCAACGAATTTATTTGAATTCGTTCTTGATTGTTCCGATTTTCTGAAATTTTATAAGGTTATATTATGGCGATGCGGAGCTAAAAAAAAACAACCAAAAGAATTGCACAAAATTGACGCAACAGAATTACGAGCAATTCTATTGGTTTCTTCTTGGTGTTGTTTTCTCGCAATACTGTTCCTAACAAAGGTAAAGTCACAGGTTATACTGAAGACTAAACAATGTAACAATACACTTGCCTGCTATTGAACAAACTTCGATACCTACTTATGTTCATAGCTTTACTTAACAACCTAGGAATGCTACGCAGCACACATAATACACAACCAGTAAATATATACTTATGTCACTAGTCTTATGTTTTCAGCACCTAACCAATGTTTAAAAAATAAGTTTGTGTATGTTGTGCAAACATAAACAATAAATTAAATGAACGAACATAGATATCTTTATTTAAAACAAATATGTACAAAATACAATCTATATAGGGTGACTGGTAATTATATATATACTGGTGACGCGTTGGCGGATAAAGCTGGCTGATCTCCGGAGGTCTCGATCAATTTAGATGACAAGGTGCGAGCAAAACGCCGCAAAAGGAATAAAAATATAATTGGGTGCAATCGATGGCTATTTTTTGAATTTTGAAATACATTAGTTTAATTATTTTTATGTTTAGCCATTAATCCAATATTTTACAGTTCGAAATTATGGTAATAAATAACTTGCATGAAGTGTTAATACATGCAATTTTTAGGTAGGTATTCCTCGCCATCTACATAATCATGACATCGATCAATTTCGATAGCAGTTCTATAAATCAAGTACCAGTCCGCTCAACAAGTGGACAACCTCGATTATTTCCACGACACCAGTGTGGGTGACTCAGGCCTTCCCCTCCATTAATGCTGTGATCTGCCTAAAGGTTTTACGCATAAATTTCATAATTGCAGACGCGTAGACAATGCAGGAACAAGTGAGGCAGGACCCCATGAATAATACATATGGGTACAAAAAACGAACGATACCTCCAACGGATAGGGTACTACGACGCGATAGGCCACTTTATTTTTATATAACCGAAGAATTTCAGGGTGAGCCACTGTTCTCCAGACGATAAGAAATAAATAAAAATATTTTCTTTGTTTATTTATAACCACCTTTATGGTAATATTAGTTTTTGTTTGTTGCAGTTTGCCTACCTTGGACCTGTGAGTATTCTTATATTTAGATCGTAAAGATATTCGAACACTTTCTCACGATAATAAGTTGTACAAAAATATTATATATGGCATTACCAATAATAAAGATAAACCACAGATAGGTTAGGAGGTAGGATGCATGTTGAACCTACGCGTGTTTAAATATAGTTTACAATTATTTCTGTTTGTCAATTAAAAATATCAGTGAGCGTGAGAATCATCGTAGTGCGTAGTAATTTGAACGAATACGGGAATGTGCTAAAAATAATTTGTTATGAATCATGCTCCATTCAGTAGTTGCGACCGCGGCGGGGTGACGCAGCTAGGACTCTTATCGCCCGTGCTAAACGTCGCGTCGACTTCTACGAAATAATATTTATTACTTGCAGTAAAATTCGGTATGCCACTGACTGTAAACTACTAGAGCGTCGAAATTTACAAAATGTATGAATTTAATCGTTTTGGACAAAAAGTTTCCTATATTTTTCTAAGGAATGATCTGTGTGCCAAATCGATTCCGTTCTGCCACTAAGTATAGCTTCATTAGCAGGCTTTATTGAGTAAGTAGGAAACAAACATTGTAGTATAAAAGTGCACATAAAATACCACATTCATAAAATAGCATTCGCAGCACACGCATGCCGTTTTAGAGATGGTCGATGAAAATAAATAAATCTTCGTTTTTTAATCGGCAAACACTAGCATGTTGATTTTGATAGTGCCGCTGGGCGGTTTTGTATAGCATTTTGAGCTTGAATTAATTATGAATGATCGTCGTTTAGGTGTGTTAACATTATTGACCATTACAAAATACTTCTCAGAAGCATTTTTTTATTTATTTAACATGATCGCTTTATTATGTCCGTACGGATAATGGATAGTTTATTCCAAACAACCAATAATTTACGACAGAAATGTCAACAGACAAGTGGTTTTCATTTCATGGCAGACGAACTTATTTGTGGCAAGTTTAAAAGTCATTTGTCAAGTAGGAACGAGCTTTTATATTTTTATTTTTTATGCAATATTTCAACTACAAAAGGCAAAGTAAGTGCCATCAACTTTTGAATGAGCAGACACGTAGGTATTGTAAGTATTGTCACAGATTGAAGACGTAAAGTATAGTATCGGTATTGTTACGTACAAAAGCAAAGTTCAAGGCGCGACTTGGATATGTCATGTTGCGAGAACTGAGAGTGCAAATAACTAAAGACTGCTTTCCAATGCAAAAAAAAAAATCATTATATAAAAGAAACTGTACTCGCAGACAAAACAGGATAAAAATCTACTAAGTTGGCCTGAACTCCGCTAGTTTACTATTTATAAACTAAACATTAAAAAAAATATAAGATAAAGGAAGCGTATATTTTCATATATTCTATAATTTTGTGTAAATGTGTAATTTAATGCCTAAAATTTCTCAACTTATTAATAATATATAGGGAATATAAACAACATCGTCTTTATTATATCAAGGGAAGGCCCTTGATATAATAAAGACGATGTTGTTTGTTTTTTTAATATCCGTAATTACCAGTTCCTAAAAAACGTTGTTTTGCGTTCCTTGTAAAAGCCATGATTTGATACTTGTCTATTTATTTATTTATTTATTTCATCTGTTAGATTCAATCAAGTAAACGGGTCAATATGAGATAAACACATAAACCTACTAAGGAACCCTATAAGAAGTTTATATGCGTGTGGCACGCACGTTTCCGTTCACAAAATTTCGGATTTTATTCACTTCCTAATAATTGACCACGGGATATGTGGGATTTTTATTTTATTCGATTAATTCAAGGTTAATTTCACTTAAAATATCTACATTTTTTATAGTACTTGATATAGGTACTTACGTTCATTATTTTGATAGAACATGATTTTCCTTATTGTATCGATCGAGTGGCTACTTGCTAATGCATGATGTCATTTAATCAATAGATATTATGCAGATGTGAGTATAAATAATGCTTAGGTAAGTATCTATGATGCATTAAATTGATTTGTTGCGATGCGTAGTTAAAATGATAAAACAAACTGCAGTGGTGTGGTATGACGGACGACGCAGACGGCTAGCCGCGAAAGTTAACCTTGAAGCCTTAGTGCAGCGCCTGCGCAGGCTGCTTTCCCCGGCAAATAGTTATAATTATGGTAAGTATACACATGTAGGCACGAAGCTCGAGCAACCATCCTCTCCGACGAAATATTATAAGCATGAGCATCATTTTACCATGACTCATAACATTGTCATAAATATTTTTAGAACATTGCTAAGTAGGTACCAATGTTTATTAATCATTTCTCTGTTGTAATAATTACCTTATGAAAATATGTTACATGGACATTTACATGTTACTGTCCATGACTTTTCATTGAACTAGATGACACTGTATCGAAGTCACACACCGTGAATCACATTATGCACCTTGTATTCAGATATCGACGAGTTCTTATAAACGATACTTTCATCAAGTAAGAAAAATTCTCAAGATAATATATTTGATACATCAGGTATCGATTTCAAAATAACAGTGTCAGACGAAGAAGAAAACGTGAGACATTTACGTCGATTTAACGTGGCCGTATTGTGATATTTGTGATCCATCGAAATTGGCGAGACGATTTATTACGTGTCGCCAATCTGAGATCTCGTCTCATAAATCGATATAATGGTCCGATCCAAGAACCGATAAGCTGTTATCGGTGTCGAAGAAACGCTATCGATGTACTACCTCAGGTAATGGTTGTGAAAGCTGGTAGGCCCAACATCCAACGACACAAACTCTAATAAGTCAACGTAAGTCGTGAAAAGAATGACAATGATTGATTTTGATAGATGGCACAGTAAGCACAGCTGCGCATTATGCGCATAGTAAGCATATGGCTTCGGATATAATCGTCTATTGATCGTAGAAACAGATGCCAGTATACGTTTTCATTTGTAGTTCAATGAATGCAGGTCTACGTCTAGGGCTGAGTGTCGGGGCCCGGTGGTGCATGGAAGTGTTTGTGCACGTGGGCGGTCAAGTTCGCTTGTAATCCTCTGTTAAGATGGTCGCGGGGTCAGCGGTTCACTGACGCCTCGTGTTCGTGGTAAATAGAAGAGCTCCACACTGAGTCACGCGGAAACATATTTCGTTATTATTTACTAGCAAGCATTGACTAGCAAGGTTGTTTGCTCATATTTCTCAGTAATTGGTAGTGTGGCTAAAGCATGTGGTTTAATGCCCGATAAAAATAGTAAATGCTATTGTATATAAAATAAACGGTAAAATTAATTGGTTCAAAATAAGTCTAACCACTATGCTGTAAAGAACGAGCGGTCTCGTTCTTATTATTTATTACAAACGGTTCACACTTTCATTACGCGGTTAACAAATTCGAGTAGGTAATAATATAGCATACTCTCATAAACGTTAAAGTGGACCGAGGAGTGGAGAGACTCCGGCATTATCAGTGTAAAAACCTGTAATTTCTACATACATAATATTTTCTGAAGACTGTATGTACAGTTATTATAATTTTTAATTTATATTCAATTTCTAAGCGCGGTTGTGATTATTAGATTAATGATTGTATCTGGCACGTGGCATACGTTTGGTTCCCTACAGCTGCGCCCGCGCACACGTCGCGCATCGCGCCGCTGAGTGCATCTGACGACGATCCGCATCACCGCATTACGTGAGTTGGCCATATACCAAACACACTCATATTCTCTCTACGTGCCGACTCATTGCACTTTATGCAAAAACGGTAAAACCTTGAAAACTTAACATTACTCAAACAGCACTTAAAATTCATACTACATTGTAAATGTGAACAAACGACCCATGTAGGTAGATTTATGATTTTCAACAAAAATACTATAAATGATTAAAAGTAGGTGGGTATGTATGTATTATTACGACGGTAATACAACTTTTTATCCGTGGAGTAGGAGTTCAATTTCTAACTTCATAATATTTATAGTAAAGTCTATTTATTTTTACCCAGCCTTTTCACCGTAGCATCGTAGACTCAGGTCGTAGAACTCGTAGAGATCAAACTAAAGCATTTTTTTTATATAAAAGCACGAAATAGTTTATATCTTATCGTAATTTGGACTAACAGACATAATTTGAACATAGGTACGTAGAGTTTGCCTGATAGGATCGCATTCTTTTAAAATTCTATCCCATCCTAGTAACTTATTAACGAATTTTTGCCGTACTTAGTCATAAAATATTTAAAAAAATTGGGCATTTCCTAATAAAACATTTATGTATTTTTTTTGTAAAAGATAATTAATAATTATTGTGTAAATTATCTATGTATACATTATTTAAATACATCCACAACATTCACATGTATTCTTTTTATTTTTATTTGCTTGACTAAGTTGGTTCCTACTACTATCCAAAGAAAGTAGACAACTTTATTAAATTCAATAACGATCTCAACATTCAAATAGAAATGCCGACATTCATCGATTAGCAAGTACTTAATAGTGTGTTGAATTACTGTACGACTTAATTTTTGCAAGATAATACTATCGATTTAGAAATAATCAGAGTACTAGCATGTATTAGGTACTTGGATTAGTCAATAATCCTAAGTATTTAGAAGAATATTAAATTTCAGAATACAATGTAAAATAATTGAACTGTTTTACAAAAAACTTAAACCGACTTCAAAGTACACGAAGAAGTAATTAAATCCTGATCTGATGGGACAATGGGACCAAACGGGAAGTGTACCCTTCCAGACAAAAAAAGAATTTTCCAAATCGGTTCATAAATAACGGAGTTATGAGGTAACAAACATAAAAAAAAAAAAAAAAAACACACCCGAATTGAGAACCTCCTCCTTTTTTTGAAGTCGGTTAAAAAACGCTATAAAAGGAGGGTTTCGTCACCGTCTAGACTGCAACAGTTATTTATTTTTTACTGTCGATTATAGTTAAGAACTATTCGCGGCATAAAAAAGAAGTCGAACATTTAATTTAAAAATAAAGGAATATATCGATTGGAGCGTAGGTACCTAACATTGAAATACGCCTACATAGCAATTATATGTACATTACAGGTAAACAAACAGTTCATTCAAATGTAAACGAGCTTTGGGCCATGTTAGCGGTAGGTAAATTTAATCTGAAATACGATTCGTTTACCTTGGCATACACGGCACCTCTGTGTAATAAAAATAAGGTTTACTTTTACCTTATAAAGAGTAGTAGCTACCATTTTAATTATATTTAGTTGCATACTGCATTATGCGTGCCCTAGATATCTTACTTAGTTATGTCAAGTGTGTTATGCGAAGTGAAATCCGAAAGCAAAATATATAAGTAACTAAACAAAAGTATTTATAAGTATACACCATCCTATATTTGGTTGCATGCCCCTTATGTAAGGCCTGGTAAGGCCTAGTATACACGCGTTGCGATATGTTGATACTTTCGAAATAATATTAAATTATACAAATATTAATGTCCCAGGATATTTATTTATTTGACAGAGGTCGAGGTAACACACCTCTGTTTTTTTGTCTACAAATAAGTAATCCTCTAAATATATTTGTCACTTTCAATTTACCTTATAATTAATTAAATGACAGGTAAATATAATATAGTAAGACAATACAAACATCGTTATTATGACAATAACGTAGATATAAGGTACGTTATATTATTTCGTACATACCTACTCGTATAAACGCACGATTATCATAAAAAACAGCAAGCTTTAACATTAAAGAATTATAATAAATGCAAATCTTTATTTAATGCACAATAAATGGATGACTTTACATAAAATGAAGTACCTGAAAAAAAAAAAAAACTACTCGTAATACTTGAACCTGACACTTGACAGAAACCGATTCAATACTACTATTGTGATTGTGATCATTAATATTTTAACGGAATGCACTTTTAAATTCGTCATTCATAAAAATATGCATAATATAATAAACATGGGCTTTGGCTGCGCCGGCGCATGTCAGCACATCCACTTTGCATTATTCGAAATAAATTCTTCAATAGTCGTTAAATTTATCATGATCCCGTTTTTATTTGATTCGTTATAAAAAATATCATTGGTTCACAGTCCACAGTCATGTGATGGACAAAGAGAGTCGTCGTACGTCTATAGAAATGGAAAGAATTTTTATAATCGTAGCTTACGTAAAGTAACTACTAATTAAGTAATTGTTAATTATAATATTTATACCCAATGATTTAGATAAATTATTATTAGTCCTATACATGCAATCGAACACCATCAATCGTGCAATAAATATAAAATTATGCATCGATTCGGTATGGATAGTAGTAGCTCAGAGTAAATATATACTACGTTAGCTTACTTTTAAGTTCAATTAAACAAAACCAATAAGATGTTTAATAATGATTCAATTTATTTTTCCATCATTCCAATTCAATTGTCACGTAATAGAAATATTGCTATTATGTACTTTATCTGTGTAATGACAGTTTTTAGAATAATTATAATAATTCTACAATAACATACTACCTATAATAGTTTCATAAATTAATTTTAGACAGTTTACAAATTATGTTAATGTTTGCAATGTCAAAGATTTTTTTTGATTAGTTGCCAAAGCGTGCCAAGAATACATTTTAAAATAATAATATTTATAAAGTTGTCGGTTTTATTTTGTCGGAAACTAATGGCCGGACATAACGATAAACAAACACTGCAGGATTAATTTAAAAATCAAGATTAGTATAAAATAACGTTTTTATGTTGACTATACTAAACAATTATTAAATAGTATGATTTAAATTGTATGTATGGGTAATACAATTTCGTAGACCAATGTAAAAAAAAACAAAGACGTACTATTTTGTAAATTCAAAGGAAAAAAAACCTAACTACCTTATTTCCTAGCGGGATAAAATATAGTAAAGGTAACAAAAATTACTTAATTTATCCTATCAGAATAAACCTTTAATCAGGCACTTTATTTAAAAAAAAAGGGATTTCCTTTATATTTAGGGTATGACAAGTTAGGTACCTAACTAACTTGTATCCTGTATCCCGCTACTATATTGCTTTAATTGTAGTTTTGTTAAAAATCAAAGTCAGTTTCAAATTCAATGTAGGCTCCAGAAGGTCAAAACTGAAGTTGCCGGTTCGGAATTCAGCCTTCAACTGAGAAGAACCGGCAAGAAACTCAGCAAAACTACATTCTTAAAAAAAATTTGGTTCTGCTCACCGTGTTTTTATGACTTATATTTTGAGTATTGTGGAAAAACAAAAATTGTTTCTAATATTATAAATACAAATGTTTCTGTGTATGTTTATATGAATATATTTTGCTCATAATCCCTTAAAAATTTTTGCGGTTTTTGGATGTTTGATAAATTGAATAAAAAAATTGCCGAGAAGACAATACATCCTTAGGGAACGCGAGTAAATCCGAGGGACAGGAACTTGTAAGATACATTTTTTTTTGTGAAACTTTCTATGAGTCGGTCCGAAGATGGATGGATCAAAGTGAATAGATTGATTGACATGTTTACTAGTAGGTATAATTGATGTGTCACGAGGTAAAGGTATAGACAGAATGGACCGATGGATTTATGCCATACGTCTGTTTTTCTGACATCGTCAAAGATGCTCGTTAGAAACCGGTGTATATGTAGGAGTCTATAATGTGGTGTGCGATCGACGAGCAACGACCATGCGTTTCGTCACCCTATACCGAAGGATGTCGATTGTACAATACTGCACCGGATAAGTTTCATATTAAATAGCCATATAGTATACAAGTATTTGATCGCAAAGGTAAAAAAAAAATTAATTAAAATAACTAGCCTTCGCCCTAGGGTTAATTAATTTCCCGGATATGTTAATACTATGTGCCAAGATTTATAAGAATCCTATCGGCCATTACGTCATGCACAATCGACTCAAACTTATTCACAAATAACCCCAGAAACAATCACATTTATAATATTTATAGTCAGAAAAAGGCAACGAATTGAAAAATGGGACCAGCCAGAGTAATTAAGTAGAATGTCACACTTCAACTAAAACATCGCATATTCAAATTACCTAACACTTATACTAAGTAAATTGTATTTACCTCCTTCTATTCGCAAAAATACCATAAATTATTTCATATATGTACCAACTCAAACACGAAAGTCATGTAATAGTGTGCTTCGGTAAACCACAATTCAGATCACCTCATGCCTTGGCCGAAAACCACAGAATGTTAATAGCAATTCACGTACCTACATAAAGGTACACCATACGATTGAGTAAAGCCTTAGGCACGCAAATATTTATGAAGATTATTATATGAAGGACAAGAAGGTCGAAGACGGTTATTTTAATTACGAACATGTTGCGAAAATATCGATTCTCTTTAGGCTCTCAGTTTAGGAAGAAAACATGACTATCAATGGACTGTTGAATACTTACCGTATTACCCGGGCTCCGTGAAGGGACGTGCTCCAACTTAAGTATTGTAAATTAAATTGTTGCGACGGGAAAAATATCGTCTTTTAAATAAACTCTAGTCTTTCGTTACAGTTTTTTTTTTATTACAGATACGGAAAATATATTACGCGCATTTTCTTGTGCATTTGAATTATGATGTCACAATTATAATCTATAGTAGATAATAAGCGTAACAAGGTGTCTTTTTGACATCATTAAGCGATAAATACATTAATCCGACATTAGTTTATTGTCTACAACGATATTTATGTGAATAGCAATCCTTCAAAGTAAATTTGATTTGCATTGTTTACTGACTCCAATACGAGTTTATCTATAAACTAGTGGCTCTGTGAGCTGAGACCTCACGAGTCTGTCTTTGCATAGCTTGTTTCGAAATGGCTGAAATATATATTTTCTACGTTTTCCAAAAATCGGCAATTTGAAAAAAATCCAAAAACAAAAAAATTATATATATTTATCGAATCTGCTCACAAAATTTCACGCGATTCTCGTGTTGTTTTTTTGAGAAATGCAACCTTTTGAGGAGAACAGCCGGACATCCGCCGGACATTGACAGACATACGAAAGCATTTTTGGCCAAGCCGGAAATGGAGACGCTTCGCTCGCGCATAGCGCTCACTGTCTATACATCTATGATATGTGATAATCTTATGATACATGTATTGTAATTTTGATAAGCGTTTAGATGTCAGCAATTAAGTTTAAAACGCAGAACGTCTCCGTGTTTGGGTTTTCCGCCGAACTCTGACAAATGAGCCATTGTTGCACTGAGGCGCTTGTTCGGAACCACAGGCGCGACTATGGGAATGCACCCATAAACTTTGCGCATTGTAATTTTTAGCCGAAAACGCATCGACACTGTATTGTTCCAGCTGTCTCCATAGGGTATACAAAAGGTCCGCACACTGGATAAATACTGTTTACTCGTGAGAGTGATGCGGTGTAGAGCGGTGTTATGTGCTGGAAGAGCGTGTTGTGAGTCATATTCGTATTTGATTTGTTATTTTCACAGTTATAAAGATTATTATTCTGGAATCCTTGAGTTCAAATTAATACTATCGGTTATTTTATAATAACTATTCCATTCGTATCGTTCCCAACATTAAATGAATATTAACCTACATTTCCAATTTTATGGCCATAGATAATAAACATCGAAAATAACTTGTGCGTTTTTCATTGACAATTTATCAGAATAATATTATATGCGTACGTGAAACGATTTCATTAATTTAAGCTTTGATGTTTGAGTATATTAATATTTTGATTGAATATTTAATGAACCTTTAACCGCGTGCACGGTACTACAATGGGTAAGCCTGCCAGACCGGTGCATTTCCGTGCCATGCCGACGAGGCAGCCTCCTACGCTTGGAGTTCTATTGTATTCTACACTAAAGCTAATGCAAACATGCGACTTATTAATTTTTAATTTAAACTGTCTGCGTTCGTCGAGATCTTCAATCGCTGGTACTTACGATAGATTGACTGACCGATACAGCTGCGTGTATTATACTAAATACGTTATTCTTTATTTAAATATTTTTAGATAGAATACGATAGCAAAGACGTTTTTAATTTATAATTTACTGTATACATTCGCTGATAGTTTACAATTAAACGTAACTTGCCTTATATTAAAGGTACCTAATTTATGGATTGTTAATGAATCGGGTTGTGGGAGTAGGTAGTGTGTTTTATTTCCTTATTCTATTACGTAGTTTTTATTATAACCAAAGTTATGAAAAAAACATGAGTGACGTAATCCCGCTGATGTCGAAAGGACCTTTTATATTAGTAAGGTATTTTTTTTGATAAGCACAATATTTTTTTCAGACCAAGTAAAAGTTTTCAGTATGTCTGGTTATGTTAACCAAATAACCATATAGTATGAATTTATAGAACTAAAACAAGGTTACCTTGTTATGTAGGTCACAAGCATCATCTTGTGGTAGCCCGGAGGTGGCCAGGGTAATAAATTACCCGTGTACTCACCCGGTTCGCCGCGTCCGCATCACCGATAGAACTTGATAGGTTTACTAGCATAGATAATTAATTTTAAGTGCATTCACATATCTTGTTCTTCTGTGGTGTATTGTTGATACGACAACATACCATAAGAAAAATTTGAACTGAAATATATTCAAGACAAAGTAGCATGAAATGAAAATCGTTGTTTTCTTTGACACGCAAGTATAAATTATAAATTATAGAAATGCTAAAAAACCGGCCAAGTGCGAGTCAAACTCGCGCACCGAGGGTTCCGTACAAACCTGTAGGTATATAAGTAAATGGTAATATAGACCTGAGTATTTGATATTAATTTGAATTTATGACCTATTAAAAAAAAACTACTTACTAGATCTCGTTCAAACCAATTTTCAGTGGAAGTTTGCACCGTAATGTACATCATATATTTTTTATAGATTTATCATTCTCTTATTTTAGAAGTTACAGGGGGGGGGACACACATTTTACCACTTTGGAAGTGTCTCTCGCGCAAACTATTCAGTTTAGAAAAAAATGATATTAGAAACCTCAATATCATTTTTGAAGACCTATCCATAGACACCCCACACTTATGGGTTTGATGAAAAAAAAAAATTTGAGTTTCAGTTCTAAGTATGGGGAACCCCCAAAATTTATTGTTTTTTTTCTATTTTTGTGTAAAAATCTTAATGCGGTTCACAGAATACATCTACTTACCAAGTTTCAACATTATAGTTCTTATAGTTTCGGAAATAAATGGCTGTGACATACACGGACAGACAGACAGACAGACAGACAGACAGACAGACATGACGAATCTATAAGGGTTCCGTTTTTTGCCATTTGGCTACGGAACCCTAAAAACGTTAACTCTTTCTATAATCTGGCAGCCATTTTGGGATAAAAATCAAATGCTTATGTTACATAATTAAAAGGCAACCGTCTCTAATTATGGATTTCAATTAGTCTTATTAAAGCTTTATCGTACATTTACAGCTTTACGATACGATACCGATGAAAGCGCATGAATATGGACGCGTGCCACCAAACTTTGTGGAATTTGAAACGGATCGTTAACTATTACGACATATAACAGACGTCTGGTATTTTAACATGTGATATTTAGTCACATTGTACTGAATTCAATACAACGATCTTTATCATTTAATTTCCGGGACTAATGGGGCTACGATCATTTCAACTTTACGGTCAATGAACGTCCTTTCTGATCATTGTTTTTTTACAAGCTTTTATCTGCATTTGAAATGCAGCAACAATAGTGTCTGGGTATTATCTGTTGGGTTGATTCGCGACCATAAATATAATATCATTGAATATAATGTTATCTTTATGGGAAAAATATATGTAACATGACCGCAATGATCGTATTTTCTATGTTTAATTAGTTTGTATTGATTTGGTTACAGTGCAAGTAATATAGTATGCTGACGAGGTGGCTGGCGTTAGCGGTAGTGGCGGCGAGTTGTCGCACCGCCATTGCCTGCTCCTGCTTATTTGAGCATCCACAAACACACTTTTGTAACAGCGATTTTGGTAAGTGACATATAATAATCGTCGGAGATACATAATTTCTTTTATGACTTAAAAGTCGACATCTCACTACTTACTCATTGGCTCGTGGGCGGGACGCGCATCCTATTACTTACTACACATGAAATACAATAATTCTTGCAAATGCAAGTCACTTGATTTATTATTATTTCCATATTTAAAGGGACAAAAAGTTTCGTCAAGGATTTATTCTGTATGGAAATAAACAAAACTAACATTTCCGCGAAAAATGCTAACGTAACTTAATTATGACTGCCTTTTGCAGATCTACCACAGATAATAACACTTGTATAGTATTTAATAACTATATATTATGATAAGTTATTAAAAGAAAATATGAAAATCGTTAAATTATTTACTAGTGGTAAAAGGCAAAGCCTCTAGGTAATATTTGAGTTGTAAGTGCAGACCGTACGTATTTGTGAAGATTTTCCACTCTACATTTTGTTCATGAATGGATAAACTTACTCATTATCTATGATTTATCTAGCCAGTAACTATAACTAGTTGTTAAAGTAAAACAAATTAATCACTATTATATTATACTTTCAGTAATCGTTGGCAGAGTACAAAAAACGTTCCGCGGAACAAATGAATTCTACAACTCATATAAAGTGAAAATTCGAAATGTGTTTAAAGTAAGTATTTTGTAATAAAATATTAAAATATGTGTAAATGATGCTGATCTTATAGGGGCTAAATCTTTTTTAATTTTGAAGCTATAAAAATGGGTGTGGATGCACCTTATACCTTATTATTCTGTAGTAGAGCGAAGCGTATTTTTAAGAGAGGTAGAGCGTAGTTTTTTTCCCGCGCTCATAGAGCAGCTCGTATGTAAGTTACATATTATAGAGTTTACAACTGACGTTGCCAAATCTTCTTTCCACAATTCTTGGCAAAATAATCCTTTTAATCTTATGATTGCCTGCTTAGAGTGCTTAGTTAGTTATCTTAAAAGTTTCGGCTGAATAAGTACCTTAGTTTTCCTTATTTCCTATAAATTCATCTTTAATAGTATAAAACTACTAGTCAAAATAAGTAGTCGCTATTTCTGAACCTAGTGGTTTTAAAATGAGCAATAGGTATATTTAAAAGAATGTGTTCTGGAAGGATAATTTGTTATAATGGACAGCCCGGGCGAAGACGGGGGCGAGTCGCTAGTACGTTAGACATCTATGCATGTGAAAGTTTGCGTGTATGTGTATATAGAGTTGTTTATTACTCAATCAAGTCGAAATAGTAGCGATTTCTTTAAAATGTCGGAGATATAATACCTTAGAATAAAAAATAGGAACTTAGGGGCTCATAGGAGATGGGGCATGGTCGGTAACGCGTGAGCGATGCTCCTAATAACTTCATCGTATAAAAGAAAAAGTTTTAAATTATTATTTCCCTATATTATTTCTTAATCAGAGGATTGAGGATAGAAACAATATAGAGAAAATAATATGTACGTGGATTACGTAACTTTATTGCAATGAAATTCAGATTGAAATTTCCTCTGAATCGGTAGAAATATTACAAAATTGTTCCATTTCTAATGAACCACTGTTTGTATTTGCAATTATCAGAACGTAAAAAACCGATATATTGAACCGATCTCAATTCGAAAATGATTGAAATTTTGTTACGTAATCGCCCCGATGATGTTAGAGTCAGTTGTAACATTTATAAGTGCCTTTAACTTTTCATTAGCGATTCCAATTTAAAACTAAATTAATAACTGTAGTCGATGTTATCTTCTATATATATAAAATGCTTTGTCCTGAATGACTGACTGACAATCAACGCACAGCCTAAACCGCTGATCGTAGAGACCTGAAACTTGGAGGGTCTGTTCTTTGTATGACGTAGGCATCAGATAAGAAAGGATTTTCCGAAATTCTACCCCTAAGGGGGTGAAAAACGGGGGTAAAGTTTGTATGGGACAACGTGATTCCTTGGTCCGATCTACTTCAAATTTTGCATAAACCTTCCTTAACAGAATTGATGCAAGATGTGTTTCGTATTTTATTGAAAATCATCGCCTAACGGGGTCAAAAAGGGGAAGAAAGTTATTTTAGGGGTGATTTTCATCGAAGTTGATATCAATACTCCTTAGTACTTTTGATTTAAATAACATTTTTTATTTTGACACATGTTTGAAATCCCAATCCGATTTTCACAGATTACAGAATAAGGCAGATGGAGCGAACGGAACACGGGAGCGAGGCCAAAAAAAGCAAATACAAATTGAAAAACACATAACTGGTATTCTTTATTGAATTTGTATTTGCTTTGTTTAAACAACTTTATTTAACGAAAAACACTTTCTTTTTAATAAACTAGCACACAGCAGCTTTTAAACATATCAAATACAAATTCAAAAGCGAATACCAGGTATGTGTTTTTCAATTTGTACCTAATTGGTTTTTTTGGCCTCACTCCCGTGTTTCGCGCGCTCTATCTGCCTTTTGTTCTGGAAACTGAAATGCTCTTTAAATTTGGAATGTCAAATATAAAAGAATATTTAAATCGGATTAGAATTCGAAATTTGTTTGGAAGTTAATTTTCTCCGACTTTTTGGCGGGAACTTGCAGAGTGAAGTTGCGTTTTCATTTTTATTTTGATTAATTCGTGTATTTTGAGTTTTATTGCATATTATCGGTGGTATTTTATCCAATAAAGAACAATCCATGTGCACCAGTGAAGTGAAATGAAATGAATTATGTGTATCGTGTCTTTTCAAAAGTCCGTGAAGAGTTTTAGTACATGACCACCACCTGTAGTATAACATGACTTTTATGGACGGTGACTGACTGCATGAGGACTATGTGAAAGTGATTTATTGTGACTAGAACTTATATAATATAACTGGAAATTGGCAAAATACACACCCGTGTGACGCAAATGAAAAAAAAAAAGTTCATTTTCTCTATTTCATTACAATATTTTTAATGTAGTTAATTTAATGTCTTTCTCATTTGTTGTTATAATAATTAAATAAGATTCTTTGAGTTTGATTTTTAGTGTAGGTATAATATAGGTTTTAGTCTTTGATTAAGGATACATCCAGATAGAGAGTCGCAGCTGTGCACGCGTCGATAAAAATACGCTCTAACTGTTAGGGGCTAAATCAAATAAAAATGCAAAATAATGATCAATATTTAAATTTCTCACGATTTTAATTGGAATATTTTAACAACTACTATCATTATGAACGTCATTATGACAAGCAGAATGACGCAGAGGGAGCGTAAAACGTAGCTGTTACGCGCAGCAGCCTATAAAAGTTGGCCTGTTTTGTATATTAGTGTAGTATGGCGACGTTCTTTCTAGGTATATTATTTCTATGGTTTTAGTTTTAATTTGTAAAAATATCTGTGTTCGATTTGTTGTGTCTAATAATCAGTGGCGTGCATTGGTTTTCGAAGCGGAAAATTTAAACCGTACGCGGGTGAAACCGCGGGGGTCTGCTAGTTTATATATATATCGTTACGTTGGTTATCTATGTTGATGAAATATTGAAATTGATTTTTCAGCAATCACCTAAAGCGGCCCTGGCGCTGAAGTCAGGTCGGTTGCTAACGCCGAATCAAGATTCAATGTGTGGAATCAGCCTACAGCCCAGGGAGACCTATGTTATTACAGGTAAATACAAACATAGGTATTTATTACGTGATAAAATATTATCGAATGTAAAATATAACTAATGGTAATTCAATAAATCTAAATACGGCCCTTAATAAAATAATAAATTGCACACTAAGGCTGCTTTCCGAATTAATGATATAATCGCTGTAATCGATTTGAGCGTGCTTAAACCCGTACCGAATTGAGTAATGACAGATTACGTTGTCCCGTGAAACGTCATAGATGACGTCATGATATCCGCCATATTGCGCTCACACCGACCATGCCCTAAACTGATATCACCGTGAGCGCTGTCAAAAGTGACGGTTAATTATTGTGTTTTCGGCAGAAATTCTAATAAGATTCTTGATTTTCTATTTGGCAAAGATACTTTTTATGATTTTATGAGAGAAAAATAATAAAGAACGGGTATATTCCTTTTTGCGAGTCAAATTAAAAAAGATCTAAGGAGTCCTAGCGCATTGTTAAATCAGATTTTAATTAAATTCTCAAATGTTCTGTTTTGAATACTGTGAGCGCGATAACGGGCGTTCCGATTTGTTAACAGTTCTTAGCTGTCATTATCGTGATATCTAACTCGGTACGCAAATTATTGCTGTGAGCACTGTGAGCGATATTATCTAATTCGGAAGGCAGCCTTAGTAGGTAGCTATGCAGAGATAATTGTCTAATCAAATTAAGAGTTTCACTGAATGTAGACTGATTTATTCTTACACTACACTGATACTTGTGAGTTAATTCGCTTGAACGAACGCAAGTGATTTATTAGTGGGTAATATTAATTAATATAAACTCCAGATATAATAATAACAAGTAACATTATATACGTACTGTGACTGGCGACTAAAGTAAAGAAAGACTACTGACACTAAAACAAAGACTTGAAATATACTTTTAGGTCAGAGAAAGTCAGTCAGAGTGGTTGTTTTGCTCACTTGTATTGAGGTGAAAATTGGAAAACGCTATGGAGAAAAGCTGTTGTCTTATTGTCATACAAATTTTATTTTCAGGTCGCGTGATGCACCTTCAGGCTCATATAGATCTCTGCGGGTATGTTAACAAATGGCGTGAGGTGACTCCTCGACAACGTAAAGGGTTCAGGCTACTTTACAAACAAGGATGCACTTGCAAGGTCAGTTTATGCCTTATAAAAAATCTTGAGAAAGTTTTAAATAGCTCTATAAGACTGTAGCATTCTTTATGTTATTGTTCTAATCAGTATTACTTCGTTTATAACACGATTTCTATACAAGAGACAAAAGAATTGGAAATGTTTAATTATTACTCAAATCAAATACCTTTACGACGATACGGCAAATACGTAAAATATTTGTTATTACAGATTCAAACTTTGCATGAGAAACGAAATTTAACTTAACGTGAAGCAGTTACCCTCTTAAGTTTTAAAGTTCAAGTAGGTGCTCTTAGCGTCGCGGAAAATCCGCATTGCCGTGTCAAGCATAAATAAAATCTCCGCATTTAAAAGCTTATATAATAACATAACTTCACGTCGATTAAATGCAAATGTTTATATTAATTGGTTATTTAAACATATAAAATAAACAATTTATAATTACGTTGGATATCAAGTCTGCTACAATGATTAATTTTATTTTCATACTCTAATGAATCTCTCGCCTGAGTAGAGCAATTCCTCATTACGGAGGATCACACAGGTTCGTTAACGAAGCTTGTGGATTTTTGTCCACCGCTCATGGTCCGATGCTAAGGGATTATACCTGAAGCTATTTATGTAATATCTAAATGTTAATGTTGTCATAACTTGTCCTGACTGACAAGACTAATCTATCAACACAGCCTAATTCGCTGGATTCATCGACTAAGATATAGTTTTTCTGCGACTCTGCGGTTTAATAGGGGATTGCGAGGCTAGGTGGAAAGCTAGTTTTCTATCATCATCAGCATATAATGTCTGACTACTGAGCACAGGCCTTCTTTCATAAATGAGGGTAAAGGGAATATGTAGATACTCCACCACGCATGCCCACTGTGGATTGGTGGAGGTAGGCTACTGGTCGAAGTTTTAAGACGCCTAGGCGACTATCCCAGCTATATGATAGTTTTATATACTTCCTCATAAATTTCTTGTAATGAAATACAAAGCTGACTCTATTTTACGATGCTTAGCATAACTTACCTACGGCTCTTTATTGCAATTGAGTTTATATGGTATTATTTGTTATAGGTGCACGTAACACACCGCCGGACGAAGTCACCCAACACATGCGTGACTAACTACGACGACTGCTTCGAGCGACATGGCATCTGCCTACACGACCGTGAACGACGCTGCCGATGGACTCGGTAACTATCTTCATATACATCAATATTAGATAGATAGATAGATAGATAGATAACGCTTTATTGTTACACCACATGAAAAAAGTGTTACAATGGGCGGCCGTATCACTAAAAGTGATCTCTACCAGGATAATATTAGCTAATATTAGCTGCAGATTCAGATCCTAGCCGTCTGGCATAAGAACAAAAGGTTGGAACCTTAGTAGGATTGCCACAATGTAAGGATCCATGTCTAGTGAGCATCATCGTGTATCTTAGTTTAATCTAGGACTGGATATGACAGTCGTCACTGGTCGTGGCAATCCAGTGGTTATCTTAGTTATGTTATTAAATTATAAACGTCAGTTATGATATATATCAAAAGACTTAAGATTACGTTTACGGCAATTAAAGAATAAATTTATTATTCTTTAATTGCCGTAAACGTAATCAGTATCTAATCCAACAGAATTAAAGGATTAAATTTGATACAACTGCTGGTGTGACGTTATAACACTGCACTGTATATTACTAGGATAATTTGTCAGGAAATACACTCTCGTGATCTTTGCTAGTACTAATAAATCAATTAAATCCAATATTTCAAGATGCGAATAATATCAAAGCGAGCTACGGCATCATTGTTACTTTACTATTTATAATTATAATATGTTGTTATAAAGGCAATGGTTAATGTTTCAGGGCTCCAGCACTGACGAGGTGTCTTCAAACGCAACACTTCAACAGCACCATGACTTGATTCACGAATGCCGATTCGATGCAAACGTATAAATGTTAGCTTGCTACCATTAGTATATCTCGATACGTCCTCATGAAAAATTGCAAACTCATCGTATCCATTAAGTACTAATTCTTAATAACGCACCATTTTATAAAGCCATCATGCATCTTAACTGTAGGTATTCTTAACGTAGAAACACATGTACGATACGAGATACAAGTGTCTAAAAATGGCTTGAATGGATGTTTCTGTCCGAAACAGTAGTTTCATTTGGTATGATGTGACCGAAACTAGTTTATTAAGACCTTTTGAATTGTTATGTGAATGTGACGAATTTAATTATGTAATTGTTACATTCTGTAATTTTTCCTTTGGACGCACCAAAATTGTTGTTTTGTCTCATTAGACGAGAATAATTTTAACGTTATTTTTATATTATTTATTTTTTAAGTTAAAGATTGTAAATTAACAAATCATAGTGATATTTAGGTTAAATGAAAATAAACAATTTTGAACTTATTATTTTGTATCATTTTATTTTATATGCCTGCGACAATAGTAATAGCAATGTTTGACGTAAAAATATATAGCGGTGAAGTAGCTCAGCGGGCTATGAAAAGATATTATTGAAATTTCGGGAATAGATCACAATCCTAAAACACGCATTTTAAATATAAAATAGGTTAATAAGCAGGCAGACGGTCCATCTGATGGTAAGTGGTCACCGTCTCTTATAGATATTTGCAATGCGTGTGTGATGATCGGTGTCATATTTTTGATTCAACAACTAAGAAAATCTATAACTCACCATATCAGTGTGGTTGTGATAGTATGTCTGCTCGATGAGAGGGAAGTTCTCCCTACCGAGACGCCGCTGCAGCTGCAGAAGATGTCCGAAAACCCATGGTCGGTCCTAAATACACAAATGAATAAGATTATTTAGATAAAATATAGGATTTTATAGAACTATCCTAAATAACATTTTATACCTTCAACATTAAAAAGCATGCATTTAATAATAGTTAGTAGTCATCATGTCACGAACCCCCGAATAGAAATTTGTAATAGTTACATTTAGTTACCGCCACGGTACAATTTTAATCAATCATGTTTTATGCCATGAAATTGCATGCTATGAACGAATTTTATATAAAGGGAGCATTTCATTTTATAGCGACATAGGGTAAGTCTAACAAGTTAGGAATACTGGCAATATAATAGTTGCAGCATATTTTAGGGCTTCTATTTATATTGCCTCTATCACTGCTATATAATTGAAATATATACGTATAGAGTATTCATTTTCAGAGATAAAAGTACCCATGAATATAAACACATTCTACAATGGGAAGAGCACTTAAAGCGCGAAAAAAACTGAAATTCCACACAAAACACAATCAAAATGAATGGGTCATTTTTTTCTCTGTTCCCCATAGCGTATGAAATTGAAGATGGGGAAATAAAGAAAATTACCCATAATATCAACAATATAAGTTGAAATCTTACCTGGAAGTGATAGATAGAATTGAGACTATTGATAGCGGGTACTCCTCCAAACTTGAGGCCGAGAAGCAGCGATCGGAAGTCCGTCCCAGCATCGCGGACATTCTGCCGTATCAGCACGAAGTCGGGCCTGACGGTAACAAGAGTATCAATTGATCTTGTATAACTAACATTTATTTATTAGATACTTCTATTTCTTTCAGATTTCACCAGTGAAGCGACTATTCCAAAATTATTGAATGCTGTAGTTATTTTTACGATTGAAAAATAACATTAAATGTTATCTAATATTCATTCCTTCATTTCCATCTATTTTCCATTTAAATGGAGACATTTTTATAGTGCGCAGCGTGCAGCATATATTTATGTATGGGCACGATGCCCTATGAAAATCTTTGAATGTATGTTATGGTTGGACATCGAAGCTTAAACAACACTAGTACACAAGCTCCTGCTTATGTCGTAGTTATTACTTATTGAAAACTCTCGCTCGGTACCACCCTTCACGGTTCACAATTTTCTTCATTCTTCTTCATCATCATCAGCCTATAATGTCCCACTGCTGAGCACAGGCCTCCTTTCACAAATCAGGGTGAAAGGTCAATTTACTTCATTCTTCTTACAAATTTCATATAAAAATACCTAAACATTTCTGTCATAATTTGAACATATAAAATACATGATTTTGTTTGCATTCGTACTAAAGGATTATAACAAATAAAATGTGGGAATGAACATAAACATTTCCGATGTCAACAAACAATCAACACAGTGTAGTAAAATTGCATTTTTACTCACTTGAAGCATCGTGTCACTTTAGTTCCACTGCGATAGACAGCCATCGACACATTAGCTCCGTCTGAATTGGCCGTCACAGTCAATTCCTGCATAAAACATCGTTCATATAACAAAACAATTTATGAAAATTCAATCGTCTGTCAATCTCAAAGACACGCTATTTTTGCAGTCCTTATGTAAGCAGTAATTGAAATTTTCCACTTCAAATAGATTTGATAATTAAAAGAAAAAAAAAAAACTTCAATCCAGCTTACTCGAGTCTTAAAAACAGTCATTCATTTATTTTATATACTGTACATATTACATTTTTTTTTTTAAACGAAACTAAAATGTGTAATTAGATAATTATTATATAATTATAATTAGATAGTAATTTATTTTCTTCAAAGTACTGAAACTATGTAATTGAATATTGGTAAAGTAATTTATGAGAAAAAGTTAATTTGTAAAAATAAATATACGTAATAAGAGTCATTAACAATATAAACGAAATTGAATTATTTTAGGTACTCTATTCAATTATTGAGTATATTCGGTAGGTGAGATTGTATAAAACACTCGTGTTAATAGTCAAAATATATATTTTATCTGGTTGATTCTATAATTTCATATATCTGGCATTATAATAAATACTTTAACTACCGAAAAAAAACGGTTTTGTAGTCATTGTTTTCAAACACATATAAAATAACGAGCGTATTCCATAGAGTTAGAATATTATAGAGTGATAACGTTAACAACGTTACCTTGCGTATAGCGAGCGTGAGCAGTTTCCAAATAGACAATGCATTCACAGATATAATATATCATACACTAGTGGATTTACAGTCAGACAAAATGTCGATATGGATTCCTTGTCATTTGTTCTTCGTAAAAGTATGGATAAAGAACAAGAAATTGGCATATATTGTACGTATTTTAGTCGTTCAAACTATGTACGCGCACTTTGTTTCAAGGCATTTAGACCGTGCTCTCGTACAGTCGCTCTATAATATTCTAACTCTATCGCACATAAAGTTCGTTGAATGTTACTGAAATTACGTTATACCTACATCCTCAAGCAATTTCCCGGTGACTTTCCGATAAACATTACTTGAACAGACAAGCGGCATTTTATATTAACTAGTTCACTTTAAATGTAAACATAAAGTAAAGATTTCATGACCTCCGGTCAAAGCAGGTTAAGCATACGAAATTACTAGGGGACTAATACAAACACTGTACGTTCTCACGAACGCCAGGTGTTACTGAATTTTAGAATAGTTCGCTTTACACAAAGTTTAATAATCTGTATAATTCTTCACAACGTTAACACGCATTGACCCTTTGGTCGACAAAGTTCTTGTCACCCACTCCCCATAAATTTAAATGAATTATATTCTGAAAACAGCTTGATTCATATAATTATACGACTGATTTTATTGGGGTGACTTTCATATTGGTGATAATTTTTTAGGGGTCTGTAATCAAACAAGCCTCGTCACTCCCACTCACGAAATATGGCGTCGTATTGTACGTCTGTCCGTGTGTTCGTCAGTCTGTCTATCATGACCATTTTACTCAGATACTATCTTGCAGAGAGGTATCATGCAAAATGCAAGTGAAGTGTGTGGCAAGCACGCCGTTGCAAAAAATCATACGTGTCTGAAATAAACGAAAATTTTATAGTTTTCGATTATTTCGTTAGTTTAGTTATTATCGTATAGAAAAAGTACCTTAAATTATTTTGACAAGGCCACGTATATGTATTTTTATTTTCAGTGTAACAACCATATATCTAAAATGGTGGTGGTTCCACGAAATTAAAATTTATGAGATATACTATTTACTAACCCTGAACTCGGCTTGCTCAACGCGAATATCCCACTCGCCGGGCAGTCTGCGTCCTCGGAAGTACTTCGACCAATCCGTGTTCTGATCGTCGACCACCAGCAGCGTCACGCAACGATCACGGTTGTACCCACGACCAACTGATGCTACCGATGTAACACTGCCTAATGTGAAAATCGCATAAATTACCACCAATCATAATATCAATGACTCAAGTATGGGACCGCGTGTTATAACACCGATAACAGTATCCAATTAACCTTTTGTTGGTACGATGAACCCAATTATAGAAAGGGCGAGCGGCATCGACAACCTCGTAAGTCTGTCTGAATTATTTCATAATATAACAAACTTCATTTCGGTTGATCAACAACAAAGGACTTCCATCGAAATATATTTTACGTTACTCACAAAAAAGATAATATCTAGGTACCTACTACTAAATTTAGGTAGTTACTAGATATTTTATATAACTAAGTACGTATTATTGTCTCGTCGAAGGAAGATTTGCAGAAAGGCATTGTATTTATCCGTTTAAATTACCTAACAAATTGGCGCCTTGGTCACGAGCGGCGCCAGTAAGTGACTGCACACGCTGCAACAAGGACTCGCGAGACTTGGCCGGCGAGCTTGGGGCTGACGTTCCACGAGATCCACCACGTAGGTTCAACGATAAGTCCCCTCCTGCGACGGCCGCGGCGCTGGGTGCCGGTGGAGGGCCTGTAGCGCTGCTCATGCTGCCCCCGGTCGCTATACATTATAAAATGGTTTTGGCAATAATTTACCATAGGTAAGTAAATATATTTTTAATTATTTATATTTAAATGTTCATAGTTAAACCATTGGTAATTTGATAATAAAAACAGCGCTCGTGGTGTAAAATGATATCGGCAAGTTAAGCTACCACCGTCGTGGTCGGTACCTAGATGGGTGACCGCCTAGTGGTATTTCAAATCGAGCGTTTCCGTGCTTCGGAGATCACGTTAAGCCTATGTTAGGTTATGACTTAATTGTGATAGTCGTTAAGCTAGTTGGAGGCCTTCTAGGCGACTTGAAAACTCGAACAGTAGGTTG
This sequence comes from Achlya flavicornis, assembly GCA_947623365.1. Taxonomy (NCBI): domain Eukaryota; kingdom Metazoa; phylum Arthropoda; class Insecta; order Lepidoptera; family Drepanidae; genus Achlya; species Achlya flavicornis. The sequence continues at coordinate 9,843,791 of OX392474.1, forward strand.
ACCACTAGCCTACCTCCACCGATCTGCAGTGGGCACGCGTGGTGGAGTAATTGCCCATTCCCTTTCACCCTGATTTGTGAAAATAGGCCTGTGCTCCGCAGTGGGACATTATAGGCATATAGGATAATGATGATAATAAAACAGTGTTCAAATAAATGTTCATTGAGAACGGTGCGAATACATAAAAATCAATCTCTTACCCTGGGAGGGCGGCCTCTGATTCTGCGGCTTAGGCTGACTGGTGGTGGCTGGTTGGCCGGTGTATGGATCCACCTCGCCTTCATCGCACTCAGACTGGAGATCCCCCGAGCTGAATCTGCGCAACGCCTCCACTGAGCTACTCGCCGTACGCCACCGCCACGCCCGCGCCGCGCCCAGGACACAGGGACACGCAGAGGAAGGACAAAAACGACACACACACAAAGTAGCCACTCATCATTTTTTCACCTCCGTGCTTTACATCGATGTTTACCCAGTTATATCTATAACTTTAAACATAGCAGCAAGACTTAACTAACTTTTAACTTTAATTTTGATATTTTGTGACTCATCCGATATTAAATCGATGATGTTACACGACTTAGTAATATGTGGGAAGGACTGAACCGATAAGTTAGTTTCCCAGCCTTCACATTGATTTCAATAGGCAACATCGAATCACGACAATGACATCGAGAGAATAAAGCGCCATGCACTGACTATGGAAAATAGTTGTTACTTGTTGAGTTTCTACTCAACAAGTGGCAACGGTAATGTGATCAGATATAATTGAACTGATGAGTGGTGCTACACGGTATGTGGAGTGGAGGCGGGTCAGCCTGGGCACTGGGCAGTCAGGCGGGAAGGAATCAAGTGCGGACGGGGTGGAAGCAGCGCGGTGAAGCGGTTACGGCTTTTTACGGTGTCATACATTTACAATATTTTTATTTGCAGCTTGAAAATATCAAATAAAATGCTGTGCTTTTTACCTTTTAATAAATTTTTTAAATTAAAGTGAAAGGTATAGGTTATAAAAATTCTAATCTTCATTTATTTTCAAATAGATTTTGATTGATAGAGCATAATTATTCTATTAGAGTAGGCATAAAAAATACAAACAAGACTTCTATGAAGCTAAGATAGAGAAAATTAATGTAGGTATCACGTAAATTACTAATGGTAAGTTAAAAAGATTACATTAAACATGCATCACGATTCATTATTAAAGTTGGAAATACAGGAAAGTTTAAAGAAGACGTTGACGTACCTTCTTTTCAAGTAATTGACATTGGTGGTGAAAGAGGTTCGGAAGCTTGAGAAAGACAGGGTTGATGTGGTCGCGGCCTGCGGGCCACAGATCCCAGGACACCCTGACCGCTCTATTTTGCCGTCCCCTAGGTGAACAGGCGAGATCGTTAACATTTGAAAAAAAAAACTATTTTTTTACTTGGTTGCATATTGCATTTGACCACAATCTCGCCATAGCAGCCATAGTAAGTAACAATGTGACCGGCCAAGTTTTTTTCAAATCTAGCAAAAGACCCAGTTCTAAAGCTAGGAATATACATGCGATCAACAGGTACTAGATGATTGATTGTAAACTTGAGGGCAGCTGACAATGTAATCATCCGCCATTGAATATTATCATTCCCCAATACATACTTAAAAATCGTATAATACAAGAACATTATTATTTATCTTTTCGTTTAAAGAAAGCAACGTACCTATTCAAAACGTCTCTTAGAAGCAATTAAAAGGAGTTTGAAGCTTTTGTTGGCATATGCGATTTGTATTTTATCCACCTGTTGACCAAAATGCCCCTGCAACCACAGCTTCATACTGAATATAATATAATATACCCTACACATTTTCATAAAAAATCATAAATAAGAACTCTGGAAAATAGAATCATCGAGTAACAAATATCTGTAAGCAGTATTTATGGCACAAACGTGAGCTGGTACAAAGGAAACATAAGTGAGCACCTCTTACTACCTCTACTTAAGATATACCGTCTCTTGAAAAATATGGTGCATTTTTGAGAAGTTAGTACGATCACGTATTTTAATGTGTTAGACATTTTGCTTAAATTTACAATAATAATATACGTTTTTACTGAATCAAGTTTTTTAATCACTGTAAATATATTTCAGTAAATGATAATAATCATGTATATACAATGATTACGTTACGAATACATATTTCCACTAGCTGTCCCCCGCGTTTTCACGTAGAGATCGTACGTTTTTCCAATATAAAAGTATCTTATGTATTATTCTAGAGTATAATCTATTAATTTACCAAATTTCATCCAAATCCATTCTATAGATTTTGTGTGAAAGAGTTACAAACATCGTCACATCCATATAAACTATCACATTTATTATATAGTAAGGTAAGATTATACTGTATTGTAACTTCCACCTTGCGATGTCATATGCGTTCCCGAGATGAAAAGTATCTGGTGACCTAAGGTAACTATGTATCAAATTTGATGAAAATCCATTCAGCAGTTACGGAGCTTATCGGTCATAAAATAAAGGTGCTAATTAGCTAAGAGTAGGTATCTAAACTACCTACCTAAGTTGTACGAAAACTTTACTCTAAACTACAACAGTAGGAATCAAGTTAGAAACTTACACTGAGACTTGTTCAGTTCTGTTGTGCACTTACCTCAAGGAAACTACAGAGAAGTTTAGCAGATGACAACAATAGTAACAGGATAAACGATTGCGGGGAACAGCTTGTCTGAAGAGGGGGTGAGGAAATACCTGCAAAGAAAAGAAAATATCTTATAATTAATTAATTTGTACTATGCATTAAATACACATATTTATCAGTAAAATAAATCATCGCAAAAAACTAATAAATAGTATGACCGTATGACCAACCTAAGTAATAAGGCTTCACATAGAAAAAAGAAAAGAAATTTCATCACACTTGGTAAACTAGAAGATGAAATTTTGTATTCGTTTTCGGAATAACACATTTATATTTCAGTCAGGAACCAACCGACGCCGACCAAGCGACGTGATCCTCTGGAATTGTTTTTGGAGGTTTTACTAACCTTCACCTTTATTATTAGTATTACCCATAGATACTTTCCCCTACTTTTTATAAATGTTTTATTAATTACCGCCGATGAAATAATAAATCATGCAAGAGACAATAAAAATCATATCTTTTTTCGCACGATAACGTTATGTAACGTTATGTTATGTTCAGGGTCGGCAACGCGCGCGTGATACCCCTGGTGTTGCAAGCGTCCATAGGCTACGGTAACCGCTTACCATCAGGCGGGCCGTATGCTTGTTTGCCACCTAAGTGGTATAAAAAAAAAAAAAAAAAAATGTAGTATTAGATGTCCCGAGATGAGCAGATATATTTTACTTTTAGAATTAATTCGGGATGATTCCTACCTAAGACAAACATTTGTGACCATTATGTTTTATTCTTATTATATCTGTAGGTATAAAGAGCGATATAATGCGGCTACAAACATTTAGCCCTTAATTGTAAGTTACCATTGGTAGGCGAAATCAGGTTCTATCGGAAAGCAATTCATTCACACGTTGGACATTACAACTAGGCCTTTTCACTTTTCGCATGTCACATGAACCATTTCCTGAAAAATAGCGGCCCAATCAAATGACTAACAGATGCGGACGGCACCAATGAATTGAAGGATTACACCAATAATGGCTTATTTCTCGAATTTATTTATAGAGATGCATTGTATATTTTTTCCATTAAAAATTTCCCACATGACTTCTCTGGAGTGGTTGATATTCACACACAATAACTACATTCGTAGAATAACCTTTCTAAATGTAGCACGAAGTAATATATAAACTTGTCACAAAACCCGAACAGAAACTAGTGTTCTGGTGGTTGGAGAGCGTTAAATCAATCCCTGCTTTAAAACAAATGTTTATCTTTGGATTATAAAAATCCAGGAAATGAACATTTATATTTCTGGGCTCCATGCCACACATCTCTTTTGTTCATAGCTACATTCTTATTCATTTGATTTTATTGTTTTACTTTGAATTTCTTGTAACCGAAGTTGAAATAAGAAATAAAATTAAGGCACAATGCGAAAAAGTAAGTTATACAATGAAATTAAAAGGGAGATGATCAGATGCGGGACTCGCGAGAGAGGTATGTATGTAGTACAAAAAAATTAGATTTTCCTTGAATACAAAAATACTGTGCCGAATAAAACGAGGACATGGTTTATTTAATAAAGAATGCTAGCTATTTTCAGTAACAAAATTAAAGCTGAAAATATTTCTGATAGGAGGCACCTACATATATTTTGAGATTTAATTTAATCCTTATAAGGATAATAAAGTTAATTCCTCACCATATTATATACTTACATGAACCCACAGTTATTGGCTCTAAAATGCTAAAAAGGTGTGGGGCAAATGTCTGTCTAATTATACGGACTGACCCAACAAAGCCTCTAACCAACTAACTCACTTTATATGACAGACAGAATAAATTCTACACGGTTCCATGTTTATTTTTATACATGTGACGGTTCTTACAGAAATAACGAACCTTTTTTCATTACGCAGCGAATTTAAAATGAAAATTTTCACCAAAATCATGACAATTTTGCACGACAGCCTCACAAATCATAGCGTGGACAAATACAGCCCGTTAACTACCTCCTGGCTGGCAGCCAAACCTGTGACGTCGGTTTGTTACGTAAAATAACCATTCCAGACTAGATTTTAGAAGTATGCAGTGCCGATTTTTGACATATTCACAAACACCTTGTTAAAAGATTTGTGAAAACATGCAAGATATAATGCGGAACTTATTACTTATGCCCCTGAAAATTGTCAATCGGTGAAAACTAGAAGTTAACTGATGTCAAGGCGACGCGTTTGTTTCCGACATTTCATGTTAACATTTGAACGTAAATTATGCAGTGATCGCGTGAGTACTTTTTCATCATCGATCATAATACAATAAGGTGTCGCATATAAATGTGCCTAATTGGAGCCTTATATCTAGTACTAGCTTTTCGCGGTTTAACTTGAAATCCCCTATTTTAGTGACTTTCGTGAATAGTTTAAGGCAAAGATAGCTCAGAGGTAGTAACTAGTAACGTCGAATGCCGAGACGAAAGCCGCAGCTTCGAATCCTACAATGAACTTGAGGTTTCGGTGAAGGAAAACATCGTGGGAAACCTTAGCAGGGTATTTTGTAGTACCCGCCTGGCTGGCTACCTACTGGTGTATTCCGATTCCGATAGTTGCCTTACAGAGCCAGTTTCCATCACTGACCACAGTAAGGTTGTGGTCAAATAGAGACCTATTAAAAAAAATAACTTTCTTAGTTTACCCAACGCTAGAAGCTTTATAATCTGTACAAAGTGAGCCTCTTTACTCGATACCCTGAAAAATAGGTTTTCCTATACAAACATGTCGCCGCTTATTCAACAGATACATACGTATTTCATTCCTTGTGTTAATGAAGATTAATACTGAGTTTCAAATAAAGACTAGAAAAATATTTTTACAAGCATTGTCAAGTTTCTTGACCCAGTTTGTTTTGTTCGTTTATAAGTCAGTCAATCAGCCTTTTATGTGATTACATAGATTCATGAACAAAAACTACAATCAAATATGACAAAATATCGTCATGGGACATAATAAAGTGTTAGTGGAATTAACGATCCACTACTGATTGTGATAACATTTAACACGTATTGCGAGTGATAATGGATATGGTTGATACGTCCCATGCGGTCGGTCGCCTTTGTCGCACTGGGATACATATCAATAAAATGTGATGCGTCCATGCTACGCGAATCGAGCATGAGCCGAGCCACGAACGAACCTACAACGAGAACGATGCGAATCCCTTTGTTCGTGAAAAAACTGACAATCGCGCTTGTTCGAGGCTCGCGAGCCCGTCTACGCTACTCGAATCGTGCTCGCAGTGTGCTCGTTCGAGGCTCGGCTCGTGCTCGGTTCGCCAAGCATGAACGCACTATACAGCCTATTTGAAACACCGGATAATTGCCCACTAAACGTTGTCGATTGACGATATTACAACTTCCTATCCTCAATAGAAACAACTTCCTATTTCTACCCTTCTACTAATATTGTAAATGAGAAAGTTTGTTTGTTAGTTTGTCGTTCTTTTAAGCAGCAATTGAGCAAAGAATTGACGTGATTTTTTTGCATATAGTTTATGGACAGAAGAGTTAAATAACTCTACTGCATATAGTTTATGGACTGAAGAGTTAAATAAAGCTACTTTTACACCGGGAACGCGAGTGAGATCGCGGTGCGGAAACTAGTTTCTCATAAAATAGTAATTAAATTTTTATCACATCAAAATACAATTTTATATGCAAAATAGCTTTCCACCCCGCGGCTTCACCCACGCCTTCTTCTCTACCCCCATGGGAATGGAATTTCCAAAAATCCTTTCTTATAGACTATAAAAGGAACCAATATCAGTCAGTCAGTCAGGACAAGTATATTATATAATATGTATAGATAAATCATAGGCACATTTTTAAGGGAAATGGTGTAAGTAGGTAAGCTTTATTTTCATTTCTCGCGAGGTTACATAAAGCAGCTTTCGCTTTCCCTTGGATCGTTAATCCTCTGAGGCAGCGATTGTGGCCCTATTCAGTACATTATTTCTGTAGGTAAATACTTTGCTTTAGTAATAACGAGTGAAAGGGATAAAAACTCCCCTATACAAGGATAATAATTATTACGATTATATAAACAAGTCCAGTAGGTATTGTACAGATAATGTTTTAATATAAAATATTAAACGAACATGTTATTCTTGGTGAAATTAAATTATAGGCATTGCAATAATGGTATCATTGCTTCATACCATAACATTCATAACCCATAGAGTTAGTATATTAATAGAGGGACTGTACTAGAGTACGGTCCGTGAGCACCGGTACGGTCCTAATGCCTTGAAACGAAGTGTGCGTACAAAGTTTAAACGAGTAAAATACATATAATGAATTTTTTTATCGATACTCTTACCGAGAACAAATTACAAGAAATCCATATCGACACTTCGACTGTAAATATACTAGTGTACGTTATATCTGTGAATGCATCTATATGGAAACTGCTCACACTTCGCACAAGGTAACGTTGTTAACGACTCTATATAATACCATTTTGCAGCATTGAATCTCATCTTCGTAGCCCCCAGTTATCCCCGCGTATTACAATGACCTACAAGGCTTGAATGCGTAATAAATATTCATACCTACTCTATTCTAGAGAAATATGATCTCAAATAAATCATTACGTTAAACTTAGTATTAATAGCCCAAATGATAAAGCTAAATTACCTTGCAGGCTACTTTGATAGCTAAGATTATGCCCTAGGAAAAAGAGTAAGATATTAATAGCAAAAACGTTAAATTATCTCAAATTTAGGAAAATGCATAAACATTCAATCATTCAAAAAATCTATTTTACAAATAGGTATTTCTAAAACTATCTCAGCTAATGTTTTATGAGGGTTTTCATATGGACATTAATTACAGGGCACCCTGTATATACTAACTCATATTGCATTTACACCTTTGAGGGAGTTTTATATTTTTCACCGAATTATATGAACTATATAAAAATATTTTAACACACGAATTAAATCGTTCATACTCTCTTTATTTTCTTACTGGTAGACAGTTTTTACTACATGCATGTGAATGAAATTCTTAATTATGTTAGAGATGCTATAAATATATTATTAAGTAGTAAGCAAATTATAAATGTCTCTCCCTATACAATTCCTTAAATAATAATTCACGTAACTTCCACTCAAACCTGCCCAAAGGGGTCATTCCCCGCCCTATATACCTACTCTTACTTAACCCCTGGTGATACTTTAATTCAAGCCATTTTGAGCTTCACGATGTTCTAGAGCTGTTGATACATTTTCTGATAATATTCGTCATAGATCATTGTAGTTTATTTGAGGATTTAAAGGACAGTACTTACAAAATTAGGATAAGTCCGACGATGCGTGGAATCCGCTTATGGAGCACTGATTGCGCGCGAGGGATATGAAAATGGGCAGTTAGGGGGGTGCCTCCTGAAACACTGATGGGAAAATCGGCGGGACAGCGCACGACAGGCATTATATTGATTTTGGGCGGCAACGTGCCCTCGCCTCAGTGGCGACACCTTTACACATTCCACTAACTTAAAACAACCCGAGAAAAGTTACATCAAGTTATACATAGATGGCGTTCTTTATTACTTGCCATGAAATGAATTATATTCGAAACGGAAAATTTAATAATTGCCTTGAAGTGTCTCAAATGTGTAGCTTTAAATGCGTAATTTACTCACAACCTGTATAAGTAAACGTGTTGATAAATTAAGTCATTTTTTTTTACTTTTTATGTAAATTGAACTTCCGGATCTACACACGATGAGTGGTTTTAAAGGTTCTAGGAAAATTTATCGACTCACCAATTATGTGATACTCAGATGGAATAAAAATCATTACAAATGTTAATATGTATTTTCGTTTATTAAAATCAGAAATCCGTTATAATAAAGAATCTTATCCAGAATTTAATCGGTGAAAACGATGCGTAAATAGATTTTCGTAGCTTGCTACGAAATTGCATTTAATTTAATAACTTTGTCTGTTAGTATTTTCTTTTGTTTAAGAAACTATATAAACATGTAAAATACGTTAAATAATAGTATATTATTTGTTTTGATTATCTTTAAATAACGATTCATGGCCCATTTTATACATCCAACAAATAGTTTGCGTAGCGCTACGCGTTGAATTCTAATACTTGCGTTACGTTACCTCGTAGTACTTTATCATTTATAGTCCAGTCACATGTCCAATTGTCCATAGCACGAAAATTACACATAATCATATTTTATTTCATAGAACTTATTCTACCTATAAAAAAAACATCACATTCCATTAAAACTCTATGTTCTACTGGCCGTACGTTTTAACATTTACGAGAGACTTAAGACGCAAATGTCGGTTTTTTGCCATTATGCTGTGCTAAAAATATAAAAAAAAGTAAAAAGGCATTGAGTAGGATGATCGGGTGATCTGGAGACGAGACGGTGGTTTACCTGGCCGGCATATGCATGTGTGTGTGTGTGTAGCGAGTGAGAGACGCGCGTGTGGGCGTGTGTCGTAACTCCGCGCCGCTGACACCAACGCCCGACGCAACGTTGCGTAGTCAGATCGGCTTCGCTCATACTTGAGTTCCATAATAGAAGAAGATTTTTTCTTATAGATTATTTTATTTCCCTATTAAGCTAATAAGAAAATATTTTATCTGATCCATATTTATGTCTCTTATAGAATGGTAAATTTTAAATAAATATTCTGAAAAAAGTTTACTTTATTTGGATTTCTCAAGGATTTTTCATGTAGGTATCTATATGGTTAACTTTTGTACCTCACCGTCAATAACACCGCCAACAATTACGCAACCGGAGCATCGAACGAATCATAAACAATAGGAAATAAGACAGGTGTAGGTTATTTCAGTAATTATTTTATGGTTCATTATGAAACTATATTGTTCATAGTAAAGTTAACCGAGCAGAACGGACGGTTGTGTGAACATGGCCGCTTACAGAAAGTAAAGTTAGTTCTGTCGTGAGGCGCAGTGTTGGTCCGCGCCGCGCACAGACCGGTCCGCCATGTCGCGCTGACAGCCCCACGCACGATACATACAACTGTCAAACAACAAACAAGTGCTACACTCTGTGACAACTGTGACCAGTGGACAAACATGTGGACCATGTGGACTTGCCTTTTGGCCAGCGCTTTCCTGGCAGCTGCGCGGGCACAGGTAATTAACAACAGCATGATAAAATTCTCATTATAACCTTTACCAACATATCGAACAAGACTCTTCACGACTGCAAACTTCTTTTTTTCGACTCAATCGGTCACCTCGATCATGTTTATCCTCTAAAGATGTCGTAGATAAATGTCGTCATCACAATAGGCGTATAAGCCTTCACCTACAATTGTTTCAAATATACTCGTCGATGTGTCCTTCGTTTGAACCACGGAGTTTTAAACTTTATGTAACTCTATATATTTTTAACAATGGATGTAGCGATACTACTTAAACTTTAATACTTATCTTATTAATATTTTGAAAAATAAGACGATAATCTCTTATTTATATGTTTTTAACGCTCAATATCAAATAAGGTAGATGGAAATTAATCGAAAAACCCTTTATAAGTTCGAACTTATAAAGGGATACTAGATTTTGACGTACGGTTTTACTCCCATGCCAGAGGAATGTTACCACAGAAATAACACTACTAGTATGCTTTTGATCTAGGGATTGAGTAGTTAGTAACAAACAATACAATTAGAAGTCGCTGATGAAAAAGTTGATCGGTTTCATAGGTCTTTATAACAGTTTTTGGAGCTTAAGTATAAAAATAATAAATATCCGGGGACATTCCTCACACACGGTCATCTGATCCCAAACTAAGCAGATCTTGTACTATTAAAACCAGGTAACTGATGTAGTGTGATTAATATACATCGCATATGTAGGGCATTTGGTTTTCCCAACCCTGATAGAGTAGGTGCTATATTTTTCCATGAATGAACAGGTTTACGTTATGACTTTTATATTCCGAAAACTATGACAAGTATGATAACAGTTACTTGAAGTAAATATGGATATATTAATAATGGATACCTACAATTAATTAAAAATAAAAATAGGAGCTTGAACTAGTGTAGATAGATATACCTATTGATAAGGAAACTTCCTTTGTAGAGGAAAACGCTGCAAGTAGCAACGACTATTTGAAGTGTCCTTCGTTGATTGAATATTCATTTGTAGTTAACTCAGAAGAGAAACTTAAAGAGAGTTAACAATGACTGAATGTACCTATAACAAATATAACTTGCAAATGTTAGAATATTAATGTAGTGAAAATACAAAAAAAAAAAATGACAATACAATAATAACTTTGGAAACAGAAACATAAACCTTGAAAAATATCATTTCCTCTCAATCTCACTTGTTCATGTTACTGATTTATTTAGTATCTACGTAGTATTTTTTGCATTACAACGTTAAACGATGTTTAAACACTCTTACGCACGGTAATACTGGTGTTATGCATAGAATGAACGCAACTTAAAGTACGTAACCCACATTTGGATGCAACACAAAATTATTATGCTTGTGTGAAGTCATCTGTTTAATCATACGATGTATTGACAATACCGTTGGCAAATAATATGACATGTTATTTGTAGAGTTAGTAATGTACGAAGGTATGTGTTTTATGTAAATGAGTTAGAGGAAGGTTGATCAGCTGCGCAACTGAATAAATAAGAATACAATTTATAGCCCCGCCTCGGCACCGCCATTGTTTCATACTCTTCCTTTTAATCCGTATCGATTCAATCGAACATAGAGATAACATTGCATCAACACAATATAAATAATCCTCAAATTCCTTAACGTTTTTCAATCCAAGTGACATATCACCATAATTTTTTTATTCGACAAAGTCTGTAAAAAAGCTCACGGCTCGCCTGATGGTTAGCGGCTTGGTTAGCGGTTACCGTAGCCGTATGGACGCTTCTAACACACGAGGCATCATTCACGCGTTACCGAACCTTCCCCCTCCCCAATGAGCTCTGGCGACCTTACGTGCTGGAATACAAGTTATTTGGCTGTGGTATTCTGTAAGGTGGAGTACTTCCCCAGCCTAGCTGCTCTTTGAACGAATAAACGCTAAAGCTCTCTACCTGTCTTAAAATAATATTAAAAAATAATATAATTAATAAAGCAATAGTAGAAAACAAATCGCTAATACATTTTCAATTCGTATACTAGTAGTAAATAAAATGAAATGAAAGTATAAGTACAGCAAGCCTTTTAGTAATAGCTCAGAGTAGGTAATAGTTAATACAGAGTAACTCAAGTAAGTTCTGCCCCCAATATCTGCCGTATAAGGCTTGGCTGGCATGAGCCGTCAAAGTACCAATGCCAGCTAGCACGGTGCAAACGCAAGGTTATGCGCCTACGCATCCCACCTACTTGCTAATAATTCCCAGTAGTCAACCAATAACCATGCAAGCATTCCTCAATCTTAGTTCGATGTTAAGAAACTTGTATACAAATTATCTGTACCTTGTTTTTAGGCAGTTCACAACTTGTTTTTAAGTTCTCTCAGATTGGTATGGTGACCATGCATGTAGGATACAAGTTTATTTGTCACGGTAAGTTAACATGAATCAATGTCACACACAGCACATATAGATATTTACTACGAACAGAAATAAATACTTCTTATTCATATCACATACTCCGAAGCTATATCACACAGAAATTACCAACTATGGTGCATTCATTCATGGAACTGAGTGGTGACTCAAATCGAGTATTGACTCACTATCTGCTGATAAATGCGACAAAAAATAATTAAAATGCGTACCTCATGTTTATTTAAATGTTGAACATTGTGACACAAAGCTTTATAATGAAGCCTTCTACTAAACTAATAAATAAATAATAAATATCCTAGGACTTGATGTACAGGTTTACCTGTAAGTGTAGCATGGACAAATAACTTATAATACCAATAACATATGAATAAAAGTTGCCTGGTAGAATACGTTGACGGATTAATTTTCGTGCTTTCTGATGGCTGCTGCGCTCAGAATTGGCTCCTAGCGAGAGAACTCCTCAATGGTGGATAGCATAGCCACGAAATTGTGTATACGCATTCAATTACGATATCCCGTTATATTTTTATTTGTTTATTAACATTACGAAACCTGTTCTTTATTATTTCAAGTATTATCATAATATTGTTTGATGCGAGTGATGTTTTCCATTTGGGGTTCACGTCTCCTGCAACCTTGTGTGTTTCAAGGCTAGAGTGAATATACTCGTTCTGGGTGGGTGGGCTTCCTCTACTTGATCGTCATCAATGGTATCAGTCTTCATGGGTGGGTTCGATAGCCAAACGTTTATTATTATATAAAAATAAACGTATTTCAAGGCTAAATGCGAAATTAAAACGACCAGACAGAATAGGTACCTATAGTATAGATAGCAAAAAATAACTTGCTTTAATTGCGCCCTAATTATTTTTGTGCCTCTATAAATCAAAACAAAGACATATCGAAAAATATTTTTGCAAAGTCACTCGATCCTTCTTGAACATGCTATCTACAAAGTCATCTTAATGAGAGCGAATAAGAAATATTAATAAATCTGTAGCTATGGACCAGTTAATTACAAATATTATTGTAATTTCTTGATATATTTATAAGATACGATGCTATTATTAGATAACAATTTTAAATGAATATTGGTTCAAGCAAGAAGAGCAAGCTAAGAAAACCTGTTTTTTGACATTGTCCTTGTTGGAATTGAATTATACATTTCGCCAAAGTTATGTTATGTTATTCTCTCATCATTTACATATAAAAACCACTCACTCATTTCAAATTTGGCAGGTTCTTTATAAAACGAAGGCATCAGAGGAAGTAGTTTCCATGTTTTTTTTTTCTGAATATGAGTTGGAATATGAATTATGGTGTAAATTTTATTCAGAGCAGATAATTAAATGCGTATACTTTGGATATTCTATAGCACTGGCCCAAAAATCTCGAAATTTGGGCATAGAACATTGGATACAGTACACCTATTTTTAATAGCCATTTTCGTAGAGAGGTAGGGTTATAGAGATAAATATAGAGCACTTTTTATCCCGAGTACTCGGATTGAACAGAAAATTCAACAGACATGAATGGTGAATATAAAATTTTTAATCGTAATACTTTTAATCTTTCCAGTTCATAATGTTCATGTAACATTTTCAGGTAGCAATTTCTAGTGAAATCATATTATTAGAAGCTTTAATTCAGGCTTTAGTAATGTTATTAACTGCTGTTATACCTGCAATAGCTAATTAAAATGATGTTACTAGCGTTAAATAATTATAAAGCGAGATATAAATCCAGCAGGCATGCAACCCAATAACTACAGACTTGGTCATGACATCGCACCGCGTTGCCTTGCTGTGCGGTGATAAACAAAAGGAATATGAAACATGCTATGTCGTACAATACAACTGCTCATAGCGTGCATCGCATAAATATGCGAATTTCAAGGTGAACAATTAACTATAGATTTTTGTTCAATTTGTATGTTTTCATTAATTAATCAAGTATCAAATCATTTTATTTGTATACATGTGAGATAATTTTAATAAATATCAAGAATAACTTCAAATCAGTAGTATGACGGTATTCTACTACTCTAGGGTAGTTTAATTTTTTTATTCTAGGAATTCGGAAACATTACAACCCAGTGTCAATACAAATGGCATGGCACATTAGCGTGGTGATTGATATTTTGAAGCAATCCTACCTTCGTTTTATCTAGAGAACCTTTAAATCACCTGTTCGAAAAGGTCCGTGTGAGAAAAACGTCTAAAATTTGAAGAAAGTACTAATGATCATAATGACACATAGGTATATGTATTCGTAAACACTTTAAAAAGCATTAGGTACGTTTGTGTGATTGTGCTAAGTGTTTTGGCCTGCACTAAGCTGAACGAGCGCGAGCGCGGGGCGCATGCGACCTCCGAGACGTAAGCCGAGGCCGCATCTTCCTCCCCTTATTACCTTGTTTAATTTATGCTCTGTTGCATTTTGATTATATTTATTATTACACATTAATTATATCTGCTACATAACATTCAATGATATGAAATTATGGATCGTTCCACTGAGATATCTCAATTAGCACATTCCTTAGCCCATGAAATTAAACATCGAACATCGTTAAAGAACAACAAAAGATAACAGAAATTGACATAATTTATTTGTTAATATTCTGAAAAGAGGAAACCCGGTTACATAATGATTTTCGAGCACGTCTAGTTTTTAAAATAGACTTGTCTGTCATTTTAAACTGTTAATTACCTCATAGTTTTCATATTAGTTATACTTGGAAATCAAAAACATGCTAATATCTTTAATGGTGGTTATAAATATTCGGCACGCATGCGCGGCGTATTGCAACGCTCTGATTGCCCCGTGGGCCGATCGCTGTGTGATAGTAGCGCCAACGCTCGGAAGTATCCATTGCACTTCAACGGACTTTGTTATTCCTTCGAAATGTTAATTATACATTTGATATATCATTATACTTCGTAATTTGAGGTAGGTACCTACTATTAACGCTAAGGTACTTATATCATCGATTCGCATTGCCCATGTGTTCCGTCTTGGCCTGCTTTTGTTTCGTGTAACAAAATATGATGTATCTATCTACGTACGACAGGTATTGTTATCATTATTGACAGGAAACTTAAAAACACTGTACTAATATGTAAATAGCAGGTAACTAACGACATGGTCTCTTACCTCATTCCATGTCCGATTTGTTATTTAGAACGACAACATGAGTTATCTGATTTACAGGCGTGTCTGTAACACATTGTCTCACTTCGACATCTTTGAAAAGCTACACGTTACTTAAAGCCTTGTCAAATTATTGATGTGCGCAGACAGATAGGCACTTATGATAACATAATACTCTGGCTTTTAATACCATACATAAAGCTAGTAATAATAAGTATCTAGAAATCAAAACTTATTTAAGTACTAATAGCTCGCGTCCGTCGGTTGTCATAAAATAACCACACAGTTAAAAAAACATATCAATTAGTTATTAAACATAAGCTTTTCATTTACAACAAATATGTACAAATTACAATCTATGTATAGATAAGTTCCTCAAGACTGCCGCTGCTTCCGAATAATGTTCCCAGAAGGCTGGCAGCGTTTCCTCTTTGGATAGCCAAGCCGATGCGTTGGCAGAAAAAGCTTAATCAACAATTTGATCAACAATTAACTTAACTGAGTCATTGAACTGAACTCTAATTTGTATGGCGCTGGACCAGGAGCCGCCAATTGCTGCTAGGCGGCGGCGTTTAGTCCATTAGAGTTAACGTTAACCTTATCGAGCTCTTTAAAAACTCGCACTAAGCCCACTGAACTGAATTCAGTTTGATTAATCATTTAAGTAATAACTGAGAACTCATTCATTATTACTTATACCTTGTTCATTTATTATTACTTAGAACTACACTTCGATTACTCAAAAAAAATGGGCAAATACAATTGGAGACTATTTTTGTATTCTTTAAAATTGTTTCGTACTTTATATGCTTGCGAAAGGTGGTGTTGGTCAATTTGCTGATTCCTGGGCGGCACATAGGTGGGACCGAGGCGTACAAATGACTTGTCATTATTTACGCTGATCCACTCGCAGGCCTGTAATCATCATTGACGACTTCCTCCTCTCCAAGATAGCACTGAGGCTAACAATACAGTACTGTTTCCGTGGGAAGTTGAAAATTAATCGAACCTTCCTTTTTGTTCACAAATCTATAAGATTTATGTGAAACCCAAACTTAGAAAGTAACTGTGACTTCATTTGGCACACCTAGCTATTGTATTAAGCTCTACTGAAAGTTAACCGATAGAGTACCTCGTTATCACCAGAAACTGTAATAGCAAAACATTATTCAATGAGCTTAATGGCCTAGTTGAGAACAACATGCTTCCAAAAGAGCTAAATTGATTACTTCAAATCAGAGACATAGAATTAAATATTTCAAAATAATAATAATCTTTCGATTTCATACATATAAACTTGAAACATTTAAGCACGCCTACTTTGTTGAGTGGTGACGTAGCTGCCCGCAGAAATATTGGGGCCGAGCGAACCGGTCGACTCGCTGGTTGCATCAAATGCGATACATATGGCAATGAGCTAACAGCGAGCGGTTCTATTATATAACATACCTACTAATTATACATTCCTGTTATCTAAATATGGATACTCTACTTTTCTGAGCCAGAAATTGGGTAATGCTAAGTAGACAATTCTACAAATCATAATATAGTCAAGATGAAAATTACCTTCGTTTAATTTCTCCATATTAAAAAGTATGTAGTGTAAGGTTAGAACAACATAGAGCCATATTTTACTAGATTGTCAAAATTCCTCGAACGCTCCGAGCCAAATTCTATTCAATTCTACGAACAACCTCTCAAACAACTAGATTCAGGAACATGTTTTTGATGGAAAATCATAAAGGTGAATAACTTGGAATAGATATCAGATTATGTAGAATAGGATGGTTTTTTTTTAATCTTGTTACCAAACAATAGAACATTTATTTTCAACATCTTTTTTCTCAAAAAAAACTTTATGTAAACTAGGAGAAACGAAAAGAAAATTAAAACATGCAAACATAACGAATAAGTATCATCCACTAGGCACAGCTATATCTATTCATGTTTTTGATTATAATTCAATGTTAATGCCCATCATACCTACCTTAACAGTCTATACCGGTATAAAAAACTAAAAGATATAGCTAAGTCAATTGGTATTGGGAATAAAAATGGTCCAGTCATGCGATAACAACACCCGAAACCCATCCAACAGTCGTGATACCGTTTGTAACGACTCATCTTAAATCTACTATAATGTATAATGCAGTGTTTATTTGTGTGTCGAATCGAAGTAATTGCGGATGGCCTCCTAACGTTTTTTTTTTGCTGTTATACCTGCGTTTCCGAGTGATCTTACTTTTTTGGCATGACAATTATGCTATGTTTGATTATAGTATTATCGATATAGAGATAATGTTAGTGGCTCGTCTAACCCCATTTAGATATTACGTTGTGATGTATCACAATGCGGTAATATATAATTCGTAGTAATATATAGTTTAAAAAAAAAATATTGCTGAAAATATCATTATTAATCACATATATTTTGAACATAAAACTTTTTTTTTTATACTACTTAGGTAGCAAACAAGCATACGGCCCGCCTGATGGTAAGCGGTTACCGCAGCCTATGGACGCTTGCAACACCAGGGGTGTTACTCGCGCGTTGCCGACCCTGCAGAAATCTCTTCAAAGCCTTTTTGAAGAACCCCATGCTCTACTCCATTGGAAAAACCACGGCGGGGAGCTCATTCAACAATCTGAGCGTCCGCGGAAGGAAGCTCCTTTGAGACCGCACAGTTCGAAACAATTCTGGTTTCAATATGTGAGGATGGACTCCCCGTCGATGGCGAGAGTTGCGATGGTAGAAGGTAGCCGTAGGCATCATCTTAAACAATTCTTCAGAACACTGTCCGTTGTACAAGCGGTAGAACACACATAAGGAGGCAAAGTCTCTCCTCAGACTGAGGTGCTCTAAACCGCTTGTGAGCTCGGGATCGTCGACAATTCTAGCAGCACGTCGCTGAACCCAGTCTAAAAGCCCAAGCTGGTATCCGGGGCACCTGGGCGCCCACAAAATGCACATGCTTCCAAAAATATATATAGTACCTAGTAGATCTTTTAAAATACAAGTAAACAGGGTAAATTGTTCATGGGCCAAATCCTAAAGTAATAGCGAAAGATGTTCAAAGGAGTCTCGAAGCCGATTTGATGATCACTCTGTATATATATAATTACATCTAAAATGTCAAGAAACTTTCATAACTAGTGCGTGGTCAAATTCTGCAAGCGATTGTTATAACAGTTTGATTTCGATTGCAAATTGGATATAGAAGTTGGCCTTCAAGACTCCGATTTATCTAATGTTTCGAGCGTAACGAGTTCTAAAACAAAGACTGCAACCAACATTAAAATAAATAAATACCAAATCAACATGTTGCTTAGGTACTATGCTAAAGACTTCGTTGAATACCAAAACACAAGAAAATTATTGTTTTGCTTCATCTTGTATCATTTGACAACAAAGCTTCGCATTATTTCAGTAAGTTCAAAAGTATACAAGCTATTTTCGACAGTAGGTTGAACAATATTCAAACAAGTGTTGAAGAATACAGTATTGTTCACCTGTCCTTCGAGAATGCTGCGTTGTGAGATGACCCGGGTCCCGGCGGTCACTAGTGCATTGACCTCAGCTCAGTGCCCGGGTATTATCCACATTGACAATTCCCGACTCTTCTTTACGGCCAGAGACCATTTTCAACGCTCTAAACTGCAATAAACTTTTCATACCGTTTTATAGGTAGTTCGGACACGTTCTGAATTGAACATTTCCAATACGGCACTTGGCCTAAATATGTGACAAAAAAAACACGTGATAATCTTCGTAGTACTGACATGATAAATGGAAACAGAATTTTGCTAAAGACGGAGAACGTAACTTAAGAATAATCAACGAAGGTGCTCACACGAACAAAGATCTTGGGGAGGTTGCAAGGTGGCCCTCATTCCACACTAAGGAGAACTATACATTGAGCTGAAAATAAATGAATGAAGAGTAGGAGCAAAATAGGATTCTGAGTAAGGCTGGCTACCGACACCCGCTGGGGTCAGTTGGGTCACCTAACGAGTTTATCTACTCTTTATTTATGGTTAAAATTCAATCTGCTAAATCGGATTAAAACACTCAGCATCATATTATTGTAGAGTAAAATATTTATTTGTATATTTAGTAATACGGCATGTTTTGTATAAGTTAAACTTGTTTTTTCTTTCAAACATTTTCTTCAACAACTCGATTTTTCCCATAACGAGCTCTAACCACAGATTTTCCCATTTTAGATAATTGTGTAAGATTTTGCTCTTTCTATTAAGTTCTGAACCGAAAAGGTGAAAAAGAACCCTTATGGTACCTATAATATATCTCTATCATAGCGATATAATTCAGCATCCACAGATGCTATTGAGTTAAAATTTGTAATAGTTATAAATTAATATTGCTTACCAAAAAAAAAAAAAAAAAATTTAAAATGATATAAAAATAAAATATATTAAACTATACTATACTTTTTTTTTACATTGGCCCAAATGGCCCAAACCAAGAATGTAAAGCTTAGACTTTTGGCTGTTTGCTATTTATAGACATATGTTAATTACCCGTCTTAAATTAGTTATTAATTAAACGTTTTAACATTTCATCAATCTAGAAACATTGCAGATAGGTTATGAAATACATAAGTAAGTTTAGTCGATGATGAAATAAGTAGAGTCACTCATAAAATATCTATATCCAATATCCACATAGATAACGCTTGTTTTAAGTACCCGACAAATTCTACAATACAAAACATAATGGTGCGTCCATGCTACGCGAAGCGAGCACGAGCCGAGCCGAACAGGATATGTATGTTCGTTGTTCGCGTAGCGTAGACTGACTTGCGAGCCTCGAACGAGCATTCGTTTCGCGCTCGTCTACGCTCCGCCCGATTGTCAGTTTTTTCAAGAACACAGGGATTCGCATCGCGCTCGTTGAAGGCTCGTTGTATGCTCGTTGTAAGCTCGTTGTACGTCCACACTTGACATCGCGAGCAACGAACGAATCCTGTTCGTTCGTGGCTCGGCTCGTGCTCGGTTCGCGTAGCATGGACGCACCATAATAAAATACAGTGCCATGCCGAAGACATATGACAATCTGAATTCTGAGTAACATATTCCATGAAAATTGTTATTAATGCCAACAAACAACATTAACATGATTTCATGGTGATTCGTTATAACTTCACAAGATAATGGTAAACGCCCGCCAAGCTACAGGTTTTCAAAGAGTTTTTAACCTTCAGGTTCGTTTCAATTCTTATATTTGTTATTTTACGAAAACTTCTCACGTGTCGTCTGTTTTACTTTAAATAATGCAAAACTCTTCAAGCTCAGAGCAATAATATACTAAGTCCAACTTAAAGCAAACTGTATGTAAGCAACCCACGCAGTCAGAAAAAAAGTAAGAATCCTAATGGATAAACTTATTTGGCAATAGAATATCTAATATAATAGAATTATCTTGTTATCATGCCACAAAAAATCGGTTTATCCTTTTTTCTCGTCAGGAGTAAAATACTTATTTCATGAAAAAAAACACATAAATACGTTATTTTATAAACTTACATCATCTTCATCATCATCAGCCTATAATGCCCCACTGCTGAGCATAGGCCTCCTTTCACAAATTAGGGTGAAAGGGAATGGGCAGATACTCTACCACGCGTACCCACTGCAGATCGGTGGAGGTAGGCTACTGATCAAGCTACTGATGAAGTTTTCAAGCCGCCTAGAAGGCCTTCAACTAGCTTAACACAATTAAGTGATAACCAGGACCAAGCCTTTACGTACCTTCCGAAGCACGGAAACGCTCGATTTGGTATACCTACCTACCACTAGGCGGTCACCCATCCAGCTACCGACCACGAACTTAACTTTTCCGATCGATTAAGAACGGCTAATCATGCTAAACCACGAGCGCTTTAATAAATAAACGTACATAATCAGATACAATAAAAACTGTCTGTACTCTGTACCCATCGAGGCAGCATATAAAAACTGATTATATGACAGCTCAACGTATGGTTCGTTTTGAAATATTACAAATATTTATCTACCATTATACAACATAGGTAGAAACATTGGGTATACAACTGGTTTAGGACAGCTAATACTAGGAAGCTATCAAACAAGATCGTGTGGATGGGAATCGTGCGAGAGCTTCGCCCTGAGGGCGCGACCCTTGCGGCGCGGCCCAGCCCCGGACCATTTCGCAGAATTATGCGATTTCTTCAACATCTCTAATAATACAAATTCCTCCCTTGAGCGTTTTACGACTTATCCGTAATAGTTTACAATAATAAAAGCATATAGTGTGGTTGACTGAACTGCTCGCCCATTTTCCTCAACGACTGATGCTCCCGCCGCGCCGCTGAACTCTTGCTTTACCAGTGGCTTGTCGAAAGCATTTGATAAGTTTTTTTTTTTTTTTATGTTTGTTACCTCAGAACTCCGTCATTTATGAACCGATTTGGAAAATTCTTTTTTTGTTTCGAAGGGTACACTTCCCGTTTGGTCCCATTGTCATCAGATCAGGATTTGATTACTTCTTAGTGTACTTTGAAGTCGGTTTAAGTTTTTTGTAAAACAGTCCAATTATTTATTAACCGATTTGGAAAATTCTTTTTTTCTCTGAAAGGGTACACTTCCCGTTTGGTCCCATTGTCATCAGATCAGGATTTGATGACGTCTTAGTGTACTTTGAAGTCGGTTTAATTTTTTTGTAAAACAGTCCAATTATTTGTTATCGGTTAAAAATAAAGGCTATAAATTTCTTTTCTTTCTGAATTCTGAATCTATAGTCCCCATTGAAAGGGTGCGAACTCAAAGGTTTGTTATTAAAATGTAAAATATAAATATAATAAATTTTGCTAAGGAAGGAACCGCTGTACATTCAGTACAACAGTTTCCTCGAATATATTCTTACTAGGCAAGCATAGCCCAATGGATACCTCCAAAGGCTTTCAACAAAAGAAAAAGATAAATCCCCTCGATATCTTTGGGAGGCAACCCTGAGCTCGCACCACCATGAACTGTCTACGATACAAAGAGTAGTGATTTGTTGTCCAAGATTTCTACATGGTGGGTGCCGATGCCGTAACGGTTTGTTTGTCCACTACGTACCGACACTAATGTACTTTTGAGGTCACACAAATTGGACACTGACTTTATTCTATAACACAATTACTTGTTTATCTTCTAATGTAGATAATTAACCGACGAAAAAACGGAGGAGGTTTACAAGTCGACGCGTATATATATTTTTTTTTTATGTATGATCACGCATAACTTCTTCCGTCCGTTTTTGATAATTCTTTTTTTATTGGATAGGGTATACCTCGAAGTTGGTCCCATATAAATATGGATAAAAAAAACCTACCCTAAGGGTGGGAAAATAGGGATGATTTATTGTTCACTCACAGATTTTAATGCTGAGTTGTACAGTATCTGCTGAAATCATAAATAATAACATTAACATACCTATTTGATTAACACAAAATTTATCTTGACAAAAAAGAATATCTAACTTTTTTTTTTTTTTTTTTTGCTTTCAACTACAACACACAGAGAGGTAATGCAGGCTCGTCGGGCTCTCACACTTTTTAGTATCTCGTCACTATACGGATAGGTTGTAAGCCACCAGTTGCTCCTGTAAGGCGCTGATAGTTCAGCGGGAGTGACGTCGGATGCCGAGACGAAGTTACCGGGTTCGAATCCTATCATGAGCTTGAGCTTTCGGTGAAGGAAAACATCGTGAGGAAACCGTAGTACGTTGGTAGACTACTTTGTAGTACCCACCTGGCTGGCTACCATCCTCAAGTTGAAAATGAGTCGCCAAGCACCTACCGATGTATTCCAACAGCTGCGCATTTGAGAGCCAGATCCTTCTAGGCTTTGTGTGCTTACCACCTTCGACCACATCATCACTGACCACCGTGAGATAGTGGCCTAACACTAAAACATTGCAATAGTGGTTGATGTAATTTACCGCTGTGACAGACTAACAGACGGATAGAGTGGCACCATAAGGGTTCCTTTTTGTCTTATTGGTTCTGGTAGTAGTAATTTGTATTTCTTTCCAGCTTTCCACCCAGCCCTAGGAAGTAAATATTATATAAAATTCCTTGAATTCACAAATTAATTTTCGATGTTAGTGATCGCACATTATTCTGAAATAAATATATTTTTATTTTCTGATATTCTTCAACTGGTTGATACTTAGAAGTATGTGCTTTTTTAGACGTCCATTTATGTCTATTGAATCGAACGTTCGTGCGAAGCGCTCGTGGTGTAGCATGATTAGCCGTTCTTAATCGATCGGCAAGTTAAGCTACCACCGTCGTGATCGGTACCTGGATGGGTGACCGTCTAGTGGTATTTAAAATCGTTTCCGTGCTTCGCAAGCCACGTACAGCCGTTGGTTCCGGTTATCACTTAATTGTGATAGTCGTTAAGCTAGTTGAAGGCCTTCTAGGTGGCTTGAAAACTCTAACAGTAGGTTGACCACTAGCCTACCTCCGCCGATCCACAGTGGGCACGCGTGGTGGAGTATCTGCCCATTCCCTTTCACCCTGATTTGTGAAAGGAGGCCTGCGCTCAGCAGTGGGACATTATAGGCTGATGATGATGAATCTAACGTTTATGGTTTAAACCTAAACTCTACTCTTAAATAAAATGGGTATTCTTTCCAAGAAGTGAAATTGCCTAGAGGTGCTAACTATCCCTGGGCGTCGCACGTCGCAATTGTAAACTCAGGCCATTTTTCATAGGAACAATGTAGGGGCGACATGCCAATCGCGTGCAGTTGCCATGTAAGGAAAGCCTGACGGCAACGCCGACTACAGGAAGTCCTTGTACACTATTCCATATTAGTAAACCTAACAAATTATAACTGACAAATTCATGCAATTATTTTCACATAAAAACTATTATTGGTACAACTATTTATGTATTTATTTGCAGAATACGGACGCAAGTAGCGAATTCTCGCCGGTGGTGACAGCAACATGTAAGACTGGGATTATGTCGATCAAGATAAACATCAATCAACCTTTCAATGGCATCACCCACGCGAGAGATTTCAGGTGAAACTATTAACTGTTTAAAGTGCTGACAGCAGAAGTGACGCCGAATACCGTGACAATGGTCGCGGTTTCGATTCCTGAATGAGCTTGAGCTTTCGGTGAAAGAACCACAACACGGTGATAGGGTACTTTATAATAGTACCCACCTGGCTGGCTACCACACTCGAGTCGAAAACCAAATTCAGCCACATCATCAGATGTGACTAGATTGTGGTCAAATATAGGCTTATACACAGTAAAATTTTTATAACATATGGGTACTCAACATGTTTAATTAAGCTTGATCGCAGCTAATTAGGTACCAAACTCGTTATGTATATATTTTAGTTTATTTGCCCTTACTTCGATAAATATCGAATTCTTCGAAACTGGTTAAATTGTTCAACCCATTTCTGTCTCATTTGTATGTTTGTATTCCACATTTATTTTACCAAATAGTACGTAATCATAAGCTAGACTAGTATGTGCTTGCAGCTGTTTACTTAAAAAAAGTGGGACCGCGGTAGGTACTGACATGTTTTTTTTTATATACCAATTAAGGTGTCAAATAAGCTTACGGCCCGCCTGATAGTAAGCAACTACCATAGCCTATGGAAGCTTGCAACACCAGGGGTGTCACTCGCGCGTTGCCGACCCTGTAGAAAACTGTACAATGTACCTACTGCTATTATAGAGACAATAATATCAATTTAAATAACTACAAAAATATAAAAGTCTATATATTGCGGACGTATCTATCTACTATACAATTAATTTTGTATATAATCTTTTCTAATGGGAAACCATGGGGCCTACCCCCATCTTTTACAAAACAACCTTATTGCAATACTGTTTTGTTTCCAGCATATAATAACCTTATTTATATTTGTACCATGACCTCTACCAAACACTATTGTTATATGATTGTTATATTCCTGCTAAGAACGAATGATTTTTGAGAATTTGTCTATGGGCTCACTAAAGATGAAAAGAAATAACGCTATGGGCCTAAGCAACTTTCTCTCTCTTAACAATTCTCATCTCTGTCACTCATCCATACTCTCTCGCTCTTTCAAACAACCTTATTCTTCTTTTCGTACCATGATGTCCCCTATAACAAGCTTATTTTATGCATGAAAACAACCTTGTTTATTTACCATAATGGTTCATTCAATTCGTACCATGAGCTATTTTTTATAAGCTTTTGACAATTAACATTATTGTTTTAATGTCAAATTTAGCAATGTTATATACGTTGTATTTACAAGCTGGAAATAACATTGTTTTCCAAATTTATATTATAAAAATCTATTATAGTGTCATATAAAGTAATTATATCGAATTTATTTACTTATAGAATGAATATATCGGGATTGCGAGATTAGATATCATCCCAAAATCATATAACCGATTGTTTATAAAGTTTTTAATTGCACTTGTCGTTCACTACACAACTATGCATCTACGTTAGTAATATCGATCCCTCGACCCTAGATTTATTTAGATGAAGCGGAGCTTTAAATAGCGTGTTTATATATTTAGTGATTTTTCATTTAGGTACCTACCCACTATTAAAATCCTGTTTTCATTAGAACCAACGTACATCGAATAACCCCAGATTAATCCATAAAGTTAACTTTCCTGCAGTGTTAGTACACAGGGTAGTCCCTGTGTTCCTGGAATCCAAACTACCTAGATTCTCTGGCAAATTTTCTAAAATTGGTTGTAACCTACATTAGCCTGGATGGAATATATTATAGTCAACAGACGGACAGACGACAGACTTATAATAATCTATAAAGATAATCATTTTAACCATCTAATGTAGTAAAATATTAATTAAGTATAAGTACCTATATTTGTATTGAAAACTCAACTCACAACAATCTGCTATACTGTTGCAGAGCAGCTGCAACCGTGCGGGAAATTCTAAAATACGCATCCATTGGACCTAACTTTCTGTAGCCTTTGTGGCTGTGGATAGAACCGTGGGGGTCTGAAGCTCGCTGATTTGCTCACACACACATTATCATCAAAACCTCGGCAAACCGGTTGGTGGGGAGCTTTTTGTGACAACGCATTAGCTTGGCTATCCAAAGTTGAAACACTGCCAATAACGAGCCTGAACCTGGAACCTTGTCGATGATCGACAACAGCGGCAAATATTTATATACCTACATACACATAATATGTTTAATTCCAAGACCTGCAACTACAGTAGGATTCCCGTCAATAACACAATGAATAAAAACACGAAAGTATTATGTACCTACATTCTTTATTCACATAAGTTTAATGAGAGTAAGATAATTATACACAATATAAGTATGGCATCAAATAATCTTGCAGATACAGATTCAAACTTTATTTCAGCGTTTATAGGTACTTAGACTTCACTTTAGACCAGCCTCTCCATCTCTACGTACACTTTTTTGAGAGTACTCCTTCGCTTGTAGATATCGATTGAAGGCGGTATTTTTGGTCTGTTTGTATTTAACCATTTCTACCTGCTGACTGGATCTCTGGCGAACTCTTCGGCTACAATTCTACGAAATGAATTGCAACATTTGTGCAACTTACAAAAGTTTATAACCATGAAATCTTAAATTTCATGCACTGAATATTACTGTTGAATATACTATTAAGATGTTTCCATATTGATTGCACTTTGTTTGTTATTAAATTACATAAACAAATATATATAATAAATAAATATCTTGGATATCTTTATTAGACATTTGAGTATGACAAGAATGACAAGTAAATATTTTGTTCCGATTCATTTCATTTGATAATCTAGTGTCATCAGTCTATATATTTTTTCAATTTATTTCCTTACTCTTCATAATAACATTTTAAAATATTTGTATGCATTTTATAGAAATTACTCGAAAATATTTTATTCTTTTAGTTAATTATACTTTACAATTAGTTTAATTTTATATTTTGCTAAAAGATGAAGAATCTCAAATCATTTCGGTCCAACGTGTGAAAGAAATGGCACTATACAGTTAATATATCGTTATTTCTTTTTATCTTTTATCAGGTTGTAGCAAGGCATAGACAAATTCTTACAAATCATTCATTCTTTCTCGGCACTTAGCAATGTTATATCAATGTTGAACGATTGAGCTCATGGTACGAATCAAAGTAATATTATTATAAGGTGAAAACAAAACAGTCTGGCAATAAGGTTATTTTGTGAGAGAAGATGATGGCCCTATAGGATGAAACGGGGCAAAAAAAATATACTTGTCAATTGTGACGCACGAATTTTGAAACTCAATGTGCCCTGTTGCAATACATATTTTGAAATAATACGAATATTTATGTATACTTTTATATTACTTGAATTAATATTACTTAGGTCAATATGAAAACAAGGCAAGGGGCCGCCGTTCAATAGTGATATTCAGTGAATGAAATTTATTATGGCATGGTTACAAACAGAAGTAATTCAAGTATTATTTTATTCATTTTGCAGTGAAGAATTCGCCGGAATTCAAAGTAACTACTCTAAGAAATGTGCTGGAGAGAAATAGGTACCTAATCCTCAACTAGCAAAGCGATGGAGCACGTAAAGATTGGAGAAGCTGGTATACAGAACTTCTTAAGTCATTACAAAAACTGAGACAAAGTTCATACATAAATATATACCTAGGTAGGTTTATATTTATGTATGGCACTTCAGTCTTAATACCTATAGTCTAGGCAGGTACCTATTGTCTTTAAATTATATGAATAAAGAATTTACCACAGGAATCAACACATATTTTTATTTATTACCTTTTGTCAGGAATGCTACTGTAGTTGCAGGTCATACAATGAAACATTATGTGTATTTAGGTATATAAACGTTTATGAATACAGTACAATCACAGTAAAGCTTAATCTATACGATATTAAATATTTACAACAAATAAATGAAATACAATCTAGCACTCGTATATAAATTATCCTCTAGGCTGCCGTAGATTATCGGCAAGGTTCCCAACAGGCTAGCCAAGCTAATGCGTTGGCGGAAAAAGCTCCCCGCCCGAGGCCTCGATTATTTTGGTGACAATATGCGAGCGACTCGGTGAGCTTCAAACCCATACGTTCGTATGGTTTCGATAGCAAATGGCGTTTTGGTCCATTGCATGCGAAAGTGTTGATTCCTCACGTAGCATAGATGCATACCACGTCGCTTTCGTGTATCTATTATTGGCTTCTTTGGTATTTGCTTCCAAAAGCACAAATAGTTCATATTCATTTGCCATCTAGAAATGCTAGATGGCAAATGCTGGGAGTTTAGAAATACACAATTCATTCGATAAGTTAAATAAATACGATCTACTGACTTTATATCACTATAATAATAGATATTTTTATCATAAATTTGGATAATTCGTCGCGTATATTATCTTATATTTTGATTGATATATGCAAATGACATAAAAACCATAATGCTAGTTGTCAAAAGACACATCATGGTACGATTTGAATGAACGATTAGAGGTGACGTCATCAAACCTGCTAACAAAACAATATTGTTTTATGCCTATAATAAGCTTATTTTTAAGGATGTCATGGTACGAAAACGCAAAATAAGGTTATTTTAACCTTGTTTTAAGAGCTTGTGGTAGGCCCCCAATAAAGTCCAACGATGCTACTTAATTATTTTGCATAGATAACCTATGATATAGCCTTATGATAGCATTTTAATACCATGATGAGAGAAGTAAGTGAGTTGCAAAAAGCTAAAGTAGTAGGCTCTGTCTTACCTAGAGTTATACAACTTATTTCGTATTTTCATTTTTCAGAACACCAGCTTGCATGGCGTTGGGTAATGGCAGCGAAGCCCTCAGCTTTGATATAAATCTAAACGCCGCGCAGGGATCACCGGATTACTGTGGAGTTTTCTGGAACAACGTATGTGTAATTTCCATATTTTTCTTTTCCCTCCTTCTTAGTTTCGGTGGCAAGTGTAGAAAAGTTGCGAATCTAATATTTCGAAGCAAATTTTGTATCACTGAATAGTAGGTTAACACTATTTCAATAATTATTAATCTTTTCCCTGCAAATGTTGAGTAGTAAACTTTTTAACATATCGATCCAATTCGCATTCTGTATGTATACTCATTTTTATTTTATTTAGACAGATTGATTGATATATTACCTTACGCAAACTTTTAGCGCACGGACGAGCGATCTCTACCGTTGGCGGTCCGCGTGCATCGGACCCTAGAATTGGCTGACGACAAGTTCTACGTCATCACGTGTGGCAAAGCAGGCTTTAAAAATGCGAAGTAAGGAACTTTGATTATTTACTTCTGATTCTCACTGAAGAATGTTATTTACATCCCCTGAAATTAGGCCTTCTCGTCTTTTTACTTTATAAAACTATTTTTTTTAACCCTAACATCCCTATTCATTTTTGAAATATGTAAATTTGTCCGGAAAAATGCAACTTTTCTCACATCCTGAAGAACACATTCGCCCAAGAAGCCAAAAACATAAAAATTGATTGTTTTTTAGTCTGGACCTTATGTTAGTGCAATA
Organism: Achlya flavicornis; assembly: GCA_947623365.1. Lineage (NCBI taxonomy): Eukaryota > Metazoa > Arthropoda > Insecta > Lepidoptera > Drepanidae > Achlya > Achlya flavicornis. The sequence continues at coordinate 9,873,781 of OX392474.1, forward strand.
AAAATATATAATAATAAGTATAATTTATTTATACCAAAAAAACGTATAAATGATTTAATAAATGAAGTTGAAATTAATTTTTTACTCGCATTCTTTGTCTTTTTAACAGAGGTAGAAAAAGTACGTATGTAATCTTGAATGCTAATTGCTATCATTGTTTTATTTATTTTGTGCGTATTTGTATTTAGTTGTTTATTTTTTATTATAAGTATTAGGACTTGTATTAAGGTTGTCGTACACAGGCCATTTAAATGTTGTTTCCTATTACCCAAAGGTAGGTAATGGAAGAAATTGTTTAAGCGATAAGGCCGCCTATGTTGTTATCGCCATTTTGTTTTCTTTGTTTAATTTTACCTATATTCTATCATGTGGTGTATACAATACAGTCCTTTAATGTTATTCAATTATATTCTCTGAATGAAGTTTATATTCAAAGGGAATATAAAATTATTGAAAATACAAATAGTTAATAAAAAATAAATAAATAAAACTTAAACTCTGGGTATTAGAAACTTAAAAAACTTTTTTTTTCATCAAGAAGGGTCATTAAAACGGAAAAAAAATAAGAATGTTTCTTAGAAAATAAAAAAAATTAAGAAAACTTAACGGTAGGGTAGGGTAGGGTAGACTAGGATATCCCTCGGGTACGCGAGTGAAACCGCAGGGCGCAACTAGTTTTTGTATAAAAAATAACAACGATATTATAGATATGATATATTTCATTTTGTTATTAATTAATTGCAGAAACGAAACTTCCCTCGTTTCACTGCGAATGTTAAACGACCAAGGACGAAAAGTGTTGAATGCGGCATTCGGATTACCTTACACGCTCCGCGCTGAAATGAGCAAACCTGATGGTAAGTAAATTATATCATCCTCATAAAGGCGAATTCTTACCTACACAGCGATCCCGTCACCGGTCAGTGAAGAAATAAGTGTGTAGTCAAAAAGTAGTCTGCGCAATATGTAGGGCGTCATTCCCACACATACCTAGTTATATTCACTGCAGGTCATGGTGGACATTGCATATACCGCATCACAGAGAGATAGAGACGTGCCGGTGACGTGACATGTCTCAAACAACTGCCCCCCTAAAAAGGAAGCTAAAGCAAGCTAATGGAATTATTTTTTCGAATTTACAGCAGATCTTATGCAATTAATCAATTTTAACATAATAAAAAAAAAAAAAAAAAAATTTGAATTTTTTATTGAATTGAATTGTCTATAATGAGTGACAAGTATACTAAAAATATTGAAATTACGTAGGATCTTCCGAGAATTCGAAAAAATGAATCCCGTTAGCAGTATTGCTTTGCTTCCTTTTTAGCCCCCGTGTAAAAGTTCAACATGCAATTACTGTATACTTTGAAATCACTTTAACAATCAATGTAGGTAAGAAAAGGTACATTTTTGGATGTAGGTAAACACTGATCATTTTGTTTGGTTGCTTTACATTACAGGAACACATGGAATCCGACTGAAAAATTGCTTTGCATTCAACATGCGTAATTACACGGTCAATCTTTTAGACAGCAGAGGGTGAGTCGGTTTACATTATAGTACCTTATTAATGTATCGCCAAGCACCTAACGGTGTGTTCTGGCCATCGAGAAAAAATCCCTTTAGAGTAGTAATGAGTAATACCGAGCAATCCGATACCGCATCTAGTCAGTGATGTTGCACCTTAAAAACCAATCAACGCATCGTGTGTTCTTGACTTGGCCAATCATAGCACAATGTGCCCTTGACGTAGCCAATCAGAGCGCATTTTCGGTGGTGGGAAATTTGGCGGAATAAATTTCAAGTGAAATGCCATTGCGCTTCTTAGATGAAGCATATGCGACTGATACTTCTATGAACCAATGTTTTTGAGCACATAATATTCAATCCTCATTTTATAAGATCACTATATTACAGAGCCATAGATGATATTATAGTTTTTAGTAGGTATAAGTAACGAACTGAATTTATGTTTTTCGTCGTCAGAACACCGCATATTATTATTGATTAATTAGGGTAGGGGCTCTTACCCTAGTTAGTCAATAATAATTTTGGGTAGGTTTTGGCCAGTTGCAATTTTGAAAGTCAATAAATAAGGCGTTAAAACCTGTCTCGTTTATTGTTTATAGAAAATAAATTCTTTAATGATTATCGCGTTTGAATTTCAGGCGATTTTTTTATATAATAATTTCCTGTAGGTGGCCATAGCCGGCTCTTGCCCTACATAGTACATATTTTTTTTATAAAACATTTGTTTACTTCACAGATGTCCAGTGAAAGAACAGTGGAGCGTAGTAACTTCTGAAAGGGGAGTGGCGGAGCTTGCGATAGCGTCCATGTTCCGGTTTCCGGACTCCTCGCAAGTTAACTTCCAATGTGATATTGCTATTTGCAGAAGTAAATATTTTTTACCATTCAAGTATTTTATTGGAACTGCGATTTTATGCCGCAGAATTGTATGATTTTTCATATAGGAAAGGACTAAGGGCATTTTTTACGGCGTCGGGCTTTTAATTTTGTGATTATAAATGTTTGTGTTTATATAATAATCTAATCAGAGTAATAGCTAATATGAGGTTTATCTAGCCATTGAAAAATGGGACCTAAGTACCTATACTCATATAATATTTTTAATCTGATATCTCTTATCATGTTAACACATAAGATAACAATATTATGATGAGATGCAAGACTTTTTTTTTAACAAGAAAAGCCTTATGATGGACCTCAACCTTACCATGTAAATGACGATGTGGTAGGAGGTGGTAAGCACACAAACCGTAGAAGGGAGCTGGGGTAAAAGCTTGACGACAGATTTTGAACATGAGTGTGGTAGCTATCCAGACCGGTACTTTTTAGTACACGTACCTGCACTTTGGTTTCCTCAAAAAGTTTCCTTCGCCACAGCATCACTGAGCTATTATCGCCTTAATGTAATAATTAATACATACCGTTACCATATTTTAGGTACTTGTGCAGTACTAGACTGCGTGGAAGGCAACGTGAACACAGCTGACGAAGAGGGCACCGTCACAGCATCAACGGGCATCTTTGTGCTTGACCCTAATGATAATACCGGTAAATTAAAATAAAGCATATCCTATCATATTAATAACTCATAATGGTAAGTACTTACCTAATAAAGAATAATTACCGGCCAAGAGTTTTTTTACGACGGAGTCGGTATAGGTACAAGCTGAGGGTACAAGTATACGGCCCGTACAAGCTTACCGTAGCGCCGTAGCCTAACGACGCTTGCATTACACAAGGCATCACTCACGCGTTACCGAACCCTTCCCCTCTTCTCGATGAGCTCTGGCAACCTTACTCACGCGCAGGAACACAACATTATAAATTATTATAAAGTTTTTTGGCTGCGGTATTCTATATGGTGGAGGTACTTCCCCAGTCGAGCTGCTCTTTAAGCGAATTAACGCTGCGAGTTTGAATTAAACTCACGCACTGAGTGTCCCGACATGGTTCTGACCTTCCTTAGAGGTAACATTTCTTGGTTTGAGCCTACTACTGTACAAAAAAACCGGACAGCATAACTAAATTTATTGTGAAGGTATTTTGATGATTTTGGAAAAACTGCTAGTTGGAACCATCGTTCTATTTTTCAATTGCAATAAGATTGGGTAAGCAATATTTATAACTATTCCAAATTTCCAATCCTTTTTTACCTTTTTGGTACGAAACCCTAACAATATTCTACCTATTGAGATGTGTAAGCGCTTTACGAGCATTACAATAATTGTAGTGTTGGCGATGTCCTGCTCGGAGAGTACAGTGCGTCCGCTATGGCTGCTGTACCTGGCCATCGCGCTGGGCGTCATGTTCCTCGTGATGCTGCTCGTCAACTGCTTCCTCTGCACCGCCATGACCTGCTCGTGCGCGAGGACTGACGTTAGTACTACTACTTAAAAAACCGATGCATTAAATAAATAGTGACTAATTATTTCAAACAACATTGACAACCTATTATTAGTTTATTTTATTATTTTGTTATAGCCTGATAGTAATTTACTGTACGCCTTGATTATAATTTCATAAAAGGGTGTGTCGCATACGGGTCTCATGTTTTGGATACATTTGATACTGTCCCCAAAATCTATGTGATGACAAAAGTTTGTTTGAGACTATCTACTAATAATGGTTTCAAAATATTTTCAGGTAATTGAAAAGGATCCATCAGTGGTGGAGGACTATGATCCATACAGAAGCTGGCACGGTAGCCAATATGGCAGTCGTTATCCCTCTTCTACAATCCACTCCGCGAGGTAATTAGGCAATTCATTTAAAACACTGTATCTAAGATGGCTAACGAATAAATCAAACACCAAATACCTAAATAATTCTTCATAACTGTGACCTCCACGACATTGAGACATATTATTATCATTTGATGCGCGTCAAGATTAACTTGAGGTCTGGTTTTACCCAAATAATAATTTTTTATCAGGTCAGTGTCAGACAACAGTGACCACTACGCGATTGTGCAGTCAAGGCCGGGCAGTCGACACTCTGGCATGCATCGAAACAGACATTAGGCAGGTATTCACGTTTTTTGTAGACATTAGTCTAATAATAAACAATAGCTCGAATTAATCTCAATATTAATACCATTTCTTTTTTCAGAATAAAAATATTTTGTCACGTCAAAGGAGCTAAATAAACGGCGATTTATTATATTGTAAATACTTACTATTCGTCTACTACCAAAATCTAAAGAAAGGTTAAGTAAGTATATAGGCTTAGATTATAATGTATACAACAGAATACAGAGAGATATTCTGATAAACAAAAAAATAATTGCATGGTGCTTGTATCAGTGGAGTCAATAAAGTAAACAATAGACATGGATTGTGTTACCTTGGAAGAATACCTATGTTGAAAATTCTTCGAATTAATAAACTTGTGCCATTTAATATTGCATGTACCTTACGCGGCTATACAGGCCTTTAGATAATATTGTTAAAGTCCCCGTCATGAGAAGCTATAAATTATGTAAACAAACATCTTTTACTAAGTAAACATTTTATACTGCGAGATAATAATAAATTGACCATATTCAATCGACATGAAATATAGACGGGTTATATGAAAGTAACAACCTATTTAATTTAGTCGGATCATATTTTAACGACGCAAAGCGCTATCGTTTGTGTTTCTTGGTACCGGAACGCGTCCGTCGCAGGGATTGTAAACTATCGGGACGCCATTTTGAAATAAACGCGTCATTCGAGTTTCGAATGCGTACGAGTTTGTTTCATTGCTTTGCATATATTGCGGATCTGGTTGTTATTGTCAATTTTGTTATTGTTTCGTTATCACTTTTTTATTGTTGTTACTTTAATTGTTGCGTTAATTTTATTTGTTATTACGTATAATGGAGCCAGTAGCCAGTACATCTAAGGAAATAAATTCGCCACGAAAAAAACCTCAAAAGGTGCGTAATACAATTTATCTAAAATATATAATAAGTAAAAAGAAAGAGTTGTTTGTTAAATAATATATTATGTTAATTAATATTTGTTACTTAATAATTTATTAAATCTTAAACAAATTCATTTTTTTTGTTGGTCCAAATGTTGTGAACTCCTGAACACTTGTTTACAAAATTTATAGCTTCTCATGACGGGGACTTTAGTTCTCTTTTACATGTATCAAAATAACATTTACTTACCTGGTTGATGCAACGAATCCGTCCAAACTATAAATAAATACGACGAATCCGTCCAAACTAAATATAAGTAAATACGACTTTAAATTTAGCAATGTCGTATACTATATAGGTTGTTTGTAAAATAAAATTTTCGTAGGAATGTATTTATAAGCATGTAAGTTATAATGAATAAATATCTTGTCAAGTTAACTAATATTTAAATAAATGAAAAAATGAACTCCTGTACCTTTACCATGAGTTTTCTACGCTCACGTAATCTACACTCGCTAGCGACTACGGTAATATTTTGTATGACGAGCACCGCCTCTAGTGAATACTTTTGAAAGCATTTCATACAAAAGGTTTCACCGTGGTCGATAGCGACTGTAGATTACGTTGGCGTAAAAAACTCATGGTAGGCGTACAGCACAAAGAGAATATTCGGAAAATTAAAGAAGCCAGCATAACGCGACGTTGCGTTTACAACTGTTTTTATTTATATCAGTGTACATAAATATATCCCATACAATGTACCATAAGGGACTTATTTGTACTATCGAATGTATATCATAAAACGTGAGTTTTATGGATAATGTCTGCAGTAAAAAGAAAGAATAACCCAAATTCGATGCATACAACTTGACATAACAAATATACTTAGCTGCTGATTGAATAAATGGCAATCATAACTTTTAAATTACGAGTCTAATTTAAGTAGGAGTCGCTTTACATAATAATTAATTGGAATAGTGAGCGAAAGGTCTCAATTAATTAAGGAAAAACCAGTAGTGAAGGTTACTTTAGTCGATAAGACATTTACGAATAGGTAACTATGATAAATGTATTTAATAACCACATCAACACTGTGAATTTAATGTTAATAAATAAATTGTAATATTGTCTATAGGATTTAATAACTCGAATAGAACTCTGTAACGTAATGTGCGAGTGATCCCTATTTTCCTATATTTATCAAATGTAGGAATGTTTGTTTATAATAATGATTTACAATAGTGCTCAAACTACGAGTAGGCAGGTAGATAGTGCGCAAGAATTTTCGGAGATGTAAATAATTATAAACAAATTGATAACTGTGAAAAGTTATAAGAACACAATATTGTTATAAGAGTTATACAAAGTTATATAGGTACTTACTATTATTGTGGATTAAGTACGTATATTGCTTGCTATTTTAAGCCAATTCAATCCTTTAGGAACAGCGATACCTATAGGAGTTAATAAATAAATAAAATCCTTTAACAACCGAACGAAGTTTTCTTTCTACCTATCTACATTTACCTACTATGATAAAAATTTCCTTTTTTAACTGAAAGAAAACATCGAGTGAAAAATACATGTCAAAGCAGATTGGGAGTCATGTGATATTGAGCAACGGAACTTGTTTGGCAAATTATTTGCCATAAGACTGGCTGCAGAGATTAATGGATAGGGACAGTTTCTGCGTTGATTGGAAGCCAACTTAGAAAGATAATTGATGCTCCCGGATCTAAAATCCCGGTAACAGGTCAGCTAACTTGTACCCTTTCTGATTTATTTATGTTATCTTGGTAATCAATACAAGAAAATTAGAAAACCGACTTCGAAGCTGAAAGCCCCGTCACGCATTCTATGAAATTAATCCATTTTTTTCAACGGATTCGTTTATGAGTGATATTTCGCGATGTGGATGTATAACAGACATAATCATCCAATCCATTTATCATTCGTGAATAAAAAGAAACAGAACGAGAATATGCACACAAACCATAAATATTACTTTATTTATAATGTATTTAATTTATTTTAACATTTGACAAGTATATAGGCATTAAAAATTTCATAGCACGCAAGTAATAGTAAATACGTTTAAAATAATAAGTTCATAATGAGTCATACCTCCTGTCTTTATTATTATAAAAAAGTATGATAATATTATCAAACAATGTAGATTGTGATTATATATGTTCTCTGAATTCATAGATATATTTATTCACATACGTTTTTAGTTTGTTCGTAATTTATTATTACTACAACATAACAAATGATATTAATTACAATAATTTACCTAAATTCAAGTTTAATTGCTTTCTATATTACAAAGATTTAAATATGCTTAAAACTTTGGACTAGAACGAGAAATGATTATGTTTTGTATTATTTAGACTCAAAGTTGATATAAATGGTGACAATAAAAACTAAGTAATGTTACTGTTTCTATGGCACTCATACATTACACTTACTCTATATTATATTCTCTTTACAAAATTACATACAAAGTGAAGATGATTAGATGTTCATAGCAAAATGTACGGCAGCCTTGCTTTACTGGTTTACCTACTCTGTGATCATTCACGTATTTGTGAAAAAATAAGTTTGACTGTTTCTTTATAGGATTAATTAATGTGTGTCTAAACAATTATTAAATATCTGTAGTCATTATTTTATTTAACGCTGAGTGTCTAATTTTCAAAACGCAATTTCTTCACGTTCAGTCACGTTTAGGCTAATATTATGTATCATAGGTACCTACAATTTGCGATAACATCTTAATATGCCTTCACAATTAAAAGGTAATCAAAATATACAATACGCAATCTATTTCCAACATTTTTATTTATAGTACTTACAGAATACTGATGCCATATTAGGGTACTTTTACATCCACAATTAGGGTTTAGCGGTATCTTTTCGTTCTAGCATAGTGTTAGCGACTTGTTCGAATAGCGAGCGTTTGTATATCCGTGGTTGTCCACCGCGCAGGCCGTGTGGGTACAGCCCAAATGATGCCTCATCGTCGAACCAACTCGTTGTAGGCTGAAAACAGAACAGTGTTTTGGTAAAGTGCACAATGGCGAAAATTTGTTATGTACGTTGTTGTTCATCACGTATTTTCCTTAAACCCAAGCCGTTTTTCGACACCAGTGTCTTTTGTTAAGATAATAAGCATAAAAACTTGAAGGTTCCGGTAATATTCTAAACGCACTTAGTCAGTCATTGTATTGAAATAAAAAGTGACAGCGTTTTGCCAACTCATCTTCATATCATCATGAAATAATGTCGAGCTGCTTACATACTGTAGGTTTCATAAATTATGAATTATGATTGTTACAAACAGTGTATATCGATTTTCCAACTGTTTGGTAACGCAACACAAACCCACACGAATGCGTCAGAGCTTGTAATAAAGCTTTTAACCCACATCCAGAGGTAGACGTCATTGCGTTGGCGCTTCACTTCACTCTGTACCTACCTATTATTGTATTTTAATGTGTAGGTACTTGTCATGTCACATGCTGAGACAAATCAGAGTCAAGTTCATGTTAACACGATCAAATTATGAATTCTAAACGATTACCTACGTAAGTTATGGATTAAATAATTTCAAAAAGTATTTAATGAGGATTGATTAAGATAAACTGTATGCCGTAAAACGACGCATTCAATTGAAAATATTTGATTTTTATTAAATGTTCATAATATTCAATATAAGTTAGGTACGTATGATAACAGTTAAAATAACTGCACTGCATTGCAGCTTTATCAAGCAAATATATAAACCGGGGAAAGATAAACTGTGTAGATACCTAAAGATATTATAATTTCTACTCCGTGAAGTGCCCTCAAAACAACTAAATCATTTACGAAATGTTTTCTTCAAAAATCACATCTTATCTCACATAAATTATAAAGTATGTTTGGATATTTGTGGCTCTATCAAATAAACGGATGGGCAGATTTGGATGAATTTTGGCAAATTGCTGGTACTTGGGAGAATTACACGCATCGAAACCGCAGGACGGTAACTAGTTATTTGTAAAGAACACATGAAAACGTGTTATGTAGGTATAAATTAAAGCTAAGAGACCAAAGATAAGATGTAGTAATGTAAATAATAATGTGACCTATACACTGAGCTGTAACTAAGCACGTGCGTGCAAGTAATATGGATGACGTCGATGGATATAGTTGATAATATGGGAAAATACGATATGCAAGTTATGAACAAACTAAAAGTAAACAATATTGATATTTCGACATAATTTACTAACATGATAATATTTATTCCATTACAGAACTAGCTTACCTATACTTAACTTATAGATACTGTAGATAATTGCATTTTTTTTAAATAAACGAATCATTTATTGAACTTTATTCATTGCATTTGAAATATAGTTATCTACATAACACCGTTATCTTATCCTCCTCGCTCCACGACGATACATGGAAGCAGTCTCATAGACATGGAACAGAAAAGCTGAAAAAGGCTAATTAAATGTAGGATTACCTCGAGCCTAAAGTTGAGCACGTGAGCCGAAGTCTGGTGGTGTGGCACGGTGGCGACGCGCGACACCGGGAAGTAGCCGGGGTGGCTCGCCGTCACCTCGTAGTGCCCCGGGGTCAGCAGCCGGTAGTAGTCGCCGTATGCACCTGATTATATGTGTTCATTCAAAATAGGCTTAACACTCTCCAGAAGGAATTATGCCGAGGATGCTTGTCTAGGATATACCTGTTCTCTCTAGCTTTGAAGACATTTAGGATTGCTATTGCGCTCGCTCAGCAATACTACTTGGTTGGTGGGGTCGAGTTTGAAAGACAGTAGGAGGCTGAAGAATCAGCAACATTGTATGCAAAACTAATGATTGGACATTTCAGAGCCTGATTAATTGAATCTAAAACTAGCCTTTTTTTTATTAGCTAAAACAGCTTAACCTAACCCAAATAAAAGTTAAAAGAATGGACTGAACAATACCGAGGATGTTGTCAAACGTAGTAAAATTAACGAGCTCGGTTACTCAACTTGCATTAATGAATGTAGTATCAGTTACAATCCCGTGTGGTGTTTCTGGATCACCCATCGGGCGCGTCCCCGGGTTGCGGATAGGGGAACGCCCCCCAGATATGGGGGGTACCGGGTCTACAGACTCGGCGCGGACAAAAACCAGAAGGGAGAAATTACCCCATTGATGGGGCGAGGTGGGCCTGTGCGGCCTCTTGGTTGCTCCTCGTATCCCTCTTTGTATGAGAGGGGACAGAGGATGTGACAGGTGCGGTGTGTTTGCCTAGTGCACTCGGCTTTTGCCGACGCCGGACAAGAGGAAGGAAACCTCTCTAAAAACCACTCCCTTGTGCGACGATGTGCCAGGTGCACTCGGCTCATGCCGACGTCGGACCATCCGTAATCCCAGTCGGGACCGGGGGCCATGCAAGGCCGCGAGGTAGAAAACCTCTATAAAAAATTACCCCAATCCTAAGGTCTAGCGTGCCGATGGGATGAATGGCTGGTGGGAGACCAGTCCCGAGCGCTCGGTTCAGGGACCTGACCCTGTTAAAAAGGAAAAAAAAACAATGGCAGATTCTAATAAAAAAAAAATACCCCAGGGTGGTACCGGCATAGCCGGACAATCCACCCCCGGGCCTAGCCCGGGCTGCCCCACCGTATCTGGGGGGGGCAAAGATCTGCTTGGCGAAAATATCGCCGCCGCTCCAATGGGAGCCGAAAAGAGAGCCGATGTTGTGCCGGGGGTACCAGTGGTACCGGCACGAGGCCAGCGTGAGCGCTTTAGGCGTCCTAACACGCCTGTCAACCTAGCTGGTGTGAGCGATGGGGCTGAGTCTGATGGCTCCGTCAGGTCGCTTACATCAGTAGCATCGGAGATATCAAAAGACGGAGTATCTCGCGGCCGCAAACGATCCTCGCTGCCCACAAACGCGGACAAATCGCGGGGGCCTAAGGTGAGGGCTGTGTCGGCGGCTTCATATTCCGGCGAAGATGGAACAGACGTTGACATCGAGGATGATATGTTAGATCCCTCGATGCAACCAAAACATACTCGGGCCAAGAAGAATCTTCCGACCCCGGAGTTGCTGGCTCCAGAAATGCAGTCGCAGGCGAGTTTTGAGCTTGGCGATTGCATCGAACAGCACCTCCTTAATTTGGAAAAGGTTGCGGACAACTCCAAAAACCTGAAACGTGACTTCGTTCACGATATACGGGTGGCTGTGCGGACAGTTAAGGCTGCAACAACTGAGCTGACTCGAAGAACCACCACCGACGACAACGTGGCTAGACTGGAGAAAGAGAACGCAGAATTGCGTTCTCAACTCTCAACCCTCGCCAATAATATGGACAGACTAACGGAGGAGTTAAACCTTCTCCGTAAGTCTGTTGCTGGCGCGAATGAGGTGACCGCAGAGCCCACTTTGGCTGCTCGACCCGCTCTAGCCAATCAGCCTGCTTCACCCGCTAGGCCTACTATACACAATCGGCCAGCTCGGGCCGCAAAGCCCCTACCGGCAGCAACAGAATTGGCATCTCTGCAGCCACATGATAGAAACGAAGAGCGGCTCTTCGAACGGATTGCGGCGGTTGTAGATGCTAGACTAGCTGCCTTCCGAGTAGAAATCTTCCCCGATAGGGCCATTAGGCCACCACTGGGGAGGCAAGCACCGGTGGGGAGGCAGCAACAGCCGCAACCTCAGCCTCAGCCACAACCTCAGGCACAGCCGCAACTTCAGCCACAGCCACAACTGCAGCCAGGGAAGTCTAAAAAGAAGTCGTCCAAAAAGAAGGGCAACCCTTCCTATAAGCCGGTAGAGGAACTGCCACCCATCCAGCCCATGGTGGCTTCAGGACCGCAAGCTAACGCCAACGGGAGTGTTAGCTGGTCAACTATCGCCAAACGGCCCAAAAAGATTGGGACCCAGGGTGGACCTGCTGCATTTCCCCCTGAACCCAAGCCAGGAAGGAAAAACAAGGAGAAGAAAAAGGTGCCCAGGGTCCCAACGACCGCTGCTATTACTGTGACGATACCAGAGGGCTCCTCGGTAACATATAACCAAGTCACAAAGGACGCCAAAACCAAGATCCAACTTAAGGATCTTGGCATTCCTGGCGTCCGAATGAAGCGATCGGTTACCGGGGGGATACTCATGGAAGTTGACGGCCCTGATTGCTGTGTCAAGGCAGACGCCTTGGCGACAAAATTAAGAGAGACCCTCGCAGACCTTGGGTTGCGCATTGCCCGTCCTATGAAGACGGGAGAAATGAGGCTGCGAGATCTCGACGATGCAGTCACTCCTCCAGAAGTGGCAGCAGCAGTTGCTGAAGCAGGTGGGTGTTCGGTGGATGACGTAAAGGTAGGTGAAGTCCGTCGAACTCCCACCACGATGGGAACCTGCTGGGTGCGTTGCCCATTAGCGGTCGTCAGGAAACTGACTAATGCTAAGGGGATAATAGTAGGTTGGGGGACAGCGAGGGTTGAGGCATTGGAAGCCAGGCCCTTACATTGCTTCCGATGCCTCGAAAAGGGGCATGTGGGCTGCAGGTGCAGCACAGGCGTAGATAGAAGCAATCGCTGCTACGCCTGTGGAGAGGCGGGGCACAGAGCCCGCGACTGCACCTCAAAGATACTTAAGTGCCCCTTGTGCGCTGATCTGGGGCGTCCCTCAGATCACCGCCTAGGACGAAAGTGTCCCGCACCCATGAAGAAAAGGAGCAAGCAGGCTCCCATCGTAGAGACGGCCGCGGCAATTACCGCAGAACCAGGCGCTGGCCTGGAAATGGAGGTAGTTCCAGAGGCCTAAAATTCCCGCCCCCAAACAAGATCCTCCAGGGCAATCTTAACCACTGCCGCAATGCTCAGCATCTGCTTATGCAGACCATTGTGGAGCGGCAGATTGCTCTGGCAGTAGTAGCAGAGCCCCACAGCGTCCCCGACCATCCTCGCTGGTTCGGTGACGATTTGGGCTCCGTTGCGATTTACTGGGGGGGCGGAGAGGGTGTTCCACCCTGCGCTCTTTTGAGTAGAGGGCAGGGCTTCGTTGCAGTGCAATGGAGCACCCTGGCCATAGTGGGCTGCTACTTCTCCCCTAATAGGTCTCTCACCGACTACGAGGCGTACCTGGACGAGGTGGCTGACTGCGTCCGCAGATGCCCGACTCGTCCACTGATTGTCCTGGGGGACTTCAATGCCCACGCAAGGGCGTGGGGCAGCCCCAGGGACAGTCCAAGGGGAGAAGCAGTACAGGTGTGGGCGGCTGGTCTGGACCTCCGATTAGTCAACCGGGGGTCCACGAGCACATGCGTGCGCTGGCAGGGGGAGTCGATCGTGGACCTTACATGGGCGACTCCTGCTGCCATGCGCATGCTGTCGGGATGGCGAGTTGCAGAGGAGGTGGTCACTCTATCTGACCACCGCCACATCTTCATGGATGTGGCATTCCGCCGTCCCAACACCAGTACCATTCCCCACGAAGGCAGCCCTCCGCGACGTTGGTGTCTGAAGCGGCTAGATCGAGACATGCTCGAAGCCGCCGCCAATGTCGCGGCCTGGCCCAAAAATGCCGAAGAGATTCCGTCCGATCCGGAAAGAGAAGCAAACTGGTTCCGCGGCACGATGACGCAAATCTGCGATGCATCAATGCCACGGTCCAGTCGCCCCAAGCACCGGGCGGTGTACTGGTGGTCGGCAGAAATCGCGCGAATTCGCGCGGTTTGCTTGCGAAGCCGCCGCCTGTACACCAGAGCCCGGAGACGTAGGCGAACTCCTGCCGAGGAGACAGCCAGTCTCTACAGGGCTTATCGAGCGGCTACAGTTGCTATGCAGATCGCCATCTCAGACGCCAAAAAACGGTGCTGGGATGAGCTCCTGGAGGGTCTCAACGAGGATCCGTGGGGGCGCCCTTACAAGATGGTCCTGGGTAAACTCAGGCCATGGGTGCCTCCCCTGACGGAAACCCTAGATCCGGACCTGCTGGGTCGAGTGGTGAACACTCTCTTCCCCGCGGGCCGGTCAAGACCCTCAGTCCACCCCCTAACGTCTTGGGAGTGGCATGACGAGATGGGGGTGACCGTACAGGAGCTAGATCGAGCCGTTGTCCGCTTGAAAGCCCGAAACACCGCTCCAGGACCCGACGGTGTACCGGGTCGTGTGTGGGTGTTGAGTCTGGCTGCCCTGGGGGACAGGCTGAGGCAGTTGTTCAACAGCTGCCTCCTTTGTGCCAAGTTCCCCACGGCCTGGAAGGAGGCATGTTTGGTCCTTTTGAAGAAGGAAGGCAGACCCGCAGATTCTCCCTCTGCATACCGTCCCATATGCCTGTTGAACGAGGTTGGCAAGCTATTCGAACGAATACTTGCCGCTCGTCTCAACGGGCATCTGTCGTGCGTCGGTCCCGACCTGGCTGATAGCCAGTTCGGCTTCCGACGGGGGCGTTCAACCGTAGACGCGGTCTTGCGCGTCCGCTCCCTGTCGGAGCAGGCTGTGTCCCGGGGTGGAGTGGCGTTGGCGATAAGTCTTGACATCGTCAACGCCTTTAACTCTCTGCCTTGGGACGCAATTAGGGGGGCTCTTGCATACCATCAGGTGCCCTCCTACCTGCAAGCTATAGTAAGGGACTACTTGCACGACAGGTACATCTTGTACATGGACCAAGACGGTAGGAGAATCCGGAGGGAGATCACGTGTGGGGTTCCACAGGGGTCGGTGTTGGGCCCATTGCTGTGGAACCTCGCATACGATGCGGTTCTGCGTGTCAATCTCCCCGCTGGCGTAAAAGTCGTTTGCTATGCAGACGACACGTTGGTGGTCGCCAGTGGGGATACCTTCGAAGGGACCAAACAGCTCGCCGAGCTTGGGGTGGAAGTAGTCGTCGCCAAAATCCGCGAGTTGGGTCTGGAAATAGCGCCTCATAAGACCGAGGCGCTATGGTTCCACAAACTGCCTAGGAGCAGGGAACCACCCGACTCGTGCGTCTGTGTGGGTGAGTCGGAAGTCAGGGTGGGGCGGTATATGAAGTACCTGGGCCTTACCCTGGACAGTCGCTGGGGCTTCGAAGAGCACTTTGATCGCCTCGTCCCCCGGATTGAGAGGGTAGCGGGTGCTATGCACAGACTGCTGCCCAATCTCGGGGGACCGAGAGAGGAAGTTCGCCGCCTCTATGCGGGGGTCATACGATCCGTAGCCCTATACGGGGCGCCCGTATGGGCAAAGAGGCTGGCCATCCGACGCTGTAGAACGAAAGTCTATAGCGTCCAGCGTAAGATGGCCCTACGGATCGTACGGGGATATCGCACAATATCCTTTGAGGCGGCAACTGTTCTGGCTCGCTTTCCGCCGCTGGACATTCTGGCGGACATGGATGCGAGGGTTTATGACCGGATCCGCATCGTCCGCCAGAGTGGTGGAGGCGATCCAGAAGAGGCGATCAGACGGCAGGAGCGACTTATCGCATTCGCAACGTGGCGCGCAAGGCTTCGAGATGAAAGGTTTGCGCGCAAACGCGTAGTCGAAGCAGTCCTGCCGGTCTTCGAGGCCTGGATGCAGCGAGAAGGTGGACGACTCACCTACAGACTTACACAGATAATCACCGGGCACGGGTGCTTCGGTGATTATTTGTGTAGGATCGGTCGTGAGGCGACGGCGGCTTGCTTCCACTGCGATGGGAGCGACCAGGACTCCGCATCGCACACGCTCGCGGTGTGCCCTGCGTGGGAACCCGAGCGGCGGATCCTGGTCCAAGAGATCGGACGGAATCTCTCCCTGCCAGCAGTCGTGTCGGCGATGCTGAGCGGGGATACGGCGTGGAGGGCCGTAGCCTCCTTCTGTGAGACTGTAATGGTCCAGAAGGAGGCTGCCGAGCGGGATCGGGAGAGGGCCGATCCCACCCGGAGGCGAAGCCGCCGGGGCACAAACGTGCCTCGTAGCGGCCCCCCTGCCCTGTAGCTCGGGCTTAGAATAACAGCTACGGTGTTCCCCTGCCTGTCGTAAAAGGCGACTAAACGGGGCCTTTGGGGTTGTGGGCAATCAGAGCGGGGGCTCTGTGCGCCCAGAAACGACCCCAAGGAGGACGATGGGTCGACGTGGTCTCGACTCATCGTGCGATAGCACAGCGAGGGTGCTGGGGGGAGGTGTCAGACTTCCCCCGGGACGAGCTATCAAAGCGCCGCGCTTGGAGGGGTGAGCAGGTACGCGTTCAACACGAGAGCCCGCCCCCCTCTCTATAGCGCAGGTGGCGACCACCGTGGGGTTTTAGCCGGTAAAAGTCCGGCATAACCTGGCCGCTCCCCCCCAGGGCGGTCGGGTATCCTATGAGGATTTCCCCACGCTAATAAAAAAAAAAAAAAAGTATCAGTTACAATAAGCGCATGTCTCAACATGAGGGAGCTGTAAGGAAACACTTAGTTACATCCATCAGTCTTAATTTACTTAGTTGAGTGCAAACAACTATATTTTCCTTGCTTCAAAATAATTAGCTTAGCAAAGCATGTTCACATTCAAGTTATAATTACATTACAATAATGTTCTTTCCACAAATGTCTCAGAAAGACAGTAGTCGAACTTCAGTACTGATAATAATATATTTAAAAGAAACCTCATATGCTAAGTGCGTTCGACTACTATATTGAGGTTTACAATTACACATTTTCCATCTTGATAATCTTCTTATTTAGAATTAGGTCTATCTTAAAAAATACGAGCATCTACCTCACAGATCACCAGCATTGCATGAACTAACTATACTTGTTAATCATTCGTTAGACGTATAATTTCTTAACTCCGGCCTTTGGATAAAGTGCTATCCAAACATGTCACAACAATGAGTCAATCGTACTAAATACGTAGTGAATATTTCTTCTCGATAAAAAGAACGTGGTTTGTTTATTTATTTATTACATCTCAGCAGTAGTAGGCTGAATATGATGTTGATATCTATTGTTATTTCTGCAACTTTTCCAGGTATGTTTATTTTTAGTTCACAATAAGAACGCAAGAATACAAATAAATGACGTGTTATGACTAAGAAAAATGTCAATGCGAAATTTGAGTGACAGTTGTTCCCTTACTAAAAGGTAAAAGTACAAGACGAGTGGGTAAAACTTTAACCATCTAGGACTTAGGTAAATTTAACGGAAACGAGATATCATTGAAAAGGGTTTATATCATTAAAAGATAAGTTTTTAACCGACTTCAAAAAAAGGAGGAGTTTCTCAATTCGGTTGTGTTTTTTTTTTTTTTTTTTATGTTTGTTACCTCGTTTATTAACTCCGTCCTTTATTAACCGATTTGGAAAATTCTTTTTTATGACTGGAAAAAAACCACCAAACGGGAAGTGTACCCACACTTCCCGTTTGGTCCCATTGTCATCAGATCAGGATTTGATTACTTCAGTTTAAGTTTTTTTATGTAAAACAGTCCAATTATTAATAACACTTACCAGTAGTAATGTCATGCCGGATAGGTCTAGGCACTGGTCCTGTGATATTGACCACTGATATAATGGCGTTCTGAATGAATCCAGAGTCATCGCTGACAATTCCCTTTACTCCAATGTGTGCCTTCCACAAATATGCTAGCAGAGCTTCACGATTCCTCTCCCATTCCTTCTCCAGGTCACGCGCGGCAGGATATTTCTCACAACCTAACTCAAGCGTGATTTCGAAAGCATTTGTTGCCAAGTAGTTAAAATCTTGCATACCTGTAATACGAACAAAAGTAATCGTATAAGTTAGTGACCTCAACGTGTTAAATCATCGCTGATTATCACGTGCTAAGTTGTCATTGTGATAAAAGAAACAGGAGACAAACAATACGACTTGTATTAGCATTCGTAAACCAGTCCACGTCTCATGGTCAGCTCGAGTTAAAATGTAAATGTCAGTGCGTAAAGCAAACTGATCCATTGCTTAAACTTCCTGCTTCTCGTCTTCCTCCTTAATAATAGCAGTTCAAAGTATTGGAAAAATATTGTAGCGGTCCGGTTTAATAAAGTAAGATAGTTAGCCTTTATGGCTACATAAAATTGCAAACGATGTTAACAACCTAGCGCGACCTATTACGCCAATTAAGTACAAACTAGAGTTCCGGAATTATATAAAAATGTCGCGAAAATAAAAAATCGATCGCATTGTAAATATTAAAAAACGTTGAGGGTATTTAAAAAAAATAACATAGGATCCTTTGATTAAGGATACATCCAGATAGAGTGTAGCAGCTGTGCACGCGTCGATAAAAATACGCTCTAACTGTTAGGGGCTAAATCAAATAAAAATAAATAAAAATGCAAAATAATGATCAATATTTAAATTTCTCCCGATTTTAATTGGAATATTTTAACAACTACTATCATTATGAACGTCATTATGACAAGCAGAATGACGCAGAGGGAGCGTAAAACGTAGCTGTTACGCGCAGCAGCCTATAAAAGTTGGCCTGTTTTGTATATTAGTGTAGTATGGCGACGTTCTTTCTAGGTATATTTATTTCTATGATAGGATCATTGAATTAATGCATAGGATAAATACCTCCTTTTAAACTGTACCAAGCAGCACCATTTGTAACACCACCCTGTTTCCCAAAATTAAAGGTGGAAGAATCTTCGGAACTAGTTGTATGGCATCCTCTACGCCTAGGAGAAGCCATATCAGCATGAGATGATGCATATGCCATGGCTAGATCCCTGCAAATTAGTATTTTCATTTAAGGACATCCACATTATTTCAAATAAAGATGCTATGACCTTGTTTACGAATATTTTAACAAATAATCTATGCAATAAAGCAATGTATGTATATTATTACCTAAAGGTATCATCGTCAGGACTTGCGGAATATTCTGAGACTGGTGCTCCGCTCCGACTTTCGTCATAAGGATAGTTGGCCACTAGATCTCCTCCGTGCATCGCGGCGCTTAACACGAACGGAATGGACATTATCCATCTCATCACCGACCGTGTTTCAGGCTCCAACTAAAATAATTATCATATGAACTCCGGAGTATGTCCTTGTATAATTTAGTATAACGATCTGTGCATTAAATATTACTTACAGGTGCAGCAAGTCGCGTCAAATCCTTCAACAAGTGATTGTTATGACTTATACCCTGACGCTCAAACTCAAACGTTATTGCATCCAAATCGGGGAAATTCCTGTTCAAGTCGATACTGTGGTTATTATTCCGACCTATTAAGTAGTCTTGGCTACCCTGAAAGTTCAAAGGTCATAGATAATTAAATTTAGTCCATGGGATAAAATCTGCGATTATAATTGTATTATTTATTCACGACTTACTGTATCTGTAGATATTTGCCATCCATCTGGATTCATAGCTGGAAGTAAATGGATTCGGGTGCTGTGGATCAGATTTTTTATATGACGGTCATGGGCCAAATATCGGTCGCACAAATAATTTGCTAATCCTAGCAGCAGTTCACGACCAAGAACTTCGTTTCCGTGAATATTTCCAATATATTTGACTTCCGGCTTATCTGTATAATTTAAATTTAATTAATGATTAAGTTTTAAAGTACTTAAATTCTGGTAGGTAGGTAATTTTATTAAATTCAACTTACATGGTTGATGGAATCCAGGACTATCCGAAAATTCAATGACATAGAGCGGGACACCATTCACCGAAGGCTCAGTTAGTGCGTACACCCTCGAAATATTTGGACATTTTTCATGTACTTCCTCCAATTCAAGTACTAATTCCTCATTGTTATGATGTTTCCAACTAAACCCGGCCGACGAAGAAATAAGAAAAGCAGCAGACAATAACAAATATAACGCCATCGTCACCAATTTACTGAACACAATATAACCCGTAATATTCACTGATCAAATACACATTGTAGTACGAAATCACAAATTAAAAACTTCCAGCAGACGTCACACCACCGTGAACACTATCGATCGATTTTCCCGCCACCCTGCCAGCGAGCACCACATTCATAATCCCCGGCCCGCACTCAAGTAAATGCGCAGATGTGTATGAGTGAGACAGACGTCAGAAATAAAGAAAGGGAGATAGATAGGTACGTAGAATAGAGATGTGACTGGCGGGCGGCGGTTCAGTTCGGTCTCTAGTCTCTAGTATAGTGTATTATCTATGGTTCGGTATCACTTCGTGGTTCGGTTTTATTAGTGTTGCGTATATGCGAATAGGTCCACAGACTGAATATGTTTTAGGTTTTGGTTCCATAGCACATCTATTCGTCCATGATAGTACCTAAAGGGCACGGAGTCCTCTACTGTTTGTCCATCCGTAAGTCAGATTATCTAGCTCATAACAGAATGAGTACCTACCGGTCCTGATATTCAGATATTATTATATGTAGGCTTATTATTATTTGATTACTTCTTTTTCTCTTTGATATTCTTTAATAAATCTAGTGTACCTGAACATAATAAACAGGTTATTACAAATGATGTTCAGTCAACTCTTGAACGCTTATATAAACTTCAAAAAGGACGGGGTGGTGGTGATGGATTAGATTAACATAAAAAAAATGAATACTTAGGTACATCAAATATTAAGTGGACTGGAAAGAAATAAAATACAAGATAAAAATAAGTTGGAACGTAGTTCGAAATGGCAGAGGAACAAAGCATGTATGTACACACGGCTACAGATCAAGCTATACATTTCTAGTATAAGCTGACCTCCCATTGTACGGAAATCCTATAAGATGCGAGATCAGCGTATACTGGAAATGTATAGCTTGATCTGTAGCCGTGTGTACCAACAGTCCCAGATCTAAGTGCCTGTCCAGAAGGAGCGATTTCGCGGCGATTCACTCACGCGAATGCATTATGTACGCGCGTACGGCCGCGGCGGAGAGGTAATGGGAACCAAAGCATCACGTATTTTGAATTCCCCTTCTGGACAGGCACTCAGATCTTCTGAATCAATCAATCAAAAATAGATCTTGTAATAAATGTTTAGTTAGTTAGTTAATCACAAAGGTTTAGTGGAACTTTGAAATCTCAAATATTATTAGTCTAAACTGCCCCAAAGACCTCCCTTTTTAGTGGTTAATATTAACCATGATATTAACTTATCATACCTAAGTATATGTTTTTTTTGTAATATTTGGTATCCCCGACTGCAATACCTTATGACATTCAAGTTATATTTTTTTTTTTTTTTTTTTTATGTCATTAGGTTGACAAACAGGCTGACGGTCCATCTGATGGTAAGTGGTCACCGCCGCCTATGGACATTTGCAATACCAGGGGGATTGCCGATGTGTTGCCGACCTTGAAGAGCTCTTTTTACGCCCCTTTTGAAGAACCCCATATCGTAGCGCTGAGGGAAAACCGTAATGGGGAGCTCATTCCACATCCTAATGGTCCGCAGTAGGAACGTCCAACTGAACCGTTGTGTGGACGATCGAGGCGGCTCGAGGATATGAGGATGAACTCCACATCGCCGGCGAGCGGTGCGGTGGTAGAAAGGTGATGATGGCACCAGGTCAAAAAGTTCTTGAGAACACTCCCCATTATATAGACGGTAGAACACACATAGAGAGCCAATATCTCTCCGAAGGCTGAGAGGTTCCAAACCGCTAGTGAGTTCGGGATCGCCAACTATACGAGTGGCCCGCCTTTGAACCGAGGCGAGTGGATCAAGCTGGTAAGTGGGTGCGCCTGCCCAGAGGTGTGAGCATTACTCCATATGCGGCCTAAACTGCGCTTTATATAGCTGCAGCCGCTGGAGTGGTGTAAAGTACCACTTAGACCTATTAAGCACACCCAGCTTTTTTGAAGCCAGTTTGGCTTTACTTTCCAAATGACCTCGAAACTGGACATCACTCGCAATGTCGACACCGAGGATCCCGATACTCTTTGAGATGACGAGGGGAGTGTCTTCAAACTTTGGTGCAGCTACGAATGGGGTTTTTTTCGCGGAGAACGCGCAAACTTGTGTCTTCAAAGGGTTAAAACGGACTAAATTAAGTCTCCCCCATTCTGAGACCCGCTCCAAGGAGGTCTCGACTTCAGACACAAGTTGTATTCGGCTTTCCTCCACCATGGACCGAGGGATGTTAGCACGGCCAGTATATTGGGCATCACCAGTGCTGTCATCCGCATAGCAGTGAATGCCGGGAATTTTCAGCATATCATTGATATGCAAGATGAACAGTGTGGGCGATAGCACGCAGCCTTGTGGTACGCCAGCATTAATATTCTTGATATCGGAGCAACATCCGTCAACAGCGACCTTGATGCTCCGATCAGCAAGAAAGCTGGTCACCCAAGTGCACAAACCCTCGGGAATTCCATATGACGGTAGCTTCGATAGAAGCGCCCTGTGCCAAACCCGGTCGAAGGCCTTAGCAATATCTAGGCCAACTGCCAAAGACTCGCCTTTACTCTCTATGGCTTCAGCCCATCGGTGCGTCAGGTAAACAAGAAGGTCTCCAGCTGAACGACCATGGCGGAAGCCGTATTGGCGGTCGCTTATCAGCTGGTGCTCCTCTAGGTACCTGAGCAGCTGAGTGTTGATGATCCGCTCCATCACCTTAGAGAGAAGGGAGGTTATCGCTATAGGCCTGTAGTTTGACGGATCTGTTCGATCACCCTTTTTGGGGATCGGATGTACTAGGGCGGTCTTCCACGAAGAAGGAACACGTCGGGCGGTATAGGAAAGCCTGAATAGGCGCGTCAACACAGGAGACAACTCTGGAGCACACGTCCTTAGCACAATGGCGGGGATACCATCCGGCCCACTCGACTTTCGGACGTCAAGGGAGAACAGAGCTCGTCGGACCGCGACTTGCGAGAAGCGGATTTCCGGCATAGAGCTTTTACACCGCAGGATGGTAGGCGGTGTGGCTCCCCCGTCGTCAAGTGTCGAATTAGCTGCAAAGAGGGCTGCCAGTAATTCAGCTTTCTCCTTTGCAGTGTGGGCCAGAGAGTCATCCGGTGTGTGCAGAGGTGGAAGCGACGACCGACAGAAGTTACCTTCGACAGCCTTGGCGAGCGACCAGAATGCTCCAGACCAGTGACCAGAATTATATTGAAAATTCTACAGATTAAAGAGCTTGTTTTTCTCTTTTCAGTTAATTTTTGTTTTACGCAGTCGGGTTTTTTGTTTCTTTTAATAATTAAATTAAATTTTCCTTTTTTTTCGATTTAAATGAAAACTAGCAACGAGGTTCTTCTGCTCTATCAACACACCGTCTACAATTCAGATCCAGAAGAAAAATATTCCCGGTTGAGAGCTTGCTCGCCGATTCGTCCGTGTAAGCCCGGAGGGTGCCGGGGTCCCGGAGGGTGCCCTCATCTTCTATTAAGTACCTAAAAAAAAATATTGTAGTGCGGTCGCTGTCTGGCGAGTTGGCACATAGGTTTCTTCTGGTTTAGCGTGCTCCGTTTTAGGGTTCGTCATCTTCCTTTATGGGTGAGTCAGTGGCCAAACGAAACCCCAAGAACCTTCGCCGATGAATCACAAACTTTTTACCATCGAAAACCATAATTAAATTGGTCAAACCGTACAAACAACCTCTCACCCTAAACGCATGTAGCTTTACCGACCCGTCCGCGTCGTCGTGGGTAAAAAAATTAGTTTTTTTTTTGTATAATGGAATTTTGCTAAAATCTGACTTCTACGAAACGGACAGTGACCGAGACGGTACCAAAACGGCACGGCCCGTGTGAAAGTGATAAAACGTGACTAGAACTTATAATATAACTGTTTTTCCTCCTTTTTTTGGAACAAAACGGGACAGCGCAACACTGAGGCATAATCAATATTTTATTTATATTGGCCCTTTCGCCCTAAAAATACTTTTTCAACCACAGCGATAGGACCACACTCGCTAGTGGCGCCAACTAGTGGCCACAGAATCGGTAGCCCCAATTCTTTAGATTTGCACAGACTTGTCTTTTTCAGCCATCGAGAATATGTAATAGTGTCATGGTTAAGCGACAGATGGCGGCAGCAGTCCCCATTATCCCTTTAGGTCATTATAATAGGGCCTTCCTAATAGGTGATAGCCCAAATACATCCATGTGTCAAAAAGAGATAAATAATGACTTCTTAGCATGGTCATAGTTTACAATAGCGATGGCATAGGCAAAAAGTAGATCTATATCTCTCATAAATACCTACCCAAAATAAATTTCGTCATTAAATAGTTATCTAGTACAGGATATAATAATACCAGTACCGACCAGTTTTCGTTCTTTTCACCATTGATGTCGGTACTGAGATGAACTAAGATCACTTTTTCATCCGCATGACGAACCGCGCGGGCGGGGAAAACAATAGAAATCAATTGTTATTTTTTAACCGCAAGTCAAGGGATGAAAGTTACAAGATGGAATAGAAGAAGAAGAAGAAGAAAGAAAGAAGATTTTTTTTTTATTTAACAGCACGAATACTAGATTGAGAAAAAAAAATAACAAAACGGTAAGAATCGTAAAAATAATACAACTTAATAACTAGGTTTACAAAATAGGTAGGTATGAATTTATTATTATTTAATGTCGTTTAATAATTAAATTTAGATTTACATGTAGAGTGATACATCATCAGAAGGATACAATACAATTATGTTATGGGATGCGATTTCATAGAAATTTTGTATGCCATTAACTCTCCCATGAAAACTAATGATGAAAATATCACACCTGTGAAATACAGTATGAAGACACCCTGGAAACGAAATAAAAACTGGATCAGAAAGCAACCTTAGGGGTGGGTTATACCTGTGGTTATAGGTACGTAGATATAATAGTACCTACTGACGACTATAATAAGATCGTTGTAAAGTTTATAATTGAGTTGAGTAGGTAGAAGTACATAACTTACCACAACAATTTCTAGATTTAACGGTTTTGTACTACCACCTTCACTGGAACGAGACAGCCTCACTTCAAGTTGTACTTCGAAATTCATGTGATTCAACACAACCTACGATAAAAATATAAAATCATCCTCGTCCAACTTGGAACTAATATGTATAAAGGTGACATGGGGATTGGACAGGCCAGTTGCGCGGCCGCGCGGTTGCTTATGATTCCAGTCCACGTATCGAGCCGCAGGCCGTGGATTCGATCCCACACAGGACATGCATTTGTGTGCATGAGCATGTCTGTATGTCCTGAGCCTGGGTGTAATAATGTATATTAAATGTATTTACTGGTATGTACAAACAAAAGGTATAGTAAATCAGTTGTCATGGTTTCCATTGTACAAGCTCTCAGATAGCCGTGTGTGAGGGAGTGTGTGCTAGATGAAAGGAATCTATTTAGTCCGCCTTTTACATTGAGAAAAAATATAAGACAAGTATTTTTTCTTATGTCAATTATATGCAAAAAACCTGTTTTACAAAAAACTTTAATCGACTTCAAAGTACACTAAAAAGTATAACTCGTACATGATGACAATGAGACCAAACGGGAAGTGTACCTAACTAAAAAATAATTTTCCAAATCGTTTAATAAATGATGGAGATCTGAGGAAACAAAAAACACATTACCTTTGTACATTTTTATGATTTGGTAAAGCACAAATACGTGTCTAATATATTTTGATAATCTAACTGACGGACTAATTATAATTAGTTTTTTACCTAGGTAGGAATCATCGCTATTGTCCCAGGAAATTTAAAAAGCAATGCCAGAATTAACTAGAGAATTAGTGTTGATGAATACCAAAACTACGAATGAATAAGCTCATACAATACACGTTTAAAATATAAATAGTATTTTCAAAATCATAATGAATTAGTTAAGAGAGAGAAAACCTGTGTCTCCCACGCCATTATCAGCCCGGATTGATGCAACCGCCCCACAAATTCATTCATCTTCTCGGTAAATGCAGAGTTCTTTCGCAGCATCACCACGCACTGCTCAAAGTAGAAATCCTCTAACATTAACGTCATATCCAAGAGAGCTTCTTTTGTTATATATTCTCCTATAGCAAAATAACCTGGACACCAACACGTTTATTAAATAAACCACATGGAATTATTGGCATTGTGCATGTACATTTATACAAATCATTACCTGCTGGTAACCTTTCGATGCCGTACGCCAAGCTTCTAGTAAAACTCTTTTCTTGCAGCTCTTCAACTGTATATGTTCGAAATTGACTAACCAACTGTATAATTAAAGGCTAAAAACCAAAGTAATGTTTAGCATTTTAATAAGTTTCAACATCAAAATCATTTATTTCAAATATTCCTTCGCAGGTTCTTATGAATAGTCGACTCTAATACCGGTTCGGAAGGTTGCATTTGCTGAGATGAGCCGGCAATTAACTCAAAAATTAGTATTTTACAAAACAAGCTTAAGCCTGCCAGCGAACACTTCCTACTCTCTAAATAAGAGCCATTTTCTGTCAGCATGACTGTTTGCAGAAAATTTTGCATGGAAAGCTAACGATAAGTCAAGTTAATGCTGCATACATATTCAAATTCAAAAATTGTTTATTCAATATATACCCTAATAGGCACTTACGTAACGTTACAATTGATTTTACCACCGGTTCGGAATCGTAATACACTTAAACTGAAAAAACTCCCGGCAAGTCAAAGTCAAAGCCATTTATTCAATTTAGGCCCTAGAAGGGCACCTATGAAGGTCAAAGCTACTGAAGTTACCGCCAGTTCGTAAGTCGGCCTTCAACTGAGAAGAAACAGGCAAGAAACTCAGCAAGGTTACATTTT
Source organism: Achlya flavicornis (assembly GCA_947623365.1). Lineage (NCBI taxonomy): Eukaryota > Metazoa > Arthropoda > Insecta > Lepidoptera > Drepanidae > Achlya > Achlya flavicornis. Next base: position 9,900,902 of record OX392474.1, read on the forward strand.
TTTTTTTTTTTTTACAATCTGACTATATATTGGCTATTTTTTCCAAAACATTTTGGTTTTGTAGGTATACATACATACTTTTTATTTTACAAAATAAAATACACAATAAAACAAAATAAAACAATAATATATAATAACAAAACAAAAAAAAAAAAACAAAAACAAAACCAACATACAAAATAAATAAAAAATAATAACCTGCACTGGTTCATAATAAAATCATGTAGGTAATCTACTGGATTTTGTACAATGTGCACTTGTGAAGAGTGAAGCTATTTCCAGACATCTTTACCTTGTAATAAGCTCGTGCTTTCAAGACTTTTTTTACGTGAGATTTGTACTTAAAATCAGTCATTTTGGTTACCGAAGGTGGGATTTTGTTATAAAAACGTACACTATTTCCAAGAAATGACTTTTGAACTTTCGCTAATCTAAAATACGGAACAACTAATTTGTCTTTTTGTCTAGTATTGATATTGTGAACTTCACTGTTTGTTTTAAACGTGTCTAAGCTTTTACGTACCAACATTATATTTTCATAAATGTAGAGAAACAAGAAACTCAAAATCTCGACTTCCGCAAGCGGAAATTGTAACGTTAAATCGTTAAAAGCCCAACTTTTAACGATTTATAAAGTCTAGATTGTATCCTCTACAGATACGTAGTTCCTCACCACTTGTGAAGGATTTAATGAATATGTCCAGGCACTATGACTGGCTCCCCATTCCATATTTCTATCCACCAAATCTTGAACAGTATCGATAGATGGTTCATATTTGGGCACAGTGAAGGTAGAAGCAAGACCTCCACCGTATGCCGTTCCAAGGATCAAAGCTCCAGTCAACAACCAACCAGTTACACTCCGAATACGCCAAGATAACTCAGCATCTGCGACAGACTGTGGACAATAAAATAGCACAATATTTTGTGATATTTCAGACTCGGCCGGCCGTCTGTTTACTAACGAAGACTTTGACCAGTAGACTCAATACTAAGAAAATATGACTGCTAGAACTTTTTATTAAATACACAAAATAAAAGAAAAGTGATTGTAATGCAATTTGTGGTGTTTGAATAACACTGCGTAAACATAATCAGCTTGTTTAGCATGCATTTAATTATGTATCAATGATGACGGTTGGTTTGTTTGGTAGTTAGGACATGTTGGGGACTTAGGTACGTGTGTTATGTACTGACGAGTATTAATTAGTTGTATTCGTTGTTATTTCTGATAACGTTCATTATGGGGCATTTTGTGACAATTCATAGATAAATAACTGCTACGGTAACTGCTTACCAACAAGGCGGGCGATATGCTTGTTTGCCACCAAAAAAAATCAGGAAGATTAACAAAATACTTACTTGTGAAATCAGCATTCCAAATACATTCAAAAATATCTTGTTAGTCAAGGATCGCTGGGCCACTAGTAGACCAAAAGAAGCAAATACGAAAGTAATAAATACTGCGAACCACATATACCCGCTAAATGGTAGTAATGGCATTAACCAACTCTCTAGTAACCTTAAAAAATACAGTTATTATAGCAATGGTAAATAACAAACTTAAGAAGCGTATAAGGAGGTATAAGTATTTGTTAACCTGGGTGCCGGAGCTACACAAGTTACTGCAGTTCTTATATATGCAACTGAAAAGTCTAAAACTCTGTACTCCTCATACCAGGGGTAAAGCGCCGCTGAAAAAAAAGAATGTTTTAACCGTGAAAATTCATACGCATTCTCTATAGTAATCAGAAGCGGGAAGAGTCACATATACACGTACGTATACAGTTCGATAAATAATATAGTAATTAAAAGGACAACATTGAGTTGATCACGAACTTTTATTTGTTTTTCATCTTCCTCTAACTAATACCTACAGGGCATTAGTTTCCCTCGTCGAATTGTATTAATTGAATTAAGGGATTCGCTTTTACTTATTAACTTAGATAAACTTACTTATCCCAAAATCGGCGCGATCTTCAAATACGCTGCCTATAATACCAATACCCGTATTATTTTCATATATTTCACCCCATTGGTCTTTCTCTTCATTTACTATTTCCACAGTGCAATTGGCCCACCTAATAAATTGTTAGTAATATTTTATTGATGGCCTATAGAATTAGATAGTTTTCAATTTATATTAATATTATATATTATTATATTTTCATGGTAAGTAAATTAAATACTTACCTGCAAAACTCTTCTACGATCCTTATATCTATACCATCTCTACCAGAATATACAGTGGCATCATCCAAGTCCAATAAAACGTAAGGTTTATACGTAAAACAGGCCACTTTAACTGTTTTACCATATAAATTAATCATATTGTGGGGAAATAAAATTGCATTCTCAGTAAACTTTTCGGTGCAACTATTCCATCGATCTAAATATAACGGCTCATTAACATTGGCATCCGGTCCGACGTATTTATGAGTCACTAAATCAAATTCTATACAGTCCATCTCTTTTGTAAAATTGGGTAAAAATAATAAAATGTTAGCTATAAAGCTACTTTCCTTCATCGATAATACTTCTAACAGTTGGTTTGTAGAATTGTAGTTTTCGTCGTACGGCAGAAACAATAGCTTTTTGTCGCCTCTACGAACATTACCCAAATGAGTGACTTTCTTAAGTGCTTCCATAAATATTTGAGGTTCTTCCATTCTCACTATGTAATCGGAGCAGCCCCCGTCAGATGCATCTAGTATTTGACTCAGAAGCGAATTGTTATCATTGGGGATAATATACATGAAACTGGAAGAAGGAGAATTTAAATCGAAGGGTATGTCCGACACCACAGTCAAACAATATGATTTAGATAAATACTGTGAAATAATAATTTGTAATAACACTTCAATGGGTGAAGTAATGTTTGATAGCAACAACATCGTGCTTAGAAGGTTAGTCGGGTTATATGACACAGTTTTCTACTCAAGTTTATTTTCACTTTGTTTTATACCCATGTTTAGGGTTCCTTGAAGAATTTTTTTGAACCAAACCAACTACTTATCTATACAAACTTTGAACCTCCATCTATGAAGGATTTATATAATGTATGATGAAAGCAATCCTACTAAAAGTTATATATTTTTAAACATACCATTTTGATAAAGCCTCAAAAGATACTATAACAGCTGATTTACTTTATTGATAAGGATTCATTAGATTTTTCATGTGACCTATAGCTAAATTCGCTACTAATGAATAGTACGGAACCGGGGAGTTAGGTATACCTATAACGTCTACGTGCAAACTTGCTAATATAAAGCTAAATAACTAAATAACAATGACCTACCTAATTTAAACATTGACCATTCTCAAAGTAGCAATTATGCATTCAAAAGGGCATTTCATAAAATTATAGCTATTTACAGTCATCACCATTGTTTACCTCTATGTACAGTTTCAAAGGAAATGTATGATTATTTACTGTGGTCGTAACAAACAAGTTGTACGATAAACATCGGTGGTATAATTAAATATGTACGTACAAATACCGTACCTACATAATATGGAACTCAATCGTAGTAGGTAAATACAAATTAAAAAAGTATATTTGATGTTTTCACTACTCAACTGTACAGAATGGAAACCACTAAAGCTAATGGATATTTTGTTATTGTTGTGCGACAAGACACACGCGGTTAGCGCCACCGAGGATTATAGAACCCCCATTGAATCTTGATACTTGCTGTACCTGTAACACGGCTCAGCAAAGTTAGGGATTCTTTTAAGAGGCAATGTATACGCTTCTATAACAAAGTCAATTCAACAACTATCTGTGTATAGATTTAAAAAGTTAGTTAAACAAAAATTGTGTAATAAAGAGTACTATAAAGTTTCCGACTTTGTAGAAGACAAGAACGCATTTGAATGAAGTTTCGCTCGAAAGTTCGCTTTACAGGCTATTTTAATTTAATTAGGTATCTATCTAATATTGTCAAATTTATTATAAGATAATTTTAAAAAATTATCCTTGCTGAGTTTCTTGCCGGGAGTCTTCTCAGTTTAAGTGTATTACGAACCGGTGGTAAAATCAATTGTAACGTTCGTAAGTGCCTTATTAAGGCCTATATTGAACAAACACTTTTTGAATTTTGCATTTTTAATCCAATTAAATCACTGCCATTATTATGCCACCCGTCCATCTTCTATTATATACCGACAATATCCATGTACCAAGGAAGATATATAACACTAAACCATCCAACATTCATTTCTATACTCAAAAGATTTATCTAAAATGTAACTAACTGCACATTTTGATTTTTGAGATTTGATAACACCTAGCAGTCATTACTTATTTTTTATTATTATTAGCAAATGTGAAAAGTAGGTACTGTTGGTCCTAAACTAGCTACATTTAATTTTCAATCATAAAGGAATAGTAGTTGGTTATTGGACTTACTATAGTTAATGTTAAATGTTTTGTAGAATCAACACCTTATTTTATAAAATATGTGAAAAGGATTTAGAATTTTACAAGTAGCCAAAATGGGAACTCTATATTTTAATTGGTTGCCTAATTTTTTTAAGATCAAGTCTGTTTAGTCCATTTATATGATGATGACTTGTGTGTGGTCGGGCGCTTCCTTGCACCAAACGGCTAATAAAGGAACTCCCAAAAAAACCAATGCTACTTCACACGTAGCAGGCGGGTGTTGGTAGGTACGCTGGAACATAGGTTACAGATGCATCAGTTTTTTTAAATAAATACTCATCATATTTAAAAACTTTTTCTTATTGATATTAAAATTGTAAAATAATTATGCTACTGTAATAAGCATATTTTATTGTTGTTACGAAAGTGACTAAAGTATTGTCTGAATCTATATTAATATAAAACCAACTACTGACAAAGCTAAAGAGTTATTTGTTTGATTGCTTAGCGCTAATCCCTGGTACTACCAGTCAGATTAAAAAAAAAATTCACTAATAGGAAGCTATATTGTCCCCGAGTGTTATAGGCCGGGAACACAGGTAAACCGTAGTGACACATAAAGATTTTTAAATCGAAATACCGAAAAAGCTAAAGTACCTAGATACAAAAAGGGTTCCTTTCTCATCTAAGTCCATGGTTGATTCGCATTTACAAATCAAGGTACTATTTGGCACCACGAAAATAGATTTAAATTGTTATGTGACACCTGATACACTACCGATAAAGTTAATTTAGCTAAGTTAAATGTTTGTTAAGGGTTTGCAAGACCGACTTACCATTAATTTTGACATATGCACTATAGTATAAAATATCCCTTATTACGATGTACTGTGAGCCTAATTCGATTGTGTGTGTTGGTTCCTACGCCCCTTTTAACGAAATATATAAAATTCATCACTCCTTTCTGTGTAGGGGTCACTATCCTGGCATTACAAATAAATATTGAAACTTATGTTAAATGTGATAAAGAACAAAATTGTCTGTACCTACAAGAATAACAGAATTTCCTAAATTCATCTTCATAACGTGCAGGTTGTATAAACAGTAACATTACACGGAGCGGTGACAAGCGCCAGAGTGCTGTACCGATGAGTAATTTGATACGATTATCCGTATTTTGCTGTTTTTTGTGGGACCATTTTTAGGTAAGAGAATTTGTGGCAACTAAAATCGTTAATAAGCAAAAACCACAACCTTTATTGTTCAGAAATAAATTACATTTAGGCCTAAATTAGTCCTTCTTCCTTAGTCTCGCGCTTGAAATCTCGATAGCTTGAAGCCAATGTTTGATTTCCTCGGGACACTCAGGTTTCTTGTCAGCACCGGGGATTCCTTTGAAGAGAGTTTGGGTATCAACATTGATAAGGTTCTGCCGCGACATCACGATCGCACGAACAAACCCATCATTGAGAGTTATAAATTTTTGCTCTATGAACAGCGTCTTGTCTTCCCAGTAGGCCAACTGAAAACATTGGAAAATAATCTTTCAGCAATTTTCATGATTAATCAAACAAATAAATTATTATGGTAATTTTATTTAGGCATGAACACATAAAAAAAGGACAATACTTTCTATGGACTAGTAAAAGACATCAACGCTTTTAATTTATGACTGAGTTTGCTAGCTGTCCCCTGCGGTTTCACCTACGTTCCCGGGATAAAAAGTAGCCTATGTCCTTTTCCATACTGTGTCCATACCATAGGCTATCTGCGTGTCTTATTTTATCGCGATCGGTTCAGCAGTTTTTTCAAATTGAAATTCGAAATCATTCACGACTAATCATGCTACATCACGAGTTATTTAACTAACATATTTGTAGTTTATTTAATCTAATTTAATAGTATTGAGTTTATCTAACTAATGATACTGAAATCTTGAAAACAACTCAACAAAACTAAAAGCTATAATTGTTATTGTAGAGGCCGTGTAGCTTGCGTGAAGGCCGAAGAATGTCTGTCGTACGTATGTATACCATATAGGATCTAAGTATCGCCCTGATTGACAGATGACACCTCTTTAGAAACTTAAAATTTTGCTTCAGTTTCCATATATCACGTATATAGGCAATAGGCATTGAGTAAGGAAGGAATTCTCGCAAAGATCAAAGGGGGCAAATACCTAGGGGATCGCGGATGGAACCGCGAGGCTTTTTGCCTACTTTGTTAGTTCCACATTTGCTAAGTATTCCAATTTCATGACCTACGCTCCTCACCTTTGTTTCAACTTTATATGGCGTAAATATCGGAATGGTTCTTCTGTAGCGAATGCTGGAAGCTCCTTGCAGGGCGTGTCCGTCGACTGCTTTGATATTCTTGTAGATGCCAGTCCGGTCGTAGAAGTGGAATCTTGCAAAATCCAGCTCTCTGACGTATCGAGCATTGTTCATATGCTTCAAGAAAATGTCCACATCTTGCGTTGTACAGAAACCTGTAATGAAAATAATATCATGATAAATACTCCATTGTCCATTCAAAGCAGATATTAAAAGAAGAATTCAAAGGTTCTTGAAAATGTTTTTTTTTTTTTTATACTACTAAGTCGGGAACCTAGCATACAGCCCGCCTGATGGTAAGCGGTTACCGTAGCCATATGGACTTGCAACACACGAAGCATCGCTCACGCGTTACCGACCTTTCCCCCCTCCCCTATGAGCTCTGGCGACCTTACTCACGCGCAGGAACACAACTTTACACAACATAAAGTTATTTGGCTGCGGTATTCTGTAAGGTGGAGGTACTTCCCCAGTCGAGCTGCTCTTTGAGCGAATAAACGCTATGCTCTACCTCTCTCAAAATGTATTTATTGAATACAATAAAATTACATGTAAAATTACAAATTTTAGGCTGCACCATTACAATGGCTAATCACTAACGTATCACCTAGGGTTGATACTAACGATTTTTTTAAATATTCTATACTTTACGAGTTATTTAGATTAAAAGCGCTTTGTTACTTTTTGTTCCTCGCCGTCTCATGCCACGCGAATATTAGACATAAGTTTGCTTCATCTGCCAGTCGCTATCTTTTCTGGCTTAATAATAGATTCTAAACAGTTTAAATTGGAAATAATTTAACGGTCTACTTGAATTAGTTTAACACTAAGAAAATGCCTATATTTGATAACCCCTGGTGTTGAAAGAGTCTATAGGCACAGGCTACAGTAACCGCTTACCATCAAGCTGACCGTATGCTTGTTTGCAACCTTAGTAAAATAAAAATAATCTTACGCCCATTGAGGTAGGTAGATAGGTACTTTTTAAGGTAAGTGTGACTGATAGTGACAAACCAAATTCGTTAATTAAACCGCTAATTCAAAACCAGGGTCAAACATACGTACCCGTAAATATTGTGATAATCCACTCCAGTAGGCCTACCATCAACTTTTCAAGCGATTCAACTTTACTTATACTTGTACGTAGTATTTATATACTCTGATCTTATACCCATTTTCACCAACCAGTACGTGGATTACGTAACTTTGTTGCAATCTGATTCAGATTTCATAGTATATCGTGTGCTTTGAACTGGGGGGCTAAAAAGGAAGCTAAAGCAATATTGCTACGCAATAAATTTTTTCGAATTCTCGGCAGACCCTAAGTGATTCCAATATTTTTTGGTAAAATAGTTACTCATTATATACAATTCAATTCATTAAAAGATTTGGAATTGATGAATTGCATACGATCTGCTTTAAATTCGAAAAAATGAATTGCGTTAGCAATATTGCTTAGCTTCCTTTTTAGGGGGCCTGAGCCTCCGAAAGATCCAAAGCTTTGCGGCTTGGTCTCCAAGGTTTCTCCTCAGCCTCCAATCCACTCAGTATAGTAAAGCACGAACCATGACGTAAATCAATGAAAACAATCCCCACTTACTTCACTTCCACTCTTTATAGAATAATCGGGGATGGTATGGTAAACTTCCTTTTAGTGAAAGAATTTCTCTAACCCGACTGGAAGTTCCACAGATTTACCGCTTAAACAAAGAACCTTTCCGCTTTATTATAGGTATTATTAGTACAGATGACGGAAACTGTTAATTTACTAATGTAATTAATTAATTCTTGAAATCAAGTTTAGGTAGGTATGTTTGAGAGCTATTTTAATAAGTTTTATAAATTATTAACCACTTATTTTCGTTGTTATTATCATGCTCAAGTATAATGATCATGCCTACCTATTATACTATCTGACATAAGTACTTATAAATAAATAAAAATGATCTTTTTGAGAACTTACCGTAGATTGTCGTCGTATCATTGACACCGCATTTCTTCTGGAACAATCTTCCAATTCCAATTGTGAAAGCTATCCGTAGAAAGTAGTTTACATCCCAGAAAATATACGCAAGTGCTATTACTGTTGCTATTATACAATACATTATTATTATGAATCACAAACTAGTTATTATAATCATAGATGCACTGCACTATAAGAACCGTAATAACTTCAAACTTTAATAAAGAAACTGGCTGACATATATATGTAACTGTTAGTACAAATAGAACATACAGGGACAATCACACAATAAGTTACGAAGAGTTAAGTAACATCAAACCTTGCAAAGACGGAATGATATAGGTGCTTACTTGGCTGTGTCACGTCACTGACCGTTACCTTTACTTTACATTATTCATACACATGAAAGAGACAGCAATACCTCTTTATAAACAAAACTGACAGGTTCTTTCGTCGTGTATCTCACTTGTGCGATGCCGCATTAACTAATACAAAACTTGTTTTTCATGGTTGAAGTTAGCTGCAAGTGCCCTGCCGTGATGCAGTCATGCTTCACTGATTACTTGCATATCAGAAATAGTTATTTGATGAAACATTATATTTTAAGATTTTTGCATATTCATGATGCAAGAAAAACTGTTTTCCGACAGGTTAACTTAGCCAGCCTTCTACAAAATACCCTAGACAATCTGAGCCCTAGACACTCAAAGATTTGAAAAGGTAACATTTGGCAGCCTATATCTTATCTTACCATCCATGTACTAAAAAGAGACAAACATAGCGATACAGAGAGACATACCTACATATATCATTTAATACAATAGACCTATTTAAATTACCAAAAGTTTACTTGGTAATTTAAAATAGGACTATTAATAGGAATGAATTAGCTACAAAGATTACCTAGGTGCTTAAAGGTCAGGTTACCTCACCTTTCTAGCTAATTCATTCCATCGGCACTGCTGGACATGAAAATAGCCTATACTAGGTGTAGCACACCTATTGCTTTCAAACAGTTTAAAAAATATATTAAATAGGTAGATGACTAGACAAACATAATATACCTAAGAATAAAAGAACGGTAATAAAAACAAAATGTTATTCACTTTGATGTTTATTTCTTAACATTTTACTAGATATTTGCATGCTATTCAGCCATAGTTTTATATATTCCGGACATGGTGGTATATCCTCTGAGCCTGGTAGACCATTCAATAGAACTTCAATTGGTGCTGGGTATGCTCCAATGCCATGTTGACGGGACACTATGAGTGACCGTACTTTGCCATCTCGTAATGATATCACTTCATGTTCGAAGAATAATGAGCGGTCGTCCCAATGTACAAGCTGGAATTATAACATTTATAAATAACATAATTCTAGTACGGTTAGTACCTGCATAGATATTCACAGGTACCTATTTCTGTTTTGAACCACTAAGATGTCAAACAAGCATGAAGCCCACCTAATGTCAAGCAGTTACCGTAGCCTATAGCCATTTGCAACACCACGCAGCTGTAACAATTACGCGTAGTTTGAAGAGGGGTTGAGATTGAGAGGAATCGCTGTACGAGCAGCGGAAAAAACATAATATGGCACTACACCTCTCGTACTCGCACACTGCCAGCATCAGCAATTTTTCTAAGCGGCGACAAAACTGAATAAATAAAATATTTGAATGGTTACCTTTGTATCTATCTTATAAGGTTCAAACAAAGGCACCGGTTCATCGGTTACAGTGAGAGTACACCCTTGCAATGAAATGATATTGTACTTGAGACTTCGTTCGAAGACATTGGTTCTATCGTAGAAGTTAAACCGGGCAAAATCTAGATTTCGAAGCAATTTCGCCATTCTTATACTGCTGAATTTAACATCGCAGTTATCATACACGCAGATATCTAGGTAAATAAAATAAAAATGTTTATATTCACACATACACTATTTCATTATCATCATCAACATTTTTCGGTCTACTGCTGAATAAGTATAGGCCTCTCCCAGTGTCTTGCCTGCCACCCCCATCCTGCCCAGTCCGGACACCTTTTTGGGGTATTTATGTCAGTTCATCGGACTGGAGGACTTCCAACATTACGCTGGCCAAGACGCAGTCTCAACGTGGTCTCAACTCTAAAACTCGCCTGCTCACATCATAAATATGTACCTAATTTATTCGTAACATTCAGTTTTTTTTTTTTTTACAAGACCCAACACATTATTTCCTCCAAATACTAATAGAAGGTAGGTAACAGCTGAAAAAAGTTGGTTTCAATTTTAACTAGGATATCATTCAAATAATAGAAGAATTATAAAAATACACACCGTATATCGTTGTGATTTCCTTCAGAGTACACTTGCTTTCCCAAAGTCTTCCACTCAACATCGTAAATAATGATCGAACAAAGTAATTTATATCAAAAAATATATTTAAGAATATAAATAATACTAGAACGTACAGATATATCATTATGATTTCCATTAGATTTGTGTATGCTACAGTAACTGTTTTACTAAATAATAACCTACGATCGAAATCGCACCATACTTATATTTTTAACCGACGAAAAAACGGAGGAGGTTTACAAGTCGACGCGTATATTTTTTTATGTATTCAATTGTATGCTAATGGAGAAGTCCATTGAAACTGATTTGAATACACCTCGGAACGTTTTCAAGTGTGCTGTCCAAACGAAAATGTTAATTATTCTTTTAAAATGTTATTTATCGAGCATTAATTAGACCTACACGTTAATCCAGCTTTTTTAAAGACTTATAAATGCCCAAAAATATGTTTACGTTTGTAATATTATTGTTAATGGAATAAAATATACTTAGTTCATCTTCATTTGGAACATTGTCACGGATTTGTTATTGTCAGTGATATTAGCTTGAGGCGTAAAGGGTCGGCTGGCTTGCGTTTGAGGTCCCTTTGTTTGGTTTTGTAATTTGGGCTTACGTACGTATTCAGTATAATTTCTGTCTCAACTGGTAAACTACATTGAATGTAGTAGGTATCTAGTAGTTATCTGAATAATGCAATACTTTATCTTATTATTATCCATCAAAACTACGGGAAAAATAATAGAAGGTTAGTATGTAACTTACAATTTATTTAAATAAGGAATATCGTGAAATAACATAATTTTTACATGAAAACTGCGAAGCTTAAAACTACTTTAAAATAGTTAAATTTAAATAAGCATTATATTTGGTATTTTATCCACTAGAAAAAACATTCGACTTGCCACTGACGCTTTACATAATATGCATAATACCATCTCTATGCATAACACATTCGACATAGTGCACTCACTCATCTTAACATACGAATAGCAAGTACACTACACAAAATCACATTAATGGCGACTATTGCACTGTCGACAATCTGGTGAGCAAGGATTGCAGGGTGCTGACGAGGCGTGTGGGTGATGCAGAGGCCCGAGCAGCAATGGTCCCGAGAGAGCAGGCAGGGCTGGAAGCGGCACGAGCCACTCGGACCCGCAAACTCTTCCCATTACCAAAGCTGGTAGGAGAGGAGCACGAGGGCCAACCGGCCGGAACGCTGACCATCTCGATTCAACTTCCACCGAACTCGACACAGAAACATCGAAGTTCGAGCTACTTGTGCTGCCCCCCGGAATCTTGTCTCGTTGATTCTGTTGAAAATACACAAATGATATAATTTTGTTATCCTATTATTCTATTAGTATTATAAATGCGAATGTTTGTGGATTTTGTTACCCCGAAGCGGCAGAACGGATTTGTATGACATTTGACACAACGGGAGAGTATGCAATTAACGACGAGATGGTTTCAGACAAGTCTAGTACAAATTTCAATATAGTCCCGGATCTTTTTGTTATATGACGTTAGAAAGTGACAGATATATTTAAAACCTGCATTTTGCTAGACTTGCTTTAAACCCTCTCACGTAATAAGGAGATTTATCTCTCGGGAAAACCGCGAATCAAGGACATAATGTAATATAAACAATCTGCAATACTTACATGTGTAGCATTAAAGTGTTCAACTGCTCGTAGAAGGTCGTGGTTACATCGCCGTAAAACGAGTTCGAGAACGGAACGCTTCTTCCCAGGAAAGAGTTTTCTTAACATCTCTAAACCAGCTGTGCTCACTCCATCACTTTCCGATGCATCCTCACTGTACATAAATATTAAAGAATATGATTTAACATTTTTATCCAAAAAGCAATGTTATAAATTAATTATAAGAAGAACTGGTTTTACCGTAATGGTGGGCCAGCACCAGAGTTGCCAGCGGAATCTGGAGATGTGCTGCAGCAATCTGGGAGAGAATCGCTCGTTTCGCTATCGATGTGGATCGGCTGCAAACATGGCTTTCATGAAGTTTACATTTTAGAGGAATTTTCAATTTCTGCCTACGCTATACTTACAGTTTGATCATCTGCAGCGGAGTCGGGTTCTGGTCCAGGGCTTGGACAGGGTCCTGTAACCCTCATTCCATAGATACGCCCCGGTGGAAGGGCTTCTAAGGCTGTTCCACTTTCAACAGAAGCAAGGTGCAACGCAATCTTATCTTCCGCTGCTTGTTGTCGTTTCAGAGCCACCTGTAGATGAAATGACAGTTTTGTTTCAACTAATAATGCAATTTTAGTTTCGAGAAAAGTTGTAGATTGCATAGTATCTAAAACCTAAATTAAACAAAGGTCTAGTTGTCATGTTAGCAAAAAAGACCATCAATTTTATTTCTTCTCAAATAGTCAAGGGACAGGGGCTAATGCTGACAAATTAATTTAGCGGAAAATCAATGATAAACAGTCAATGTTTATCTTTGTAGTAAGCGGTTACCCTCGGGACAGTCGCCGGCCGCCGCGTGGTGTAGCCCTCTGCGCCTCGGCTCGGGTGGCGTCATTGGAACCGTAAATAAAACTCGATCCTAACACAAATAACAACTGGACTGGAGTTGAATATTATATCAGTGTCTTGCAAAAGAATTAAGATTTAATGTAATTTTAGTTATAAGATATCTCTATGAATTAGCCATCACGAGATGATAATCATCATTGTCTTTCTCTTGCTGTAAAGATGACAGCCACTTTCCTCAACCTGGGTTATCTTAATAAGTAATCCCCTTACTCATAAAACGTTATTTAACTAATATATTGTTTAAAGGGTCACGTAAATAACGTCACTCTATTGTCATTGTCAAATAATGTGACATTATTTACGTGACCGTTTAAACAGTATATTAGTTAAATAACGTTTTATGAGTAAGAGGGTAAGTCCTTTGCACATTATAAGAAAATTTCTTGTTTCTTATCAGACACAAGACATAAAATTTACGGGCGTGCATGTCTGATCTGACATTTCTTGTAATATACACGGTCTCATATATATAGCATCCAATGCGACTGAATTCCTTACAAGACATTTCTTATAGGACAAGACTTTTTTCCTACAATGTGCAATATGCCTAAGATTTAGCTTATTTAAATACCTGGGTTTGACATTGACCTTTAATGATGTTATTATTTAACCCCAGGTAGTTTATCACACTGAGTTATAACCCAGGTGACTAAATATACCAATATAAGTAAGCTGAAGAGTTTGTATATTTTCAAGTCCAATTATAAAAATTATCTTTGCGTTATTACAGGTGGAGATTTCGAGATGGCATATTTTAGAAACTTATGTTGGTTTAGTCATGCTGAACAACTTTTACTATGGGTCCAATAGCGAATTCTCAAAAAAAAATTTTTACTTCTCATAGTAAATGTCAACCTTTGATTAAGGATACATCCAGATAGAGTGTGGAAGCTGTGCAAGTGTCGATAAAAATAGGCCCTAACTGTTAGAGGCTAAATCAAATAAAAATAAATAAAAATGCAAAATAATGTTCAATATTTAACTTTCTCCGGATTTTAATTGGAATATTTCAACAACTACTATCATTATGAACGTTACTATGACAAGCATTTTAAAAATAGAACTAAATTTGGTTAGGCAGTCGGCTGTAAAAAACCTAACGTAGGTAGGTAATTATGAAAAATATTCTGCGGTCTTGTGAGTGTATAAACGGCCAGTGTGAATTTAAAAAAAAACTAAGCGCGTCCGCCCGCGGCAGTGACGCTGGCGCATCGAACAATTAACCCAAAGAAGCGCCATGACGTTCATTTTGGTTGAAATATATTCCGCCAATTTCCCACCGCCGACAACGCGCTCTGATTGGCTAAGTCAAGCACGCATGCACTCTGATTGGCCCAGTCAAAGTGATTGGTGCTTACTGTTCAAATTCAGTGACAAATCACTGACGACTTTCGGAATTTGATTGTTCATTATTACTACTCTAAAGGGATCTTTCCTCGATGCGCTGGCGGGATACTATCTCTCTAAGCTGTATCGAAAGACTAATATCTTATTAAAAATGAGTTCAAGTGATTCTGAAATTTTGACCCCAGATTCTGTAGTAAAGACGAGGCAAATACACTTATAGAAAATCTTTTGCCAGAAATTTCTGAGGAAAGATACTTAAAATACATACAATGACTTTATGAAGTGGTGAGCAGATAAGAAAATAAAATAATTTTTACTTTCCTTATATTCGAAATGGGTATGGGATAGACAAAGGTGAAAGACATCAATTCCTACTCGGACTATAGCCGGTTTGGGCGCTCTGGCGTCTAAATACCTCGTATGGGAATTGACTCCTTTCGACCCTCGTGTAACAATCTACTATACTCAGTTTAGGCTCTGATAAAGCAATTATGAACGTTACAGTTGAATCTACCAGCAATTTATGTAATAACTCAAATATAACGAGGGTGAAATCTGTGGGCACACTTAGTAAGATTGGTAAGGAGTAAGGATCAATTTTTAAAAACTTTTCACTTAAAAAAAAAAACTATAATAAAATTACAAGACTGATTGAGAGTTTTGTGAAACTGTGAAAGGTTATGTTATTTTCACTTAAGCACTTTTTCACACAACTTATTTTCTACCCTATGAACTCCCGTACTAAATTATGAGTAATCCGGTCGGAACAGTTGTAAATCAGTGATGCAAGTGTTGGATGGGACATCGACAGCGATGCATTACTGTGTAAACCGATCGATGTTTCATCCGGCGTCTACGGTAAACACGTGCCACTTGTTTAAATAAACCGAGGCGCTGCATTAGCTGTTCTCGATTTCACTACATTAAAACACATTAACGCCTAAATTGCGTGTTATTTCTGAACTGAATAAGGTATTGAAATGGATTTCCTTGTTCGTGTGCTTTTTGATGTTAATAGTATGATATTCATTAACTATGGTGAGAATCTCGATGTAAGTCGTCTAGGATCACTCGTTATATGGAAACCTTACCAACTATGATCGTATCATGTAAACGATGAGATTTTTTTACTTTTATAAGTCCCTCATTTTAACCCCTCTACCCTCTATACCATATCAATTAATTAATAAACACTTTTTCGATCACCAAATGTCTCGTGTCAGATAAAGACTTCAGAATGTTAGCTAATCAACGTTCGATAACTTTATTATGAATAAGGGGGTGAGTCTATTACTTACACTGTATGTTATAATAATAAAAGTAACAAATATCGTGGGATATTCTTCACACACGGCTATCGAGCCCACGACCTGCAGCGTGATAGTAGGGGCACAGAGGAAATTTGAAAAATAGGTAAACAAAAATATAGAGCAGGTTTCAGAAACTTAGGCGTTTTAATGGATGGCAGGCTTAGGTTTGAGAATTATGTACTGGAGACGGTGAAAAATTGTTACTACAGGTTAAAAGTTTTATACCAGGTTCGCCAATATCTGAGCGTAGAGTTAAGGATTTACCTCTGTGAATCCTTAATTTTATCTAAACTTAATTACGCCGATACAGTTTTCGGTGAGTGCCTCTTATCCCGTAGGTACTAGGAAATTTATACAACGTATTCAGAATTCCTGTGCTCGTTTCTGTTTCCCAATTTCTCGAAGAGCTCACGTAACTCCGTATCTCAATCGAGGTAAGCTGATGAATATGGAGTCACGACGACAACTTCATTTTGCCTGCTTACTCTTCGGTACCATCAAAAGCCAAAATCCTCTGTATCTGTATGAGAAGGCACGATTTTCCCAACGACCAGTAAGAGAAGCCTCTCGCATTGCATGTCCAAGTCACAGGACAGCTGCATTTCGTGGTAGTTTTCGGTATGCTGCCACGAAATGTTGGAATAATATCCCACCACCGATCAGGAATTTAAACTCAATAATGTCATTCCAAAGATACTACAAACAGCATCTTCTTGGCATGCAGATGGTCTAATTCCCTTCTCATACACAAACTGTTTCTTTTTTATTTTTCTTTCTTATTATTTTTTTATTAGGTATTATTATCATTGATATTTTTTTCTTTTGTATCTTTTTGTATCGCGTCGTCACAATGTGTATTTTTAAATGCAGCTATAATTTAATAATATATTACTATTATATTGTGTGTACATTGACCATGTATTATTATCTGTTATATTTGTCTATTTAGTATATTTATATTATTTATATATTACTTATATGTAGTAATATTATGTATTATGTTATAAGTATTGTATTTTATTGATAGTATGTTATTTTGTTAATATTCTGGTTCCCACTGAAAACCAGCGTCGTAGCCTTGTGCTGCGACATTATGCTGAGTGGGAGACCGTTTCAGCTGACATAGGTTAAGCGGTTGATGTTTTTTTTTGTTTTCTTTAAGTTATGTGTTAAATTATGAGCTGAATAAATGTTTTCTATTCTATTCTATTCATAGTTTTTTGTGGTCTACCGCTTGTATTCCAAAGAATTGTTTGACTTGATGCCCACGTCTACTTCTACCATCGCACCTCTCACCATCAAAGAGGAGGTAATCCATCATCATACACTGAAACCTAAATGGTCTCGCACTGTGCTGTTCCAAAGGAGCTTCCTACCGTGGACGCTCAGGCTGTGGAATGAACTCTCCGCAGTGGTACAGCATGGGGCTCTTTAAGAAGGTTGTGAAGATGTTTTTGCAAGCTCGGAAACGTGTGTCTGATACCCTAATGTTGCAAGCGTCAACAGACTACGGTAACCGCTCACCATCAGGCGGGCCGTATACTTAGGCCTAAACCTATGTTTAAATACCATTTAAGGAGCAGAATTCGGCAAAAGACTCTACATTGCAGCCCAAATTATATTAAACCTAGGCGCTATATCTAACTCTACGGTATTGAAAAAATAAACGATACTTGAAGACTTGAGAATATAACAGGACCATCGCCCGAGCAGAAAACACGTATAGAAATAAAAGCCTCGTAAAAAAAAATTATACCTCTGAAAATCAAGAAATTCCTATCATCCAAAATATCTAAATCCATCGCCTGAAGGTATTTTGAAACGACTCTTCCATCTGTTGTAAAATATAACGCTACCCCGCACGCGGGTTCCCCATTATTATGCCACCATATAGACACAGTTTTACTTTCAACATTTTATAGGTATTACTAAAATGAATTTAAAAAAAACCACCCTCGATTACATCATCACATACTATGGTGATTGTAGTTAAACACAAGCCTATCATTGGTAAAAAAAACGTACCTATCTTAAAAACATTTTTGTCTTTAAGCTATGGTTATAGATAGGTATGATCATAGGTATCAGGTAGATAATATTTTGGACATTAAATTAGTGGTGATAACATAACCTACCGACGAAGCCGGCAAACCATATAGGAAGATAGACCACAGGCTACGTACCTTCCTAGTACCGTACCGAGGGTTCCTATCATTTAAAGTTTATTATATAAAATCAAGTACTTTTTCTGTAAACGAATAAATTACAGGTACTATATGGTTTAAAGAGAGTGTTATTCGGATGTTATCATTTATGCACAGGTGAATATCAACGTACCTGGGCTGCCATAATTCTTTGCCTTTCCTTTATAAGACCACACTTGGGGCACTGGCAGTTCCGATAAGTGCAGGCTTTCTTATGGCCTCTCAGGCTGGATATAAGGCCGTGGTTTCGGCATCGTGCGCACTTTGGAACTCGCGCTCGACCGCTGTTCATCATGGCTTTTGTCTATATTTTGGTCTTCAGTATTTTGATTTATTTATTTGGCGCTTTATTTTCCGCAGAGTTCCCTGAAATTTATTCCTATCTTATTATTATAGAGTAAAAAGTATTACTTATTATGTTATGTATGCTTAAAATTGTCAGTAAATCTATTTCCGCCTACAAAATCCACGTACGTTGAACGATACTCGGCTGTGATCAGAAAAATTAAGCTTATATTGTTTATAAATACTTATTTTTAAATAAATTACCATAAAGCCTTATGTAGACAAAACCAATAATTTCAAAGCTCATTTTCGGTAAGTTTTCGGTTAGATACTAAAATGATACTAACCCAATTTTCACACCCTTGAATGAGGCCATATTATTTCATAATTATGATCCGAGCTTCCAAAAAACTTTTGCTGCGTATTTGATATTTCACACGTATCAGTTTGATACTATCACTCACTCACTGTAAAATGAAATGGAACAGTCTCACTAAAATACTATAATTTAAAGCCGCCCACAGAACACTCCACCCTGAAACTAATATCGTCTTGAAAGCAGAATGTTAAAACAGATAGATGGCTACGAATCAAGTAAGTAGGCGTAGCATGTATACTTTATCCGTAGTGTAACACGCGAACCTAAACTCCATCATATAAGAAACAAATTTCAAGTTGGTGATAGCTTGTGAAATGCGGTACAGTATTCCCGTTCATCCCGATCCGCCCAGCTTCACAGAGCGGCCAATAGGAGCGCCCTGCTCTTAGGATTGGTTACACGCGAGAGAAAACAACGGAAGCTGATCCTTTGTGCTTGTGTTTCATTTAAACAAGCAACAATATATGTTTCTTTGTACATAAGCAATATACATGTAGATAACTAGATATATCAACGGTAAGTTTTTGAACGCAGTCCTCTAATTGAATTTTCCATTGAGTAGATTGCAAAGAAAACAAAATTAGATAATAGATTTTCGATTTTTTTAATATGTCCCGCAAGAGGTTACAAAATTTCGCTTTGTCCAAAAAAAAACAGGCAACGCTGGTAGGCGCTGGTGTCGGCCGTCCGTCGGCAGAGCCGGCCGCGGCGCGGGGCTGTATGTCGGTATTAAGTATTAGTTTTAATATTATTTATTCTGTGGTATTAGCACGGTAATTTTGTTTGTTGTTGTTGTTGTTATGTTACTAATACCGTGGTATTACTAATACCGTGGTATTAGTAATCACTGATTGTTTGACGAATACCTACACGCACCTATTTGATTAATTTTTAAACTAACTACACAACTAATAAACTGTAGTAAGTAGTTACTGTATTTGATAAAAAAAACTCCATTCATATTTGAAGACTTACCAAGAATACCTGCCACCTTTGGCCACAACAGGCGATGATAGCTCAGTGGTAGTCACGTCAGATGCCGAGACGAAGCCCCTAGTTCGAATCGTACAATAAGCTTGAGCTTTCGGTGAAGGAAAACATCGTGAGGAAACTACAGCATAGTGGTAGGGTACTTTGTAGTACCCACCCGGCTGGCTACCACTCTCAAGTTGAAAATCAGCCGCCAATCTGAGAGCATTCTACGCTTTGTGTGCTTACCACCTTAGGCCTCATCATCACTTAGGTACCATGGAGAGATTGCAAACACAATAAAAAAAATACAAACCATCACTTATTTATCAGTCTTATCACGTTGAAGATTGTAGTCAAGTCTAAGTAGATTATGTAGGTAGGTAAGTAGATTATGTAGGTAGGTAAGTAGATTATGTAGGTAGGTAAGTAGATTATGTAGGTAGGTAAGTAGGTAGGTACCTATATATGTAATCCCACCAAAAACATTTTTAGGTAAAATGTTGCCAAGACATATGGCTCGCTCTGTCAAAAAGTTATCAGATCTCATGTAGAGCCAAGCTTATAACTCTACATGCCCTTACTCTACAAGCCCTAACTTCACAAACTCTACACCTTAGTCAATATATGTGGCTTAGCCGTTTTGCTACTGTCACATAGGAGTAAAGTGACTACGGTGTGTAGAGTAGGGCTTGTAGAGTAAGAGCATATAGAGTTATAAGCTTGGCTCTACATGAGATCTGATAAATTTTTGACAGTGCGAGCCATATCTCTTGGCAACATTTTACATAAAAATGTTTTTGGTGGGATTAATACAGGTACCTATAAATGACAGTACCTACAAGTCGGTGAAGTAACAGAAATACATATTATAGTTGCGTATGCGGTCACTCAAAGATAGTATTGAAAATATATCGTAATATGCCTTGATTGATTGATTTATATTATAATGTAGGTATTATAGCTATCTACGTCTGTGATAGGCTTGAAACTAAAACGTGAACAAGCAACCTACCTACTTACTTACCTACAAGTTTTCTCACCAAAATTATAGATACCTACCTAATCCTTATTTGGTCAGGCTTTTCTTATTTCCTTATTATTATCTCATTGTAAGTAAGCTTGTCAGATTCGGCTGCGACGAATGAAGTTTTTGATTGCACTTGAGAGCCAGTTCCCTTCTATACTCTGTGTGCTTACCACCTTCAGCTATTTAGCGACAAATTCTGGGAGCAAAGAGTAAACATATCACTACTCTATGCGATGTAGGATGGTGCGTGTGACACATTGTGTTTTATAAGATTCCTCACTGGTCAATGATTATTTCTTTATTATACAAGGATATATATATAAAATGAGGGATTAAGACATATTTTCTGTGGTATATCAGAGTAATCGAGTGAAATTTAAAAAGATATGGGTTAAAAGCATTAAAAGCCTTGTATTCCTAGCGCACCATCGTACAATGATAAGAATATCAGTGTAGGTACTTGAGATGCAGAGGTGGAGGACTCTGTGAAGTCGGGACAAATCAATGTTTGAACCAAGGACCGACACAACCTGATATTTTCGAAAATTTAGACAAAATAGCGAGAAACTTAGATACGCGACGGTGGCCCTGACAGGAGGTGCCGTTTATTTTGACAAATTTTGCAAATGCAGAGATCCTTGAAGGTGTAGTACTTAATCAATATCATATATGTATACCTAAATAATTTATATTAATTTTACATTTATTACCAACTTGCAGTTTCACAGAATTCGAGGATAACCAGTATCATCCCATGCATATTTGACGAAGGTCATGACCAAGTATTTGTCTTTCATGGGTGTTGGCTACCCCTGATTGCAAGCTTTTATTTAGTTTTCACCCAGCTGGTGTCTGTCTATCTGTAATAAAATCTTGAAAGTTAAAGACCCACTTCCCGGTTTCCGATTGAACTGAAAGAATCATGGCGAGCTCCATACATTGATTTGTACAAAAAAATTAAACATTTTAGAGGGTATTTAATCACTTCCAATGTTGAGATTAAATTACCAGCAACATGTTAATATACATGAAATATTCGCTTTTGGTCGCAAATAGTCGCGATTCGCCGGCTTGCCATAGAAATTCGCATTCTTATCCCGGGGTTCTAAAAATATTTTAAATGGCTCAAGTTGTTCCTTTGGCACCAAGGATCAATTATGACGGCATTCCAACGTCTCTAAAAATCTTTATTTTTTTGTACAAATCTCTCCATGATACTTTGCATTCATATGTAAATTTGATAATAATGCAATATTATTATGACATTTATGTAATAGGTATTATACTTAACGTTCATAAGTGCCTTACCAGGGCCTAGACTAGGGAATGCAAACCGGTTTCACCGAAAACCGAAAAACCGGTTATTCGGTACGGTTTTGACCAACAAAAAAAACCGGTTTTACATGGCACCAAAACCGGTTTTTCGATTATTTTCGGTTTTTCTTTCAATGTTTGGAAAAGCTAAAAAAGGAAGATTTGCCGCCTTTTTGTAAACTGAGTGCAATGCATTGAGTATTTTTGTGATGAACTGGGGTGTGTTGATGTGTATTGTGTTGAGCTGGTAAGAAAATAACTTATAATAATGATTGTTTTTATGATAGATATAAAATACGTTAAACTTTTTATTACAATACTTAGGCAGCAAACAAGCGTACGACCCGCCTTATGATAACCAGTTACCGTAGCCTATGGACGCTTGCAACATAACGGTTATCACTCGCACGTTGCCAACCCTCAAACTTTTTGAAGCGGGGAGCTCATTCCTCAGCCTGAGCGTCCGCGATAGGAAGCTTCTTTGAAACCGCACAGTACGATAGTAGAAGGTAACTGGGCATCAGGTCAAACAATTCTTCAGAATACAGTCCGTTGGAAAAGAAATAGAACACACATAAGAAGGCAGTCTCTCCTCAGACTAAGGGGCTTTAAAACCCTTGTGAGCTCGGGATCGTCGAAAATTATAACAGCACGTCGCTGAACTGAGTCTAAATACCAAAGCTGGTATCCAGGTGCCCACAGAAGACAGCATTACTCCACTTGGGCCGGACTTTTTTGTATACCTTGGAACAGAACGTCGCTACAAATATTAACGCGAAGGATCCCAATGCTTTTCGTGATGTTGAGGGACATGTTCTAGAAATGAGGAGCCACAGAAAGTAGACTTTTCGCAACGGTGAATGCGCAGGCTTGCGTGTGACTTAGTGGGGTTGAAATAGACTAGGTTTAGTCAACCCCAATCGGAGTCACTAGTTTGTGTACTCTCGATTGAATACAAGTACTTCGCGCCTTGTCTCCAATATAGAACGAGGGATATTTGGACGGCTCGTGTAATGAGCGTCCCCTGTAATTTCATCAGCATAGCAATGAATGCTAGCAATAGAGAGTATATCATTAATATGCTGGTGGAACAGTGTTGGGGATTATCCAGAGCCTTGCGGGATGCCAGCATTAATTTCATGCTATCAGAGCAACTACTGTCAACGAAGAATCTTATGTATGCCATACAGCAAGCTGACTGATTGGTGTTATTTTTAACCATCTGCACGACAACAATTTATCTAAGTAAAACATTCGTATAATCATAATCACGTTTTTGTGTACACGCAAGTTGCTGTGGCGCTACTATATGACATGTTCATAATATTACGTGTGAAATTAATACTATAACATACGAAACATAATTTAATAAATGTTTATATAAGTACTTCTACTGATCTATTTTTTAACATAAAGTTGTAAAATATAATCAAAAGGAAAGGAACCGTATAGTCTATATAAACGAGTATCTGATGAAGATGAATTTACAGAGTTAAATAAACTATTATTTCCATCAATTTGATGAAAAAGAGATGGATGGATTGTGTGAAAGATGATATTATTAAGAAAGTAGTGAAAGTTGGTATAACGGATAGAATAGACGAATGGAAGAAGCGTACATATTGCGCCAACCACAAATGGTTGGGAACAGGGCAGGCAGATGGTGATGATGAATTTGAGTTTTCTTTTATACTCTCTTCATTAACTTTAACCGACTATAATTCCTCAGTTTGCGATTTTTAAATCTTAGGCACGGTTATTACCTATAATTCGAGCTATAGAAATAACGTGAAAAAAAACCGAGCGAATATTAAAAAACCGGTTTTAAAACCGGTTAACCGGTTTTACCTCTCCATAACCGAAAAAAAAAACCGGTTTTCATTTTGCCACGGTTTTGCATTCCCTGGCCTAGACTGAATAAATAACTTTTTGATTTTGATTTGATAAAAAAAAAAACATTGATTTAAAAATAAATAATTAATCTACTTGTATAGTAGTAAGTTGGATAAATAATTTTCATAAGAACACATCTTTATGGAATTTTTGATTTTAATTAATATAAAGATTTAATACTTGATATATTTTAATCATAATCATATTATTATTCCACATTATTCCTCATATTTCTGAAAAAACAGGTTTTTATATATCTGATCGCAGAATTTGTGCTATGGTCACACCAGATTACTGATATAGGTACTACTTTTTGTTCGTAAATACATACTCAATATACATAATTACACCCAGACTCGGGACATACAGACATGTTCATGGACACAAATGCATTTCCTGAGTGGGAATCGCACCCACAACCTGCGGCGCGATATGTAGAGGCCGTATGCAAATTTTTGCTGATTACGATAATTTAACAATCGTAATTTTACAGTTAAAATACTGTATTTATACATGTTTTAATTCACAATCTAAAATATCATTTAATTATGATCTAATGAATGAGCTACCTCTTTATTTTTTAATGCGAGATTTAGGTTTTTTTAAAAGATTTTTCATTGCCAAACTATTTGACCTTTTTTTTTTTTCAGGAAATAGGATTGTTTAATAACTGAAGTTTATTTTTGTTGAGTTGTAAGTACCCGAAATCAAAAGCAATTCTACGTCCATTTTCTCTAAAATTTGACTAAGTTAAATATTTTTTACTCAACATTATTTAAGTGGTAAAATGTGCTCCGCTTTTTGTATAGATGACTTTCATGACAATATACTGTAATTTTTTCATACCGTTTAGACGTCAAAACGATTCGTAAATATGTTATATTCAAAGATTTTCATAGGGCATCGTGCCTCTACCCAGATGGATAATCCGCCTTAATAAAGCATGACATTTAATTTCACTCCGCTTGAGGGGCTCCCTGAGCAAATCGCTCTCAGTTCGTACTGCGCACGGCTGTCAAATACTGTCAATTCTGGCTTGTTTATTTCATGTTCCCATAGAGGCGACTATCCTTCTGGACGTTTTAAATTCTTTGGTTATATTCTAAACCTCTTGTAGCAAAAATTCAAAAACAGCCACCAGTTTGAGGTCGATTAAGCTAAATTAAATAATAAATGATATTTCATGTTATGCATTAAACTTATAGAAATACAGTATTTTACCTGTAAAATCACGTAAATCAGCGAAATCGGCGAAATTTAGCATACAGCCTCTTAACAAACCGCGCCAACTGGCCCTTTAAACTAAACATGAACTAAACTACCTACTTGTATAGCAGTAAGTTGGATAAATAATTTTCATATACATGTTTTTGAAGAATTCTTGATGATAAAATAGATTGAATACTTCATACATTTTAATCATATTCAATGATTATACATAGGTTACCCCCCACATTTTTGAATAAAAGATTTCATATGGGTTATTAAATTAAAATATGTTTATGTTAATCAATGTATGTAATTAGTTAATTAACTATAATCACAATAATCGCATAAAAATATCCCTTCTATTTATATACAGGCTATACTAGAACAGCACTTCATTACTAATCATGTAGAGTTCATAGTACACTCCTTGTGAAGTCACTTTTAATCTCATAATTATTATTTAGAACTCTTCTTCTTCTCATGTTGCTTTGCAGCTTTCTTCTTCATGATTTGCAATCTTTTGTCAGCTGATATTATATTAATGTTAGGAGTAACAACTTTTGAGGGAGATGATGATGCAGAACTGCTAGAAGACATCTTGACAGGTGTTGTAGACCCTGACACATGAGTTGGTGACTTTGATGAGGATGAAGTCTTGCTGGAGAACCCGGTGACAAATCCTTGTGATGCAAGACATGAGGCACATTGCCATCCAGAGCCCATGTCATTGTCACTGATGACTGGTTTGTGACAATCCTATAAATGAAAAAATAATTAAAACCAACTTGTAGAAACAAATAAATGTCAATAATCATAGTTTTTATGTTTAGCTATATTTATAGTAATAAAATGGCGATTTTATGTGTAATTAACCCGTTGGTTCTCGCACATCCTATTATAACAATTGATGTCATTGTTATACAACAAATATAATGTTGTTAGCTTCTACCTATTTGATATTTTCCTGCTGTAAAGGGTTATTGGCTAACAACATCTCTCATATTACAACAACAATTTTTATTTTAGGACTAAATAATTCATCAGACTTTCATACAAAACTAAAAATATTTATATTCAACTGCTCTAAATGTTACACACACTATGCGAAACAAAAGACTGAGTGACAGTGCACGGATAGGTACAACAAAATACAGAATTGAAATATGTTAGACAGAACAATGAAATATGGAAAGTTGGTTTATGGAAAATACCTATATTATGTTTTGTAAAATATCATAGAACAAAAGTTGTTGTTTATGATGTAAGTTATATAGTCTTGCAGGGTTGTTAGTGTTTTACCAATAACACTGTATAAATAATCCTTTGTTTTAGCCCAGCATAGATGTAATTACCAAATTTTATCCATTTATTCCATATCAACAAACATCAAAATTTATAGGATTTTATAGAGGACTAGCGGCCCGGTACGTGCCGTGCTACGTATAAAGTAAAATATAAAAATGTGATAAATGAAGAACCGCTCGACCGATTTTTAGCAAACTTCACATAAACCATCTGCTAAATAGTCCGAACAAAGCCTAAACATTTGGTTTGGATAGGTGAGCCCGTTCTTGAGTTATAAAATTACAACGAAATGTGGCATTGATTTTTATATATATAGATTTTGCATAATGTATGTTAAGACTACCATTAACTCAAACCAATAAACATATTATGAAAGTTGTAAAACGAGTTAAAACAATATATATTAAGTTACCTGATGATACAGGGCATGGCAAGCATCACATTCTACTAAGCGATTGCCAGCTTGCACAGCTATCTGTCGGCATACAGCACAAGTCAAGTCCTCCTCTAGCAGATCAAAAGGCAGCTCTCCGTCCATCACAGAACCATCATCATTCTCACGCTCCGGTATTTGTATCTGCTGTGGACTTTGTTGAGGAATAGGCACAGTTTTACTGCTTGCAACCTTCTCACTCTTATGTTTAGTTCTAGGAGTTTCTATTTTCTCCTCCGCTAAGTATTTCTTAGGCAACACATTTCCTAAGGTTTTTGCACTGCCATACGTTTGCCGAATATGCTCATCGAGAGTAAGCCGCAATTGTTCTGTTGAGTCTATCGAACTCGAATGTAAATACTTGAGACAGAGTTTTATTGACGGATCGAAGTCAATAGATGACATTTTTCAAGTCAATTCGGGGTTATAAATATAAAATGAAAGTGGTAATTTATATTTCCGTTAAAATATCATGTTTTTAGGTTTCTATTCTATGACTGCGCATGCGATTTAATCACAGGACTTAATCCAACTCGTTAGGATCCAACTGAACTCGACGGTTGTGCTTGCTGTCTTGCTCAACATAGATTCAAATATTCAATTCAATTCTTATTTTATGGCTTTTGCAGAAAGTGCAGAAACATATATTACTTTGGTAATTGAACTCAACCAATATATTCATGAACTCATCTGACTGTGAGTGTCAGGGTTGGATTTAGGTACGTTAAAAAAGATAGCACAAAAAAATTAAAAGGATAGTATTTATAAAAAATTATAGTACACTTTAATTATTTTTAATTTCACTTATTAGTCATTAAAATCAACACCAATTATGGCAAAATTTACTCCTCTTCTAGTTTATCAGTTCTTGAATATTACTATTAGTTATATCTTCATCTTTGGCATTTAATCTCATCAACATATCCTCAGTAGGAATAAAATCAGTACAATTCCCACTTTTACTACCGCTTTTGATAGCGTCACAAGATAATATTTTTTTTTGAATTTCGATTGAATTGAAGTTAAACTTTGATTGAATTTCGAATGGAATGGAAGGAACGAGATTAGTGGAAATATAGAAGTGTACTGCGGAGGATAATCGGGGAATCCCCGGCCATCAACACAGAAAACATCGCAAGATCAGAATTCGGTCGGATACACGCACGGTCGAAATATTCATTTAACGTAAAACTAAAGGGCTGATTACACTGACCAACTTGCAGGGTCCGATTTGACATACATTGCTGGTTATCTTGAGTATTTTATTACAATGTACTCAGATAACAAACAATGTATGCCAAATCGGCCCCTGCAGGTTGGCCAATGTAATCGCCCCATAAGCATTCGGGAGCAAACTTTAAATTATAGTATTTTAGTGTACTATCCTTAGATGTGGATAGTATATAGTACAAAGGGCGAAATTATAGTATAAATACTATAATTATAGTACATAATCCAACCCTGGCTGAGTGTGGGTGGTGGGGTGCAGTGTTGCCAACTGCTAGCTTTGGCCAGTAGCTAGTAGGCATGGAAATTATTGCTACTTTAAAGGAATTCTCATTTGATGATATTATTATTTTTTATAGCATGATTTCACTTGCGATATATGATTTGCAATGATTTGTAACCTACGTCATCGATGCTGATCGACGGTATTTTTCACAAAATCATGTGCGAGTATCGCACGCAAGTGTCAAATTATCACTGATGCAAATTATATATACTTTCGTAGCAAAAAATTATTTTTCTATCCTGCTACATAACATGTTAAAGAAGTTAACACTTTATGTCGCTTGATTTAAGGTTTATTTTTGAATACTCTTAAAAGCTAATCAATGATAAAGTTTTTTTTTTTTTTTAAATTTGTTCATGACCATTGATACAAAGTCCTTCAGTCGCATACATTTTATTTATATTCTTAAATATTCTTTATAACATGTAACAGGCTATGTCATGGACGGTAACAGATGTGACATATGAAAACAGAATCATATTCTTTATCACCTGCTACTTGTGATTTATGCCATGCCTAGTAGCTAGACATCTTGCAAAAAGTAGCTAGATTGCCAGATTTTGTAACCCAAAAAAGTTGCTAGAAGTAGCTAAATGTTACTTAGTAGGTAAATAACAATAAAAAATCATGTTTATTAAATCAAACACGAGAGAACCTATTAAAAATCAGTAAATTACCTACCTTTTTTCCACAGGTTAGTTCAATTTTCACAATAATATATATATTAAAACAGCGAGCATCAGTTTTAAATTGATAAAACAACACAAGTAGCACAGACTTTTATAGGAGTAATATACGGTTTGAATGAAGAAATGAAACTGAGAATACCCGGCCATCAACCTATACCCTCACCCAGAATCATAGAGTCGTGTTTAGTATTATTCTTTCGAGATACAGTGCCCTATTACGAACTCACGAAAGTATTAAAAAGTAGCTAGAAAAAGTAGCTAAATAAATTTAGCTACAAGTTTCATACTGCTGCCTAACACCAAAAAATAGCTAGATCTAGCTATAAAGTAGCTAAGTTGGCAACACTGGTGGGGTGACTGGTGGTGGGTGACTTGTTGGTGACTTGCTTTCTTTGCTGGTATAGAATACTATTCTAATTCTAATACTCTGTACTGACTGACTGTGTGTGACTGCAAAGTATATATATACTGTAGTCTTTGTGTGACTGACAAAAACAAGACAAAAAGTCGTTCTATGTATGACGCCATGACACCATTGATGTCAGATTTCAGTGCTACCAGAATATTTTTTTCATAGCTACCAAACAATCATATTATTTTGATTATTTTACGTTAAATACAATTATTTAATATTATGTACGGATGTAAACCTACAAAATAAAATAATTTTAAAATATTTAAATAGCAGAAAAATATGTATACGTAACATATTTTATTTATAGTTGGTGAAATATTTTGTACCATCTTTAACATTTTTATATTTTGGCAATTGAGGAAAAGGGACAAACGGCCTCGGTTCGGCTATCTCTCTCGGCTCGTTTTGCCTCAGCTAGTCTAACAAAAGTAAACCTAAAAAGCAAGTCTTATGGTTTATTTTTGTATGATACGATTTTTGGAGACATCAGTCCTGTTTGTATATTACGTCCATGGTCACACGTCACGTCAGTCCGTCAGTCAGCTGTTGTCATTCAGGTTTGTGTAGTACTGCCAACGCAACGTAGGCGATTTATCGCCAAATAGGCTACTCAGGACGAAAATTGGCAACGAATAAATCAGAATCGCTACTGTTTGCCTTTTAGGCTACCTCAATCAACGAAAATGTATAAGCCGAATCACAAATAATGAGCATAATCGTAAGAAATATAATCTATGCCAACGCATAATATGATGAATATGAAAAAAAGGATGGCCATCCTATATGTTTGGTTAGGTTGGTTAGTTTCTGAGAATACCATGAATTTGTCATAGCGTAGCGGACACTCTAAGACCACTATTATTTATAATATATCTTTAACCTACATTTTATAATTTCAGTAGCTATGTCCTACTAAGTGCCCTACTAGGGCCTCAATTAAATAAATGGCTTTGACTTTGACACAAATTTTTATTGTTTTTTGTAAAGCAGTAAGAGAGGTAGAGCATAGTGTTTATTCGCTCAAAGAGCAGCTCGACTGGGGAAGTACCTCCACCGTACAGAATACAGCAGCCAAATAATTTTATGTTGTGTAAAGTTGTGTTCCTGCGCGTGAGTAAGGTTACCAGAGCTCTTAGGGCGGATAGTTCGATAACGCGTGAGCGATGCTTCGTGTGTTGCAAGCGTATATATGGCTACGGTAACCGCTTACCATCAGGCAGGCCTTATGCTTGTTTATCGACTAAGTTGTTTAAAAAAAAAAGTTATTACATTATCCTATTTCTAGGATCAACCATCCTAGTTAGGAAACTAGGATGGTTCTAACTAGGAAGCAGGAAGCTAGTTATTAGCTATAGTGTACTATATTGCATTCTAAATAGGACGCGGCAAAGAGTATAGCAACTATACAAAAGTGGGACGAACGACTTGTAGGGATGCAACATCATTCTTAAAAACATCGATGTTTGAAACCATCAGTTTTTTGAAGAATTCTGACGACAAAGATCGATTAAAAAAATACATGGGTAAAATATAACGATACTTACGTTGATGTTCTTCCGATGTTTAATTTTTTTTAATCTCTCATACCGATCACTCGACTTACATCGAGGTTTTTAAGAACGATGTTACATCCCTAAACTTTCCTATTGAAGGAAGTAGAGCGGTCGGGACCTTCCTATCTCACTACTTAGGACACTAACCGTTCTATCTGCGATTACACCTTCCTATTTCCTATTTAGGAACCTAAAAACAGGAAGGTAGCTACTAAACTAGCTAGAAAAAAACCACCTGTATATAAATCAATAACATTAATCTTTTTGGGCTACTTTAGACAACCTGCTCTGAAATTCGGCTATTTTAGGCTACTTATTAAGCTGTGAAAAATAGCGACGTCAGGCCCTGTGCTGTTGGCAATGGCAACACTTATTTTGTGAAGGATCAACCATGTGCGAAACGAAGTTCCCCCACCAAATAATAAAAAAAACAGTACCTACACGAACAGAATCTTTTCTTTCTTTTGAACACTTTTGAACCTAAGAAAGACAACAATCATTACAATATGCTTATTCAAACGTTGTCGATTTATATATTATATGTTATTTTCATATATTCCACTAAATGTGACGTGCAGAGTGGTCCAGATCCTTGGAATTATGATGTAAATGTGATATCATCAGAGGTAAACAATGATATTGGAGATATACCACCTGACCTTAGAGAACCTCTGAAGAAACAGACCAGAATTGAATTTAGTAATGGAATTGACGAATGGTTTTTTAGAAGATCGCTAGCGATCATAATGAAAGGAGGGCAAACAAAGGTAGGTAAATTTTGTAGAAAAAGTTATTATTTTATTTTCTATCTATCGTCCTTTGACTGTTTGGTGATCCGCGCGGGCGAGGTAAACAATAGAAATCAATTATATTTTTTTAACCGCAAGTCAAGCGATTAACTGATTCAAGTGCTGCTTTATAATAACGGTGTCTTCCTAATAAAGACAATTAGAAAGTGTTGATGAACACATGCTTAGAATGGACCTACAAGTGAAATCCAACCCCAACAGCTACTCGCTGACTAGTTAAAGATCCCCTGTTAGCCGCCTGCTATCCAACCAGTTTTTTGGTCCCAAGTCTGATTTGATTTAAATAATTTTTTTTTGGTTTAAACAGATGAGAAGTAGGTATATTGGTAGTTGTTTCAAACCCCAATTAAAGCAAAGAGAATGTGCTAAACTACAATAATTGAAAGGAACACAAGAGACATAACTTGGGATTAAGAAAAAATGTATAATTTTACTACTTTCAGAGAAATGATGATGGCAGTACAGATGTTGCATTACAAATGAGATTCAATCATAAGCAATGGGATACTTTGGATGGGTATTTAAAATCCGAAAATCCTTTCTCCAAGGAAATGTTGCGGCGATCATTAGGATATGTAGAAGATGCCATTTACAAACCCACTGTAGTTGACAAAATTGTAATGGCATGGAATGATTATATTCAAATGTACCTGATGGAATATAAGGTAGGAAACTATATATAATTTTCAATTGAAGTAAGTCAAAATTATGCAAATTTTCACGACAGTAAAGACTTTTTGCTTTGGATGGTTTGATTGTAAATATTAAAATTACTGGTTTTCTCCACAATATTTGTTTGAAATAAAAATATCAACAATATTTAGATGGTTATACAAGGGCATAGCCAGAAAGAAAATCCTAGATTATTATCCTCATATTAGAGATCACATCCTGTATTGTTGGATTTCACAAGCCAGCCTTCAAGCCCATTCGTTTCTTAGGTCCTATAAGAAGTCATGAAGCTTGTCAGAATTACAGTTTACCAGCAAAAGACTGCTCTTCTAAGGGGGGGCAGCTGCCCCTCCCTGCCCGTACCTCGCTACACCCATGTATATTTATATATTATTTTATTTCCATAGCTATTACTATTGTTTTTCCAGACATATATCACATGGACATTGGGCCTATCAGCAGCAGTATTTTCTCTCATTTGGCTCTGGAGTCGAATGTCTCATAGACATCTTTTAATTGTTATTTTCATTATGTTGTATTCATATGAAGTGCTCATCTCCTACAAGGTAAATAAAGTTCATTCCTATATTATTTCCTTTTTTCACTTTCACTGTTTTATAATAACAAATGGTATTCTGTGAGAATCATACCCATACCCATAACCTGACACTGCAGTCAGGGTATCTAACCTCCACACCAATTGTTATCAGCTGGATTTGTTTTAACCAGGATTCTAAAACATATTAAAATATATTTTGCTATGTTTTTCAGGAGGCTGAGGAACAAGAACTGAACAGATTTGTTGCAGCTATGAATAAATGCAAGTGGTATTTCTGGTCGTCAACCTGTGTTGCACCTTCACCAGACCCTCTTGTTTTTATGAAACATATGAATCCAATGAAAATTGGCATTAGAATGTTTACATCGCTGATATCAGAGCCAATGGTTGTTATGACTGCAACAATTGAAAAAATGATTCATGGCATTACAGGTAAGACTTGTTTACACTCAATCAAAATCTTGCTATGGTAGGAAATATTGTGCCTAAAAGGTAATAAATAACTACCTCTCAAGTGCCGCCAGAATGTGGATAAGTTCTGGGTGAAAGTTAATATTAATCACATCACATCTGTTTCTTACAAACATTATTGAATTAAATTACTGTATTAAAAGTAATTTAATTTATTTCGGACATTTTAGTTTTATTAATGAATGAGTTGTTCAGTTGAGAATTATCTCAGAGTATATAAATACTACGTACAAGTAGTTAGTAAGTAAATGAGTGGTTCGTAAAGTAAGGCTAACAACCATCACAACTCTGTGAGTTACATATGGTAACTGCTTAGTACTGTCCTTGCATTAAACGCGCTTTTATGCAGTTTACGTCAAAATGATAGCATAAACATACATATATGGAATGGGCTATTTACATGCTTTCATTTGATACTCATATTGTTTTAATAACGAAATTTTTGTTTTTAGTTCCCCCCCTCTTTTTTAATTCGTAGACGCCATATTAAAATCATATACCCTATGTCACTCCCACAGTTAAGACGAATCTAACGGCACCCCATATGTTTAAATCCATCAAGCCATTAAGGCTACAGAGCGTGCCCAAGAAATAGACATAGGTACATAAACTCGAAAAACATAACACTCCTCCTGGGTCAGTCAGGTAAAAAGGATAGAAGATATTTAAAGCTGTCAATGTAGTCTTTGCCGTTAACATTTGCGGGTAAATAGACGTAACCAATTTTGACTGCGATAACATTTGTGTTGAAAACAAGCTAAGCATTTGGACTAATTAATTCTGAACATTGATTTTTGTTTCAGCTGGAATGTGGTTCCCATTTGATAAAATTACGTATGGAATATTAGTGGTGTTTATTAATATATCTATAATTTTCTTTCTCATAAGTATAATTTTTAATTACATTCTCAACATTCCATTTCAACTCGGTTTCTTCGGATTGAGCGTAGGTATAATGCAACGCAGCAGAACAATATTTTCTTCAAATACAACAAATAAGGATCAAACACCAAAAGCTGAAATTGCTGATAGAATTAGTGGAGCTACTTTAAATAAATTATTGGATGTTTGTTCACAAGCCCTCACTGTGCAAAGTAAAGGAAACAATCAAAGAGCTATGTTACCAAGTAGTTCTCATGCTCCTACAATACGAAGATCCGCTAGTACTGGAAGACTGCCTCGGCTAACTTCATTTGAGAACAATAACATTGCTTTAGATGGTTGTGTACGAAGGCGACAGAATACACCTTTCTCACATGGTGGCAGTGGGGATGCTCACTGACATATGTTTTACTAGATACCTGAGAATACCAACGTTATACAACATTAAATTGTTGTCATTAAGATCACTTGCTGTACAATCATTAAGTTCCCCCTTATTCATAATGAAGTTATCAAACGTTGATCAGCTAAAATTCTAACGTCTTTATCTGACACGTGACATTTGGTGATCGAAAGAGTGAGACGGAGGACACTATTACACTGATTTAGTTAAAAAGCCATTATGAATAAGGGGGTTTGTATAAAACTAATAACTAGGTAATGGGATTCCAATGAACGCTTAATGAAGATTATGAATAATTTTAAAATTTTATTTAAGTAAGCTTTATTTTTTCTGTGATATAACAAATTTTTTTTAATTAAAATAATAATTTAGTTTTAATGTTTATTTGCTAAAACAATCCTAGCCCAAATGTTTTTTAAATAAAATAGTGCAGGCTCTGTAAGTAGTTGAGAACCTTTATGCAAAATGTGATGAACGAATACTGAATTCTAAAAGTTGATTTTTGTTGAATATGAGCTCAGAGTATATCAATGATATGGATCTTGCCGGTAAATTTGGTCCATATTTTTAACTTCCTGGCAGGGCCTCCTACCACGCCCACTTCACCGACTCGGAACTTCGGAAGAAGAAATAAATATTTCAGGTTCTAAAAAGGAAACTTTATTTATTCGTGATGCCATAGTGAAATGCGTCGTAAGATCAATTTTTTTTTTTGAGATCGGAAACAAAGTTTATAATAAAATTTATCTAAGCATTAAAAAAGAAACTACCATTACCTATTCAAGGTAATTTCTTTGTCAAGAAACATTCGCAACCTTATAATGAATAACATAGTAACAAAACAATATTACTTTATGTACAATACTATGTGAACACCAACTCAACGAAATGACTCGATGTTCAAAAGATAGAGAGACATACAGACATATAAACCAAACACATAATATACGCTTAGAGAGCCAAATTTCTTCCAGGCCTCAGGCGCTTATGTCAGCAGACTTGAGTAGATAGGTAGTACAACTTAGGTAGATACCTACGTATGTAACATATTATGTAGGTACATGGGCTATGCTTTAAGGTCAGCTCTCACCGAGACGCGTAGTGGTGCGCACTTTTTGGGATAGTAATTTAAAATCATTTATTCAAATAGACCTTCGCAGGCACTTATGAAAAGTCTGACTCTAGTACCGGTTCGGGAGGTTGCATTTGCTGAGAAGAGCCGGCAATTACTCTTTTCAAAACCAGCTTAGATTCATACATAATAGGTAGGTATTTACATTCTAATTGCACTGACAACAATTGCGTGCCCCGGCGCTGCAGCAAAACTACAAAGTAAACTGAATCGATATTTGATAAGTAAATAAATAGCAAACTTAAGTAGACCAGCAGCACAAGCAGCACCTGCTCACGGATATGACGCGCCCTCCTCGCCATATTGGAGGGAGCAACTAACCCTTACACAACACATACCATTACATAACATTACCAATACATTCAAACTAGGATTGCTTCACACTGGCAAATAATCTGTCGACAAGGTGTGCTAGATGCCTGAAAAATTATATTTATCCGTCAATAACATGATATAAAAATAGAAGACACACGTATTTATCTCAATATAAAATTGACAATTTAAAAAAAATACGAAGATAATCGTGTGTTGAAGTTCCGCGTGACGTCACATTATGGTACAGTTCTTACTCTAAAGTAACCTCACGAGCCCCCACTCCCGAACTTTTTCGCGCTTTATCTTAGTCAATTTTTATAAAATGTAAATGACGGACTAATTAGAATTATTATTTTTATACCCAGTATAATCATCATAAATAATGTCAGGTATAAATATGTTTTGTACCTAATTAGAATAAATATACTAATAACGAATTAATATAAGTATAATCAAATAAACATCTAATGAATTGTAACAATAAAATAGATAAATTGAAATTGCATTACAATTGATCCTTGGTGCCTAAGAAATAACTTGAGGCATTTAAATATATTAGACCCTAGGAATAAAAATATAATATTTCTAGGAAACAATCAGGTACAGAGGCCGGCAAACAACTTGAGCCAAAGTCGACGTAGTGGGGGTAAGTTCGCGCATGTACACTCATGCTCGGCCAATAGCGTGGACGCGTGCCGACAGAATGCCCCCGCGCAACTCTCTTTCCACCAACGACACCTTAAAATCGTCTACTGCGTCATGGCTCAAGTTGTTTGCCGGCCACTATATGCGACGTTTGAATCGAGGGGAAAACATATGTGATTATAGTAAAAAGTACCAATCAATACTCATAATAGGTTGCTATGGTATAGGCATAACGCAGAACTCCTGTAGTGCAGCGGTGCGGGAGGGTGTTTTCATTACGTCAAATGAAAAAAAGAGAACTGAAATGAAGTAAATTTTGTATAGCGAGACAGTTCTGATACGTCACATATCACTCACTCCCGCACCGCTCCACTACCGCAAGAACCTACACAGATATACGCTATGCCTGTAGTGTAATCTCCACCATAAAATGAATTTAATCTTTCATAAATGTCAGATACAACTGCAAATCTACTACATTGGCTAGATTATATTGTCAGTATGAATTAGTGAGAGATAATAAATTTGAAAATTATGATTGCGTACGTTTGACTCATTGTATGGGTCGCAGTTGCTTTAGAATTAAGTCCACATTAGTCGTTGGCTTGTCTTAAGCGTATTGTCGGTCATGGTGTTTTAATAAGTAATGATAATGGCCCTGATTCTGTTGTTTACAACTAAACTAATTTTAATCTCACTATGTCTCTTTCTAACACAGAACATAAGAAAAGGATGTAAGAAATTTAGTCCTGTCAAATTAGTCCAATGCTCGTTTTCAATTTAAATTTAGTCGCCATCTATCGCGGTTACGCCTAAATACACGCAAAATAAGACGGCAAAGATTAATTTGACAACTTGAAACATGTTCTATCTATCCTTTTTCAATAATGTTCGTAAGAAAGAGATGAGATGTGATTAAAATTAGTTTAGTGCGATTTACAACAGAATCGGCACCAATGTCATTCGATTCTAAAAGGATGAAAAGTATTTTACTAAAACTAGGTACTTTACAATAGTGTGCACCGTTTAAAAATACTTACTAGTTTAAGAGTTTATTCAAGTAATATGTAAACTGATTTGTTTAATGTAAAATAACTGTGATTGCTTGCCTCATACTTTCCTGCCGTTTTCTTCGATTTTAAACAACTTTAAAACCTCATTAGCTCCTATTTCAAATAAAAATCAAAATATGATCTTTATGTGTCGGAGGCATTTATATCCGCTTAGGAATTTCGTAAAACAGCGGAAAATAATATATTCTATAGGTTTTAAATAATAGTTGAAATACAATGTATTGGTCCTAAACTAGATAATATTCTTGAAAAATAGCTAAATCTACTGAAGGAGGTTCATGTGCGGATAATAAAGGAGGATTGTTCATACAGCTCTACATTATATAATTCTACCTCAAATTTATAATGTGAAAAGATATAATGGCCTGCGACATCTAAACTAAAATGAACAAATTCATTCTAACCCGAAATAATTGGATCGCTGTCATACTTTTCTATAATATTATAGAGGATTTTGAATTATTAATAGGCTCTATTTTAAGTATCAACCTAATATTTTAACGTACCTACCTACGGAGGAAGGATACGTATACGTAGGTATTTAGTTTTATTAGATTAAGCGATATATTACGGAAAGGTTAAATGGTACATGTAATTTTCTAATAGTAACAATAACTAATATATAGACTAATAAACCATTCAAATGTTGGTTACCTACGTCAGTCACTAAATTCACTCGCGTTCTTAAAACTAGAAATATTAAGATCTATCTGCTATGTGAGAGAGTTTATTGAGATGCATATTATAAACTTGAAATCCAGAAAACCATGAGGACAAAATATTGACGACAGTTCAAAGTGATACACGTTAGAAGTGGAAAACATTTTAAAGATTCTTTAAAAAGAAAAAAATCTTTGAAAAGATTTTAGATTCTTTAAGAAATATCGA
The DNA here is from genome assembly GCA_947623365.1 of Achlya flavicornis. Lineage (NCBI taxonomy): Eukaryota > Metazoa > Arthropoda > Insecta > Lepidoptera > Drepanidae > Achlya > Achlya flavicornis. The sequence continues at coordinate 9,940,189 of OX392474.1, forward strand.
AAAGTAGTTTGAAAAAAAAATATTACTACTGTAAACTTACATCAATCAACATGGAAACAACTTTGGTCCAGCTATAACAATTCAGTTTTAACAATTATTTTACCTCATATTATACAATACGATAAAATATTAAATTCTGCCAATAAGCAAATACTCGATAATCAAACAGTGCAAATATAAATTACAATTATGTGACAATTTTCGGGCACTTCATTATGTATTTTTAAATATACGAAGTATAAAAAAAATACATACCCAGAATCAACAAAATAAAAAACAGCGATTTTAAACAGAGATATTAACTTTTTTTTTTATGTAATGAGCATAAAGCGTTTCGAAAAATATGTCTAAGGCCAAACATCCAAAAGACGTACATTTCATCTGCCGAAGTATAGTAGGTATAGTATTTGAAATACTATCACAGAGAGTTGTATGATTTAACAAATTAATTTATAAAATGCCTCCGTTTCAAACATCGCAGCCACGCATATGAAATCGGAGAATTACGGACTTAAGGTTCAAATTGGTTCGAATTATCAACAGTTTGAAAGGTAATTTGAGCATAAAGGTGGACGCAAACTTATCAGAGCCGAACGCGGCGAACGAATCGAAGTCAAGGAGGGCTCGCACACATATCCGCACCGAAAGAATCGACCGCGCCGAAGAAATCATTTCTATTTCCTTTACGCCTATCGCACAATATTTATAAACAATCGCGTGTTGCTACGCAACTTATAGAATGCGATGCGATGCGAGCGCATCGGTCGAGTCGACCGCATAAGCCGCGCCGAATCTGATGACGTCATCCGAATTCGTCTAGGATTTCTGGGATTCTTCCAGATTCGGATGATTCGACGCGGGCAAGTGTGCGAGCTTTCATAAGATTTCATATACAGAATACTAAAATTCGTTTCGTTCGGCTCGGATAAGTGTGCGTTCACCTTAAAGGTAACATTAGAAAACTCCTCATTGAGCTGACAAAAATTCGGCCAACGGCACAGCAACTGTCGTTTATGCTTACATTGTGTAGCACAAGTTTAGTGTGTTGTGATACGCGGTAGACATAATGTGCGTCATTTGGGGACAGCCTGAGCTTAACCGACTCCCTCTAGCTGCCAGTGAGAATCTAGTAGGTACAAACCCTTATCAATCTACTGAGATTTTCTATAGTGGCCACCTTGCCCACCGTTAGGTATAAAAGACGGCACACTATTCCTGGCAACCCCTTACGAGGCGTCAGAGACCCTCTGCGGTAGGTCACGCCGCCAGAGTACTCGCCCCTGGTACTCTTGAGAAAATGTGAGTCGCACCGTGATTGCTCACTACCATTTGTCCAGAATGGTACCGGAGCTGTTAAAAGTCGCTCACCACGCGCACCCCACTAGCTGCGTCTGTGCCAGTACTTACGCAAGCGCAAGCACTAGCACAAACACACCCTAGGGTGCTTGCGGATTCAATCCCCGCTGGGGACGCCAGAGAAGCTGACTTCCATTTCTCCATGAATGGTACCGGAGCTGTCATGCGCGCTCACTTCCCAATACGAATCCACGTATCTACCCAATGCCTACAGCTGGGTTGCCGGAAAACTAATCCAACGGGTAGCCCTCTACTTTCTATCCAGGAAAGTGCCGGAGATGCAGTTCACTCACAGGAGCTCATCTGCTTAAGGATTACTCACGAACCCCGCGTCTGAGTAATACAAACACTCGTTGCGCGCGAGGAATGACGCTCGGTCACACATACCGAACAGACAACATGCCACCCTCTGCAACTAACCACATAGACCACCGCGAGACCAACACCAACGTCAGGTACCGCCTTAATAAAGGCAGTGGCCTACCTGACCCCGCGTACCCTGATCCAAACAGCCGGACCCGTAGTTCCAGCTGCGAGCCCCATCTACCCGGGTACCTAATCTAGTAGGTACAGTAGTACCCAACTGATATGACTGACCGATGTACCTGCGCCGAAGATACATACTTTCATTTCTGTGCGAACGAACATTCACGACGCGCCTTATCAGTTGGCTACTACTGTAATACCTTCTGTGAACTCTAACTTCGTTCTATTTCGTATTCTTTGGACTTTAAGGTTGGCTTACACAAATCGGCGGACTACTACTACGTATCCAACGAGTGGTATTCAGTTTGTTTGTAGACGTGCGAGAGTAAAAAGGTACTCTCAAACTTCTCCTCTGGCTAGGAAGGTAAGACAACTCTCGACCATAATAGTAGGTATATCATGTAGCAAATGGTTTCGAGATTCTCAACGCTTGCGTAGTTTTTATCCTTGGTTTTATCGTATGCTATCGTATCATATAGTAGCTCCAATTTTATAAAATCATGAAATTATTGATGACATATTGTATGATTGTAGTAGATCAGATATCGTGCGCGCACATCACACAGAAATAATAAATACCTAAGAATATAAAAACTAACATGCACTGCCTTTGCTTTTATCTTACATTTAAATGAATTGAATAAGTGACGGTGGTAATCGGCTAGATAAAACTTTACATTATGGACAAATCTAATTGGATATGTAAGTGAATGATATCAAATAAAGTGCATTACAAACTAGCGATGGCTACATTAAGAATAATGACTAGATATAATTATAATGTTTAACATTTTAATTTGGAATTACTTATTTTATAAATTGTGACATAAAAATATTCTTGTATCTAAAAATCCAAAATCGATAATGTCATTGTGAGATGCCTTAAGATAGCGCGATATAATAACATTTGGTCGTTAGCTCATATATGGACTCCCGAATGGTCTTTCTCGTATTCGGGATCCGACGCATTATTATTATATTATTCGTACCATTCATAAATTATTAAGCCCATCGATTTATTCAGCCGTATTATAGTTATCTTTAATTCAGTTCTACATTAATATGTCCTGCTATTTGAGCTGTTGTTTATTTACACTTGGTGGAGAACCCGTTAAATACAAGCACTCGTATACGGGATAGCGACAAAGTGTACAATCAGCAATATTCTTTCTATAATTCAAACACAGGTACATGCTGTGTTTGGTCTGCTAAGCTCTAGACCTCTATGAAGGTTCTACGCCCAGAAGAACAGAGCTGAGCTCGCAGGTATCCTAACCAGAAATATATAATAATTGAAAACTATTTTACAAAAACAGTCGGTTAAAAAGAGGCCCATACATTCGCGACCTACTTGCTGAAAAGAACCTCCAACCAATAGGTATGTGGAAAATTTGATTGTCGAATCAAACTTTCTTATATTATGAAGCTATTCACATATACGTTTGGCACATAGCAAAAGTACACTTTGACACTATCTATTCTGTTGCAATGTAGATACTTAGAAATGTTCATCCAAATAAAAAAGCTAAATTGATTCAAAGCAAGTTCCTCTGGAACTACATAAACTTTTTATGAAAAATTATACATAACGTCATTTGTTTAATCATAATATTTTTGATATGAACAATGTACACACAAACAAAGTCTAGGGATATTATATGAATGACCCAATAACTTACAAACTATTCACAACTTACTAAGAAAAGTATATATTTGAAAAAATACCTTCTTTTTGTTTGTTTCTTTTTATTAGTTAAATGGACTTGCGTTGGGCCACTGACCCGCCCATAATGGACGAAGCCGAAGCTTAAGATGGAACACTCTTTCCCAGAAGGAACCTATTCACTCTGGCCTTGAAAGTCCCTTGCTACCCGTGATGCAAAACGCTGTGTCCGTATTTTCGGTATGTCAACAACGTACGGGTGAAAATTTTCCCGGCGTGGTTCGGTGTGAACATGGGGATGGTGGAATAGGGTTGAACAATTCCTACCCCACGACAGGATGATTATTTTTGTCTGCGTACGGCTTACAAGCGCTCGTGGTGTATGATTAGCCGTTCTTAATCGATCGGCAAAGTTAAGCTACCACCATCGTTGTCAGTACCTGGATGGGTGACCCCCTACTCCCTATTGGTATTTCTAAATCGAGCGTTTCCGTGCTTTGGAAGGCACGTAAAGCCGTTGGTCCCGGCTATTACATAATTATGATAGTCTTAAGCTAGTTGGAGGCCTACTAGGCGGCTTGAAAAACTCCAACAGCAGGTTGACCACTAGCCTACCTTCACCAATACGCAGTGGTCGCGTGGTGGAGTATCTGTCCATTCCCTTTCACCCTAATTTGTGAATGGGGGCATGTGCTCAGCATTGGGACATTATAGGCTGATAATGACAGCATATAATAAGATTTTATTCCATAAGTACTTAGTTCTGCTGACAAATAACTTATAGCTTTTCTGAAAAATAACGAATGTCTGTGAAATGTAGAATATCCCTAGACATTATTGATATGTGTATTACTGTTTGTTAAACATTCAATTGTTGCATATACGGAACTAAACAGTAACTGTCATTTATCACTATTGTCCAACAAAACAGCATACAATTGATTAACAGTAAGTCCTGTAGACTTAATTTCGTTGTATTTTCACATTAACAATATGGTTGTTTCAACTCTTTAATGTCACATCAGTCATTATTAAATTATTAGTACTTACTTTTAGCAAAATATGCATTTGAAGACTTCTAAGCTCCATCACAATGGAAATAAATATTATTTAAAAGGCATATAATACTATGTACTACTTTTTTGCTTTTAAATGCGATATAATACTTATTCTAAATCGGTGCTTAACTCATCCAGGAAATGGATTTAATGACTAGGACCAAAAACTATGAATTATTAACTGGTGGGTTTATAATTAAACCGAATGGATACCTTATTTACATAACGAGACACTTTTCTCTTCCACTGGCAGATGCTTCACCCCCATCTTTCACTGCTTTGTCCTTCTTTTTCTTGCCTTTTCCGTCAACTTGTAGCGAAACATTTCTGTTTTTTTCCATGTTTAACAACTCCTGAAAGAGGATATTTATTGCATTAAATTACTGTGACGCACTTCTCGTTAATTATGATTTGGTTTCCTACCAGCCCAAAGCTTCCCACTGCAGAGCTGGCTACCAACCAAATATGCTGAAAATCGGTAGTCTCGCCGAACAACTACTGGTGGGGTCCTGGCTTTTTGATGATGAAACTGCTATTTCTGATGCAAAAAATTGTGCGAGGCTGTGTTGGGGCACACGCATACTGCCGTTTTGATTAAACAAGAAACGACAGCGTCAGTGAGTCGCTTTTAGTATCAAGGCAACTGAATGGTACATAAAATTTATTTCGATTAATATTCAACGACCGTCTTCGAATGATATATATGATGGTCGTCACTCGTTATGACCATTGGTTGGTACAGGTACCTACAGCAGTGGTAGAGGTGTTCGCGTCATTTACTAAGCATAGCGTGCCAGCTTTGTGACGCTCGCTCTCGAAACGGTCTCGCTTGCTTGACACCGGACGTGAGGGAACCTGTGCGTAGCCCATAGCCTCCACTTTTCAACGATAAGCATGGTTTATATTTTAGACTGGCTTATGCACCGCACGGGTTGAAGCGGACATATTGTATTTCAATACTTTTTTGCCCTGTGTTTCATCCACGGAAAAGAGAATACACTGGAAGGGCGATGCGTTAGAATTTGTATCGGAACCAGTGTAGCCAAACTCACACAAATAAATGTTAAATCATATAATTGTACTACAAATAAACAATCCTTTTGGTTGGTCGTTTCTATTTAACTCAAAAATAGCTTTAATCACACAGGTCATACATATGAAAATATACCTTTTTACGTTATATTAAAATTTATTTTTCAATAGCGTACAAAGTATTTACGTCGTTTTGTAATCTACAAACTAACTAGATTCAATCGACGAAAAAGTTCTGCCACTCGGCACTAGATGGCCTTATTTTCATGGAACACAATTTTGAACTCAAACGCATTAGACATAATGTTGATAATTGCGTAATAGCTGCGTCGACTGGCGTCGAGTAGCAACACTTATTGCTATTCGCTTAATGCAGCGAAAGTAATCGATAAAATATCAATAAAATTATCGATATTTTAATTTCGTCGATATATTTTTAGAAATTCCGTAAGAAAACTTACGTTCGATAAGAATAATGAGAAGTTTTCTTGTAGGTATTTAATTTTCTTTTCCTTAAGTCTCAATAGATGGCGTTAATATGACTGAAACGAACTATCTTGCTGTCAGTTCAATAAAAAAAAAAAAACTATGTAACTTCATGGGTGCGTTCAGTTACTACACATGTTATTGAACTGTTACTGAACGCTACGATGATCTTCGGGCGATCACACGGCGTAGTTACTGAACGCAGCCCATAACTATTTGGCTTTATACTGGTAACAGACGTTCCAATGTCGGACTCCTATTTTTATTATTACGCGGGAGACACGGCCAAGGTACGTCCTGCCCATAGCTGGGCATTAACTCGTTAATCCGTTAATCATTAATTAACGAAGTTAACATTTTGATTAACGAATTAACTTTTAAGTTAACTTTTAAAAATGTTAACGGACACGTTAACTTCCGTTAATATGCAGAAGCCCGTTAATCGTTAATCTAATGCCTACTATTTACCGCACGGCACCGCGGCGCGAAAAACAGGTTCAGACAAGTATGAAACGAATGACAAGTGCCGGGCGGCGCGTGGCAGCGCGTGAAACAAAAACAAAACTAGATATATTTTGCCGGCACGTGCGAGCGAGAAAACTGACTGCGAAGATATTTTTTCGTTTGATCATTTCATTACTTAGCGCCAGTGCTTAGAGTGACGAATGTTTTGTTTGTTGTTATTATAAATTACTCTCAGTGATCATTTGCGTGTTGATAAAGAAGAGTGAATGTAATTTAGTTAGAAAAAGTGTAGGCTGTGCAGTGTAGTAATTAAAACCATATCATGGAAGACATGGAATCGGATTCCAGCGGTCCTGATGAGAATCCATGGCCACATTTGACTGAGTATTTTATTCCTAACCTGTTAACTTCCAGAACCTAAACCAACAAGTTGTATAAGTTCACTAACGCAACGATATAAAAATGCAATTTTACACATATTAACGGATTAACGATTAACGTTAACTTGCGTTAATTCTTCCGAAATGTAACGCTTTAACGCTTAACGAAGCTAACTTTTTTTGTAGCGGATTAACGATTAACGAAGTTAACTATTTGATTAACGGTGCCCAGCTATGGTCCTGCCGTAGGAAAGTGTGTAGTGCGGCAGGACCCTCATAATTATTACTAATACCGGTTGGAAGCTTTCGACGACCTGCCCAAACAGTAGATACTTAGAGAGTCCTGCCGCGCTACACACGGCCCTGACCATCAGACGTCCGACAGTCGGATCGTCTGTAACTAGTATTATGTCACTATCATGTGTGTTTTGTTCAAAACTTTTGTGAAATTTAGCTTAGATTTGAATGATTTGAAAACTATTGAAAATGCGTGTTTGTGCAGTTGTGAATTGTACCAATAAGGGACGTCTTACATTTCCAACTGATGAACCACTAAGGTCACAGTGGATAAGAGCAACAAGGGTGGATATCCAACGAATATCAAAACAATGATAGAAACAAATAATCCTTAAGCGTGACTTCCACAACAAAACAAACAACATCCACTCATACCAGTGTTGCCGCCTCTTATTACTAATTTCGTACGAAAAAAAACAGGCTGTTACCAAAAAGCAACGAAAATTAAGTTTTGCTCCTCTGAAATTTGGTTTCATTTAATCATGTTCATGGTTGCCATTAATATCAATTAACACTTAATAAAAGAAATCTGTATATTTTTTTTTTCAATTGTCGATTTTGAATTTAAAAGGATGGACACCTTCCGTTGTTGGCCTATATGGCAACACTAAAGTTATGTGACAGCATATTTTGATTTGACAATTCAATTTGGTGATGACAGCGCCACCTAGTTATTTTGCAGCAACTCTTTAAATACCTACAAGAAAACTTCTCATTGTGCAAAGAATACTGAATTGTAAAAAAAAACGTTTAACATGATGAAGTAAATAAAAAAAAAGTTATTTTTACACGGTTTATTGCCCTTGAAATAAAATTTATTTGTTTCGAAATTCTGTTTTTGAAAGCTTTATTTTAACAGATGAATTAATCAAATCAGTGATAAAAAGATGTATTTTATCGATATTGATCGAACAAAACTATCGATGCACGTGTTTTGGGGTCACGACAGGTCACGACTCACGACGAATGTGAAAGCACGCAATACATTACGTGCGGAGTTGCGCTCGCTACCTTGCGTACAAATAAAGTAATTACATTGCCTTCAATGTATAATTTTGCAGTAGTATCAGAGTTTATCGTTTACACCTAAAATTATCATAATCTCGAATACATTTTTATAAATATCACAATTAAATAAAGGTTTGTAGCCATTCAAGTGCTTCCGGCCGGAAGCGCGCCGTTTCCTAAGTGCTTCTCAAGTGCGCACTTGACCTTGAACTCGCCGCTTGCACCTAAAACCCGATTTATGACTCAATGGAGTGGTTCTATGATAAGAGAATAACTTTGCTAAGAGGCTGATTAAAGGAACCATTTATTTTTTGTAAAATACGCGTATCGGTAGTGTTAAAATAATTCACAAACAGTGATCAAAATTCACAGACGAAAATACGAACGGATTGACACGAACATTGATAGGGTAAACATACCGGTTGGCCGGCCACTACCCCTTATCGACCACTTCGCACGTTATTTCAAATAATAGACAGTGTTAAAGACAACTCCTTTCTCATTTCACGCCATTCGTTCCGGACAAACTTCACGGTTCATATTCCAACGGCATGAACTCGAAATTTGCAAACTGAGCCCTCAGTCGCTATTTCAAAATTTGGTGTACTGACGCGTATAAAATTTAGCGAAAAAAATAGCAGGTGGATGGAATTTCAAATGTAAATTTTTTAGTGTTACTGTTGGTTTATTGGTGATTGATTTAGTTTGTGTATACTTAGCATGTTTAATTTCAATATTCAAGTGCCCAAACTCATCAAAAATTTCATAATTTGTGATATTTTTGGTGGTCGGACAATACGTTAACAATTAATTTAAAAATCTACTTATCGACCGGGTGGTCGCACAACCGGTTTATTCACGTCATTTCTCTTTGCCTTTATTGCGGAAACCTTAAATTCACCAACATAGATTCCATTATATTTGTGAACAGTTAGAATTTTGTGAATTTACAACTAGATTCCGGCCGCTAGTATACCTCATATTTTCAAAGATATCAACGATCAAAAATACCGAACGTTTAGCGGCCGATAACTAGTAAAAACAAAACCTGTCTCCGGCCGTTTGAAATAAAGAGCGGCCGAAAATTGGTAAAAATTACACCTGATTCCGGCCTTTCGAAAAAGAACGGCCGATAATTAGTAAAAAATAAACCTGTTTTCGACCTAGGACATTAAAAGCCGCCGATAAATGGTAAAAATTTAACTAAGTGCTGACTTTCTTGCCTGTTCTTCTCAGTTGAAGGCTAACTTACGAACGGTAGTAACTTCAGTAGCTTTGACCTTCATAAGCGCCCTACTAGGTCCTAAATTGAATAAATGGCTTTGACTTCCCGAAGGTTTGCTTATAGTAAAGAAGCACTGAAAACCACTCTTTCAGATATACGCGGCATCAGAGAAGCATGCTGGCACTACGGAGTTCCAAGCTCCACTATGACAGGCTTTTCGGTAGTGTTGCTCATCAAAGGAGAAAAGTTGGCCCAGACTCTAAAATTAGTTTAGGTGAAGAAAAGAAAAGAAAATCGTTGATTGGATAATTAAGTTGGCGAAAGCCAGAAGTCGCTTCATGAGTTTGAGAGTTGCAACCGAGAGTTTTTGGGTTATATTCGTTTTAAAAAACTTACATCGTAACGCATGGGAAGTTTCCTCGAGCCTATTGTTTGTATCGTCCACCGTCACGCAATCATCCAGGCATTGGAAGCGATTATGAAGTTCGAGCTGAAAGCTTTCAGGGTCTTACATACATGCATATGGTGGTCGGAGCGTAGACATCTCTTCACCAGGATGTTCAGGTTCAGTGTGCCTCTTACTAATCGGTGATCGCTGCCGGTGTTAACCCTGATCACAGATACATCACTGAAGATTTGCCGCTTTGTCGTCAAGAAAGTCGAAAAGTAAAGTCTATCTCATTTTTGGTGGATCCATCGGGGCTACTTCAGGTCTATTTCCTATGCGGCCGCTTTTTGAAGAAGGAGTTCATCATAAATAGTCCCTCCAACTCCATGAAGTCGGCCAGACGTTGCCCCCTAGGGTCCTCTACCCAATTCCAAAATGCCCCACTCTCAGTTCATCGTCATTCCTAATGTATAGCTTCACGTTAAAGTCCCCCAGTGAATACCGTTTGGTGATTTTGAGCATCAAGTATGCGACTCTCGGTGAGACACTCTCTTTCCTCACTATATTCTTGATGAGGGGCTTGCGGACAATAAACCCAACACCACCCTGTGACAGGTGATCACCCTCCCGGTAGTAGAACAGGTTACCGGATTTAAGGATAATCGTGTCCTCCCCCTCTCTTCGGACTTCTGATAATCCCATTATATCCCAGCGCAACCTGTCCACATCTTCCTCCAGCTCAATGAGCTTCTCCTCGTTCCTCAGAGTCCGTGTATTGTATGTTACCAGGTCCAGTCGTCGGTGTTGGTAGCCGGATCTCTGCCGGAGACTCTTAGCACCCCTGCCCCGCCGTTACCGTGACCGCTACCGTAGCCCGGGATATCGGGGCTGCCAGGATTGGAGGCCGTAGTTGTGTTTGTGTTGTCAAGTAGAGAGGTATTGCCGTAATCACCACGCTTGGCAGGCGGGTTGGTGATCGCAATAGTGATGACGTATCACAGATGGACGCTGCTGCCCGTCCCCTGGTGTATTCCCTTAGTCGCCTTTTACAACACCCTCAGGATTGGAAGGGTTGGCCCTATTCTATGCCGAGAACCACACGGCAAATTATCTTAGTATCTATTTTAGTTGCTGTTAAAGTCTCGGTATACTTACGGGCATAGAATTCATATTTTTTTAATTTAATTTTTATATGATTGTGACTGTTAAGACATTTTTATTGATGCTAAAGCTAAAAGCTTATTGGTGCCAAAATAAATTAAAAAAAAAAAAAAAAAAAAAAAAAAGTAGTTATTAGTTTGAATCGAGATTTTAATCTGTTACTTAATTCATAGAAGAGAGTGAAAATATAACGCTTTTTGTGAATTTATTCATTTTTTACTTTCATACTATTATGAACCCTATGATCTATTGAATAAGAGTCGTTTTACTACTGTTAATTAGGTGGCCGTTAACCGGTGCACTGGTGGACGAAAACTGAGTGAAATGGCCGATAGCCGGTATATTTGCTATTTTTACGAAGTTGTATTTTTTTTAAATTATGTATCACTGATACGTCTATGAACGTTAGGTTTTATGAAACTAGACTATAGTAGGATGAAATGAAAATTTTATTAAATATGTACAGAGTACAGCATCATGATAGAAATCAACTCTGAAGTCAACAAGTCGCTTAACTGGTCGATAGCCGGTATGTTTACCCTACGAACATTGAAATCTAAATCGGTAACATATATTTTTTATGCTTTATTTCGTTTCTTTATTAGTTTATCTTTACATCTTAAAGAGGAAATGTATGTTTTCTTCCAAATACATATCCAAAAAAAATCTAAAACTTATCACACAATTTCGCAAGACGGCGCGAAACCAGGTAAGGCAGGAAAGACGGTTTAACTCCGAATCTAGAAGACCTAGAACAAAAATACGCCTAGCCCTAGAAAGCTACAGTTCTTACCTATAATATTCTATAAAAATATTATAATTTTGTAGGAAACTAAAATCATACAAACCAGACAAGAAGTAAGAGCTTATATTTTTTTAATAAAAAATCGAACGTTTTTGGCCGCTATATTAACAAAACCCACAAAAAATTTTTAAACAATAATTACAATACCCTTAACGAGGCAATTCTGCAGTTTATTACGGTATACGAAACATGAAAAGAACGTTTCTAACTCATGAGTAATAAAACAAAAAAAAAACGGGGAAAAAAAACCCAGCACATGTTGCAGCTGGTTATACAAAAAAAATTACGCCCTCAGCGGCTTTGCCGGTCCATCCTCTCTACAAATAACAACATTATGGTGTGAGCTATGTTTTAAATCACTCGTTATTAATTTGTCCTCAGTTATCACACACTAGTTCTGTATCAAACAATGATAATTAGAATGTTATAAGCAGAAAACTAGCGCAAATTACAGTCAATTCACGACACACTGCAATTTCGTGTAGAATTATGTCACAAAACACCAAGTTTGAACAAAAATATATACTGAATTGATTAGAACACAAACAAACGTTTATTTTAATACTAAACACTTACAGAAATAATAAATCATCAAGTAAATAGACACTGTTGTAATATGACTCCCTCGTCCTTGTTGACAACAAAATACACTCACTATGAAATGTAATATTTATAGAGTTCTGTTTCTTCCAATTCATTTTGAAGGTTAATATTGTCAATGGTTCGTTCAATTACATTCAAACAAGGCAAAATATACCTTCTAATAGGACAATACAGTTGATTTTCCTGGACCACTTTGTATGTAGCTCGAGTTACATGAAGCACGACGCTGACATTTGTTTATGTAACTTGAGTCACATGAAGCGATTGAATGGGTAGACTCATCGATGAAAGGAAATCCCTCCTTGAGTTACACTCCGACTCCTCACTTCGTTTCCTACAGGAAATAATAGCGCATCACGACATAATTAATATTTTTCGCGGAGCTACGCACCTCTGCTAAGTATGGCGGATACTACGAAGCGTTGACGCGTGTTTTGGTTGATATATGCCCATCTGATGTCATGTGTGGCGCGCGGGCTCCGCTAGCATAGCGTCTCTATTTATATTTCTTTTCTCTGTGGTTTCACCATAATCTCACCATGGTAAGCGATGATGAGACCAAAGGTGGTAAGCACACAAAGCATAGAAGGAAAGTCAAATTCTAGTCCTATCGTCCAAACTACACAAATGATTACTTAAATCAATCAGTCTAGATCACATCTAACACATCTTGGGATGGGTTGTTGTGGAGTCTTATTTCACTAAAGCAGTAAAGCAATATATATAGCAGATAAGTACGTCATCGTCAATTACGATTTACGACTACGTCTCTCGGCTAGCTCTAGATTACGACTGAGCGCGAATCAAGAAAGCCCGGCGTCCGGTGTGTGTGCGATGAACCCGATTTAATTCTTTTCGGTTATATTCTACACAAAGAATTTAATTCTACATAAAACAGAACAGAAACGGTAAGTCTGTGGCCGGCCTAACGCAATATAGCATGGATCGGACGCGCGTTAACGCTAACGAAACGCGCTACAGAATCGCTGCTGCTGTAGAATAACAAGCACACAATTTCAACTTGCTGGAAAATCATTAAAAATTGTCCCCTTATGTGTCCATATTTATTATTAGCAGTCATTGAGAATTTTTTGTTTTCTAGGTTTTATCTACTTACACATTGAGTTTGTGACGAAATACCAATGCTATTCAAAGAAAAGCAACCCACCATCAGAAATTATTTCAATAACCCAAAAATTATGAATACTAATAATAATACCTGGAATAGCTGTGTTACATTGTGGTTAGTTTTGGCAGATGTTTCCATGAATGAGACTCCCCATGATTGTGCCTGTGACTGTCCCTCAGAGGCAGACACTTCTCGAATCTCTGGACTTTCATCACATTTGTTACCAGCCAGCATCACTGGAATGTTTGGGAGTTCTGCACCTTTTATCTCTTTTATTGTTTGCCATATTGGCTTCAGTTCTTCAAGTGACTGTCGACTGCTTACAGAATACACCAATATAAATGCATGGCCCTGGGAAAAAATTAAATTTAAGTTTTTTTTCTTTAGCCACCTCACCATCCCTGCGGGGCTACCACATATCTTTGGTGTACCTACCATTAATGAATTTCACCTAATGAAAGAATCATGGCGAGATCCATACATTGATTTGTACAAAAAAAAAAAATCTTTTAGAGGGTTTTGAATCACTTCCAATGTTGAGATTACATTACCAGCAATATGTTAAAATACATGAAATATTTTATAAACCCCACAAAACATAACAACTACATAACGGTTTCGGTAGGGAATAGTCGCGATTCGCCGGCATGCCATACAAATTAGCATTTTTATCCCGGGGTTCTAAAAATATTTTAAATCGCTCAAGTTATTCCTTAGGCACCAAGGATCAATTATATAACGTCATTCTAAAGTCTATAAAAATCTTTATTTTTTTTGTACAAATCTCGCCATGATTCTTTGTGGGCCATGATGAACACCATTATGATGACCAGCAAAGATAAGCAGTAGCCAAGCTGGGTAGTTACTCATTTTAGATAAATTGTGGCTATTTTCGGTTGGATTTTGTTGAACTTTGTTGTTGTTAAGTGTGAAATCATTATTTGTACCTTGCTAATTGATAATCTTTGCATGGCAGGGAATTGATGGGATCCTGTTGTGTCAGTAATTTGAAGAGTGCATATTGTTTTATTGCTGCTTATTACCTGGGGAGGAGAAATAATATTTTATGTTTCTATTTTTTTTAAATCACAGAAAAACACTTTACCCTCCTTTGCATTGCACAGTTGGATAATAAAAACAAACATTAAGACAAAGCCATGAGAACATTGAACATTAAAGTTTCATTGGCACATCACCAACAGCCATGTAAAGCCTTTGGCAACATTTCAACACATTCAAGGTTTTGGTATATCATGATTAATCCATAAATACCATGAATCATAATTCAATGTTAGAGATCTATAAAGATACTACTCCTAAATTTAAGAAAAAATACTTCAAAATGAATAGGGCAAAATTAAACTGCTGGACCTAGAGTGTCCTAAGGTCCAGCAGTGTTACTTGCATTATTAGTCTTACCACACTAAATGTATCTTATATATGATTGCATATCATGACATGATTTTTTTGCCATGGTGGGCAGAGGCTTATATTTTCTTGGGATGAAAAGTATCCAATTTATTATTATTCCAGGGTATGATGATCTATTAGCATAGCATAGTTCATCTAAATCTTTCTCTTACGGACTTCGTAAGAGTAAGATTTAGACTCAAGTACACGCTATAAACTACTCAAGTACACACTATAAACACTCGGCTCCATATTACTGTATGTACATTAGGCATGGCATAAATCACAAGTAGCATGTGATAAAGAATATGATTCTGTTTTCATATGTCACATCTGTTACCGTCCATGACATAGCCTGTTACATGTTATAAAGAATATTTAAGAATATAAATAAAATGTATGCGACTGAAGGACTTTGTATCCATGGTCATGAACAAATTTAAAAAAAAAAAAACTTTATCATTGATTAGCTTTTAAGAGTATTCAAAAATAAACCTTAAATCAAGTAACATAAAGTGTTAACTTCTTTAACATGTTATGTAGCAGGATAGAAAAATAATTTTTTGCTACGAAAGTTATATATAATTTGCATCAGTGATAATTTGACACTTGCGTGCGATACTCGCACATGATTTTGTGAAAAATACCGTCGATCAGCATCGATGACGTAGGTTACAAATCATTGCAAATCATATATCGCAAGTGAAATCATGCTATAAAAAATAATAATATCATCAAATGAGAATTCCTTTAAAGTAGCAATAATTTCCATGCCTAATGTACATACATACTAATAGATTCTTTGTTTTGGAAAGTATCTGATCTTTCTGATATTAAAAATGCGAAAGTGTGTGTGTGTATATGTATGTTTGTTTAATAAATACATAAATACACACACACTTTCGCATTTTTAAAACAAAGAATCTATTAGTAATATATTTTTTTTGGAATACGAAATTGTCATAAATTATAAGCTTACTTGTCTGTAAGTATCTTCAATCGTTGGTATGTAAGATTCTCTAAATGTGCCTTTTACGAATCTTAACACGAGAGAGCTCTTACCAACACCACCCGCGCCAAAAACTACAACTCGATAATCATTACTTTGTTCCGGCATAACTTATTCTTGCCTTTTTATCGTGATAATCAAGAGTATGTAATTCAAGATTTAAGTTGATTATACAGTTGTTATGGAGTACTAAACTCTTTCAAAGCATCTTACTGATAGCAAGAAATATTATGTTTTTTGAGGTAAAACATTTATTATTTTCATTGCGACACATTATTGCACACTATTGTTATTTTTATATTACAACGCCCCACGACCATAAATGAATGGAATGACCGAATGAACAACCAACCATTGTACGTCGATCAATGTCAACGTCAAATACAAAACTCAAAAATGAAGGGGTGCGTTCAGTAACTATTTACTATAGGTGCGTTCGAATTGGGGTACGGTAGCAAAAACAACAGTAAAAAATGCTAAAAACTATCGGCGTTCGATGTAGAAAGGGTGGCAAGGTATTGGCTGTGTCGGAGCGGTGCTGGTATTTTAAGTGAAGAACTTTACTAATAACGATTGGCATCACATATTGTTCCACATACTTATAGATAGATAGATAACTTAATATTTTTGCATAAGGCTGTAAATAGTTCTTCAAACTGCGAAAATGTTCTAGGACTTATCTCTCTCACAGTCCCGTTTCATCTACCAAGGCAGCCTATAATAAGAACATTCCACCAACCACCATGTAGAACCAATCTCGGTAAAAATGCCCCAATCGCCAGAATATGTACAGAACATAATAGTTTACTGTCAACTCTGCCTAATCTCGATGTGTTCTTTGACTCTCTCAAGTAAAACCGAAATAAAATTATCCACCATCTGCTCGGACATCCACCCCAGGAGCAGACTTGAATTTTCATGTTTATTGTTTATTTTTTAGATTTTACATAATTTAATTCATGTTTTTTTTGTATCTATAAAGTAGCTTATTGCATTTATATTGTACTAGCAGACCCCCGCGGTTTCACCCGCGTACAGTTTGAATTTTCTCCTTCGTAAACCAATGCACGCCACTGATTATTAGACACAACAAACAAAACAAAAACAATTATATTTACAATTAAATCTAAAAACCTATATTATACCTTCACAAAAAAATCGAACTCAAAGAATCTTATTTAATTATTATAACAAATGAGAAAGAAATTAAATTAACTACACTCAAAATATTCTAATGAAATAGAGATTTTTTTCATGGGCGTCACACGGTCACACGGATGTGTATTTTGCCAATTTCCAGTTAAATTATATAAGTTCTAGTCACAATAAATCACTTTCACATAGTCCTCATGCAGAGTCAGTCACCGTCCATAAAAGTCATCATACTACAGTGGTGGTCATGTACTAAAACTCTTCACGGACTTTTGAAAAGACACGATACACATAATTCATTTCATTTCACTTCACTGGTGCACATGGATTGATCTTTATTGGATAAAATACCACCGATAATATGCAATAAAACTCAAAATACACGAATTTATGAAAATAAAAATGAAAACGCAACGTCACTCTGCAAGTTCCCGCCTAAAAGTCCGAGATAATGAACTTCCAAACAAATTTCGAATTCTAATCCGATTTAAATATTCTTTTATATTTGACATTCCAATTTTAAAGAGCATTTCAGTTTCGAGAACTAAAGGCAGATAGAGCGCGCGAAACACGGGAGTGAGGCCAAATCAATTAGGTACAAATTGAAAAACACATACCTGGTATTCGCTTTTGAATTTGTATTTGCTATGTTTAAAATCTGCTGTGTGCTAATTTATTTAAAAGAAAGTGTTTTTCGTTAAATAAAGTTTTTTAAACAAAGCAAATACAAATTCAAAAGCGCATACCAGGTATGTGTTTTTCAATTTGTATTTGCTTTTTTGGCCTCACTCCCGTGTTCCGTTCGCTCCATCTGCCTTATTCTGTAATCTGTGAAAATCGGATTGAGATTTCAAACATGTGTCAAAATTAAAAAATGTTAATTAAATCAAAAGTACTAAGGAGTATTGATATCAATATAGCTCAGTTGGGAAATCGGGCGGTCCCGATCGAGAAGACCCCGGTTCGATTCCAAATGATTATGAATAATTTTTGCCCTTTTTTTTTTCAAATTCCTTCTTGTGTGAGAAAAACTATTCAGAAACTTATATTTTTAGCAAACGGCTTTTATCTATGTTTTCAGGCAATGAAGAACTGCTACAAAATCATTAGAATACGAAGGTAAATTTCACCACCAACTTATACTACAACTACATTATAATTATATAATGAGGAATGTTAATAGGTATGCAAAACCGCCTGAAAGTTGGTATCAGTAGAGCAATTATCTATACAAATACATTAGTTTTTGTTTCGTTCAAAAAAACCAAGTAGTTATGATTTTACAGACATTTGAAATTCCCCTAAATATCGAGGCACGCTGACGGTCACGTGACCGCGGGGTGACGTCATGTTCCATCGCTCCGTTCACTCATATTAGTCGCTAGCGGTGGTATGTAGGTATCTTGCGCTATATGTGGAAAGTATTTTGGATTTGAATTATGGATTTGTAAAAGGGCAACCGTAAAATCTACATAAAATAGATGGACTTATGGTTGACATGAAATGAAATTGTTTACTTTGCCAGAAATGTCGTACAATTTAGGTGGAATCTTAAAATAAGGTCTACACATTTCGCTACAGAATAGCATGCAAAACTATTTTAAATTGAATCTAATAATTAATGTAATATTATAAAGCAACATAATTAAATAAGATGTCCAAATCATATATAATTATTTTACAAGTTTTATTATTTATCGACGAATAGTTATTCCGTTGCCACCGAAAAGCAAGAAGAAAGAATGCAAATGCTTACTCCTGTCTGCCTGCCTATTATACCTAAAATAATTATTTTATAGCTGCAACGCAAGTAGGTACCTACTTATTTACCTTTTAAGTTTCATGTTATAGACAATAAATTTGTTATTTATTATTATTAATTAGTTATAGTTTCGGAAAAAAGTGGCTGTGACATACGGATGGACAGACAGACATGACGAATCTATAAGGGTTCCGTTTTTTGCCATTTGGCTACGGAACCCTAAAAAGGTACCTTCTTATAAAAACATTTTTTTTTATTAATTTTTCGGCTAATCTTCGAAACGGCTGAACCGATTTTGACGGGATTTTTACTCTCAGATAAGCTTATGTTATAAGAAGTAACTTACGTTTCATTTATTTAAGAATAACTATTTTTCCACGCAAAAACACCGTCGTCGTACGCGGGTGAAACACTAGTTTGTTCCGGCTGATTTCCAAAACGGCTGGACCGATATAGACGAGACTTTCACTGGTAGATAGCGGATGTTATAAGTAATAACATAAGATTCTTTTACTTCAGATAATTTATTAGGGGTTCCGCACAAAATAATTAAAACGCTACGCGCGGGTGAAACCGCGGCAGCGCTGGGGCATCAAATAAATGTATACTACAAAAGTGTATAGTAATATTTAGGTACAAAGTAGACTGTCACTATTCTTACGTCAAAACGATCTTTAAATAAACTTTGCTTTTATCGCTAAATAGATCCAACCCTTTCACAGTTTTTATTCATTTCTCTCATATTTGGACATCCATTGGAACGAGTAAAATCAACTTTTCCGGTGGACTGGTGGTTGTATATTAACATTTTGGCATAACACATGATTTTCTAGTATATATTGGATATTTAAAAACCAAAAAAGTCATAATCAACTGGTGAAACGTACGGAAAAGCGCGACCCCGACAGGTTATTTGTTCTGTGAGCGCGATTGACTGAGCGAGCGATGGAACATGACGTCACACGCATCGAGTACGGGCCGAAGGAATCCAGCGTCGCGCGCTCATTTTAAAATTCCATATCTCGGAAACTAATTGACGTATCGAAATAATTCTTTCACACATTTTTTTTAAAATTTCTATAGAAAATAAGGAGACCTAAAAATATAAGTTAGTGAACATTCTTCATTATGTTAGACAACACCACAGATTACAGAATACTAAGGACAACACTTTATCTTATTTTTAATCTATCGAAATTGTCTATACTCGCTCGCTTAAAAAAATTACAAATGGCTAATGGCTTCCGTTTTCAACTCACGACTGTATTAATTTCTATATTGGCATGGTTTTTTAGTTGAAGGTTTGTGCATATTTATATTTCTTTTGATCCTAAAAATAAGCCCGTATCACTATTTCTATGTAAATTTGTTTTTTTTTAGTAAAGCATCTTTAGTGTAGCAAATCTACGTAGGTACCGGTAATTTTTTTCGTGCCGTGCACTGGTGCCATGCATATTTTAGTCATAAATTTGCAGCAATTTATTCAGATGGTTATTGATTGTTATTAGATTATATAGATTTTTATTTTCAACTATACTTATGACTGATTCAGGATACAATAAACTTAGGTGTAAAATAATATTTTTGTCACTTACAGCCTATCAATTTGTCGAGACGAACGTATTCGATAACGAACCATCAAGAAATTTCTAAACCATGGGTATACAAGATCTACAAACATTTTTAGAAAATGAAGGAGTAGGAGTTGACTTATTTCGGATTGCCAGAAACCACGCTGGCGGCTTCCGCCTAGTTCTAGATGCGGAAGGTTGCTTGGATCGTCTCTACGGAGGCTATTTTTCAGGTAGATATTCATGCTTGCCCAATGGGATCCAATTACTAAGCCTATGCAGTCTGTATGTCACAGGGCTGCAACTGTAACAGTTAATTACAGTATGAGGCACGAGCAGTGAGCACAGATAGGCAGTAGTGGGAACAAGCTCATGCATGTTCACTTTTGGCCAAATCACAGTAGCCAAATGATATGCAAGAACCCAATAGACAACAAGCATTGACTGACAAACCAATTGTTTGCAGCTCGGTGCTCCCCCTTCTTCATTCTGCCAAACAGACCAAAAAATTTACTACTGTGCAGGTGTCAAATCTGTGCTCACAACTCGTGCAATTTTCAAGACCATTTTTCTGACAAATAAATTACTAGTCATAGGAAGAAACAATAACTAATTAAATTTTAAAGTTTGGATAAATAAATACAATTTAGTTTTCTGCACTCCTTCATAAACTTTAACTATGCCAAATCACACATTCCATTAGCGCAGAAGTAATATAGGGTACATTTAAAATCTGAATTAACAATGCACTAGGACTCCTTATATCTTTTATAATTTGACTTTCAAAAAGGAATATCCATGTTTTTCTATTATTTTTCTGGCATAAAATCGTTAAAAATATCTTTGCCAAATAGGAAACCAAGAATCTTATTATATTTTTGCCGAAAACAATAATTAACCATCACTTTTGACCGCTCACAGTGATATCAGTTTAGGGCATGGTCGGTGTGAGCCCAATATGGCGCATGTCATGACGTCATAAACCAATTTGGTATGGTTTAAGCAAGCTGAAATCGATTACAGCGATTATAGCTTCAATTAGCTTCTATTCCGATTGCAGTAGGTACTTGAAAAGGGGTAGGTACAAAGTTTTCACTTCATATAAGTATAGATTAAAAGAATTAATGATGTTTACAGACTGGGCATGTGGAGGTCAATGGGCACGTTGTGTCCAATTTTTAACGACATTAGCACAAGCTCTTGCTGAACACCAAGTAGCACTGTGTGTCTGCTTCAATGGATCCCACCCTACACCACCATCTTTACCACAACATTGGATCCAAAACCAAGCAACATACAGACAGAGAGTTAATTCTGTAAGTTTTATATTCACAATTTTTTAAGTAATTAATAAAATTGTAGTCATTTGAATGCATTATTATCAATTTATTTACAAAATTAATTACCAGTTTGGCTTTCGCCATAGACATGGTACAATCGATCAGGTTCATAGACTGGTTAGTAAGATTCACCAATCCTTTGAAAATAAAGAATACTGTTCTGCAGTATTTCTAGACATATCACAAGCGTTCGATAAGGTGTGGCATGAGGGGTTGCTATATAAACTCAAAAAAAACTACCCGCTGAGCTCTACTATGTTCTAAGATCCTATTTGTGCGGTCGAGGTTTTATAGTCAATGGAGCATGGAGAAGAATTGACTTGCCTTCACCCAATATCTGCTGGAGTTCCTCAGGGTAGTGTGTTGGGCCCAGTACTATACCTATTGCACACGTCAGATCTCCCTATTTGTGAAAACCCTACAACTGGGACTTTCGTGGATGATACAGTCATACTAGCCTCGCATACAAATCCACATATAGCTTCGGGCATATTACAATGCAGCCTAAACAAAATAGAAGCTTGGCTAAAGAAGTGGAAAATCAGAGCCAATGAAACCAAATCGGTCCACATGACATTCACAACTAGACGAGAAACCTGTACACCTGTCTTACTTAATTCGGTTCAGTTGCCTCAAGCTGACAAAGTTAGATACTTAGGCCTCAACCTGGACAAACAGCTTGGTCTCCAACTCCGCAAAATGTACTGGTTACCAACCAAAAAGTCCCAGCTTAGCCTTTGCAATAATATTTTGCTGTACATAGCCATAATAAAGCCAATATGGACATATGGCATACAGCTGTGGGGAACAGCATCTCACTCAAACATAGAGATAATCCAGTGATGCCAATCTAAAATGTTGAGAATATTAACAGATGCTCCGTGGCCTGTAAAAGAGGAAATCTCTGTGATGACCAAGACATACAAAAAAAGAATTGATATACACCCTAACCATCTAGCTAATACACTAATGTCAAAAGGATTGAAAAATCGTAGATTGAAAAGAATCTTACCACAAGACAACTTAGTGATGTAAAAAATCTGGACTCATTGATGGACGTTCCCAAAATGTACCCATAATATTGACTCGCGAAGCAGCTGAATGTCCTTCAATGTGGCAGATTGCAGCGAATAAATTGGGCCAAAAAAAAAAATTACAATAAAGTTTTTTTTTTAACTCTGTATAGTCCTGTGTTTGACCACAATCTCACCATGGTAAGTGATGATGCGGCTGAAGGTGGTAAGCACACAAAGCCTAGAAGGAACTGTCTCTAAAGTGCAGCTGTCGGAACACACTGATACATGCTTAGTGACAGATTTTCAACTTGAGGGTGGTTGCCAGCCAGATACGTACTACAAAGTACCCTACCACCGTGCTATGGTTTCCTCGCGATGTTTTCCTTCACCGAAAGCTCAAGTTCTTCGTAGGATATGAACTTGGGACGTCTCGGTATCTGATGTCACTACCACTGAGCTATCATCACCTTACTCATAGTTTAGTTCTCATCGTTTAGTACTTATTTTAATATTTATACTAACTTTCCGCCCGCGGTTTCACCTGCGCCCCCTTCTTTAACCCCTTACCTACCCGTCTCTACTCTACCCTACCTTGTTTTTTAATGTAAGAACCTTCTCCTGACAATAACAAACACAACAAAAAAGAATTAGCGAAATCGGTCCAGCCATTCACGCGTGACGAAAGGGAATATATAGATAAATGTAAGCTAGTATAAAGAAATAACATATCATTTCGCACACACGGCTATCTGATCCCAAACTAAGCAGAGCTTGTACTTTGGAAGCTAGATAACTGATATACTACTTTTTGTTTGTAAATACATACTTAATATACATAATTACACCCAGATTCAGGACATGCAGACATGTTAATGCACACAAATGTCCTTTTTTTTAAAATTTAAATCTGTTTATTTCAAAAAAATACTTACAATAGTTTTTCCTGTGTGGGAACCGAACCCACAACCTGTGGCGTGATAGGTGGAATCTTAACCAACCGTGCTAACTGGCCCGTCAATTTATATACTGTGATTAATAGTATTTATGTTACTTTGGTTCCCCATGATCTGCAAATCTAATTAATCTATATATAATAATAATAATAATAATATTATAAAGAGGAAAGATTTGATTGTTTGTTTGTTTGTTTGTTTGCATTGAATAGGCTCCGAAAGTACTGAACCGATTTGAATAATTCTTTCACTGTTGGGAAGCTACACTATCCCCGGGTGACATAGGCTATATTATATTTTCAAAAAAATTAGGGATCCTTACTAAATCTCCAATAATGTAACCCAAGGTGTAAAAAAAATACCTAAAATATTCATTACATCGCGTGCGCTGCGAAAACTATTGATGATAGAATAAAAAAATGTACTACGACTTTGCAGAGCACATTATTATTTACAAAAAGTGTCGCGATACCATATGTCTAACTATTATAGTTATGCCACAATAAGTGTTTTTCTATTTTAATTTTTTTATTGAAATGCCGCCGCTATAAATGTCTCTCTATTTGTATCTTGGTATTAATCATTATCAAAATAAATTACTTCATATCCAAGACTGCTTCAATACCTTTATATAACTTTTTGAATTATTCAATTCGGACATTCCATTCAAAAGATATCACGAGTTTAAAAATATAAGTATTAGCAGAAAAATCACGTCACGGGTACGGGCCGTACGGCAGGGAGTCAATCTCTTTGCGTGTGGCTCAGTGTTTGACGGTAGGGTAGGGTAGGGAAGGGTGAAGGGGGAAGGGGGAAGGGCAGGGTAGGGTAGGGTAGGGCAGGGCAGGTCAGGGCAGGGCAGGGCAGGGTTCGATAGGGTAGGGTAGCTCAACAGGGTAGAGTAGGATAGGGTAGGGTAGCACCACAGGGTAGGGTAGGGTAGCACCTCAGGGTAGGGTAGGATAGGGTAGGGTAGCACCACAGGGTAGGGTAGCACCACGCGAACGAAGTCGCGCCGGGCAGCTAGTGTTAGAATAAATGCAGCTTTTTTTTTTATATTGATGGAAAAATTAACTTCATACAGGTATTACGTCATATTGGCACAAAAGGCACCCCACCACCTAAAGTATGGTGGGTTCCACCTACAGGACTACATTCCTGCTTGAGGACAGCTCTCAGATATCTGAATATTCCAATTGTAAGTGATGGTTTTCTAATTTATTAATGTTTATAAAGATTTAAAAAACAGATTAAAAAATATTTATTGGAACAAAATAAAATGCACATAATAAAGTGTGCACGAAAACAGCCACATTAGTTGTTTAACTGTGTCGCGGCCATTTACACCCATCTCCAAGAAGACGATTTGACCTTCATAGGTGCCCTTCTAGGGCCTAAATTGAATAAATGGCTTTGACTTTGAAGCAAGATGTGACAGTGTTCCAATAGAAACAATAATTAGGAGCTTCCTTCCGCGGACGCTCAGATTGTAGAATGAGCTCCCCGCCGTGGTTTTCCCAATGGAGTACAGCATGGGGTTCTTCAAAAAGGGTTTGAAGAGATTTCTGCAGAGTCGGCAACGCGCGAGTAACACCCCTGGTGTTGCAAGAGTCCATAGGCTGCGGTAACCGCTTACCATCAGGCGAGCCGTATGCTTGTTTGCTACCTAAGTAGTATAATAAAAAAAAAAAAACAAAAAGAAAATTATTTTTAAATACTTGTGATGTGTAAATGTGTGTGTTTATATATGTTATTATGGTAACAACTTATATTCAAAATTTCAGATGGTATCATCAGATGATCATTGCCAGGAGGTAGTTGGTTTGTGTCGAGAGAAAACGTATGCTGGGCTTGTGGGTTGTTCCGGAGAATATTTGGTTTTTCAACCACCAAGATATTTCAGCTCATCTCAGTTGAAACTTACATACAGGGTAATTATTTTATCTAAGTATTGATTAAATTAATACTTTTTCTGTATACAATAATAAATAAAGGTACCTTTATTTTACTTCACAGTCTTCTCTGGAAACTAAAGAGTATATGGTGCATGAGTTGCCTCATGTGTTGGACGTACCACAAGATCGTCTCTGTCTCATGGCTGCACTACTCGGCGGTACTATTCTCTCTGAACAGAGTCTCACAGATTTCTATAAACGTTTAGGAATCACTCAAAAGAAGGTTGAGTTTTCTTTTCAAGTAAATTTTCAACTTATATTTATATATGTTACATGTTGTGTTGTCTATTGCTTTATAGTATTTGTATTGAGCTTGTATGATTCAAATTATGATTTATTAATTGTGTAGTGTTAAGAGTGCTTTCTCATTAAAGATTAACATTTACAGCAGCAAGTTCCTCCTGAGACTTTAGTGAAGAGTGTGTGCCAATATGTGCGTGAACTGCCCTCATCTGATGTTGATGCTGCTTGCATCGATGTTTTTGGTGACCTGAATGATCTCCGTGCTGCCAAACTTAAACAAGCTGTACAGTATTATTTGAATGGTACCAAAGATGGGTTCCTGAAATACAGAACTGCATCTGGTTAGATATTTGATACAAATATAAAATTTACATGATTTAAAAATAATGAAAAAAATAATCTATTGTATACTTCATACTTACAGGTCGTCGCCCCAAAAATAATAAAAAGAACCAAAAGCAGGATATCAGCCCCCAGTCGACTTCTTTAGACTTAGATACATCAAAGCTAGCAACTGAATCTTCAGAACACGAGGTTTATATATTTTATAGAAGTAAAACTATTGCTATGGTCATCCACGCCTTTTACATTACCATTAACACCATTGGCTTTGAAAAATTGTCAGACATTATTGCATGTCACATATCAAAATTTTTATGTGTTGTTGTCTAAAGTGCCAAGTGACCCTTTTATTTTCTCACCTAATTTTTTCTTCCCTTACATATTTAATTCATTAATTTTATTTACTTAACATTTCATTTAATTATTATGGTTTACACTATGCACTTGAAAACTGCAAACTCAATAAATTACAGCAAAAAGGCTTGGAAGATTACAAATTGGCAACGGCTAATGCATCAATGAATGCCGACTTTAGTATGGAAGACAGGACGAATGAGATGCACCACGGTATAGCGGCCATGTCGCTCGACACCGACGCCAAGCAGCCGCCGAACAATCCGCCCGATAAAAACGAGAAACAACCGGCTACCAAAGAGGTGTGTGGTGTAATACCGCTACTCGATACAATATACATACAACAGCGAATATTTGTGATAACTTTATATTAGAACACAGACCAATAAGCCGGATACCCCCGCTCATAAAGCTTATGCACTTGTACTGCATATGAGGCGACCTCCTGACACATTAAAACACACCGTCCGTTCTGCTGATCGATTGAGACACGCCATTCGCATTTCCCCTCTAAAATCATTTTACAATAATCCGTCATTTTGACTATCAAAAAATATTGGACACGTTTTTTTTGCTTTACTATTGAGATAGATAAAGCGCGTCAAAGTTCGGGAGGGGGGGCTCGTGACGTCACTTTGAGTAAAAAGTTTACCACGTCACGCGGAACTTCAACATAAATCTGCCTTAAGGTCCACGGTTAGCAGCCGACCGCATGCAGCAGCAGCAGGCATCGTGTTGCCGCGACACTACTGGTTTCTATGTTTTACTATGAAATACCTTCCGTAGCTAGCGACACGTCGCCTCCATAACATAGGAACGAATGAGATAGAGTGTCGCGACAACACGTCGCCTGCTGCTGCATGCGGTAGGCTGCGAACCGGCACATTAAGGCTCATTGGTCTGTGTATTAGAATAATTTTGGAGTTGTTAAATAAATGTGATTTTGTAGGGTCGTCCAATGGCGAGAGTCGGTGCAGGTGCCGGTGTTGGTCCGAACGAGGACAACTGCCCTACGGCGCCGGCCGAGGTGGTCCGCACGTGCGCCGAGCGGCACGCGCGCGGCCTCATGCACCCGCAGATGCTCTCCATCCTCACGCACCGCCAGCTCACCCTGCCCACGCTCATGGAAGACGACAACCACCGCGAGATACCCTCCATACATCACTTCTTCAGACCCATCAGGCAGAATGTCTATGCCATTTTGTATAACATGCATCATCATCGCTTCATGGCACAGAAAGCTAAAGGTATCTATTTAAACTTATTCTATCATTTACACGTTCACACACTGCCTTACTCAGAGAAACACACCCCGCCTTTTCACACAAACATGGTCTTACACACAAACACCTACTTATAATAATTAGAGAAACTTCTTTAAGATAACTAGACTCGTTTTTGTAATCATTGTATGTTGTAAATACATTGACCGAATCATGTCCCCCATAATACAGGCTCTTGCCTAGCGTGGGAGTCAGTGTTCAATATAAGTGTAACACATAATTATATACATAACTTTCTTGTGTGAATTAATCATGTATTATTTATCATATGTGTGTTTTTATGAATTTTATTATTAATATTTTAACGTGTTATTGAGACATCTATTGGGATGTCTACAGGGATGTCTTTTCCTGGGTATCATATGTGTTTCTCCAAAATATATTCTATATGTGTGCCAAATTTCATCCAAAACCGCTGTGCCGTTAATGCGTGAATGAGTCACAAACATTCAAACTTTCACATTTATAATATTAGTGAGTTAACATTGAGATTTTTTAAAATTGAATATAATTTTCAGAGGAAGGTACTACAAGTGGTAGTAACGACCGCGCGTGCACGGTGCAAGTAGCGGAATGGATCTACTCCCGCGTGAATCCCGGCAAGACCGCCGAGATGGTACCTGGCGTTGTGCTCGAGTGGCCGGTTCCAACTGTGCAGAGGCTTTGGTTCGGGTGAGCTTGACAACTTAGCTTATTTTAACAGTACAGAATATTATAAAATTTTTAAAAAACTGCAGTTTCAGTAGCTTTACAGCCTTTTAGTGCGTTTTCACACGAGACGATAACGACACCGTAACCACACAGTAAAAAAACTGTGACGATTTAGCCGACCATACATTTCTATGTACCGTTTACACACGCAACGATAACGACACAGCACTGCACGACACAGGAACGATAATTCGGCTATGTCGTTGGTTCGGCTAGATCATGACGATTTTTTTACTGTGGCGATTTAGCGGACCTTAGAAATGTATTGAAAAACGTCAGGACTTTCACACGGCGAACTGCACGATAACGATTAGACGATTACGACACTTCTTGTCACCTCGCTGTTTGTTTACTGGTTAAGAGTTTTCTAGTGGATTTATCATGGAAAAAAAAACAAGTCAATTCAAAAAAAGCTAAGCTAAGTTGCCGGCAATTGAAATTTGGCCACATGATGGACGTTTAGTCGCTAAAATTAATATTCGTAACTGTCGTTACGGTGCGGTATCGTTCCTCGTGTGAAAACGAACGACGACACGACCGTTTGCCAATTATCGTCGGTCGTTTATCGTCACGACAAAATTGTGTCGTTATCGTCTCGTGTGAAAACTTGCTAAGATGCAGTGATTGGTCGGTGCAGCAGTACCCAACTGATAAGGCGCGTCGTGAATATTCGTTCTAGCAGAAAAGAAAGTATGGCCCGAAGATTAACGAAATAATGCATAAAACTTACAATCAACCTTAGATCACTACTATAAGGTTCATAATACACTGCAGCTGTTAGATCCGTCTCACTCGCAAGTCACGCCCCTCCGCACACATGGCGGCAGCTGCCGACCAATAGCATTTCCCGCCCTTTGAAAATGTGTGTTCTGCGCAGGTACATCGGTAAGCCATATTAGTTGGGTAATACTGTACTGCTATGAATCCGTGCAAAAGCACTTATTAAACCACGGACTTCCTAATAGGTTACTACCTACTCTTCTCGTCTCGTCCTACTTTTGACAGCCCATATAATACATCCATGTGTCAAAAAGAGACAAACATAGTACGGCAAGGAGAGACACCCTCTTGTTAAAAATTCTTCTTTGCATGGCCTTTGTATAGTTGTGGAATTGGATCAGTATGACTCCTCTAAAGAGATTTTTGCTCGGTGGTGTAAATGCAGCAAACAATAGGTAATGCAAAATGTCAATGAATGACAAGATAGGTAACTTGTTCACAGAACTGCACAGGATGATAAATGCCGCCGAATGAGAGCGTTCCTCTCATGCATGCGCTCTGATACTCCGCTGATGTTAAATACAAGTTATGTGCCCCAACATCTGCTCATATTGGCTACTGTTTTAAGGTGAGTTGGTCAACACATTACAGTATTTCGAAATAATTTATCAGCAAACTAATATGGGCTTATGTTTACAGATTCATAATGACATCACAAATTCAGATATTGCGAAGACAGGAATTGGATGCATTTTTAGCTACAGCTTTTTCCAATGATCTCATGAATGCTCTTCATTTACAAGAAATGGCCGTAAGTTCAAAATTATTTGTGTTATTTATGAAACTGACTTTGGTTGCTTGCTTTGATCCTCTTACGGTTTAGTCAGCGTAAGTGCCATAAATGCGTATTCTTACGACTCGGGTACATTAAATTGAGTGGATTATTCAAATTCAAAATCATTTATTCAAATAGACCTTTGCAGGCACTTATGAAAAGTCTGACTCTATTACCGGTTCGGAAGGTTGCATTTGCTGAGAAGAGCCGGTAATAAACTCGGCAATTACTCTTTTCAAAACAAGCTTACATTAATTACATAATATTTACATTCTAATCGCATTGAAAACAATTGCGGCGGCGAAATTACAAAGTAGACTGAATAAATATTTAATAAGTAAATAAATAGCAAACTTAAGCAGACCAGCCCCCACAAGCAGCACCTGTTCACAAGTATGACGCGTGTGGCAGCCATCGCCCTCCTCGCCATATTACATACATATTAAACACATAGTAATTTTTTTTATATTTCTTATTCCATCTTCACAAGTATGTTCGGTGAATAAATTAAATACCTGCGTGATCAAACTTTGCTTGTAAACAAGCATAACGCATTTTCCCAGAGATGAGACCTAACTAGATTGATGTTTCGCCCCTAAAACCCCATATAGCAAATTTCATTGAAATCATTAGAGAAAGTTTCGAGATCTCAAAGATAACATACAAATACATATAAAACATGTAGATGGGCCAGTTGGCGTAGTTGGTTAAGATTCCACCTGACACGCCTTACGTCGTGGGTTCGATTCTCACCCAGGACATGCACTTGTGTACATGAACGTTTCTCCATGTCCTGAGTCTGGGTGTAATAATGTATTTAATAAGTATGTATTTACAAACAAAAAGTATTATATCAGTCATCTGATTTCCCAAGTTCTGCTTAGTTCGGGAACAGATAGCTGAGCTTAAAAAAAATGCTTGTTTCATTAGGATACTAGCTGTCCCGCGAGTTTTCACCCGTATTCCTGAGGGATCGTATGTTTTCCCGGGATAAAAGTATCTTGTGTTAATCCGGAACGTATTCTATCTGAGTGCCAAATTTCATCCAAATTCGTTCAGTAGTTTTTGCGTGAAACAAACATCCATACATAAAAACATTCGCGTTTATGATATATTGTATAAGTATTATATCACGTCACGTTATTTGTACAGTAGTAGTGGTAGTGGTAGTAGTTTGTTGATCCATAAAGGGATAAGTAAGGCCTATTGATATGTATGTTTATGTTTATTTGCACAGGTGAACGGCATAAACTCCCGCGGCGTGCAGCTGGGCGCGCTGGTGATGGGCGGCGCGGAGGCGGCGCTGGTGGCCAACGACGCGTGCGGCGCGCCCGTGCCCTGGCTGGTGGCGGCGCCGTGGCTCTACTTCGACGGCAAGCTGCTGCAGCGGAACCTGCACCGCGCCAACCACTGCAAGCATCTCGCGCAGCTCTGCGACAACCACCTCGATACTGTTGTTAAGGTATATATTTCACCATATTATTGTGAAAACTGTTACTTTATCATTTACCTAGCGATATTATAAGCTCCCCGATTAATTGTGAACTGTATCATACTGCTTACAATATATCGTATTCATTTCCGATAGTTTATAATCTATCCATGACAAACCGTCATATTGTAAACTGGCATTCATAATTGAATGCGTCGGAACGCACCTCGCGCGCTGTTTGGTTAAACGTCATGTATCTCGCGCCACCATTTATTTAACCGTACGTAACGTACTTAATTGTTTTTATTGTTTCTTAAAAAATATATAATTACATATTTAATTTAGATCTCAAACAATTTGTATACCTCATAACTCGATCATTTATTAAGCGATTTGAAAAAAAATAATTGGTTTGGAAAGGTAGTTCCCGTTTGGTCCCATCGTCATCAGATTAGGATTTGATTACTTCTTAGTAGGGATGGGCAGGGAAAGAAAAATATTGGGAAGAAAAGAAAAATACGGGAAAATACGGAAAAGAATGGAAAAATACGGGAAAATTCCCAAACGGCGGGAAATTACTCAAATGGCTTTATGTTCCTCAAAAAAAATATTTGTTGATGCTTTTAATTGTTATTTTAATCATACTCGCTGTTGTATGTACCTACATCACTTACGCGGACCTTGGAGGAAGTTATCACACATTTTTTTTATACTACCTAGGTAGCAAGCAAGCATACGGCCCGCCTGTTGGTAAGCGGTTACCGTATCCTATGGACGCTTGCAACACCTCCCTCGGGACCCGGGACGGGCTATGTAAGCGTCGTACATGTGCACACGTGCTCTTTCTGCACGAGACCGTCTGTCCGACTGTCCACCACAACCCTTACAGCCCAAAACGTCGCTTTTTTTAAAAACAACGCATTTTTTTTTTTTTATTGTTTTTTTATTGTTTGATATGAGTATGACCCTAATAGAAATCATGTTAAATGTTATTCAAACGATTTGGTAAAGGTATTTCTCGCTATATACGCAAAATCTACTAAATATGACCATTTGAGTATTTTCCCACCCAATGGGAAAATTCCCGGGTTCTTTCCCACTAAATTGGAAATTTACTCGAAGTTGGGTTTATTCCCGGGAAGAAACCCAACCCTACTTCTTAGTGTACTTTGAAGTTGTTTAAAGGTTTTTTGTAAAACAGTTCAATTATTTTGTTTAATTGACAAAAGAAAAGATATGCGTCTATAATTTTATGATTATGTAAATGACGGACTGATTATAACTTTTCAGGAATCTAGCTTATTATTATGTCATGTCCAAATAAAGGTCGCCCAGTGGACGAATGTCATACAAAATTAAGTTTGAATAAGTAAATCGAAGTTACCTTATCGGAAGTCGGCCTTCAACTGAGATGAACCGGCAAGAAACTGCAAGTTTTCTTTTTATATATATTTTTAGTCAATCTGACTATATTGGCTATGTATTTCCAATTGTTATAATAGTTAATATAATTGTGCATTTGTAAGTACGTATTACGGTGATGTTGCAGGTGGAGCGCATGCGCAAGGCGATCCTGGAGGGCCTGGAGGTGGAGTTCGCGATGCCGCCGCTGCCCCTGGCGGCGGGCGTGGTGGGCGGCGTGGGCGGCGTGGGCGGCTGGGCGCGCGGCCGGGGGCGCGGCGCGCGGCTCGAGATCGCAGGCGTCGTCGTCGGACAGTGGGGCGGCGGCAGCTACCCCACCAGGCCCGCACGGTATCCGCTGGTCAGTACCAACCCTAACCACTCCTAGCTCCACTAGACGTAGCAGCCCACTACAGCTAGGGTGCATCGGCGTATCTATATTTTTTTTCCAAGAGCGGCCTGTGCCGATCTTCGTTGTCAATCAATTGGCTACTTGACAGGTATAATGAAAAAATATGAAATATGTTAGATATGATAGCTAATAGGTTAACAATAATTACACAATATGTTTTTTGCATAATAATAATTTTTTAATATTTTATTTTAGGAAATAAAAAGTGAGTTTTTTTATCTGTGGATTACAAGATAGGTACAAATTGAGCTGATCTGCGAGCTGAGTCATTGAACCGGCTCACACACCTGAGCCGTGAGCTGTTATGCAGCTCGCGTATTTTTGTTTAGTTACACACCTCTAGTTTTGTTTATAGAGACGTGACGTCACACCTGACAAATGTCACGTGACCGGGTGTTTTTGCGCGAATTTCAAATGAAATGTTAAAAAAATATTTTTTTTTCCTTGTAAATAACTTTTTTTTTGATAAAAAGATAATTGTAAGAGGTATAAAATACACGTATGTACATTTTAAAATATGTTTCCGAAAACTGTCAAGTAGCCAATTAGCCAATAGAATTGCATAAACTTTACGTCTCGTCAGATTTGATGCAATTCTATAGGTTAATATTGGCCAGAGGGGTCTGGCCCCTAAAAGCCGATGCAATGTACGCCAAAGTTATTTCAATTTGAGGTCCCAAAAATCAATGTTAGAAATATGGTACCACACCACCAACATAGAACTATAAATATATAACACAAGTCCATCCATCGTGTGAGTGTGTACCCTTTTGACCCGTGAAGTACATACACTCCCGTCCTCTATTAGATTTATATCTGTGTTACAAACTGTCAATACAAGTACAAACCGCCATTTTAAAAACTTTTCTTTTATGGAACAACTATGTCTGTAAAGACGTTATAATATGTTTCCCAAGTTATTTTGTTCAACTGTTTAAGCAATAACGATGTATGTTTAGGTGAGCTACGTGGGGTACACGCCGCCAGCCCGCAACGCGTACAGCGGTCGCGGGTGGCGCGGCGCGCGCGGAGGGCGCGGGCGCGGTCGCGGGCGCGGCGCGGGGCGCGCGGAGGGCGCCGGCGCGCCCGCACGCGCCCCCAGGCGTGCCCGGCGCGACGACGAGCCCGCCAAACCTGCCACGCTCACTGTTAACGGGTGAGACTCCACCACCAATGCGCAACCGTCTATAGCAGGGGTCACCAAATGGCGGACCGCGGTCCTATTTTGTGCGGTCCTTAAATAAAACAGTACAATATTTAAACAAAAACGTGATCTTAAAATATGTTTCTATTATAAATAAGAGCTTAGTTAAAAGTGTTATAAATTCACCGCGAAGGAGGAAAGGTGTAAAAAGTAGCCTTAAAACCTCTCCTCACCTAATCGTCTATGAATGAGACCGCGCCAGTCATAACATTATAGAAAACGGACCCCAAATAAACTAATAGGTGATCCCTTGTATATAGGCTATGGTTGTTTGTCAGTAATGTATTTACATAATATGTATTCGATCTACAGGAAAACTGTTAGACCAGATGACTTAAACTCGCAAACTGAAGAAGGGAGTCCCCATGAAGACAACTCTACTCCTGATACTGATGCCGACGGTTAGTATACTAGATATAATATTCACTCATCATTATATAGCTCAACAGAAAGTGACAAAGTATCAGAGTGGTAAATGGTTCTCGGCCTGGGTAAAAATCATAATGTCAGTTAGATTATCAGAAGTATTTCACACGTGTTTACACCTCGTCACAAACAATGAAGTCAAACGTTTGTACCTTTTGGACCTTGCAATCCCCTTTTTACAAAAGATAATTTGAAGCTAGTTTAATAAAACCGGTCACTTTCTAACGTCATATAAAAAAGAGGCTATTTTAAGATCTGGGTTTATTTTAAACCATGTTTTGTAATAAGGGGGCTTGCGTACTAAATGACATGTCTGGCGTATTACAGGCGCAGTATCTCAAAAATCAAAGTCCGTCAAGAACACCAAGAAGAATGTTGGAAAAGGCAAGAAGAAAAGCACCAGCCAAAAATCTGACGTCGCACAGACATTAGAATCTAATGGACCTCTCGACAAGACCAAGGTGATCGCAGAATGAATTATACTGACCACGCCAACCCTAAAACGACAACCAAATTACCAGGACTATACACTAGCTTTCCTCATTTACATATAAAATATATATTTTATTTTAACTTACAAAATTCGTATATTTTAGGTGGCGGAGCAATGCCACAATTCTGAAAATGAACACATTGGTCAAGGTGATGCTCCGGTTTCTAACTAGAACTGTTAATGCCCAAAGGTAATTTCATATTGTTATCTTTTTGTTTTTCGTTCAGTATCAGTTGAGATTGATGTAGAATTTAAAATTGTTTCTTCATAGCTTATTTTATATATTTTACTACTAAAATTATCTTAATTTTTACTTTTGAGGGAAGCTTGCCACTATTTTTGCGTATAATAGTAGCCGGTGGTTACATATAAGACGCTTACGCAACACAAGCAAGGAAGATATTGTGTAACCCACAAGCTTTCATTTTATTCAATGCCTTGATGTTAACATCTTGTTGGGAAATATAAAATAATAGTAGAATGTAAATTCGAGTAGCACGTATTTAAGGGTTGTGTATAAAATGTTTACGAAGTATAATAACGAAACATTTAGTTGTTACCTGATAGGTGAGTAAACACCTGTAATAATGTATACGTGCCTGAAGATCTAAAAGACTTCCCAATTTTGAGACTGATTTTATATTATTTAATTGACACATACATAGTGTTCAATTAATTATTATATTGAAGACATGAGACGATTATATTGAGTACATTTTATGCCTCAATTATCCCTAATAAGACAAACTTGCCTCTCTGGTTATTTTGTAAGTGCTATCATGATAAATAATATGCACGATAATAGCGTGACCCAAGGAAATAGGTTCTATTACGGGAGGTGGCATGATATCCAGTAGAATGATAAGAACCTAAGAGGACCCCGTTATTCGACAAGTGATATTTAAAATATATGTATTACTAAATTGACCTGTTGATTGTTAAGTCATGTTTAATTGAAAAGTGAGATGACTTAGTATGATTAATATGTTTTGTTATTAAGCATATTAAATACTGAGTCGACATTATTTATTTACACATAGTATATTTACAATTTACCAAATCATTATTTTTTATTTTTAAGCTGGTTTAGTCTATGGAATCCGTCTTAAAATACATTACGTATTATCGATCGATCAGCTCGATTAAGTTTTTGACGTTGGTACTTAAAGCGTATGATGATTTGACACAAGTTTTGTATGGGATAATTTAGTTTTATGAGTGTTACGCTAGGCATTTCTCATGTTCCTATCCAAAATTGTCGTCGTCGTGAACGCGTTCGTAATGATACGTTTGTTTCCTAACGTCAAAGGCTAAAATCAAGTATGCACACTGATTACGTTTGCTATATTTAGCAATATCTCTTCATCTCTTGATTGCATAGATTAAACCGAATGTTTTCAGACTTGTTTTTGGGATTTCTTGATACATAATTTAGGAAATATTGGCGTGTGTGAGAATGTTGTATTAAATATATTAAATGTCTTGATAAACCTCTTTGTATCCTGATGTAGCAGTGCTGCCAAGATAATGGATGCAAAGGTGTTTAGTAACGGGTTATATTTTGTGGGTGATACTAACTTTGACTGATATGTATATTGTTGAAATGTTCTCGTAAGCTCTAAGTCGAAACCTAATACTGTAATGATAGGTGGAATGATAATATTAGAATAGAATTTGCATTTATTGAATGATTGTTGGTGCTTTGAAATCTGTAGGACTGCCTGAAACGAGTCTGAAACTCATAGATTTAAGTCTAACGATACACGGTTAATAAAACTGATGAACATTCGCGTTTTGATTTTGCCACATCCTATAGGGTATTATTTCGATAGGAAATCTTAGATTTGTTAGTGATATATTTATATGCATTTTTGGAAATTCAATACTGTGAATGTTCTTCACTTTATATGTATTTTTGTAAATTTGTTATATTGTTATACTTAAATTTAGCTGGAATGACTAACGAGGATATTTGACACAAAGTCTTACTATGATAAATCGGTTGGTGGTAGAACTGTCACAATTAACAACATAATAGTTACATTCCATTTCAATTACAAAATGTTTAAAATAATTGGATAGTAGAAGCCAGTCGAGAATGGAACTAAATGAAGACTTTACAATTTCGAACGCTTGTACCCTGGCCGGAACTTACACAACATAATAATTATTATGTTGCTATAATAAATAACATAGAATTGATTTTTACAATCAAACATGATCAAAACTCTAGTGTGCGCTGCGCACAATATACAGCAGCCACAACGCTGTTCCAAGTGACTAATTGCAAAATAAAGTAAACTGCATCTGACTTCGAAACATGGCCACGGCACAGTGTGGCAGGCAGTACCAGTGGCAGTGGTAATGGCAGTGCCAGTGCCAGTGGCAGTGGCACGGCGCCGCGCTCTCACCGGCCGCGCCCAGCACCACGAGCGTTCCACTCGCTACGAGAACGCTCACATTGCTAAGTATTCGCTAGCTGTCGCCTCGCCTCGCGACATGCACTTTATATTATACATTTAAACACTTATATATTATTGCTTGCTTATTAAATAAACACAATGTTAGCTTTTAGAATTTTAACTTCAATGTATTTTGATTTGTTTAAGAATTATGTAATAACCATAAAAGCATGCAAAAGATGATAATTATAATATGGAAGCTAATGTTATACGATATTATATCGAATGTATAACTAAAAGCACTTTATAGAATATAATTACTTTAACATGTGCTTTTTGTTATGTAACCATATTCTCGCTGTAAACATTGTCATCTTTGTCTAGAAATATTTCAAAGAAGTAGACAATTTTTTTCTTCTATTTTAAAAACATTATTCGCTATAGTTTTAGATTATTCAACAATATTATACCTTCAATACATTTTACAAACTTGTTTGCTGACAATGGTCATTTTAATATTATCAACATAATATAATAATCAAAATATATTAGAATACTTGTCATGTAATACATACATAACATTTTTCGTAATTGAAGTAGCAAATGTGGAACTGTGGCTTTTTGAAAACACTTATAACTTAGGAAACTATGTAAACCTGCCGTGTAAAATTTTAAAATTGTTCATTACTTTTTTTAGTTTATGAACACAAAAATTATTGGATGAATTTAAATTGTAAAGAGTTGTATTTGTCTTCAAATAAAACGTTCCATTATTATAAACCGTTTTATTTCATTCACTGAGATGTAGTCTTCTATGTACTTCAGTTACAGTGGTATTTTCTATATTTGCTATGTGATTAATAACAATCTGCGTAACATCCTTAATATCATTATATTGATGAAGAAGTTGTACCTGAATTTGCTTATTAGCATTCTCGTTTAGCAATTTGTCAATTAATGCTTCTGTCTCCAATAGCTGATTGTATATCTCGCGTTTATTTTTGGACATCTGGAAATATCGAGTAGTATCAAACTTTTGACTTTTTTTAAGTAGGTAGCAGTAAAAATCTTTCCAATTAGCTCAGCCCCCCTAAAAAGGAAGCTAAGCAATATTGCTAACGCAATTCATTTTTTCGAATTTAATGCAGATCTTATGCAATTCATCAATTCCAAATCTTTTAATGAATTGAATTGTATATAATTGAGTGACTATTTTTCCCACAAAATATTGTAATTAAATAAGATCTGCCGAGAATTCGAAGAAATTAACTCCATTAGCAATATTGCTTTAGCTTCCTTTTTACGCCCCCCCCCCCCCAAAACCACATACAATTCATGAGTAATGACATTTCAAAAATGATTGGTGGGTGGATTTATGATTTATGTTGATGGCACTGCCAAGTGTCACACGCAACATTTTCACAGGTGATGAATAAAAAGATGCTATAAAATAGATGGGAACTATATGAACAGAAAATAATAATCACTTGAATTACAGACAATATTTTTATTATTCAATTCCCGTCATTGTTTACAGATTCTCCAACACCCATAGCACATGCTAACATACTATTGATATGCCTGCCTTCCTCTGCTCTAAATACAAATCCATTTGCTTTGTCTACCAAGTTCTTCACATTCATGAGGCTCGGTTCTTTTAGCATATTTACTAAATGGAATGAAACTAAACTATAGTCTTCAATTATGGAAATAAATGCACTGTTTAGCTTTTTATATTTTTTTGTAAAATTGTCACTATCTAAACAATCCAGCAAATAATTCAAATCCAAAACATCAGTATAAAAATCTATTCCAAATTGCAATTTATCCATATGTTTATCAAGCAAATCTATTTTAGTCAGCAAGTTGACATGGGGCAAGCCTATTTTTAACATGGCACTCAGAGATAACATAAGAGCTGATATAAACTTTCCAGCATCTGAACAGTGGTGTGAATCAACTAAGTGTACTACACACAACTGTATGTTTCCATGAAGAGACATATGAGCAAAAATGTTACTTAAACTTTTGTGATGTGAGTATAGTTCAACTTGGCCAGGTAGGTCAAAAATTATATTTGTGTTATTTTCAAAGTTGAATTGATTTAAAAGCCAGTCAATGTGTGTGTCTAAATATTCCATGCAATATAACAGTGCTCCATTAGGTCCGAGATTACACTCATCCATTACATCTTCAAGAATAATCAACTTTCTTATATCAATATCAGGAGTGTAACACATTGAATCATTAGCTGGATCTAAATTGATAACTTTAACATTTCTTCCCAATTTCTTCAAGAGTTCAGACATTTTATAGCAATATGCTGTCTTTCCTGCACCTGGAGGACCGAGTACCAGCTGACCATAGAATCTGTGCACTTGTTGAAATTGTTTTAAATTTTTTGAAGACATTTTTTACTTATTCTGTCCTGGTTTAAGGTCTAAAATAATATCTTTGCAAGCTTTGACTGTTTCAATATCATATGATTTAAGATTTATAAAAATGCATAGTGGTTTTGTGATTTTAATTGCTTCAGCCAAGTACCGCGCTGCAACCTGCTGCTCTTCTCCTGTAGCACCAAAAATAACTTTTGTTGAATAAATATCATTTGAACCTAGAGGATTGTGTACTTGATCCCTTTGTATCATCAACATGCTCCCAATCTTCTGATACTGAGACACAATCAATAAAGTCTTGTCAGAGTACTCAGCAAAAACTATTTCTGTTGGAATATTGTCAATATCTGCAGCTACCGATTTAAACAATTTCTGTTCACTTTCATTTTGAGTGTGTTTTATGGTTAAATTTTTCATTACATCTAGTAGTTCCATCTTCACCAGTATCTAAAAAAATTAGATTGTATATGTAAGTGCAGCTCTTCCACATAAAATCAATGGTGGATAAAGAATATTTGGCTATTGTTGGTAAATATCTTATCAAAATATTTAATTCTTAAAGTATTCATTAATAAAATGCTATATAGGTACCAATTTACAGTTTTAATAGATGGAACTAGTAGAGTTGTGAAATATTAACCCAAAGTACTTAAAGTAGTTACAGAAAAAAAAGGATAAACATTTTTTTTATCAGTCACTCATCAGATTGGACCAACAATAACAAATATATTGGAAAGCTTTTGAATGAGCAATGCACAGGTCTACATCTGGCAGTAGAGCTTATTATAATGTTTTTTTTTAATCTAAAATAAATGTGAATTTGTTTGAATATTGTTTCATATAGGCCGGATAGTGCTAGTTTACACATTGGTCAAAAGTGTGACTTGCAATAATTGACAAGAATATGATTCATTACCTGTTTTGATCAGCAAGTAGGTACCTAATGTTAGGAGAAAATCAAAGGCTCTCGAATGCACTCAGCTAATCATGCTCATACATTTGCCCTTGCAAGTTGCACTTTACCAATATGTAGACGGTTTTAGCAATTTGCTTACACTCGTTGGTTGAGCCACAATACAAAAGGAATGGAACAGCCGCCTCGGTAAGTACAATAGCACTTCTAAAAATATGAGCCTTGGATTGGATGCAGCTATTGCTAGACTTTTATTAGGTAGGTACTCGTAGAGCTATTGCAATGTAAGCCATTGACAGTTTGGGTTAAAAAGGTGATATAGGTAAATACCTAATGCCTAATTACCAAAAATAGCCGTGAACAAAGGAACGACAAGACCAAGTAAGTATCCGTTACTTGGCTAATAAATAACAAAGAGTATGCTAATGACTACCCAATAAAGTAAATAAAATGTATGTAACTAACGTTAGGTATCACCAAAACCACAGAAAGACAGCGAGTTAATCTTGAGCCAGTCAGCGTTGCCAACTCTAAAATTTATCGGATGGTAGAACTCTTCGAAAAATACGGTAAATTTTCTAAAATTATGTTGTAATTTATATTTGAAATACGGTAGAATTACCTAAGCGTTTTTTAACACTTATTTCGGCAGTAAAAGATACATTGCACAAATTGCAGGTTGCCTTTGATAAGTCCCTGTTATCTTTTGTTAGCCAGTCACAATATTCTTTATTCAGCAACCATTCGTCCCGAAACTTTTGCTTATAACGCTTTCTTTTAGCCGGTATTTGTGTTAGGCTATCTTCTCTTTCAGAAGCGCAGTCGCTATCAGTATCACTATTCATATTAAAAAAAACTCGGATCACCACAACACAATAAATTATAACGTAATAAGACGCGTGCGCTTTATGAATCAGACCAAAGAGTATAGTAACTATCCATAAAGGAGTATTGTCAGTTAAAACAATTTCAATTCAGATTCTAATAAACTAGGTAAATTAAAAAGGTCTAAGTTCAAATACAGAGCAATGCAATCGG
Source organism: Achlya flavicornis (assembly GCA_947623365.1). NCBI lineage: Eukaryota > Metazoa > Arthropoda > Insecta > Lepidoptera > Drepanidae > Achlya > Achlya flavicornis. Next base: position 9,982,504 of record OX392474.1, read on the forward strand.
CATACCTACCATATTCGTGTGCATAATACGTATCACGCTATTGGGGGAATTCCCGAACATAGTAAAAGTGTGCGCGAAGCGTAAACAGTGTTGCCGTAAAATAAATTGAATAAACCGAAACCGATAAAGAAAAATAATAATTCAATCTCTAGAAATTATTTTAGTTAATATACACTTATCAAAATTATCTACTAGATTTAAAAAATAAGATTCATTCAAATCTTTCAATGGGTATTACGGTGTTTTTTGCTACCGTAATTAGTTTGCTACGGTAGGTGGTAGATCGAGGCTGATTACGGTGTTTTTACCGTAATTACGGTGCAGTTGGCAACACTGGAGCCAGTTATAGTGTATTATCTATGTCACAGATTAGTTACTAGTTACTCCGTAAATCTATGTCTTGAGCACAGAACAATATGTCTTGAGCTAGTCAAGTAGTCAGACCAAAGAGTATAGTAACTATCCATAAAGGAGTCAGACAAAAAAGTCACAAACCATAGAATAATGACACAAACAAACTAACCAAAAACTAACTAAGATCTATCATCTAACTAACTAAAGGTGCGTTCGAATTGGGGTATGGTAGCAAAAACAACAGTCAAAAATGCCAAAAACGATCACAACTGGCGTTCAATTTGGAAAGTTGTGGGCGAAATTGGCGTTTTGAACTGTTTTCGTTCACCGTTCGTTTTGCTTGGAAACAGTTAAAAACGACATCGTGAACTGCAAATTTTGACCCACCTCCCCGAGGCAGGGTCGTTTGTGATCATATTTGACATCTTTGAATCTGACAGACAGATAAGTTTCGTAAAATTCATACGGGAAGCGAAAATTCTAATTTTTATTGTAAATTTTTATAGAAATACTAACAGGTAAGAGGATAATTTGTTAGATTAACTTTTTTTAATGATTAATTGAAGGAAAAAGGTAGGTTGAGACAAGTGACAAGCAGGCGATCAGCATGGAAATATCATTTATGTATCTAATCGTTCGATTTGGGAAATATCGTTTGTGGCAAAAGTTGCAAAATTTTTGAAATTTTCCAATTCGAACGCATAAACAAAAATGCCCATTTTGAAACTGTTAAAAACGACAGCACTCCAATTCGAACGCACTATAAGTAGAGATTATGTTTGTGGTCAGTGTTGCCAACTCGGATTTACAAAAAGGCGTAAGTTGGCTATTTGACAGTTTACGGAAACATATTTTAAAATTTACATACGTGTATTTTATACCTCTTACATATCTCTATATATACTCTTTTATATCTTTATATCAAAAAAAAATTATTTATAAGGAAAAATAAATATTTATTCATTTGAAATTCGCGCAAAAACAGCCGGTCACGTGATATTTGTCAGGTGTGACGTCACATTTCAATAAACAAAACAAAGCGAACTACGAATCTCTAACCACACTCTAAGATAAGCATATTTTGAATAAATACTTCGTTTCTTCTTCTTATTTTTAATTTTGGCAACCAAGCCCAAATTAGGGCTCATTTCTGCCAGTGTCGAGTTATATTATAGTTTCCAGTCACAATAAATCACTTCACATTATAGTCCTCAGTCAGTCACCGTCCATAAAAGTCATGTTTTACTACAATGGTGGTCATTGTACTAAAACTCTTCACGGACATTTTGAGACAACTTGAAAAGTCACGACACACATAATTCATTTCATTTCACTTCACTGGTGCACATGGATGATCTTTATTGGGTAAAATACCACCAAAAATACACAATAAAACTCAAAATACACAAATTTATGAAAATAAAAATGAAAATGCTACGTCACTCTGCAAGTTCCCGCCAAAAAGTCCAAATACTTCGTTTATTTCGGTACTTACATGGAAGTTTTTGCATTCCGAAACTAGACTAGTAGAGAAAGTCAGGATTACAAGCAAAGAAATTTGCGACCATAAATGAATCGATTTTAGGCAGATTCACTATCAGCTTTTGTATAGCCTGTCTCCATTTTGTGAAACTTCTTACAAGCACAAATCGAAATATTTTCCTGTTGTTTTTATCAGCAAACCGCAAACAACATAACACGAAGTACTTATTGTTTGTTTTGTGAAATGTGACGTCACAAACAAACCATAGATGCTCATGTGGTAGAGATTTAAGCTACATTCCGAATTGAATAATATCGCTCACAGAGCAATAATTTGCGTACCGAGTTAGATATCACAGTAATGACAGCTGAGAACTGTCAACAATTCGTAACGCCCGTTATCGCACTCACAGTATTCAAAAAAGAACATTTGAGAATTTAATTAAAATCTGAATTAACAATGTGCTAGGACTCCTTATATCTTTTATAATTTAACTCGCAAAAAGGAATATTCGAGTCTTTTATTATTTTTCTCTCATAAAATCATAAAAAGTATCTTTGCCAAATAGAAAACCAAGAATCTTATTAGACTTTTTGCCGAAAACACAATAATTAACCGTCACTTTTTGACAGCGCTCACAGTGATTGTGGTGATGCCATATACTTTATAAGAAAACATAACTGTCATTCATACTTCAGTTTTTGCTAAATAAAGTTTATTAAATTCAGGCTCAGATCTATTATTATGAACAAAACAATTTATTTAGCAAATAATTATCAAGATGAATAAATATTTAAGACCAGAGAGATTTGACGCGGATCCAACTTCAAGTGAGAATCTATCCATTAAATGGATACATTGGAAAACTACATTCGAGAATTTTCTGACAGTCATTTCAACAAAGGATGATCCAATTCGTGAAGAGACAAAATTTCAACTTTTAGTAAATTATTTATCGGCAACAGTATTTACATACATAAAAGTTTCGTCTGTCCGATGTATGAACTACCTACCACAGCTGCAGTCAATTTTATACACTCCTGCAGCCTTACTAATAAAAAGTTACACGCGGTGTACACATCTGTTATAAGATAATTGCTACTAATAAAAACATTTTTGACACATAGCCTGTATACACGTGTTTTAGTTACCTAGGAAATTTACACAGGGCTTACACGGGCCAGGACCCTTGTTTAGTGTTTGTATAAGAACATGATGGCGGATTTCAATAGATCAGCTGTGTCTGGCAATCAAGTGTTGTGTCCATTTACTAAGGACCAGCTGGCCTAACATGGCAGCCACGACATATTTCGCGCGAGAGTGACAAAGATCGACAATCTTTTCGTCGTAGACTTCAGTATTGCATGTAGATAAACCGATGTTGCCCTTTGATTACACATTTTTGGTACATATTTTTTTAATAGCAACATTCAGAAATTGGGTGAATGGGTGATAGTTCACCCAATTTCTGAATGTTTGAGTTTGAGTAACAAAAATATGACCTCTGATTGGAACAAATGCGTAAAATAACACATACACGAATAAGACATGCAAGCATAGTGTCGTACTTGACTGGTTTTTATTTATGTTTGTTAGCGTTATTTTCATATTTTGGATTTTGGTCCACGTTAGACTAATAGACCGCGAGATACTGGCACCCTGGTAATTTGTAACAGTATGGCGATCCTTCAGGGGTCAATTAACGCCCACGCGCTTGGGCCGCCCCGGTACGAGCGCTATGGCCATCATTTTCCTTTTCGTCATTACGTAATTAGACCCCTGAAGGGTTGCCATACTGGTACAAATGACCAGGAAAGTGCCAGTATCTCCCGCAGGCTGATTACCAATCTTGCAAGAGCCAAGCGATAGCAGATATTGCTAAATATCTGCTGTTTTATTGCAAATTCGTATTATGAATCAGCGATAAATAAGCCATAGCAAACACGCATCAGTGCTGCCTCTATGGGACAATCGGTAAACTAAAAAGTGCATTCATCTGTATAGACTTACAATAATTTGGTATTACGAATCGTTTTAGACAGCAGCGGAAAAGCAGAAAGCAAGCAATTTTATCTGTCAAATTGCGACAACCTTTTCTCTGATTGTAAATCTCTGCTGATCGATTGCTACCAATTTATTATTAAAATTATCTAGATTTTAGTTCTTATTTACGTACTGAACATAAAGTAAAGAGTGGAAGTGAAGTAAGTGGGGATTGTTTTCATTGATTTATGTCATGGTTCGTGCTTTATTATACTGAGTGGATTGGAGGTTGAGGAGAGGAGGAATGATATCCTCATAACAGCACGGTTGCGTCGTGACCTTGGACACCAAGCCAAAGCTTTGGATTTTTCGGAGGCTCAGTTCAAAGCACACTATAGACTGTCGAAAGAACTCTTCTTCGATTTGTGTTCTGAACCTAGGCCATACCTACATAGCTCCATTGAGAAATAGTACAAAAGTCAGCATAGAATGTAAAGTACCTATATGCATGTTTATTATTCTTTGGGTAATTTTTATAATGGTTAAAAACTTACGTTAAAAAAAAAGACAGTGATATTACAGGTGCTGTAAGCACCCTCATTTTATGCTACATGCTCTTAATACAAGCCTATGGGAATGAGCTACCTACACAGCTGCAGTCAGTCATTCAGTAAAAGAGGTGACAATAGCTTTGATATGAATGTAGTCCACTATCATTATAGTATAATCTATTAACAATTCCTGCTCCTAAATGTGTGAGAAAGTCGCTGGATTTTAATATTACTAAAATTTACTTTACAGGTGAATCCAAGGCCATGGCCCATTAACACCAATTGCAGCTGTGCATTATACAAGTGTGGATAGTCACGGAGATCATAGTCAACAGATACTACCACAAATGTAAGATGTGGGTCCTGCTGATGAAATACACCTTCCTACTAGTGGATGACAACAATGGGAATGTATTGTGCAATTATTATTATTAGAGTTATATGTTATAAATAAAGTTTGAAATTTTTGTATGTACTGTCATAATATTTTATAATAATTTAGTAACTACTATAACTTTTGCTGTTTGTTGTAGTTTATTCAATACTTAAGTGATCTAGTAAGGGTTATAATAAACACAAAATAATTGCAAAATTGTTATTTAATTATCCTGAACAATTATGGTCCATATCTGGCTGTCTGTTAATATCTCCCTTATGGCTATGAATTGTGCTGATGAGATGCTCTTGCTGTACTTTTCTGGCAACGGGTACTGCAGGCTCTGGAAGTGTCTGTAAATAAGTAAAAGTATAGTTGTTAGTGTTTGGCAGGTTTTTATTTTCATATTACAATACTTACTAGCTCTGCATGATGGTCCTCTTGTTGTTGTAAGATACAATATTAATAACATGTCATTATTTAGCATAACAACATTGAGAATATTTTAACAAAATACTATAACAGGCATTTTTTATAACAATAATTCATTATCAGTTTCTATAGCTATTCAACTTACCATGATACATTAGTCAATAATTCTTATCATACCTGTTACAATAACGCGGGATACTCAGCAAGGATATCTAAAAACTCTTCTAATGGCTTGTTGTTTGCCATTTCTTTAACATTTTACTTTTACTTGAAAGTTAACCTCTTACTTACGTTTGCAGTGATATCCAAAATCCATATGAAACAAACACTTAAAATAACATCGACTTTGACCACTTGAGTATATTGGAAGGGACGCTAAGCATTTTTTGTGAATTTTGAATTACATTTGAATAGGTTTCGACATGTAAACAAAACAAAAAAATACATCGCGCACATCTGTTTCACATAAAGTTATTTCTAGTTATTGCTACTACATCGCTATTGGCGCTAGCGTCGTCGCGATAAGTGCATTCCAACGATCGGCGATCGATAAGCAAACGATCTCGTACGTAATTCCATTTTCTTTTGACGTATAGCCATCGATGGCGCGATAGCTGCGCGATATTGCTTATCGCTTGCTTATCGCAAATTTTAAGGTAATCAGCCTGCCGGTCTATAAAGCTGATGAAATTCGGCTACATTAGGCTACTTAAGCTGTGATAAATGGCGACATCAGGCGCTGTGTTGTTGGCAATACTGGCCTCAGTTTATTTTCTCTTGGATTGTCAAATTCTGACAAGATGGTAGTGTATTTTACTTTTTGAATCTAAATCTGATTTAATCATACTTTTCAGTGAACAATTAATGAAATCTTTGATTCTTACTTCAATAAAATATTATTAAAAATGTAGTGTTACGATTATTTATATATTTTAGACCGGTATTCAGTTATAACCTCCAATGTGTATTTCAGACGAAGGGTACTTCGAGCTTTGGTAAGCGTCGTAACAAGACTCACACATTATGCAGAAGGTGTGGGAGATCCTCATATCATATCCAAAAATCCAAATGTGCCCAATGTGGGTACCCTGCTGCTAAACTACGATCATGTAAGTACTCAAAATCTTCACCATAGTATAAAGTAGAAGGATTGAAGGTAGTACGTACCTATCTGTTCTCGAGTGTGAGACATTATTAATTTTTTTACTGTGTCGCTCCACCGCGAGATTAGTATTAGTAAACAATAATACTGCTTATATTGTTAAATCTTTGATGGTCCCACATGTGAAGAACTCCCACTCCTGCACTGGCATGTTTGATTTTTACAGTGTGAAATTGATACGAGTGTGTTGAAGTAGTATGGAGTGACACTAGCTTTCCCACTCATTCCTAAGGGATCTTATGTTTTTGTAGGATTCAATGTATCCTATGTGTTATTCCAGGGTATAGTCTATCTACGCCAAGTTTCATTCAAATCCATTCACCTGTTACGGAGCATGGAGCAAGTAATGAAAGAACACAGACATTTATAATATTATTAGTGGGACTTATTCCTGCTTACGAATCATTGATAACTTTAAGTAAACCGAACCTATCATTATTGATATCCTCTCATATAACATCTGTTGAAGATTGTAGGTTTACTAACATAATGTCTTTGAATGTGTGTAATTTCAAATTAATCTGTTCTATTTCAGTGACATTAACATTAGTATTTATGACTTAAATTAAAAAAGTATATTTCCCAATTAATAATTTAAATATTACTTAGGATTATTGGGCTATAATGCTTTTATATACCTGATTTATTTACCTGTAATACATATAATCTATAACTGTCATCATATCTTTCTCATCATTGGATGAGAGAACACTTAATCCCTTGAGGTGCGGTTAAAAAATAACAATTGATTTATATTGTTTTCCTCACCCTCACGGATCGCCAAACAGTCAGTCAAAAACTAAATTCTTGAGTAAATATTTGTATTATTTGTCACTTTCGACAATGACCTGAATTGTTGATGGTAATTAATAAAATAAGAGGTATTAAAGCTGTTTTGTAAGATGTGTAAATGCTTATTTCTATATTATAATATATATATAATATATTTTTCAAGACAATGGTAAAAATTTGGGTTGCTACACACCACTCTGAATTAGAGTATATGGGAGAAAGTAGAAGGGTTATGATTATTAATAATTTAATATGTTTTCTATTTTTTATTTCAGACCACTGGTCAGTGAAAGCTAAGCGCAGGAAGACCACTGGAACTGGCCGCATGCGTCACCTGAAGATTGTGAGGAGGCGTTTCCGCAATGGATTCAAAGAAGGCCTACCTACACCCAAAAAAGCTGTAGCCTCATCGTAGATTTACACACCAACAAATTAAAATCTTTAAAAGTACAGAATTTTTATTAATTTATTCCTTTTTTTAAGTACTAATTAATACAATTAATAATTAAATAATTATTACTTACTAATCCTTATTTTCATAAAAGTGATCTTGTGACCGCCATTTTGTGAACCATCACTGACTGGTTAGTCTTGGTGGTAGTTCGTTCTATATTCATAGAGTTAGAAAACAAACATAGGTGTTGAATAAAAGAAATGCACATTTAATTGTTTGAGATCAAAATTAAATATGTCAATCAATTTTTTTTTAAGAAACTAAAAACAATCATCTACGTTACGTATCGCCGAAGATGGTGGCACGGGATACATGAAGTTTACTCAATCAGTGAGTAAGGTGCGTTCCGACGCATTCAAGTATGATGCCAGTACCCCGAGTGTAAAGAATTGACGTTTGCAAATGCTAACTAATTAGTTTGGGGCTTATAGTTAACGCAAACGAATTAGTAAGCGTTTATTAACGTCAATTCTTTACACTCGGGGTACAGAACCCCGAAGAATTGACGTTAGTAAACGAAAAATGACTTTATATTCCTCCCGTACAAAACGCCAATTTCATATGTAAGGACCTAATATACTACTTTTTGTTTGTAAATACATAATATACATAATTACACCCAGACACAGGACAAGGTTCATGCACACAAATGCATGTCCTGTGTGGGAATCGAACCCTGCGGCGCGATAGGTGGAATCTTAATCAGCCGCGCCAGCCGGCCCTTCAAATATCCGGATATACATCGATTGGAGACAAATATTATTATTAGGCTGTCTCTGGCCTAAAACGCCACGTTACAGAGATATTTGCTAGAAATGATTAATCCATGACGATTTCAATAACTATGAAAAAATTACTCATTAAATGCAGTTAAATGTTTGTACGCATTTTATGGTACGTACGTAGGTACTTGCTAGGCTCCGAACATGGATCTAATAAATTCATGGCTCCGAACAAAAATGTATTATCATTATTCACTAAACCGATAAAAGAAAGATAACGGTGAAATCAACTAAGATTGACTTACGTGGTAGTCCCGCCATCCTTGCAGCGTCACCTGCACAAACTGATATCTGATATTTGGCGACTAATTCTGAAACAGCGATGAATCGTTATTTGAGATACTACAGAGGCCCTGTCAGAACTGGTCAATCACACATTGATTCTTAAAAAAAAAAAAAAGTAATGGAATCACTCGATAATGGAAGAAATGTCTTCCATTATTGAGTTGTTAACCGTTATGCATTTTTTTTTTAAATACCTACTGAACTCTTTCACAAATTATTCAGACATTGAAGACTGCTCACAGATTTGCCACACGTGGTGAAGTAAGCATGTAGGTACGGAACAATTCCCATTTGCCTAACGTATAAAAAGGAAGCTAAAGCAATATGGAATTATTTTTTTACAATTTTCGGCAGATCTTACGTTACTTTACTACATAATAATCCCGGGGAAGTCTGACACCTGTCCCCAGCACCCTCGCTGTGCTATCGCACAATGAGTCGTCACCACGTCGACCCATCGTCCTCCATGGGGTTGCTTCTGGGCGCACAGAACCCCCGCTCTGATTGCCCACGACCCCAAAGGCTCCGTTTAATCGCCTTTACGACTGGCAGGGGAACACTGTGTAGCTCTTATTCTAAGCCCAAGCTACAGGGCAGGGGGGCCGCGACGAGGCACGTTTGCGCCCCGGCGGTTCACCTTCGGGTGGGATCGGCCCTCCCGATCCCGCTCAGCAGCCTCCTTCTGGACCATTACGTTCTCACAGAAGGAGGCTTAGGCTCTCCACGTTATATCCCCGCTCAGCATCGCCGACACGACTGCTGGCAGGGAGAAATTCCGTCCGATCTCTTGGACCAGGATCCGCCGCTCCGATTCCCACGCAGGGCGCACCGCGAGCGTGTGCGATGCGGAATCATGGTCGCTCCCACCACAGTGGAAGCAGGCCGCCCGTCGCCTCACGTCCGATCCTAAACATAATCACTGAAGCATCCATGCCCGAAGATTACCTATCTGTGTAAGTCTGTAGGTGAGTCGTCCACCTTGTCGCTGCATCCAGGCCTCGAAGACCGACAGGACTGCTTCGACGACGCGTTTGCGCACAAAGTTTCGCGCGCTCGCGATGTTTTTTCACGCCACGTCGCGTAGGTAAGTAAGTAGCTCCTGCCGTTTGATTGCCTCTTCTGCGTCGTGGGCGTGACAAACTTACGTGACAAACAAGCATACGGCCCGCCTGATGGTAAGCGGTTACCGTAGCCTATGGACGCTTGCAACACCAGGGGTATCACGCGCGCGTTGCCGACCCTGCAGAAATATTTTCACACCCCTTTTGAAGGACCCCATGCTGTACTCCATTGGGAAAACCACGGCGGGAAGCTCATTCCACAGTCTGAGCGTCCGCGGAAGGAAGCTCCTTTGTGGCCGCACAGTACGAAACAATTCAGGTTTCAATATGTGAGGATGGACTCCCCGTCGATGGCGAGAGTTGCGATGGTAGAAAGTAGCCGTGGGCATCATCTTAAACAATTCTTCAGAACACCGTCCGTTGTACAAGCGGTAGAACACACATAAGGAGGCAAAGTCTCTCCTCAGACTGAGGGGCTCTAAACCGCTTTTGAGCTCGGGATCGTCAACAATTCTGATGGCACGTCGTTGAACCGAGTCTAAAGGATCAAGCTGGTATCCACGTGCCCCCGCCCATTGATGACAGCAGTACTCCATATGAGGCCGGACTTATAAAGTTACAGCCTTTGCCCCGATGTGAAGTACTGCCTCGCTCTGTTGAGCACTCCGAGCTTTTTGGATGCCAGCTTAAACTTGTCTTCTAAGTGACTTCGGAACAAAACGTCGCTAGAAATGTCGACGCCAAGGATCCCGATGCTTTTGCTGATGTTCAGGGACGTGTTCTGGAACTGTGGAGCCACAGCAAATGGGGTTTTCTTAGCGGTGAACGCGCAGGCTTGAGTCTTAGTGGGGTTGAAATGGACTAGGTTTAGTCTGCCCCAATCGGAGACACTAGTTAGTTTTCCACAACAGGGGTTCCACAACAGCGGGCTTAACTCCATGCGTGATTTTCCTCCGGATTCTCCTACCGTCTTGGTATTACCGTAGCCTACAGGCCTCTTGGAGCGACCTTCCTCACCACAGGAACACAACACCACATGAATGTTACTTGCCTGTTATCTTTTTTAAGGTAGGAGGTACATACTTTCATGCCCAATTAGGCTGCTCCGAATTTTCAACGGGAGAACCCGGAGTGTTATAAAATGTTGAGCTCTCAAGCGGGTCAATAGATAGCTTTCTGGATATTCACGTTTTCCATAATTAAAACTGCTGAAAACGAAAGCCCGTTTCAATGAAGTTAATTACCATTTTTTTACGCGTTAGTACTGATTTAGTATGAATAAACAATGGAATGCATGGCAGAACTAAAAGCCAGGCAGGCAAGGGAGGCGCTCGTTGTCTCGTTCGGATGACATAGTTTTCGTGGCCACTACGTACGCCCGTCAGCCGTCAGCCCCGCCCGTTCACTCGCTGCGTGCGGGGCGGTATTCATTCAGTTAGTCAAGCAAAGCAAGTTAGTTAGTCAGTCGACGACTTTCGGTTCGTGAATGTATACGCGTTCTATATACTTATAATAGCAGCAACGATTCCGGCACATTGCATACCTTCATCAAATAACATCGCATAATCTAACCGATATCGCGATTGAGTGATAAGTTATCGTGTGCTATGACGCGTCGCTATATTTTAAAGTTCTACGAAGATAAGCGACTGTGTAGTGATTAAAATTGTATTGTGCACTGTGGAGAATGTGTTCGCTCTGACGTTCTCGCTAAGGAAAACTTATTACCGTTACGTAGTGCTCTTTTACAATGTCGTTATTTAAGAAGAAGGGGCCGAAATATACCGCGCCTCCAGTTCCGCCGGTACCAGCGGAGGAAACACATCCACCGTCTAATGGATTGGATAACAACAATGGGTCACAGAAGTCGCAGTTGGTGTTCCATTGCCAGCAGGCGCACGGCAGTCCCCTCGGTCTTATCTCTGGATTTTCAAATGTTAAGGAGCTATACCAAAAGATAGCGGAATGTTACGACTTTCCACCAGAAGATGTAAGTGATATTTCTTATCATGCAACTCGTTTTACTGGACCTTATTACGTTACCTACTTATCTACACTTAACTAATAGGGTGTAGTTAGGTAATTTGGGTACGTAGGTACCTATCTAATTGCGATTTAAGTATGTACTTACCTATATTCTTTGACGAATTCGAAATATTCTCCTCATTGATTCTACATTTAGGAGCTGTCAAGATACATACATATCTAAACTGCTACCTTACCCCGAGAGTAAAGTTTGCAAAGAATGAGTGTAACTACCTAAGTAGGTACTTATCGTATTTGTGTTTTTAGTACACGTTCTCATATAAATAGGTACGCAAACGCGATAGTTACGTTAATTCTTTGCAAACTCAGGGTACCTACCTCATTACACACATACCTACCTACCTGTTCTTCAATGCAACGTCGATGATGCGGTTTTCGCTGATACTGTTAGATGCTTATGTATAGGGAGTTCCTTGAAAAAGGTTTACGGCTATGTATGTGGGCTGTGATAAGCTAAAGGGAGCTGAGCGACCGTTTTAGCCGTGGTTTTAGTGTATGTATCAAGTCTGAATAAAAAATAAGTTGACGCTGGCATAGGCTAACTAGTAGGAAGGTATCACAGAATAACTTATTATTATTATAGTACAAGCTAATACCTAGGTCCTAATCAATCTATTGTGCCAGTCAATACATACGTCATCGTTCTATGAATTATTATTATACTAGGATCTAGTCTCAATCCAGTGGCGTAGTTTGCCTTAGATAGACAGTCAGGTAGTCGGGCCGGGTAAGAAGGGCCCCCCAACAAAATTTTGATATAGGGCCCCTATATCAAAATTTTGTTGGGGGGCCCTTCTACCTGACTGCGGCGAAACCAAATGGAGGGGAACATTTTTAGTCATTTTTGCTTACACACGTTCGGGGCCCCTGTAGCCCAGGAGCCCTGATCATTGATGCGGCTGATAACATGGTAGCTACGACCCTGGGACAATATTGCTTTGGCTTCCTTTTTAGGCCCCATGCTTTTCTTCTAAATATTTTCTAAAATAACATAAATGTTTTATACTTCTTTCTTTGATTCATATAACAATCTCGAAAGTTAAAACACGGTTAAAACCAATGCCGAGTTTCGATTAGCGAGTCTAACCTAGGACTTTTTGGCGGGAACTTACAAAGTGACGTTGTCATAAATCTGTAAAGTACCTACATCATCGAGGAAAAATCCCTTCAGTAGTAGTAGTAATACTGAACCTCAGTTTACAGAACAAGGCAGATGGAGCGCGTGGAACACGGGAGTGAGGCCAAAAAAGCAAATACAAATTGAAAAACATATGCCTGGTACATATTCGCTTTTGAATTTGTATTTGCTTTGTTTAACAAACTTTATTTAACGAAAAACACTTTCTTTTTAATAAACATTGTTTAAACAAACCTTTTGTTTTTACAATATCCTGGGACATTCCTCACACGCGGCTAACTGGTGTGTGTGCCTATGTGGTATCAGTTATCTGGTTTCCATAGTAAAAGCTCTTAGCTTGGGATCAGAAACTAAGCTACTTTTTGTTTTAAACACATAATTAATATAGATAGTTACACCCAGAGGCAGTATCTCTACCATGAGTTTTCTACACTAAGGTAATCTACAGTCGCTAGCGACTACGGTGAAACATTTTGTATGAAATGCTTCCAAAAGTATCCACCAGAGGCGATGCTCGTTACACAAAATATTCAACGTAGTCGTAGTCGCTAGCATGTGTAGATTACCTACATTAGGGTAGAAAACTCATGGTAGAGATACTGCCTCTGGGTGTAACTATCTATATTAATTATGTGTTTAAAACAAAAAGTAGCTTAGTTTCTGATCCCAAGCTAAGAGCTTTTACTATGGAAACCAGATAACTGATACCACATAGGCACACACACCAGTTAGCCGCGTGTCCTGTGTGGGAATCGAACCCACGGCCTGCGGCTCGATAGGTGGAATTTTAACCAACTGCTATGCTATTCTGTAAAAAGTAAATCATCTCGAAAGTCATCTCGCACTCACCTCGCAACTCACACTCACTTCGATTGTCATCTCGCTTGTCATTGTATTGGTATTCTTAAGATAAAATCAAGGCCAAGTGAAGTGAAGTGAGTTTCGAGAACTCAAAAGTACCTATATTCGTAACGTCAAAATACTCACCTGTCGTGGTTCATCTCACTTCTGTCATCACTCAGTGGCGCTAGTGTCGAACTCACTCATTTTAAGAATATGAAACATTAATCTCATCGCGGATTCAGAAGTGATATTTCAAATGAACGTTACAGAATAGCACTGCTGGCCCGACAAGAACAAGACGTGTGATGCTAGGTCGGTAGGTTTGTAGGTCATAATCAAGATTCCCAGACATCAACAGAATTTGCAATTTTTTATGTTACTATGCAGTCTTGAAGCTACATAGAAACCTAAGTAGTGTAAGTAGGTACCTAGGTACTTCCCGATATTTTCGGCCAATAATATCAGCAGAATAAGTGTTGTCTGTAACTTTATTTAGTTATAGTTGTGGCACATTACCATTGGAAAAACTGTGGTTCTGGCAAGAAATTTATCCATATACCTACCTACTGTTTTGCTTACAACGAGTTTAGACTTTTCTTTTTCGATAGCTCTCCTATGGTTCCATTCCATACGAGAGCCGACGAAAACGAATCACATCGCCGTGTGAAGATCGATTTATTGTAATTATTCGAAACCGGCCAAAGAGTAGTTTTTTAGATGTAAGAGAGTTCGCGTTAGTGGCTGGTTAATGAGAAGGAGACTAATAAGAAATACATCTAAGATCATATCGTCCTGCCTGAACTTCACCAAAGACAACGATTAAAGTGATTTTCACAAGGGAATAAAATCGATGTCTCCTAAGTAAACTATCGTATGTCTTAAAACCAAACTTTACAGGAGCGCCATTTAAAGATATTTTAGGGTGCAGTTTTCCCATCTTTTGAGCTAGGGATACGAATCTTTCAAAACATATAGTCGATTTAAGCTGTATTCCCATCAAATAACATTTATTTGTGAATATATTGTAGTTTTAGAGATATTGTTGTTACGGTGTTTTACAGCGGATAAAATTAGTCATAGAAATCGTAACATAACTATACAATTATTTACTTTGTCTAGCTGTAGGTAAAATATATAGTAAGAGCTACATACTCCATTGTACGGGAACATAATCATGCTATACTGTCGAAGGTATGTTACATATTAATTAATTTTTCATCATAAATTAATGCTAAAACTAAATTCTTCAATTAGGTACTATCTATTTTGGATAAAAGGATTCACAAAATCAATTTGAACACACTGACAGTCTTGAAATGAAACCTCCGTTTTAAATGACTTATTTATTAATTTGTACCAAAGAATCACGTTATAACAGTCTTTCTTTCTTATGAAATTATAATAAGAATAATTATAAATTAACATAAAATGTGAAGTTATCACAAATAATTAAATCAAAAGTATTTAACTGATGAGATCTAATCCCAAAATTATTTTGTTTTCTAATAAACATTGATTATTTTTGAATCATAACAATTACGACTATATCAAATAGTTACGTGATAAAACTAATATTTATCATCTTTATTAGCCTTAAAATAAACAAGACCTATTCTTAATTAATAAAATCAATTAACAAAGTAACATCGTTATTGTTCTTACTATAACAAACAATATAAAAATAGTATTTAATCTTATTTGAGTCTCTAACATTATTCAAAAATAGCACATAAGGTATATATAAATAGGTAACATGAGTAATAAATAATAATTTCACTAAATTGAGAATTTTTAAGAAATCAATTAAGTTTAAGTTATGAGTTATTTTTTTCTACTGGACTTTTAAAGATATTTATTTTATTTAGTGACATTTTTATGTATTTTTATAAGTAATCAGTAATAGGTAAAAAACTATAACTAAAAAGAAGTTAATCTGAATCAGATTCTTCTAATCATAATGCTGAGAGCATTATGATTAGAAGAATCTACAAGAAGATTGTGATAGAATTGGTGATGCACCGCTGGAATGACACCACTATTACAAAGGCTTACCAAGTCATTTTTTTTAACTTTGGTTATATGTAGCACATGGTTATAAAGGGGGCAAACATCAGTGTAATCTTGCTGTCGTCGTCTCGTGTTAGTTTTAGTAACAACAGTCATATATTGTGACTCATCTAAATGATATTTATAATGGAGTTTATTTGGCTCAGAAGGAAGCACCTTGACTTCTTTTATTTTCATCCATTGCACAACATCACCGTTTAAGTTCTTGGTCCAATTTTTAGAGCCTAAGGTTGACTTAAAATCCAAAAATTTGGTATGGTCCAACTCGATTACAGTATATGGTTTCCCGTCTTGTTTAGCCCATCGTACCAATGAAAACCATTCTAAACGAGTATAAATACATTTATTTTTGGCACATCTTTCAATCAAAGCATGAACGCTGTCTCCTTCTTGCTGGGTATGGCCCTTTTCCAAAAATGTATGTTTGATGGTAATATTGTATTTGTGGGCCAATAACATATAGGCAGCAAATACTATGCGGTTTCGGTTCTGACCTGTGCAGTTATCGGACCAAAACCTGAACTCAACTGCCCCTGTAGCTACACCTTTGGATATAAAATCTGACAGACAGCTTGAAACCTCATTTGCACCTCGTTTGCCTTCAGCTTCATGCCACATATAGCACGTCGCTGTTTTTGTAGCTAGATTATACACAGTAAAATTCATAGTAGCTAATTTTCTTTTATAGTAAAATACGCTTATTTCACCATAAGGAGAGTTTAATACTTTTTGAAAGTCGAAGGTAGCAGCAATTATTTTCCCATGTGAAGATAAAGCCTCTTTTTTGTCTTCAGCCTTTAAATTACGAGCCGTATTTTTATTCAGAACATGAGTGGCGTAGGTTTGGTGATCTACATCAGTGCGATATTCATTGATCGTGTATTTGTGACATAACTCACACTGATCTTTCTTCGGTTTGAAAAAACTTAGCTTAAAGTTTTCATTTGCAATGGTTTTGTATTGACGCTCAGTTTCCGCTTTAGACTCGTAAATATTGGAATCGAACCATTCATTGTACATAACAAAGAGCTTATGAAAGTTCAAGTCGCTGTCCAAGTATAATCTAGACGTATCCTTTCTAACATAATGGGATTCTACCGGTTGCAAGCATTTAATATGATCACACACACTTTTTTTTACGTCATCAGTTAATTTACGGGGGTGATTCTTATGGTTACCTCGATTATCTGCCGTCACAGTGCCTGTTGAAGAATCTGTTTTCTGTATCGCTGTATAAACGAATTGTTCACTAATCGACAATGTAGATAAAAAATTGTTTTTTGCAAACTATCAAGTGCGTTTCATCAGAATTTTCTACAGACGGGAGGGGTAATCTATATTTCATAGTATATTTACGCCGGGACTGTGTGTCAACATACATTCTTCTTTTATGATTTTGGCTAACAAGATTAGATATATAAACCCATTGTTCACGGTGATCGCCTAATTTCCAAAAAGCTTTAAAAATTTTTTTTCTTTGTTCATTTGATATTTTTTCGAAACATTTCAGACGACATTTACATGGCGATTTGATACTTTTTTTTTGTTTATGTATACCTTTACGAGTCACATAAGCCTTACCGAGGTTTTTTAAAGTTTTTCTCTTCACGTCAATCCACTCATTCTGATGTTTTCTTCGTATATTACCCTTGTCTTTTCATATTACTTTTTTTCTACCTTGAGGAGTTGCAGCATCGCTTGAGTAACACGCTAAAGGCGTGTTTGCTTGTGGTGTCGAATAGCCAGAAAAATTAGAGATATTAGAAAGTGGTTCGCGTATTTGACTCACAATAAAATATGGACAAAAGTCGTTACAACAATCTGTATCTAAATGGTTTGTTAAGCATTCAGGGGAAGACGGATGAGGTGTGCCTGGGGACTTCGAGCAGTCAACTAAACCGTCAGATATGTTCATAATATTTTTAGGAGAGAGCTGTGGGTGATCACTTAAAGCAGCGGGCATAACATTATTTTCGATTAAATCAGCGTCTGAAAAGAAAAGAAAAAGCTTTAGAGATTTATATACAAAAACACTGTAACAACTATAATATTCATCGGTATGAGTTAATTGGACCAGAATTTATAATTATATCGTACCTTCATCACTAAGTAAATCATTGGAGATCAAATTAGAAAGTGCTTGGATTTCTATTAAATCAGCTCCTTCAGGCAATGGCGAATCTAAAAATATTTAAACATAAGATATAATTTAACTTCACAACAAAGACGAAAAAAATCGTAATAAAACGTTACAATAGGAATAAATATTCAATTTACTAACGTAAACAATATTAAATTGCACATACAATATCAAACGTATGAAAACAAACCACGTTAATAATCGTATGTATTACATACGATAAAAAATAAATTTAATTGACAACGTTTATCATGGTATGTAAAACATACGATACTTTGTTAGCTTAAAAAAGAAACGTAAATAATCGTATGTGTTAATTACTATAGTTTTGAATAGCTAGTAACAAAATATAAGGCAATTTTCGACACCAAAAGGAAAACGGTAATTAATAATTACCTAATAGTCTGTTGATATCTCCTAGATTATTGCTAAGCAATGCCTCCTGTTCGTTGTCGGAAAGAGATTCGGAAAAAACCGTTTCATTTATTGAAGTGGTCGACTTTAATGCTATATTGCATAGTTTTCGAGCCCTCGAGTGTAATTTCATGTAATTATCACTGGATTGATTAGTCATTATTTAAAAACTATACTATATATCGTTAAAGTAAACATCAAAACACGATGCGTGCGAATAATGCAGACACGCGCTCGCTTGCGGTGAACCAAACCGTATGTGGCCGTTACGGCTCGCGCCGCGCCGCGCGCCCCCGCGCTTCTCCCCTGTAGACGATCGCGCAGGACATTGCGATAGTAAACGCTGCGAGCGTAGATTACATACGATTGAATACGTGTGAAAAATCTTTCATTTTAAATAGTATTGCAATTTTTGTTTGCGGGTTTGATAGTATGTATTTAAGTAATTATAAAATGCTTATAAAATCAAAATAGATATTTTGTGGCTTACGATTATTTACTTAGGAGGCATCGAAATAAGGTTCTTCAAAAAAGGTGTGAAGAGATTTTTATAGAGTTAGCAACGCGGCAGTGTTATCCCTGGTGTTGCAGCGTCTATAGTCTACGGCATGTCTACCGTAACCGCTTACCATCAGGGCCTATAGGTACTTCTTTATCTTATAGAGGCGGGAAATTTGTTTTTTTTCGAGTTTTTTTTTTTACCCTCGTAGAACAATATTGATAGATATTTCAGTGATTCGCGACCATAGTAGTTCATTTAGCATATTGTAGAATTGATACTTTTTGAATAAGATTTTTGTACATTTCCCAAAACAGTATGTTTTACCGTTTTTAGAGAAATCGTGAGAAATATTCGTATATGGCTCATATTATACAAAAAACATTCATAACACAATGTGCCAAATGAACTTCTACTGTCGCTAATCACTGAAACATCTACCACCCATATTGTTCTACGATGGTAAAATATAAAAAAAACTCGAAAAAAATCGAATTTCACGCCTCGTAGGTAATCTGATGTTTACCCTTAAAAAAAACTACTTCCGTACGCGAGAGAGGATGTCTTAATTTGGCATAGGTGGACGTAACTGCGTAAGATAAGAAGAAAACCAGAGAACGATATGCAGATGTACAAAAAAGGTGTGAAAGTGTCAGTTTTAAAAGTGGTGTGCGCCGCACATATATGTATATTGTTGGATTAACATCATTATCAGTAGGTATGTGTACTTGTTTAAGGTAACAGCGCCTTGCTGTCATAAGTTTTCACGGACGAACTAAAGTAAACTGCGATAAGAAAAAAATAACTAAGAAATGCTACTTACTCAGCAAAGAATAATCAAAGTAATATTACTGTAATTTATCCGAAATAGTAGTAGTATATGGATATTACTTTGATTATTCTTTGCTAACCTATATCCGTTTATTTTTAAATCTGGATATGGCCAGCTTATTTAGGTATTCGGATTTTTCACATAGTTCCCGTAACTCTAAACTTTAAAAAAAACTGTATTTTAATACAGGGCGAAATACCAATACCTCAGAATATATAAATACCCAATACCTATGTATTAAGTAACCCAGTCTCCAGGTAATTCTTAAACTAGATTAACTCTAACTTTTTCTTTTTAATACGTGGTCATAATAATTAAACAATAGGAACCTAATTGAGTGAGAAACTTAATTGTAACAGTCGGTTATGTAAGTAGGTAGTACATTTTTCATACTACGTATTACAGATGACAGAACAGTAGGCTACGTATCTACAACAGGCATAGATATTTTAATTTTGATTAATAGATATACTTTACGAGACATTATCAAGTAACCTGTTACAAATTAAACCGTTTTAGCGTAGGTAGCCACATGAAAGCCCTTTGAAATCAGAGACCGAAACATTTTTCTTCTTTTTTAACCCATTCAGAATTTAAGTCCGTGATGGTGGTCCTGGCAGGACGGGTCTGTCTTGTAAGTTTCTGACATAGTAAACTTTAACCGAAGCGGCAATGGGTTAGCCATAATCGACTACCGAAAAACCGATAACTTATGAGCTAAAGCAGTTATTACACTATCCCATTTATAGATTCAAATTCAAATTTCTTTATTTGCCTAAAATATGGTTCATTATAATGATGGTACATTCAGCTCATTTTGTTCAGCATATTTTGCCATAGAAAAGGCGTGCAAATTAACATAATAACAAAGTGAAAACAGTTCAAAATAATGTTCAACATAATCAAAGTTATAAAATTTCAATATACATAGGTTTGAATTTACAATATAATAATGTCATTAAAATTACAATCAAATTTATTTTTTATGTCAAGCATTTCATATTCCTTGTGTATTATTTGTGTATGTCATATTCGTGTATTCACTTATTGAATAAAAACTGTGCTTTACGAGCCAAACGGTTAACATATTTTTAAATTTACTGAGGGTAGTTTGTGTGTCCCTTATAAATGATGGTAAACAATTATATAATGCTATTGCCATAAAGTACACATTCTTTTGGAAAAGGCTAAGATTGCTTGACGGTAATATTAATTTATTTTTCCTACATTCTCTTGCTCGAGGATTTTTTTGTTCATGTGTTTTGAAATATTCTGGATGTTTCTTAACAAATAGACACATCTCTTTTATATAAATACAGGGTAATGTGAGAAGTTTATATTTTTCAAACATCGGTTTACATGAATCTCTGCTAGCAAGACCACATAATGCTCGGATACATTTTTTTTGGGCTTTAAAGGCCCTTTCTATGTCTGTACTGTTTCCCCATATGATCACGCCATAGTGTAATATCGATGATATGTATCCATGATATGACATAAGTGCTATTTGAAAAGATGCAACCTTTCTAAGTCTACTGAGTGCGAAAACAAATTTATTAACTTTCTTACAAACACCTTCTACGTGCTTCTTCCAGTTACAGTGTTCATCCACAGTTATCCCTAAAAACACGGTAGAATCGACCACTTCGATTTGGTTATTATCGTATGATATACTAGTACTTACATATTTTTTTTGTCTATAATTAGTTTTGAATTTAATTGCTTTTGTTTTATTTATATTTATCTTTAAATTATTGTTGTTTAACCAGCCTATGACTTCTTTAATTGTAATACTTATGTCGTCCTCAATATTTTTTACATTGTAATTTTTTCCACATTCAAATAAAATTGTGCTATCATCAGCAAATAGTATTGTTTTGTTGCATGTGATATCCGGCAGGTCATTTATATATAATATAAATAAAATAGGACCAAGGATACTTCCCTGTGGTACACCACATCCGTTACATCTAAGAGAGGAGCGACATACCACCTTTGAACCTCTTTCAACTCTGCATATCTCCGTGAACTGTTTTCGGTTTTTTAAGTAGCTATCTAACCAAGTATGAGCGTTTCCTCTTATACCATAGTCATTTAATTTTTGAAGGAGAATTTTATGATCTACATAATCAAACGCCTTGGACATGTCGAGAAATAGGGCTGTTACATGTTTTTTTATTATTAAGACCCTCTGTTACATACTTAATCAGATTGAAGCAAGCCAATGAAGTGGATTTACCTTCCTGGAAACCAAATTGTTCTTTTTTGACAATATCATATTTTGCAATAAATTTTTTAATTTTTTTTGCCATAACTTTTTCGAAAACTTTTGACAAAATAGGTATTAGTGTTATTGGCCTATAATTACTCATATCAGTAGGGTCTCCTTTTTTATATAAGGGCTTAACTACAGATATTTTTAGGTTCTCGTTATAGGTTCCTAACTAGGAAATAGGAAAGTGTAATCACAGTTAGAACGGTTAGTGTCCTAAGTAGTGAGATAGGAAGGTCCCGATCGCTCTACTTCCTTGAATAGGAAAGCGTGATCGCATCGCTCCGATTTAGGACCTTTAGGGATGTAACATCTTTCTCCAAAACATGCCGCGTCCTATTTATAATATACATAGTGTAGTGTAATAACTAGCTTCCTGCTTCCTAGTTAGGATCCGAAAAACAGGAAAGTGTAATAGCTACTTAAGTGTAACGTGACCACATGCCAGCGTGTGTCGAGTCGAGCGGTCGAGCGGAACGGTCCACACCAAGTAAATCAATGACTGATGAGTTGCTAGGAGCTGCTGGATGCGGTAATAATTCAATGCTAGTGACGTCAGACGCCACGGCCAAGGTCGTGTTTTCGATAGGTACCTATTTGCTCTTTTAGTGAAGGAAAATTGCGCGAGGGAACCGGTAGCAAAAAAAGGCGCTTGTTTAGTATATTGATTAAGGCTTAAAATCCGTGTGCAATAAATTCCCGATTTAAGGAATTCTCTTAACCAGAGCGTTCGATCGTCGACGCCCCCCCACTTATTAATTTATTGGCCCTTCTTTTTAAACGACGACAGTGATAGGCCTTTACTCGCTAATGGCGCCAATTGGTAAGCCATAGAAACGATAGCCCACTTTAGACTTACCCTTTTTCGGCACTGTAATAAGAACGCCCTTGTTATAGTTATACAGTAGGTCTCTGGTGCGCTACAGGAGTATTCCTCAGGAGGTTTGAAGTCACCCGTGGCGCCTTTATAGGCGCATAGCTCTTTACTTTTCCGATCTTCCGGACCCTGCTGTTGAAACTGGTTCAGTCTGAGATTGGTTCCCAGTCTAAGGGTATCAACGCCACATCTGAAAGAAATCCTACGCTTTATTTACAGACGTCTCCTTCACCTTTCTTTTCAGTGTAGGTAAATAAATGTGTTACTTACCCCTGTAGCGTTCCCTGTTGCTCACTTTAAGGCCTTTGCTTGCGGCGGCGTCGTGTGACGGGTCGCTTACTTCCCTCCAATATGGCGAGGAGGGCGATGGCTGCCACACGCGTCATACTTGTGAACAGGTGCTGCTTGTGGGGGCTGGTCTGCTTAAGTTTGCCATTTATTTACTTATTAAATATAGATTCAGTCTACTTTCTAGTTTTGCCGCCGTGCCGGGGCACGCAATTGTTGTCAGTGCGATTAGAATGTAAATATTATGTAATGAATCTGAGCTTGTTTTGAAAAGAGTAAGTAATTTTTTTTTTTTTTTTGTATGTAGGTTATTGCTGAGTTTATCGCCGTCTCTTCTCAGCAAATGCAACATTCCGAACCGGTATTAGAGTATTAAGAGTCAGACTTTTCATAAGTGACAGCGAAGGACTTTGTGAATAAATGATTTTGTTTTTTTTTTTTTATTTTGTTCTCGATTGAATTTCTATTAGGTACCTACCTCGCTGAAATCGTGGATTTGCAGTTCGTATTTCAGCGTTGTGCGTTGGTTAGTCGGCTATCATCACTCAGCGTTTACATATTTTCGACACGCATTTTCATGCTCAATCATTTTTTTTTTACCGTTTTGCATTATTTCAGTTTTATTAATCGGGTGAATTCAGGTAAACGAATGATTGGATATGCACCTTGGAGTCCCTGGGCAGACTTCATGCTCAATTTTATATCTATCCTCTATCCTATAGGTATATCCTCTCTAATGTGTCGATTCTGTTTTGCATAATAATCATAATATGATTAATAAAGTGATAAAAAGGTTGATTCATTATCTAAATGTACATTTAATGTATTTTGAGATAGGAATCAAAATTGAGTAAAATTTATCGTGGCAAGATTCATAAATGATTAATTAAAAAAAAACAAGTGCCCGTCGGAAAATGCACCGTTTCGGATTCCATCTAGCTAGGTGTAGTTTTATATTTGCTGTCTGTCTGATGTAAAAATAGAGAATATTTCAAAAATAATGCGCCTTGATAAAATATTTTTCGTTGAAAGTGTAAATGTGTATTTATAAATGCTACACTATAACTACACTATAATTTAACACTACAATTTGATGCCACGTTTGGAAGTTACAGAGCACTGAGAAATAAGTACCTATATACACAGACTACCCCTAGGTATATAGGAACATTATTAACATCGAAACATTATTTGTTGTTAACTACTTTCAGATCTCAAACCTCTAACGAAATAAAAATATATGTCAAAAATTACTATGAATGATAAGAGTATGTTTTTAAATGTTTTATCCAAATATACCTACATACATATAGAAAAAATATTATCTATTTTCATTTCATTTTCATAAACTTGGAGCTAAATTATATTATCGAGGAAAAATGGTTTAATTGTTCGATGACTCCCAAAGACATGTTAGGTATAGTCTCAATAAAATTACTGGCATGACAAACGGAAACGGACATGACTAATTACGGTAACTTTTTCCCAAATAAAATTTTGTCACGGAATCCTAAAACCTTTACAGTCATGTATTTTTACGTAAAAATAGGTGTGATAATAAATGTTAATTTGATACTTACCTACCTACTTACTAATAACACTAATCTATATATATAAAAATCAATGCCACTTTTCGTTGTAATTTTATAACTCAAGAACGGGCTTACCTATCCAAACCAAATGTTTAGGCTTTGTTCGGACTATTTAGTAGATGGTTTATGTGAAGTTTGCACAAAATCGGACGAGCGGTTCTTCATTTATCAAATTTTTTGTAACAAATGAATTCAATAAATGGCGGATCATTTTGTTAATGGGGATTTTGCTGTCAGGGTAGGGTAGGGTAGGGTAGGGTAGGGTAGGGTGGGGTAGGTTAGGGTAGCACCATAGGGTAGGGTAGCCCCACGCGAACGATGTCGCGCCGGGCAGCTAGTGCCACAATTTCTTGATTGTTCAGACAAAAATCTAAGTAGGTAATTGTAATCATTAAATTGCTTGCTCACATGTGCTGCTTGAGTTGGATATTTACGTTACGTAGTCAGTCAGTCACTCATCTACGACTTATATGTATAAAAGTGAAATCATATTTCCTTTTATAGGTACGTGGCCAAACAGGAATTATAGTCAGCTGCTTTTTCTTATTCCATTGATTTTCCACATAAACAGGTAGGTACCTAACTTCTGTAAGGTTTGATGTTTATAGGGTATTTTATAGGATAATATCTTTAATATATATGTATTTTTGTAAATCAACATACTGTCATTATTCATTTCATTTAATGCCAAAGACTATTTCTCACAAATCGAGCTAGACATTCTTCTGACCGCAAAACCTATATTAGTGCCCACTATTGGTTTGTTAATTCGTTCACAAAATAACAACAGGTCCTAATAAATTACTGAATTTCCTCTTGAGGGATGAATGTAAGTATAGGTCATTAGTAATCAAAAAACAATATTGGAAAAATAATCCGTGAAAAAAAACAAAATTCCGAAATTTTACTTAATATCACTACAAAGTATTAATTTATACATTTATCTAAAAAACATACCCACGGATTATTTTTTGATTACTAATGACCTGTACATTCATCCCTCAAGAGGAAATTCACTAATTTATTAGGACCTTATATACTTTCAGCTATGACTTTCAGTGATCTTATAGTTACATTTACAAAGGGGAGAAAATTTCAAAATCAATCAAGATACCTACCTACCTACTGCAGGTTAATTATAAAAATAATGAGTATTAACTAACTAACGATATTAGGAAGGTAGGTAGGTACCACGGAAAAGAGAATACACTGGAAGGGCGATGCGTTAGAATTTGTATCGGAACCAGCGTCGCCAAACTCACACAAATAAATGTTAAATCATATATTGTACTACAAATAAACAATCCTTTTGATTGGTCGTTTCTATTTTACTCAAAAATAGCTTTAATCACACAGGTCATATATATGAAAATATACCTTTTTACGTTAACATAAAATTTATTTTTCAATAGCGTACAAAGTATTTACGTCGTTTTGTAATCT
Organism: Achlya flavicornis; assembly: GCA_947623365.1. Classification (NCBI taxonomy): domain Eukaryota; kingdom Metazoa; phylum Arthropoda; class Insecta; order Lepidoptera; family Drepanidae; genus Achlya; species Achlya flavicornis. The sequence continues at coordinate 10,008,670 of OX392474.1, forward strand.
ACAAACTAACTAGATTCAATCGATGAAAAAGTTCTGCCACTCGGCACTAGATGGCGTTATTTTCATGGAACGCAATTTTGAACTCAAACGCATTAGACATAATGTTGATAATTGCGTAATAGCTGCGTCGACTGGCGTCGAGTAGCAACACTTATTGCTATTCGCTTAATGCAGCGAAAGTTATCGATAAAATATCAATAAAATTATCGATATTTTAATTTCGTCGATATTAAATTTAATTATTTTTAGAAATTCCGTAAGAAAATTCACGTTCGATAAGAATAATTGTGCTAAGAATACTGAATTGTAAAAAAAAACGTTTAACATGATGAAGTAAATTAAAAAAAGTTATTTTTACACGGTTTATTGCCCTTGAAATAAATTTTTTTTGTTTCGAAATTCTCGTTTTGAAAGCTTTATTTTAACAAATGAATGCGGATATTGATATAACTTTCAACTATTGCCTTAATCAAATCAGTGATAAAAAGATGAATTTTATCGATATTGATCGAACAAAACTATCGATGCACGTGTTTTGGGGTCACGACAGGTCACGACTCACGACGCATGTGAAAGAACGCAATACATTACGTGCGGAGTTGCGCTCGCTACCTTGCGTACAAATAAAGTGAGTACATTGCCTTCAATGTATAATTTTGCAGTAGTATCAGAGTTTATCGTTTACACCTTAAATTATCATAATCTCGAATACATTTTTATAAATATCACAATTAAATAAAGGTTTGTAGACTCATCGATGAAAGGAAATCCCTCCTTGAGTTACACTCCGACTCCTCACTTCGTTTCCTACAGGAAATAATAGCGCATCACGACATAATTAATATTTATCGCGGAGCTACGCACCTCTGCTAAGTATGGCGGATACTACGAAGCGTTGACGCGTGTTTTGGTTGATATATGCCCATTTGATGTCATGTGTGGCGCGCGGGCTCCGCTAGCATAGCGTCTCTATTTATATTTCTTTTCTCTGTGGTAGGTACCTACTAGATGTATGATCGCAATTTCAATAGATGGATGTCATTGAATGCTTGTTCACGTCACCAATACCTATCTGATCGTGGCGTAAAGGTCACCAGTGAAAATAACACGGACACTATAATTTCCTGATATTTCACGCCTTGTGAAACACTCCAAGCTAGCTTGTTGTCAAGGCTTTCGTGAATAACAGAGTGCCTACCTACCTACATACCACCGTTTGATCTACCTCTGTATACCTAGTTCTATGCGGGCAGTATAGATAAATCTACTTGCTAGCTACTGTACCTAACTGTACTTAGGTGGATATTTTAAAATGTCATCTTTTCAATAGCTACCTACCTATGTATGGTACATCCAGACAAATAACTTTTATTTTGCTTAGGTAAAGAGATAGACTAAAATTGATTTGTAAACAACAGAATCAGCACACAAATATGATATTTAGTGGTTAAAAGTAACGTAAACTTACCTAGTTATACTAAACTAAGTCTAAAATGTTATGTGCGGATTCATGCACGGCTGAGCAGCCAGGAAGTGGATCGGCCCAGGGGCGCAGTCTCTCGTATGATATAAACGTGTCAGGCAGGCAAGTGACTGCAGATACGCTTCGCCGCCGCATGTATGGCTGCCATGCTGGTACGATGCGATGACCTACTACACGTGGGTCAAGGACCGGACCAGTCGATGTGATGTCAATATCAAACCCACATGCCGGGTGCCGCGCGACTATAGCTCACTATAGGCTGTAAACCTGTATGTAGATACACCTTTACACGCATGCCATACATGTAGGTACCTGTGCAGCTGTGCTTAGCTTAGCCACTAGCTGTGCAACTAACGACATAGCAATGCCATGTGAGTATGTGAGAGATAGCAAAAATGTTTTAGCAGTTATATTGAAATTTCCAAAATGTCCTGCCCCCATAAAAAGGATGCTAAAGCAATACTTATTGCTAATGGAATTATTTTTTCGAATTTACAGCAGATCTTATACAATTAATCAATTTCGAATCTTCTATTGAATTGTCTATAATGAGTGACTAGTACTTATACCAAAAAATATTGAAATTACGTAGGATCTGCCGAGAATTCTAAAAAATGAATCCCGTTAGCAGTATTGCTTTGCTTCCTTTTTAGCCCCCCTGTATTTTCTTTGGTTCATTCTCATTCAGTAAGGTTCGGTACCTACCTAATAATTCAGCTACAATAAATTTATTAAGATGTGGACGATATAATATTTAGTTTGGTCACGCACACCATCAGGCGTGTTTCTAATTAAGTAAGTGCAAGACTGCGAAGTAGTTTATCGTAATAATAACTAGCTAAGAGTTTCTGATGAAACGTAAAAACTTTCTTCGTAACCCACACTCACGAATGACGTCTATAAATCAAGGTTTTATACGTCGTTTAGTGCAGGAATATTTACGGGAATTTCATGTAGGGTTCCGAAGTCTGTTATGTAGACCCGATCTGTTGGTGTAGTGTAGCAGTAGCGATGCAGACGTAAAGACGTGGAATACCGTGACTAAGGACCCGGGTTTGAATCTTACAATCAGCTTGAGGTTTCTGTGAAGGATATCATTGTGGGGTAACCATAGTACCCATGATAGGGTAAATCTGTCGTCCAGCACCAAGGCTTTCAAGGCTTTGTGTTCTTACCACCTTCGGCTACATCATTACTTACCATAGTGAGATTGTAGTCAAATACAGGTCTATTCATAATAAAAAAGCAAATGTCCATAGGCCGCGGCTGTGGCAGATGACCAATTACCTTCATATAAACATAATAAAATCCTTGCGTTCGTAACTGACTTTACATGGTTCAACATAACCCTCCCCGGATCAGTCGGGTAAAAACTATAATGGTGCGTCCATGCTACGCGAATCGAGCACGAGTCGAGCCACGAACGAGCCTACAACGAGAACGATGCGAATCCCTTTGTTCGTGAAAAAACTGACAATCGCGCTCGTTCAAGGCTCGCAAGCCCGTCCACGCTACGCGAATCGTGCTCGCAGTGTGCTCGTTCGTGGCTCGGCTCGTGCTCGGTTCGCCAAGCATGGACGCACCATAAGATCTCCTCACCTTATTTGACCTCTGAACCCTGAAAGTAAGAGTTGAAGGATTACGTACTGGGAAGGGTGCCAAAACATGTATAAATAATGTGTATGGAAATTATTTATTCTCTTACTGTTACAAATATTATTGCCATTTATTAACATAATATTGATAATATCCTAAGTTGGATGATGTATGATGAAGGAATTGCGGCCTAAAATGTTATTACTGGTTGCCCACACGATGTTTTATTCATTTATAATGAAAACAATATTTTGTGTGATTTCAGATTCTCTTTTGCACGCTTAACACACACAAAGTGGATATGAAAAAACTTCTTGGCGGGCAAATAGGACTAGAAGATTTCATATTCGCACACAGGAAAGGTCGTCCCAAAGAGATAGAAATTGTGAAGACTGAAGACGCCCTAGGATTAACAATTACAGACAATGGAGCCGGTTACGCTTTCATCAAGAGGATAAAAGAGGGTTCTATAGTTGCGAGAATACCACATATAGAGGTAAGCATAACGTGATCGTACCACGCTGGCTACTTATGAACATAATGGAATTAAATGTACAGTCGAGGACATAAATATATATATGTATATGTTACAGCTATACGTATCGCCTAGCTCAACCAGGGTTCAACACTGTTAGGGACTGGTTAAACACCAATTTGCTTACTTTGAACTTAGAAAAAACCAAACTTCTAAATCTTTCAATTCGCAATTCTTCGACTGCTCCAGCTAGCTCTTTAGTAATTTTTTTAGTCAAAACAATACTATCCTTGATAATGGCCACTGCTACAGGTCGGTTAACGAAAGCTGGCACGTTCACAGTACTCATAAATTTGCAATCAGTCAAGTCTAATGGACGAATGCAAAAATAGACCACTCTATATTTATGAGCAGTAGCAAAAGCAAAACAATAACTGTCTCCTTCATACTCATAAGCTTGACTTTGCGCGAGAGAGACGGTGTAAATGTGTTGAAACGTGCCAGCTTTAGTTAACCGACCTGTACATTGATAAGGTCACTTCCATCAAATATCTTGGCGTAGTAATTGATTCCAAACTTACTTTTAATTATAGCTTACTTTTTTATTTACATCTTTAAGCAACTACGTCATTCGGCAAATGAAGAGATTATGAAAATGGTTTATGTAGCACTATGCCAATCCATCCTAACTTATTGCATAACGTCATGGGGGGGTGGGGGGGGGGGGGGGGGCTAAAACTCATTTTATACAGATCGAACGTGCTCAAAGAGCGGTTCTTAAGGTGTGTTGTTTCAAGCCCCGCAGATTTTGGTACTAATCCACAACCAAAATCTGTCTGATGCGAATCCCTTTGTTCGTGAAAAAACTGACAATCGCGCTCGTTCGAGTCTCGCAAGCCCGTCCACGCTACGCGAATCGTGCTCGCAGTGTGCTCGTTCGAGGCTCGGCTCGTGCTCGGTTCGCCAAGCATGGACGCACCATTACGTTTGTCAAATTGTCAAATTAAATCAATGTTAAAATGGTCCTGCCAACTTCAGTGAAGTTGTGAAAAGATTCTGCCTCCATAATATTTCATACTAATCAATAACTTGAGAGAAAAATTTCACTAAGAGTATGTATACATATTATGTAGTCGACTGTACGCACATAGGTACCTAACTATTGTTATGAGTCCAACATCGGATTCCAAGATATGTTTTCCTTGAGTTTGGTTCGGTTAGCTCATTGTGTTGTAGCCATGATTCATTAGGTATATTTGCATGATTAATAATGAATGTGAATTAAATAAAAGATGTGAATTAAATTATGTACAGTATATTAACTACCTATTAATTACTTCTTGGGAATGCTGATTTAAATAAATTGGTCGGATTTAGATTGATGCTTGTTTGTTGTTGCGTCGCCAATGTGTCGCTTATCATCACATGTTTCCTTATCTAGAAAATTTAAATAAAGTGTGCTTTTGTGTTAAAACTATGTAATTGTAGCGATGTAGATACCTATACCAACCAATTCATCAACGACGTTTGTGATGCTTCATTTTTATTAATTATCCATCATGTCAAGTCAAGGAAAGGATGAGATTTTTTTCTGATTCATCGTTAGCCTCTCTCTCATTCACACCACTTTCGCATATCCTCATTTATACAGTCATAGGTCTTACCAAACACTTCATCATGCAGGATTATTTTACCTATAAGTAGTCTACTTTTTTATTTTCAATTCAAATCTTAAAGAAATTTCCGTTGCTGGTTGGCCTTGTTAAGACAACAGGAAATAATCCATCAAGTTATTAAGCTAGTCATTCTTATGCAGGTTGGGGATCACATTGAGAAATTGGACGGTGAAAATATGGTGGGTAAGCGCCATTATGAAGTGGCCAAGATATTGAAAGACATTCCAAAAGGAACAACATTCATAATTCGACTCGTAGAACCATTAAAAAGTGGTTTTGGAAGTATTGGACCAAAATCAAGTGGTGCCAAAGCAGGAAAAAAACAAGCCTATGGTTCCGGAAAAGAAACTCTAAGATTTAAATCAAACGGTCAAGCAACTATAGAGAATGAGGTAAGTAAACATAAATCAATTTTCTTTATAGCCGTTATGGTTGTTCTGCAGGTTGCAGTGGGTCATTTAGGACGAATTTATTTCTTTTAAAATGCTTGCTTACTAATAGTACTAGAGAATAATATAGAGGGAATTACCCACCACCTACAAACAAAATCGATTTGTAAGGCAAGATTAAAACTTATAAAGGAAAACTACTGACTGTCTGACGTATCAACACACAGCTCAAACTGCAGGTTCAAACTGTGGTTCAAACATGAAATTGTGCACACACATTCCTTAAAAAAACGTTGGCAACTATTAAGGAAGTTTTTCAAAATTCAACCTTTTCATTCAAACTTTTTACCGCAAGGTTATATTTAGGGTATTGCGGGTGAAATCGCGGAGCGGAAAGCTACTACGTAAGTATAATTTATGATTGTGAATAAAACTGTGCTAAACCGACGTTTTATTTTTATTTTCAGCACGACGATAAGTCAAAAGCGGGTATCGAAAAAATTAATGGACTGCTAGAATCATTTATGGGCATCAATGACTCGGAGTTAGCGTCACAGATGTGGGACGTCTCAGAAGGCAAGACCAACTCTATGCAGTTGGCAGAGGCCATCGACAACAGCGACCTTCAAGAATTTGGATTTACAGATGAGTTCATCATTGAACTGTGGGGTGTCATTACTGACGCTAGATCTGGTAGACTCAGCTAAGAAAGATAACGTTTTTTTCTCTCAAAGTATTTTTATGATGCGACTTTATATTATAAATATTTATTCAACGACCTAAATGATTAGGTACATGGCTGATGGCAAGCTGTAAAATTTTGTATAAATAGGCAGATTGTGATATGATATTGTTATAGATACATACAAAACTTAGATATAGATAAGTATTTAAAAAAATCACTCAATCCTTCATTGAAACTTGCACATGTGAATTTTGTGGTACTATACCTATATTTGAAAATCGAAGATATGTTACAAAGGTGTAAAAAAATATATTTATCAGAAAATGTTAAATCAGTGTTAAAATACTATATTAATGGGTTAAAATTATGTATAGGCTCAGAGTAGATAAATACTACGTACAAGTATAGGTAAGGTACGGACTCCGGATCCTAGCCAAGTTTTTTCACTTTGATAAATAGATAAAGTTCGGAGAAAAGATAATGTATACTGGTTATAGGTATTATTATCTTTTCTGGCAAAAGATAAGTATTTAACATGATTTTTACTAATTTTTTTTGTTTTTTTTTTAGATAGATACTTAGTTACCTTAGGCAAAATAAAAACAAGAAAACAAAGTACCTTGGCAAAGTTAGATTTGTTGTTTGTTTTTTGGTTCAGTTGGTTGCCTTCCTTCTCACAGACATAGCTATAAAAGCAAGGCATATTACGATATATTTTCAATGCTATAGGCACTATAATACACACAGCTATAATATATATTTCTGTTACTTTACCAAATTGTACCTACTGTAATTTATATTATAGCTCGGCATATTAATATATATTATAGCTACGTCTGTGATGGGCTTAAGTCGTCAAAGGTTCGAAGGTTGTTATCAGCCTGGCATACTAATCAGGGGGCCTACCACAAGCTCTTAAAACAAGGTTAAAATAACCTTATTTGTCTTTTGTCCCTCTTTGACATCCGGCGTCAAAACAAGACAAAACACAAATAAGGTTATTTTAACCTTGTTTTAAGAGCTTGTGGTAGGCCCCCAGGCGCCATTTTGTTCTTTTTCAAAACACAGTTTCGAATTTATAATATTAAATGGGATAATTAAGCAATCTATCTAGCTATTTTAGCACCATAATTTTTCATGGTTGTTGAAGTTGTCAAACATCGTTTTTTAGGACACAATGTACCTACCCTAGTAATTTTTTGTTTGTATGAGTGTCCCCCGTGTTCCCCAGTGTCGCTCGTGGTGTAGGATGATAAGCCGTTCTTAATCGATCGGCAATTTAAGCTACCACCGTCGTGGTCGGTACCTGGATGGGTGACCGCCTAGTGGTATTTCAAATCGAGTGTTTCCGTTTTTCGGAAGGCACGTAAAGCCGTTGGTCCCTTTATCACTTAATTGTGATAGTCGTTAAACTAGTTGGAGGCCTTCTAGGCGGCTTGAAAACTCCAACAGTTGGTTGACCACTAGCCTACCTCCACGGATCCGCAGTGGGCACTGTGGTGGAGTATCTGCCCATTCCCTTTGACCCTAATATGGGAAAGGATGCCTGTACTCAGCATTGGGACATTAAAGGCTGATGATGATGATTGATGAGTGTCCCCAATCAATGTATATATAGGTATAATCGTGCGCTGCCGCGTCGGCATTTGCAAAAAAAAAAAAACAAAATGGTTACCGAAAAGTATGCCATAATCTTCGAATACCTTTATTTTCTACAAATTGTCAAAATTGATTAAGAAGGTACATGTAGGTATCTGTTCATTGTTTTACTGTTCTAAATTGCTATTGCTTAACGAAATGTAGGTCCATTATGTCCTTACTTTTATATTTGACTCAGTTATCACTATCAGTGATAATGATGGTAGGTAGGTGTACCTACTGGTACTTAGGAGTTACAGATAACGTAATAGGTACCCAGTAGGTGACGATACTAAAATTGATAAATTAATTATATACCAAAAATATTATTTTAAATTAGGGAATTAATTTTATATTCATATTAATGAATTAACTTTTCACCCGTGATTTCGCCCTATGTCAACCCAAGCGAAGGTTAATTTTGAAAATCATTTTAGTGTTTTCGTTCAAGAGCGTGGGCAGATGTTCAAAATGTACAGTTTTATTATATGTAGGCACATTTTTATTGTTTTATCCAGAATATGAAATAAGTACCTACATGTAGCTAAATGAGTTGAGTGGGTAATACATAGTTAGCCACAGGCTGCCTAGGGTTATATTCTACACTAACATATCTTGCTTCCTACTATGATTTATAATGTGAGTGACTGTCGGTTGAATGAAGGCAGAAGTAAAGATACATTAAATTATTTTATGTTAATTTAAAAGGATAAGGGTAGTTCTCTGATTTCGCGACAATCACATGTCGGATTGGAAAAAAAAAGAGTACAAACAGCAAATATTAATAGCAGCTCATGGTCAAAAAACCGTTTTTAGCGCTACAATCTACAATTGATCCTTGGTTTTTGTACAAAATAACTTGAGGCATTTATAATATTTTTAGAACCCTTATGAAATTCTCTGTAAATATCTGGTACATACCTATACACTCCAAATGCGCAACCGCGCACTGCATGATTTTTGAATGCTCACCTTCAAAAACTGTATATAATTAGATTAAATAGAAATTAAGTACATATATTACATATTATAATACCGGCAACGGTATACAGTACCCCAAGTGTAAAGTATTGACGTTAATAAACGCTTACTAAGTAATTCGTTTGCGTTAACTAAAAATGTGTATGCGAGAAATTAGTAAGTACCATGAGTATTCCGCTAGAGGCGCTGTGCCAATTCTTATAGGGAAGTGTCGTGAACGCAAACTAAGTAATTAGTTAGTAAGCGTTTACACAAACGTCAATTCTTTACACTCGGGGTACCTAAAAATAGGACACAACAAGGTGACCTCTCATTGTACGGAAATCCTATACAATGCAAGATCAGCTTATACTAGAAAGGTATAGCTTTATGTGTAGCCGTGTGTACCTACCCTATGACACAGAATATTTAATAGTACTCCTATGACATGAAACCAATGAAACGATGAAAATGTATGTAGGTAACGATGTAGGTACCTGCGCAGAAGACACATTTTCAAAGCGCGGGAAATGCTATTAAATAAATAAATACCTGGGACATTCAGCAGCTGCCGCCATGTGTGCGTAGGGGTGTGACTTGCGAGTGAGACAGAACTAACAGCTGCAGTGTACTATGAACCTTATAGTAGTGATCTAAGGTTGATTTTAAGTTTTAAGCATTGTTTCGTTAATCTTCGGGCCATACTTTATTTTCTGTGCGAACGAAGATTCACGACGCGCCTTATCAGTTGGGTACAACGTGACGTGGGTAACTGTAAATATACAAGTTATACAAATCCAAATGATTTAAAATATTTTAGAATATTATGAAACTAATACCTATTCTGTAGGTCTCTGTACGTAAGATGACATGATGCCATTTTAGGTAGATGACCCTAAATAGTACATTCCTAAAGGTCGTAGTTAAGTAAAGGTCATCCATTCTAAGTATACGTCTGTGAAGCTAGGTATACCTACCTATTTTATGGGTGTAAAATAAGCAAAGCGAGGGGATGAAGTGGGCTAATGCCATTCCTAGGACTTATACCTAATAATCGCAAAATGTCTCCGCATTGCAAATATCAATATATTATACCTGTACCTGACTGCATAGCCATACCTAGAATGGATGATCAGTGTATAGGGTGACTGGTAATGGTTTGTTATCATGAGTCTAAGTATCGTTTTATCGTTTATACCTGACTTGACTATGTAAAAAGGTACCTGTACCTAGGTACCTATTTTTATCATAGCCTAGCCACAGTTAGGTTTACTTTAAAATAAGGAAAGGTGCATTTATGTATGTATGTAATTTGCTTTTTAAAATGTAGTCACTAGCTAGAGTACAAGGTGCTAACCTTTAAGATGTACCTACATAAATAGATAGTTAGGTAACTATGTGAAAATAGATAATTATTAGAAAGGTGCGTAAGTAAGTTATTAAATGGATAACTTTCCAAATTGTTTATTATTATTTAATGAGCACCTATTGCGTATTTATATAAAAGTCCCATGAATAGAGAAATACATTAATAATATATATTTTTCAGAATTTTGTTTTTTTTTGGTACCTACTTTCTTACATATACCCCCTTACTCATAAAACGTTTTTAGGGTTCCGTAGCCAAATGGCAAAAAACGGAACCCTTATAGATTCGTCACGTCTGTCTGTCTGTCTGTCTGTCTGTCTGTCTGTCTATCTGTCCGTCCGTATGTCACAGCCATTTATTTCCGAAACTATAAGAACTATAATGTTGAAACTTGGTAAGTAGTTGTATTCTGTGAACCGCATTAAGATTTTCACACAAACATAGAAAAAAAACAATAAATTTTGGGGGTTCCCCATACTTAGAACTGAAACTCAAAATTTTTTTTTCATCAAACCCATAAGTGTGGTGTGTCTGTGGATAGGTCTTCAAAAATGTTATTGAGGTTTCTAATATCATTTTTTTCTAAACTGAATAGTTTGCGCGAGAGACACTTCCAAAGTGGTAAAATGTGTGTCCCCCCCCCTGTAACTTCTAAAATAAGAGAATGATAAATCTATAAAAAATATATGATGTACATTACGGTGCAAACTTCCACCGAAAATTGTTTTGAACGAGATCTAGTAAGTAGTTTTTTTTTAATACGTCATAAATTGAAATTAATATCAAATACTCAGGTCTATACTACCATTTACTTATATACTTACAGGTTTGTACGGAACCCTCGGTGCGCGAGTCTGACTCGCACTTGGCCGGTTTTTTAACTAATATACTGTTTAAAGTGTCACGTAAATAACGTCACTCTATTGTCATTGTCAAATAATGTGAAATTATTTACGTGACCGTTTAAACAGTAACTTTTTATTAGTAAGGCTGTTACAGCCTTACTAATAAAAAGTTACATGCGGTGTACACATCTGTTATAGGATAATTGCTACTAATAAAAACATTTTTGACACAAAGCCTGTATACACGTGTTTTAGTTACCTAGGAAATTTACACCGGGCTTACACGGGCCAGGACCCTTGTTTAGTGTTTGTATAAGAACATTATGGCGGATTTCAATAGATCAGCTGTGTCTGACAATCAAGTGTTGTGTCCATTTACTACGGACCAGGCCAACCGCGCAACAAAATGACACCAACGCGCTGGCCCTAAAAAGTCATTTTAGGGCCAACGCGACTCAGTCGACAGCGGTCATACTGCGGTCCACGGAACAGTTCATTCGTTCATTGTTTGCTTATAAATGCCTAGTTGCGTAGTGAAAGGCTTGTGTTTTATACTGGAGTTATGGATAAAATAAAACAAAAATTTACAATTTATTTAATTTTGATAACTTTATGCAAAATGTTCCGGTAGGTGTATCCTTAGTTTTGAAGTCATTGGCACAGCCATTTGCTTCGTTTGTTGACGTAGGTAACATTTGTAATTTGACAATGACGTTCTTCTTTCTTCTTCTTCTTTGGTTAAATGGCTACTGTAGCCATAAGCACAAGACAGTTTCGTTCAAAACCACCATTAGCTATTTGTAGCTTTTTAAAAGTAATTTTATTGTTTAATTATTAATATAAAAATAGTCTTAAGAAAAAGAAACCTGATTTTTATGATATGATTACTATTTTATATAATTATTTTTCAGTATCTTTTGGTGTTTACACATTTTTCCCCATATTTTCTCCCGTATTTTGAAGTTAGATAGTTTTAGTTTCAAAACGTTCCTAAAAAGTTGCCAGTCGTTTTTCTTTTAACAAATACATAACTATACAACGCTTACACACTGATTATTAGTAAAGGGAGTGTATAGCAACTGTTGTGTAAGGCTTACACACTGCATAACTATAATCCATATTTTTATTAGTAAGACGGCTACCGTCTTACTAATAAAAATATGGAACACGGTTGTTTAACGGCTGTATAGTTAAATAGCGCTTTATGAGTAATGGAGTAAAATGCTTGTCAGACTTCTTTTATCTCGGCAGGTAAGTAAGCAAACTAAGTAAAAGTTGAAAAATATATTATTTTTTATACCACTATGGTGGCAAACATGCATACGGCCCGCCTCATGGTAAGCAGTTACCGTAGCCTTTAGACGCTTGCAACACCAGGAGTATCACTCGTGCGTTGCCGACCCTGAAGAAATCTCTTAACACCCTTTTTGAAGAACCCCATGCTGCACTCCATTGGGAAAACCACGGTGGGAGCTCATTCCAATCTATACCTATTCAATCTGAGCGTTCGCTGAAGAAAACTCCTTTGAGCCCGCACAATTCGAACAATTCTGGTTTCAATGTGTGAGGATGGACTCCCCATCGATGGCGACAGTTGCGATGGTGGAAGGTGGCCGTGGGCATCAAATCAAACAATTCTTTCTCCAAAATTATAATAAAAACTTGATAAAATTCAAATTTCCAGCCTTATGCTGAGCATCCACCTTAAAGTATTTTATTACGGACTATAGTACCTATAGTCCATAATAGAATACTAAGACTTTGACTTAAATCTCAAAGCTATAGCCCTGAGTATATAAATACTACGTACAAGCTATAGTATTTAAAACACTGCAATTCTCGACCAGTTTTTTGTGGACGAAAAATAGGAAATTCACTTCCTGTTTCAGCCACAAAAACTGCAACTCAGACGATTATAATATGGACGAAAAATAGTTACCTCTCTACCACCAAATTGTTTATTTCATTTATCGAAATGTGCAGGCAAAGTTGTGTCACTAGTTTTAGTGCAGTAGAATTAGATAATCAATTTACTTACAATTACAACTAATGATTTTTGGCATATCGATAGAGTTATGTATGGATATGATTACCTTAAATTCGCAACCCATTTGGAAGTACCTACGGAAAATTGTGAAAATTGAGAAAAACTTTGATATTTAATAGGTAACTCCTAAACAAAAATGGTGGTAGGTACTAGTTGCGACAATACCATGTCTTTAGAGAACTATTACCTAGGTACCTTCTCAAGCAATTTGGACCGGTTGCGACATACGGAACATACCTAAACTTAAAAGAGTGATTTTCGCCTTTATCTACTAGGCAAAATGTGTGCTTAGTTGCGAACACATTGGTAAATTGTATTAGCATTTTACAGTTTGCAGTCTAGTATAGTTTGCATCTATGGTTTGCAGCCGGTTGCGGAACCCTAAGAATATACTTTTTGCTGAATTCTACTTCTAGCAATTATGATGATAGGTACCTACTATTAAAAAAAAATATGGTGCCATAATAATGTAAAATTAGTAGAAAATAAGAAAAAAGTAAGCAAACGCGAGATAATATTTATAAATACTTAATAGAAACGAAATACCTAGGCAAAGAGTGCGCGCCGCGTCGTCGTGTCGCTTCGCGTCTCGGTGTAAGCATTAGTAGGTACTAAAGTTAGGTTATTTTAAAGCACGTTAGGCGGTTAGGCTTTTTTTCGTCGGGAGTAAAAGCAAAGTAATGTTACTTTACGGTACGGCTACGTCAGGCTATGTTCGCACGAACGCATTACATACAACGAGCGTTATTTTTAACGTTATTTAATAGCACGTATGACTAGGGTTGGGTTTCTTCCCGGGAATAAACCCAACTTCGAGTAAATTTCCAATTTAGTGGGAAAGAACCCGGGAATTTTCCCATTGGGTGGGAAAATACTCAAATGGTCATATTTAGTAGATTTTGCGTATAAAGCGAGAAATACCTTTACCAAATCGTTTGAATAACATTTAACATGATTTCTATTAGGGTCATACTCATATCATACAATAAAAAAACAATAAAAAAAAAAGTTGCGTTGTTTTTAAAAAATGCGACGTTTTGGGGTGTAAGGGTTGTGGTGGACAGTCGGACAGACGGTCTCGTGCAGAAAGAGCACGTGTGCACATGTACGACGCTTATATAGCCCGTCCCGGGTCCCGAGGGAGGTGTTGCAAGCGTCCATAGGATACGGTAACCGCTTACCAACAGGCGGGCCGTATGCTTGTTTGCTACCTAGGTAGTATAAAAAAAAATGTGATAACTTCCTCCAAGGTCCGCGTAGGTCCGCGCGTAGGTGATGTAGGTACAAACAACAGCGAGTATGATTAAAATAACAATCAAAAGCATCAACAAATATTTTTTTTGAGAAACATTAAGCCATTTGAGTATTTTCCCGCCGTTTGGGAATTTTCCCGTATTTTTCCATTCTTTTCCGTATTTTCCCGTATTTTTCTTTTCTTCCCAATATTTTTCTTTCCCTGCCCATCCCTACGTATGACTTCTCCTGTCGATACGTGTTCGCACGCTGACGCTTTTACTCCTGCTGATGTAAAAAAGCATTAAAAATAACGCGCGTTGAAAAACGTTCGCTCGAACGTAGCCTAACGATTAAAGAAGGTAAAAGCCAGACGCCTTCTTGACACATTTTGTTATACCAAAGGTTATCCTAATCCCCATTTTGCTACAATGAATATATTAATTATAAGGGTCATCGCTCACTTTGTCAGCACCGCTCCATCGCAGTTGGGGCAGTGACGCGTCACTGCTTCAACTCAATCCAACCACTAGCTGCCAGCGCGCCGCCTGCGAGATGGCAGCTCGCGGGCGGGCGCGGGCGGCGCCCCGGTGTGTTTTATTTTTAGTGCACAAACTACCAAGAGAACTAAAGTTTTTAGTGGCACGTCTTTGGCAAGATACCGCTTGCTGGCGTCACCCAGCAAGGGAGCGTAGTATCCCCTATAGTGGTCTATGAAGGGAGCGCACCGCTCGCTGGAAGCGTGTGGTCAGCAGGGGTTTGTAGCGGCGCGGCGAGGAGTCAACTATTTTATCTAGTAATTGTAAAATTTACTTTAAGTGCGTTTTCACACGAGACGATAACGACACCGTAACCACACAGTAAAAAAACTGTGACGATTTAGCCGACCATACAGTTCTATGTACGCACGGCTACAGATCAAGCTATGCATTTCCAATATAAGCTGACCTCTCATCGTACCGAAATCCTATACAATGCGAGATCAGCTTATAC
Source organism: Achlya flavicornis (assembly GCA_947623365.1). Classification (NCBI taxonomy): domain Eukaryota; kingdom Metazoa; phylum Arthropoda; class Insecta; order Lepidoptera; family Drepanidae; genus Achlya; species Achlya flavicornis. The sequence goes on from OX392474.1 coordinate 10,024,059, forward strand.
AGGAAATGTATAGCTTGATGTGTAGCCGTGTGTACCGTTTTCACACGCAACGATAACGACACAGCACTGCACGACACAGGAACGATAATTCGGCTATGTCGTTGGTTCGGCTAGATCGTGACGATTTTTTTACTGTGGCGATTTAGCGGACCTTCGAAATGAATTGAAAAACGTCAGGACTTTCACACGGCGAACTGCACGATATCGGTAACGACACTTCTTGTCATCTCGCTGCTTGTTTTGAATGGTTTTTATTTACTGGTTAAGAGTTTTCTAGTGGTTTTATCGTGGAAAAAAAATCATGGCAATTCAAAAAAAGCGAAGTTCAGTTGCCGGCGATTGAAATTTGGCCACATGATGGACGTTTAGTCGATAAAATTAATATTCGTCACTGACGTTACGGTGCGGTATCGTTCCTCGTGTGAAAAAGAACGACGACACGACCGTTTGCCAATTATCGTTTATCGTTTATCGTCGCGACAAAATTGTGTCGTTATCGTCTCGTGTGAAAACGGCCTAAGGGTAAACATCAGTTACGAGGCGGCAAATTAGTTTTTTTTTGTAGTTTGTAATATTTTTTACCGTGTCATAGAACAATATGGATTGATGTTTCAGTGATTAGCGACAGTAGAAGTTCATTTGGCACATTGTGTTATGAATGTTTTTGTATAATATGAGCCATATTTGAACATTTCTCACGGTTTCTCTAAAAACCGTAAAACTAACTATTTTGGAAATTTTACAAAAATAGATAATCTTAATTAGAAAGTATCAATTCTATAATATGCTAAATGAACTAATATGGTCGCGAATCCCTGAAATATCTATCCATAATATTCTACAAAAGTAAAAAAAAAAAACCTCGAAGAAACTCAAATTTCCCGCCTCGGAACTAATGTTTAACCTTAATGCATACGATTTAGGCTTCACTTGCATAGCAAGGTAAATGCCGAGGCGTAGCCGTGCTGTTATAATGAGCTGTGACCCTAACTAGTCGTGCGGTCAGCGCACACTTAAGAGGGAGTCGACCCAAAAAGTGACAAAAGGACAGCTACGGTTAAGTTGATATCAACGAAAATAGTTTATTTACACCGTGAACATCTACATAATTATTACCACAGATAATGTATTTACAATGTTTGCGAAACAAAAATATGAAATATGGTACAGGTTTTTTAATGGACTCATATGAAGTTGAGCAAAAATCTTCAAAAATGCGTGCTGTGATTCAGAAGATTTCGTGTATTTTTCCTTAGAAATATTCTGTAGAAATGTAGTCAGTTAATTCTCTAATAAATAATCTTGAAGTTTTGCGTCTGATATTTTAATTATTTTGTCTAGATGATTTATTATGATTTTTTAAAAATGAGCTCCGAATTCGCCATACATTTTTACTATGGCAGCGCGACGTTAAATATATAAGTGAGATACGCGCTCGAAAATTTAGTCGACCACGGGAGCTCAGAGAGAGATCACGTCTCTTTGCGGAACGACTACCAAGAAAAATACGATCGCGATCTAACGTGTACGGACACTAATTCAAAGAGCATAACGACATAAGTTTTGTTTTTCGTTTTTTGAGTCAGTCAAATAATATATATTACTTTTGTTTCATTTGCAATGTTAGTTAGTTTGCTTAGGTCAAATCTTGCAAGCACATCTTTTTTTTTTCAAACATTTTTTCATACTTGGGTAAACTAGCATACGGCATACGACTCGCTTGGTGGTAAGCGGTTACCGTAGCGATATGGACGCCGAGTGAGCTGAAATTTTGCATACACCTTTAGTTCCAATGACAAAACAATTTGCAATACTCAATAATGTAATACTTTTAAAATGGCCGTCGCCACAAGATGGCGGATGAAGTATTTTTCTCAAAATGTCGAAAAAGTGTCCGCCATGTTGAACTTTTTAGATACTGGTCCGATTGCTCTCAAAATCGATATTTGTGAGTCCTTCGGGTCACAAAACAAGAATCTTTTCTCAGAATTTTGAAAAGGTGTCCGCCATGTTGAACTTTTTAGGTACTGGTCCGATTGCTCTCAAATTCGATATTTGAGAGACCTTGGGGTCACAAAACAAGAATCTTTTCTCAAAATGTCGAAAAAGTGTCCGCCATGTTGAACTTTTTAGATACTGGTCCGATTGCTCTCAAATTCGATATTTGAAAGACCTTGGGGTCACAAAACAAGAATCTTCTCTCAAAATGTCGAAAAAGTGTCCGCCATGTTGAACTTTTTAGATTCTGGTCCGATCGCTCTCAAATTCGATATTTGTGAGTCCTTGGGGTCACAAAACTAGAATCTTTTCTCAATATGTCGAAAAAGTATCCGCCATGTTGAACTTTTTAGGTACTGGTCCGATTGCTCTCAAATTCGATATTTGTGAGTCCTTGGGGTCACAAAACTTGAATCTTTTCTCAAAATGTCGAAAAAGTGTCCGCCATGTTGAACTTTTTAGATACTGGTCCGATCGCTCTCAAAATCGATAAATGTGAGTCCTTGGGGTCACAAAACAAGAATCTTTTCTCAAAATGTTGAAAAAGTGTCCGCCATGTTGAACTTTTTAGATACTGGTCCGATTGCTCTCAAATTCGATATTTGAGAGACCTTGGAATCACAAAACAAGAATCGTTTCTCAAAATTTTGAAAAAGTGTCCGTCATGATGAAACTTCTAAATACTGGTGACCCCAAGGACTCTCAAATAAATGTCTCTCGCTTTTGAGAGCAATCAGACCGGTATCTAAAAAATTCTACATGGTGGACACTTTTTCAACATTATGAGAAAAGATTCTTGTTTTGTGACCCCAAGGACTCACAATTATCGATTTTGAGAGCGATCGGACCAGTATCTAAAAAGTTCAACATGGCGGACACTTTTTCGACATTTTGAGAAAAGATTCTTGTTTTGTGACCCCAAGGTCTCTCAAATATCGATTTTGAGAGCCATCGGACCAGTAACAAAAAAATTCAACATGGCGGACACCTTTTGATAATTCTGAGAAAAGATTCTTGTTTTGTGACCCGAAGGACTCACAATTATCGATTTTGAGAGCGATCGGACCAGTATCTAAAAAGTTCAACATGGCGGACACTTTTTCAACATTTTGAGAAAAGTTTCTTGTTTTGTGACCCCAAGGTCTCTCAAATATCGATTTTGAGAGCAATCGGACCAGTTACTAAAAAGTTCAACATGGCGGACACTTTTTCAACATTTTGAGAAAAGATTCTTGTTTTGTGACCCCAAGGTCTCTCAAATATCGAATTTGAGAGCAATCGGACCAGTATCTAAAAAGTTCAACATGGCGGACACTTTTTGGACATTTTGAGAAAAGATTCTTGTTTTGTGACCCCAAGATCTCTCAAATATCGATTTTGAGAGCAATCGGACCAGTATCTAAAAAGTTCAACATGGCGGACACTTTTTCGACATTTTGAGAAAAGATTCTTGTTTTGTGACCCCAAGGTCCCTCAAATATCGATTTTGAGAGCAATCGGACCAGTTACTAAAAAGTTCAACATGGCGGACACTTTTTCGACATTTTGAGAAAAGATTCTTGTTTTGTGACCCCAAGGTCTCTCAAATATCGATTTTGAGAGACATCGGACCAGTAACAAAAAAATTCAACATGGCGGACACCTTTTGATAATTCTGAGAAAAGATTCTTGTTTTGTTACCCGAAGGACTCACAATTATCGATTTTGAGAGCGATCGGACCAGTATCTAAAAAGTTCAACATGGCGGACACTTTTTCGACATTTTGAGAAAAGATTCTTGTTTTGTGACCCCAAGGTCTCTCAAATATCGAATTTGAGAGCAATCGGACCAGTATCTAAAAAGTTCAACATGGCGGACACTTTTTCGACATTTTGAGAAAAGATTCTTGTTTTGTGACCCCAAGGTCTCTCAAATATCGAATTTGAGAGCAATCGGACCAGTACCTAAAAAGTTCAACATGGCGGACACCTTTTCAAAATTCTGAGAAAAGATTCTTGTTTTGTGACCCGAAGGACTCACAAATATCGATTTTGAGAGCAATCGGACCAGTATCTAAAAAGTTCAACATGGCGGACACTTTTTCGACATTTTGAGAAAAGTTTCTTGTTTTGTGACCCCAAGGTCCCTCAAATATCGATTTTGAGAGACATCGGACCAGTAACAAAAAAATTCAACATGGCGGACACCTTTTGATAATTCTGAGAAAAGATTCTTGTTTTGTTACCCGAAGGACTCACAATTATCGATTTTGAGAGCGATCGGACCAGTATCTAAAAAGTTCAACATGACGGACACTTTTTCGACATTTTGAGAAAAGATTCTTGTTTTGTGACCCCAAGGTCTCTCAAATATCGATTTTGAGAGCAATCGGACCAGTATCTAAAAAGTTCAACATGGCGGACACTTTTTCAACATTTTGAGAAAAGATTCTTATTTTGTGACCCCAAGGTCTCTCAAATATTGAATTTGAGAGCAATCGGACCAGTATCTAAAAAGTCCAACGTGGCGGACACATTTTCAACATTTTGAGAAAAGATTCTTGTTTTGTGACCCCAAGGTCCCTCAAATATCGATTTTGAGAGCAATCGGACCAGTTACTAAAAAGTTCAACATGGCGGACACTTTTTCAACATTTTGAGAAAAGATTCTTGTTTTGTGACCCCAAGGTCTCTCAAATATCGAATTTGAGAGCAATCGGACCAGTATCTAAAAAGTTCAACATGGCGGACACTTTTTCGACATTTTGAGAAAAGATTCTTGTTTTGTGACCCCAAGATCTCTCAAATATCGAATTTGAGAGCAATCGGACCAGTATCTAAAAAGTTCAACATGGCGGACACTTTTTCGACATTTTGAGAAAAGATTCTTGTTTTGTGACCCCAAGGTCTCTCAAATATCGAATTTGAGAGCAATCGGACCAGTATCTAAAAAGTTCAACATGGCGGACACTTTTTCGACATTTTGAGAAAAGATTCTTGTTTTGTGACCCCAAGGTCTCTCAAATATCGAATTTGAGAGCAATCGGACCAGTATCTAAAAAGTTCAACATGGCGGACACTTTTTCGACATTTTGAGAAAAGATTCTTGTTTTGTGACCCCAAGGACTAACAAATATCGATTTTGTCGAAGTCCAACGTGGCGGACACATTTTCAACATTTTGAGAAAAGATTCTTGTTTTGTGACCCCAAGGACTCACAAATATCGATTTTTTCGAAGTCCAACGTGGCGGACACATTTTAAAATTTTGGCAAAAGTTTCATGTTTTGTGATCCCGAGGTCTCTCAAATATCGATTTCGAGAGAAATCGGGCCAGTATCTAAAAAGTTTTACAAGGCGCGGACACTTTTTGAAAATTTTGCGAAAATATCATGTTTTAATCCCAAGGCTTTTTTTTAAATTATGTACTTACTGACTTTTGTCATGCGGGTGCAAACGGCCGACCGAGCCGAGAGTACTGACTGTTGTGTGCGTGTCGACGCACACAACACTAACCCGCAGTAAATACCTATTTGCCGCGCGCTGATTTCGCTCGACAGGGTCTTAAGGCACGCGCCAATAGTCCCCACCGGCATCAACGCACACATGGCACGCAACGAATGACGCGGGGTACGCTATCTTCGTTCTTTGTGTGAGTTGACGTCTTCAGTCATGAATATTGATGTAGATATCATGCAGCCGGGCTGGTCAACCGACGATATAAGGTGCGTTCGAATTTGGATACGGTAACAAAAATAACAGTCAAAAATGCTATAAACGATCCCATCTGGCGTTCGATTTGGAAAGTTGTGGGCGAAATTGACGTTTTGAACTGTTTTCGTTCAACGTTCGTTTTACTTGGAAACAGTTAAAAACGACATCGTGAACTGCAAATTTTGACCCAGCTCCGAGGCAGGGTCATTGGTGATCATATTTTGACATCTTTGAATCGTTTGTGGCAAAAGTTGCAAAATAGTTGAAATTTCCCAATTCGAACGCATAAACAAAAATACCCATTTTGAAACTATTAAAAACGACATCACTCCAACCAATTCGAACGCACCTATAATGACGGGGCGTTTGGTGAGGGCTTAACGTAATTTCGTTCGAATTGGGGTATGGTAGCAAAAATAACAGTCAAAAATGGCAAAAACGATCACATCTGGGGTTCGATTTGGAAAGTTGTGGGCCAAATTGGCGTTTTGAACTGTTTTCGTTCACCGTTTGTTTTACTTGGAAACAGTTAAAAACGACATCGACAAATTTTGACCCACCTCCGAGGCAGAGGTCGTTTGTGATCATATTTTGACATCTTTGAATCTGACAGATAAGTTTTGGAAAATTCAAACGGGAAGCGAAAATTCTAATTTTTATTATAAAATTTGATATAAATACTAACAGGCAAGAGAATAATTTGTCAGATTAACTTTGTTTAAAGATTAACTGAAGGAAAAAGGTAGGTTGAGACAAGTGACAAGCAGGCGATGAGCATGCAAATGTCATTTTTGTGTCTAATCGTTCGATTTGGGAAATATCGTTTGTGGCAAAAGTTGCAAAATTGTTGAAATTTTTCAATTCGAACGCATAAACAAAAATGCCCATTTTTTAACTGTTAAAAACGACATCAGACTTTTTGGCGGGAACTTGCAGAGTGACGTTGCGTTATCATTTTTATTTTCATAAATTTGTGTATTTTGAGTTTTATTGTGTATTTTTGGTGGTATTTTACTCAATAAAGATCATGCATGTGCACCAGTGAAGTGAAATGAAATGAATTATGTGTATCGTGACTTTTCAAGTTGTCTCAAAATGTCCGTGAAGAGTTTTAGTACAATGACCACCATTGTAGTAAAACATGACTTGTATGGACGTTAACTGACTAAGGCAAAGACTAAGGACTATAATGTGAAGTGATTTATTGTGACTGGAAACTATAATATAACTCGACACTGGCAGAAATGAGCCCTCATTTGGGCTTGGTTGCCAAAATTAAAAATAAGAAGAAGAAGAAAACGACATCACTCCAATTCGAACGCACTAGTAATGGTTATATTCTCTTTGGTGAGGGCGTACCCACCGTAGGTACTGATAGTGGATGCAGTGCTATACAAAAACATTCATACAAAGCAAATGAAAATCCGATGCGTGCGTGCGTGCCGTGTGCGTGCGTTGTGACCGGTCGCGTGAGTGAAGTCCACAAACTACCAAGAGAACTAAAGTTCAGACCGCCATCTGACGAACATTGGGGATAAACCGTATGCAGAGTTTGAACATGACGTTTTTTTTTTTTTAATATTCCCATACTATTGTACAATGAAAAATAGTCATACAGCCTATGATATGTAGGGCCCCGGGGCTTTAGGGTAAATACAATTATTTTTTATTTCAAAGGTTCTTATGGTATAATAATAAATGAAACACAATTATTTAGTTATAAATTATTTATTTAAATTTTCATTTTTAAGTCTATCTGTAGTGACGGTCTAGATGGGTCTGGACTGCTGTTGGCATCATTAAAATATCTGCAAACAAAGTATAAAGTAACTGTAAATGAGTGCGAAGATTTTCGATCGGAGCCTAGCTTAATCTTCAGGCTCCATATTGTTTTTTTTTATTTTTTCAAATAGTGGCATACGATGAAGCCTATATACATCGATTGGGGATACCCATGCAAACAAAAAATAATAGGGTGTCTTTGTCCTAAAACGTCACAAAGAATATCAAAAAGGTGGCCGAAAATAATGACAAAATCTTTGAAATGTTTTATTTTTTATGTACAATATAGTCAATGGATTTGAAGATTTTAGTATGAAAGCCTGGCATTCCTATCATCTGCCTTTTTGTATATATAATTTATTGGTAAAGATTTTGGGTGTAGTAATTAATTATGCATTAAAAATATTATATTTTTATGTCAGCTATACATTTTACATATAAATAGCCTACACAAATGGAACACACTGCTGGAGATACTGAGCCAGCACTTAATCTAAAGGGGACAGGGGGATACATTATTAAATAAGATTACTAAAAAAGAGATACTCTAAACTAAACCTAATATTTAAAAAATAAAACTATTCTAAATCCGTGCCAGTGGATAACGTTCCCAGAACACTGGCAGCATTGCCACGTTGAATGGCTACAGTAATCTGCTGACCGAGGTATAAGCCAGCATTCTGGGAACGTGTCGCCTCAACTAGGCGCGCTGCAATTAAATGGCAAAAAATTACCTGAGTACATTTGCATTGTGTTATTCAGAGACACACATGTGGCATTACTTTGATGGCTCGCAGCTGATGGTTGGACAGAGGTATCTGAAAATTTGTATGAGCTGTTATTATTTTAAAACCTAAACGTTCATGTATCATCAATATGGAGAGAATGTTAAATATTCTTGTGTAAAGTGGAAACAGCCTCATCATGCTCTAGTCCAGTGAGTAAAGATCTATAAATGGCATGTCCATTACCCATAGAAGAATTTTATAATCAAAGTAAACTTTTAATTTAATTTAATTTTACTTTTATATTATTTCTTTTAATTTATTCAAAAAGTGCTGGATGATGTATACATACCAAAAACTTCTGTTCTTGCGACTTTCATTGGTAATATGAATGATCATTGTGGCGCTTCTTTGACTAACTATGATCACCGCATACAGTTTTCTTGTTATCTGAAAAAATGCAATTTATCTCTGTAACTATATATAAATATCCTGGGACATTCCTCACACACAGTCATCTGATCCCAACTTAAGCAGAGCTAGTACTATGGAAACCAGATAACTGATATACTACATATTATTATACTACTTTTAGTTTGTAAATACATAATTAATCAATCTTAATATACATAATTACACCCAGACTCAGGACATGCAGACATGTTCATGCACACAAATGCATGTCCTGTGTGGGAATCAAACCCACGACCTGCGGTGCAACAGGTGGAATCTTAACCAACTGGCCCATCAACCTATGTTAAAATAAATAAGGAATAAGGGTGAACTAACCGGATAAAACAATAGATTTCTAACTCTGGTGGAGCCATGGTTATTAATGTGTTATATATATCTCAATATAACTGCATTTGCCAAGCATTTATTTTGGGTCAGACTTAATATGCCTTCACAACCACAAAGGTTGGGTTATAGCTTTAAATGTTATGAGTTGACTAGGAATAATACATATAATAATAAGATATTATATTATTACAGTCAACTTGTAGATCGATAGTTGTTTACCTGCTTCAAAAAAGATATTTGTCGGGTTCCCTGAAGAAATCTCCAAGCTTTGATATGCGCCACTCTTCAGGTGACAAACATATAATTTGCGTGGATCGCTGTTAAGTTATTGTCTCACAATTAATACACTTTATCCACTGTCTCTTATTTTCCTCACTTATAGAAAACTGATGTAGTTTAACGTCTTGGCGTAACTGTTGCACTTGGGCATACAACATTTTCGAAACTTAAAAATGCCGAAATCACTGTATTGAAATGTTGTTAAAGTGGCGGAAATTTATCAATACAACACATCTCGTCATACAAATACGGAAAACACTGAATTTATGGATTAAAAGAGGTGGAAATAAATCGACATAAGAACTTAAGTTCTCATCAAAACAAACACGTGTTTGATGACAGGTAGGTGCATATTGACGAATGGAATTGCTAGGTAGTTATAAAAAGTACTCTGTGGAATGGAATGAAAATAAAATGGCCGGCATAGGTCATGGCGGGGGCGAAGGAAGGAAGAGAGGGGCGAGAACGTCGAGTAAGAACTTTGCACTGTCATTCGATACAGTGGGTTATTTTGATTAGAACATTGCCAGGCGTGGTGAAGTCACTCTGGCAACGCTGCCGGTCGGTGCCATGTCGGTGCAGACTAGTAGACGCATACCTTTACGCACCTACCAACCAGACAAGTGACTCGAAATGACAACCTAGGCTGCATTCCGAATTAATGATATAATCGCTGTAATCGATTTGAGCGTGCTTAAACCCGTTCCATATTAGTGTTAGCGCGATCACGATGTCCCGTGAAACGTCATAGATGACGTCATGACATGCGCCATCTTGCGGTCACACCGACCATGCCCTAAACTGATATCACCGTGAGCGCTGTCAAAAAGTGACGGTTAGTTATTGGGTTTTCGGCAAAAATCTAATAAGATTTTTGGTTTTCCATATGACAAAGATACTTTTAATGATTTTATGAGTGAAAAATAATAAAAAATGCGGATATTCCTTTCTGCGACTCAACTAATAAAAGATATAAGGAGTTCTAGCGCATTGTTAATTCAGATTTTAATTAAATTCCCAAATGTTCTGTTTTGAATACGGTGAGCGCGATAACGGGCGTTCCGCATTGTTGACAGTTCTCAGCTGTCATTATCGTGATATCTAACTCGGTACGCAAATTATTGCTGTGAGCACTGTGAGCGATATTATTTAATTCGGAATGTAGCCCTAGTTGACTGACTAGCTGTTGACCTCGAGCACCGGCACATCGCATACACAACGTACCTATTCACGGTTTTCTTATCATGTTATTATTCTCTTTGATTTTATCGTTGTTAGGTAGGTACCTAACAAGAATCTTATGTACCTAACATATTACAGTTTGTTACACAGACTTGTCAGAATACTATTCTGAAGAGTTACAGGAATCTTTTCGTGAAATTTTGAATTTGACAATTGACAATCAGCTGATTTAGACTGAATTTGAAGAGTGTGAGAGCGATTGTTTTCGTTGGTTTATAAAGTTAAACTAGGTACTTTGCTGTGAGTGAACGTGTGGTAACAACTCAGGGTAACAAATAAACTACCAATTTGATTTTACTAACTTTTTATTGTGTTATAATTATACACTATGGCTGCAGCTACCTTAGGAAAGGTATTTTTATTCAAATGTAAAGTTTATTCACTTCCAAAACAAAATTACAAAATTGGCAAGGTAAGTTTGATCTCTCGTGGAGTATTATTTTTATTTCAACTGTTCAAAAAGACCATTACAATAAGTAATTTATATAATATATTTCTTCACCTTAAATAATAATAAAAACTGTACACTAGGTAAGTGGTAAGTACCTATGCTAGCTACAATGGAATAGATTCCAGAATCTTCATTTAACTTAATGTTTATGAAACTGTTAACAGTATTTATAGTACCTAATTATTTTATTTTTGTCAGATAATATCATATACCAGCTACAGTACAGCATCGCAAAAGAGCAAGATTTATGATAATGTAAACTCAGCAGTTAAGGACATACAGGATGGATCAAAACTTTTAGTTGGTGGTTTCGGTTTATGTGGGATTCCAGAAAATCTGATTCAGGCCCTTAACAATAAAGGTGTTTCTGGGCTTACTGTTGTCTCAAACAATGCAGGTAAGGTACCTTCTACTTGTAAAGATATTTAACTTATATTATGAAAGCAAATGTGAGGCTTACTTACATTTTCACCACAAAACTAACGCATGGATCAAGGTGGTGGAAATAGATCACATTAACCATGGGGTGGAGATTTGGTATCTTGAAGTACAGGACCTGCCTACATATTACATTACATTATGGTCTCACACAATATAAGTATTTTGTTGCAATTATTGTATGTTAAAATAATAACAAACTTATACTTCAGCAAATGTGGGTTAATTAATAGTCATTTCCTATGTTTTAGGTGTTGATAGCTTTGGTTTAGGCATTTTATTGAAGAGCAAACAGATAAAGAGAATGATTGCATCTTATGTGGGAGAAAATGCAGAATTCGAGAGACAATTTCTCAACGGTCAATTAGAGGTAAGCATTTAAATCTGCTGGGAAAACTAACTAACAAGTTGAATGAATTCAATTCTATTGTTTTTTATTCTATCAAATTTTAATTAGCTAGATATTGTTATCTTAGGTAAATTAATCAATTATAAGGCAAATGTTTGTCAATTCCTCATTGAATAATAATGATACTAATGCAGGTAGAGCTCACTCCACAAGGGACACTTGCAGAGAGAATCAGAGCTGGTGGTGCTGGCATACCTGCCTTCTTCACTCCAACTGGCTTTGGAACCTTGATACAAGAAGGTGGATCACCTATCAAGTACACCAAAGATGGAAAGGCAAATAAGCATTTTTTTTTATTTGCTTCTTATTTATCAAGAGTTTATTAATAAAAGTCAATATTATAAGAAAATGATATGATTTGTAAATACAAGGACCTTTTCCTTCATCATATCAGCCCATGGATGTCCACTGCTGAACATAGGCCTCCCTCATTGAGTTCCACTTTGAACGGTCCTGGGTTGCTTGCATCCAGCGGCGCCCAGCGACTCTGACCAGGCCTTCGGTCCACCTGGCGGGAGGTCATCCCGCTCGGCGCTTTCCCGTACATGGTCGCCACTCGAGAACCTTTCTTCCCTATCGGTTATCGGCTCTTCAAGCAATGTGGCCTGCCCATTGCCAGTTCAGCTTACTAACTCTATGAGCTATATCCGTCGTTCTTGTTCTCTTACGAATGTCCTCATTTCAGAACCTATCACATAGAGAAATTCCGAGCATAGCTCGTTCCAAAGCTCGCTGAGTGACTCTGAGCTAATTTATGCGGCCAGCAGTGAAAGACCACGTCTCTGTCCCGTATGTCATCACTGGTAACACGCACTGATTGAAGACCTTTATCTTCAGACTCTGAGATATTTTGGACGTGAAGATATGTCGTAGATTCCTGAACGCTGCCCAGCCATGTTATATTCTTCGATTGACCTTTTTGTCGAAGTTGGACCTACCTACCTAGTTGGACAATTTGTCCTATGTAAACATACTTACTCGTCTACAACTTCGAGAACAGTGCTCCCAACAATCACCGGCATTGGCGGAATATGAACATTAGGCATAATATAAATATCGTCGGCAAATCGAAGGTGAGTGATATGTTCGCCATTGATGTTGATGCCATATCCCTTCCAGTCCAAGAGCTTGAATACATCCTCCATTACAGTGGTGAAGAGGTTCGGGGAAATTACGTCACCATGTCTTACATCTTTCTGCAACTGGATTGGTACCGCACTCTCGTCCTGGACTCGGATCGACATGATGGCTGTGCTGTACAAACACTTCAACACTTTGATATAGCGATAGTCAATTTGGCATCGCTGTAGACTCTGCAACACCGCCCATGTCTCGTCCACATACGCCAGGCATAATGGCCGATTCTGGTGTATGTATGTGGTCTATCGAATTAAAGCCTTTACGGAAACCGGCTTGTTCGGGAGGCTGGCAATCTTCTGAAGGACTACAATTACCGGTTTACCACCCGCTTTCAGGAGCTCTGTTGTAATTCCGTCTTCACCCGCCGCCTTGTTGTTTTTAAGCTGTTTCAGAGCCATTCTAATCTCGTATAGGCTGACGTCCGGGATATCTTCGGTGTAATGACGGCGACTTGGCTCTTACGTCACTAACCGGTAATGTATCTGGTTTCTGTGACGAGGTGTACAGCTGTCCATAGAATTTCTCGATTTCTCTCAAGATCTCAGGCTTTGACATAATGATGTTGCCAGTATCGGTCTTCAGCTTGGTCAGTTGGCTTTGACCAATAGACAAATCTCTTGCGAACACTTTAGAACCTTTGTTCTGTTTTATTGCCTCTTCAATACATGAAGTATTAAAGAGGCGTATATCGTGTCGCATTGCGTTTGAGATCTGCCTATTTAGCTGCCGATATTCGGCTGTATCAGCTGAAGACTGCAACTTCATTTCACGTCGTCGCTTCATGAGTTTGAGAGTTTCATCCGAGAGTTTTTGGGTTCTATTCATGCGGTGGGTCTTAAAGAACTTTGATCCTACCGCATGGACAGTTTCCACGAGCCTGTTGTTTGTATCGTCCACCGCCACGCAATCATCTAGGCATTGGAAGCGATTATGAAGTTCGAGCTGAAACCTTTCAGGGTCTGGGATATATGCAGATTGGGGTCGGAGCGTAAACTTTACCTGACATCTCTCCACCTGGATGTTCAGGTTCAGTTTGCCTCTTACTAACCGGTGATCGCTGCCGGTCTTAACCCTGTTTATCACAGAAACATCACTGAAAATTTGCCGCTTTGTCGTCAAGATAAAGTCTATCTCGTTTTTCGGTGGATCCATCGGGGCTAATCCAGGTCCATTTCCTGTGCGGTCGCTTTTTGAAGAAGGAGTTCATCATAAAGAGTCTCTCCAACTACATGAAGTCGGCCAACCGTTGCCCCCCAGGAATCCTCTGCCCAATTCCAAACTGCCACACTCTCAGCTCATCGCTATTCCTAATGCCTAGCTTCTCGTTAAAGTCCCCCATCAATACAATATAGTGAGTTTCAGAGGCATGTATGGCTCGTGAGATATCCTCATACAATGTCTCTATCTCGTCATCTGGGTGTGATGAGGTCGGAGTGTATACCTGGATGACCTTCTTCGAATACCATTTGGTTATTCTGAGTATCAGGTATGCGACTCTCGGTGAGACACTCTGTCCTCACTATATTCTTGATGAGGGGCCTGCGGAAAATAAACCCGACACCACACTGTGCCAGGTGATCACCCTCCCGGTAGTAGAACAGGTTACCGGATTTAAGGATTATCGTGTCCTCCCCCTGTCTTCAGACTTCTGATAATCCCATAATATCCCAGCGCAACCTGTCCACTTCCTCCAGCTCAATGAGCTTCTCATCGGTCCTCAGAGTCCGTGCATTATATGTTACCAGGTCTAGTCGTCGGTGTTGGTAGCCGGATCTCTGCCGGAGACTCTTAGCCGCGCCCCGCCGTTACCGTGACCGTAGCCCGGGATAGCGGGGCCGCCGGGGACTGGGGGCCGTGGCTGTGTTTGTGTACTCATCATTAGAGGGTTATTGCAGTAATCACCACGCTTGGCAGGCGGGTCGGCGATCGCAGTAGTGATGACGATGACGACACCCACAGGATTGGAAGGGTTGACCTTATTCTATGCCGTTTTCCTTGTATTTACAAATCTTATCATTTTCTTATTCGAAAGAGTTCGAGGATTTTTGAGAGCTTTATTTAACCAAAATCACTTTATTTTTAATAAACTTTGTTTAAACAAAGCAAATACAAATTCAGAAGCGAATACCAGCTATGTGTTTTTCAATTTGTATTTGCTTTTTTGGCCTCACTCCCGTGTTCCGCGCGCTCTATCGGCCTTTTGTTCTGTAATCTGAGTATAATACAATAAGTATATGAAATCATTTTAGGTAGACATACCAAGCTCTGCACGCAACGTTCAGCAGTTTAACGGCAAAGATTACATCATGGAAGAAGCTATAACTGGCGACTTTGCCCTTATCAAAGCATGGAAAGCTGACAAACATGGTAATTTAATATTTAGAAAAAGTGCCCGTAACTTCAATCCAGCAATGTGTAAGGCAGCTAAAATAACAATAGCTGAAGTTGAAGAAATAGTGGATGAAATTGACCCAGACTTTGTGCATATTCCATCAATATACGTACACAGGGTGGTGAAGAGTGACAAGTTTGAGAAGAGGATTGAAAGGAAAACTATAAGTAAACCGATCCAAAAAGAAAAGTCATCTGATTCAACTAGGGAAAAGATTATCAGAAGAGCTGCTCTTGAATTTAAAGATGGAATGCATGCTAATCTTGGAATTGGTATGTACTATAACGGTTATTTTT